>CM055122.1:1222447959-1223064532 GCA_029206835.1 Rana muscosa
GCACAGAATACAGTACTTTATATACTGCACCTAACTGAATCAACTGACTGCCTGAAGCATATTAGAAAGAGAACAACAGGAATGGTCTGCAGTGAGATCTAGGTGAACATTGTGCACAGAATACAGTACTTTATATACTGCACCTAACTGAATCAACTTCCTGCCTGTAGTATATTAGCAAGAGAACAACAGGAATGGTCTGCAGTGAGAACTAGGTGAACATTTTGCACAGAATACAGTACTTTATATACTGCACCTAACTGAATCAACTGCCTGCCTGAAGCATATTAGAAAGAGAACAGCAGGAATGGTCTGCAGTGGGATCTAGGTGAACACTGTGCACAGAATACAGGACTTTATATACTGCACCTAACTGAATCAACTGCCTGCCTGTAGTATATTAGGACGAGAACAACGGGAATGGTCTGCAGTGAGATCTAGGTGAATACTGTGCACAGAATACAGTACTTTATATACTGCACCTAACTGAATCAACTGCCTGCCTGTAGTATATTAGAATGAGAACAACAGGAATGGTCTGCAGTGAGATCTAGGTGAACACTGTGCACAGAATACAGTACTTTATATACTGCACCTAACTGAATCAACTGCCTGCCTGTAGTATATTAGCAAGAGAACAACAGGAATGGTCTGCAGTGGGATCTAGGTGAACACTGTGCACAAAATACAGTACTTTATATACTGCACCTAACTGAATCAACTGCCTGCCTGTAGTATATTAGGACAAGAACAACAGGAATGGTCTGCAGTGAGAACTAGGTGCACATTTTGCACAGAATACAGTACTTTATATACTGCACCTAACTGAATCAACTTCCTGCCTGTAGTATATTAGCAAGAGAACAACAGGAATGGTCTGCAGTGAGAACTAGGTGAACATTTTGCACAGAATACAGTACTTTATATACTGCACCTAACTGAATCAACTGCCTGCCTGTAGTATATTAGAACAAGAACAACAGGAATGGTCTGCAGTGAGATCTAGGTGAACACTGTGCACAGAATACAGTACTTTATATACTGCACCTAACTGAATCAACTGAATTGCCTGTAGTATATTAGAATGAGAACAACAGGAATGGTCTGCAGTGAGATCTAGTCGAACACTTTGCACAGAATACAGTACTTTATATACTGCACCTAACTGAATAGACTGCCTGACTGTAGTATATTAGCAAGAGAACAACAGGAATGATCTGCAGTGAGATTTAGGTGAACTTTGTGCACAGAATACAGTACTTTATATACTGCACCTAAATGAATCAACTTCCTGCCTGTAGTATATTAGCAAGAGAACAACAGGAATGGTCTGCAGTGAGATCTAGGTGAACACTGTGCATAGAATTCAGTACTTTATATACTGCACCTAACTGAATCAACTGCCTGCCTGTAGTGTATTAGCAAGAGAACAACAGTAATGGTCTGCAGTGAGATCTAGGTGAACACTTTGCACAGAATACAGTACTTTATATACTGCACCTAACTGAATCAACTGACTGCCTGAAGCATATTAACAAGAGAACAACAGGAATGGTCTGCAGTGGGATCTAGGTGAACACTGTGCACAGAATACAGTACTTTATATACTGCACCTAACTGAATCAACTGCCTGCCTGTAGTATATTAGGACGAGAACAACAGGAATGGTCTGCAGTGAGATCTAGGTGAATACTGTGCACAGAATACAGTACTTTATATACTGCACCTAACTGAATCAACTGCCTGCCTGTAGTATATTAGAATGAGAAAAACAGGAATGGTCTGCAGTGAGATCTAGGTGAACACTGTGCACAGAATACAGTACTTTATATACTGCACCTAACTGAATCAACTGCCTGCCTGTAGTATATTAGCAAGAGAACAACAGGAATGGTTTGCAGTGAGATCTAGGTGAACACTGTGCACAGAATACAGTACTTTATATACTGCACCTAACTGAATCAACTGCCTGCCTGTAGTATATTAGAACGAGAACAACAGGAATGGTCTGCAGTGAGATCTAGGTGAACACTGTGCACAGAACACAGTACTTTATATACTGCACCTAACTGAATTAACTGCCTGCCTGGAGTATATTAGGATCAGAACAACAGGAATGGTCTGCAGTGAGATCTAGGTGAACACTGTGCATAGAATTCAGTACTTTATTAACTGCACCTAACTGAATCAACTGCCTGCCTGTAGTGTATTAGCAAGAGAACAACAGTAATGGTCTGCAGTGAGATCTAGGTGAACACTGTGCACAGAATACAGTACTTTATATACTGCACCTAACTGAATCAACTGACTGCCTGAAGCATATTAGCAAGAGAACAACAGGAATGGTCTGCAGTGGGATCTAGGTGAACACTGTGCACAGAATACAGTACTTTATATACTGCACCTAACTGAATCAACTGCCTGCCTGTAGTATATTAGGACGAGAACAACAGGAATGGTCTGCAGTGAGAATTAGGTGCACATTTTGCACAGAATACAGTACTTTACATACTGCACCTAACTGAATCAACTGCCTGCCTGTAGTATATTAGCAAGAGAACAACAGGAATGGTCTGCAGTGAGATCTAGGAGAACACTGTGAACAGAACACAGTACTTTATATACTGCACCTAACTGAATTAACTGCCTGCCTGGAGTATCTTAGGATCAGAACAGGAATGGTCTGCAGTGAGATCTAGGTGAACACTGTGAACAGAATACAGTACTTTATATACTGCACCTAATTGAATCAATTGTTTGTCTGTAGTATATTAGCAAGAGAACAACAGGAATGGTCTACAGTGAGAATTAGGTGCACAATTTGCACAGAATACAGTACTTTACATACTGCACCTAACTGAATCAACTGCCTGCCTGTAGTATATTAGCAAGAGAACACCAGGAATGGTCTGCAGTGAGATCTAGGAGAACATTGTGAACAGAACACAGTACTTTATATACTGCACCTAACTGAATCAACTGCCTGCCTGTAGTATATTAGCAAGAGAACAACAGTAATGGTCTGCAGTGAGATCTAGGTGAACACTGTGCACAGAATACAGTACTTTATATACTGCACCTAACCAGTGGCGTATCCAAGGTATGGCAGGCAGGGCAAGAACCATGGGCGCGTAGGGGGGGGGGGGGCGCCAAAAAAACGTTCCCTGAATGGAAAAAAAAATCCCACCCGTTCTCCTGCGGCCGCATCCTGCACTATAGTCCCGGTGCCGGCGGCGGCACGGCAATTCACTTAAAAGTAATGTTTTCCTGGCTGGCATGTAGGAGGGTGATAGGCGCGGGCCGCTGGCGCCCCCATGCTTGTCTATGAGTGGGATCGCCCACTGCCCAGACAGTCATTCGGCTAACTTGCGGAGGCTCCTCCTAAAGCTCCGCCTACCCTCTAGTCCTCTGCGCATCACAGCTTCATCTTCTCCCCGAGCAGCGAGCGCGAGCGGGTCGGTGACGTCACCGTCGTCACTTGGTGAGGTCACTGAGGGGAAGAAGAACTGGCTAGTCGGAGTCTGACAGAGAGGAGACTAGTCTCTGGAACCCCCAGCCAGGCAGGCAGCACAGCACTGCAGCAGGTACTATATTCTATAGTCACACGTGTACTGTGTTATGTTATCATCATGTGTACAGTATGATGATGTGTGCCAACTGCCAAATATAGTGCTCAATATTGATTAAATAAATTGAATTATTCATAGCCATAGATATCATAAATAAAGTGATTTGTGCAAGTAGTACCTGCTGTTGCACAAATCACTTTATTTATGATATCTATGGCTATGAATAATTAAATTTATTTAATCCATATTGAGCACTATATTTGATTGGCTGCTTGCTTGCTTCTGTTTGGGTCTGTGCCTGGCACATGATGACTTAGGCTACTTTCACACTGGGGCGTTGCGCCGTCGGCGGTAAAGAGCCGATATTTTAGTGGCGCTTTACTGACGTTTTTTGCGGCGCTAGCAGGGCGCCTCAAAGATGCGGCTGGCAGGACTTTTTTGAGCGTCCTGCCAGCGCACCACTAGCAGTCCAAAAAGGGTTAAAACCGCCCGCAAAGCGCCGCTGCAGCAGTGCTTTGCTGGCGGTTCGGTTGCGCTGTCCATTGATTTCAATGGGCAGGGGCACTTTAGAAGCAGTGTGTACACCGCTCCTACAGTAACTTAAAGATGCGGCTAGCAGGACTTTTTTGAGCGTCCTGCCAGCGCACCGCTCCAGTGTGAAAGCCCTCGGGCTTTCACAATGGAGTGAGAAAAGAGGCTCTTTCAGGTCGCTTTGCAGGCGCTATTTTGTAGCGCTGTAGCACCTGCAAAGTGCCTCAGTGTGAAAGTAGCCTAGGACCCCTTTCTCACTGAGGCGCTTTGCAGGCACTATAATGCTAAAAATAGCGCCTGCAAAGTGCCCTGAAAAAAAGCATCATCTTTTGAGACGCTGTAGGAGTGGCTCCTAAAGCGCCCCTGCCCATTGAAATCAAAGCGGCGCTTTGCAGGCGGTTTTTTAACCCTTTCTCGGCTGCTAGCCGGGGTTAAAAGTGCCCCGCTAGCGGCTGAATAGCGCAGCGAAAACTACGGTAAAGCCAACGCCCCCACCCCCCCCCCCCAGTGTGAAAGAGGCCTTAAAGTCCTCATCATGTGCGATTGTGCGTGTGTGCTAAGCAAACAGGGCCGCTGGTGATCCTACTCCCTCTGTACAGTGTCAGAGGTCCTGGAGCAGCAGTGGCGGAGGACTGTATCCATTATGAGGAAACATCCCCTGTACCGCTGCGTGTCCCTGATCATCACCGTGCCACTGCCAGTGAGTGTGACCTGTCTGTGTACCACTGCGCGCAGTCACTGTTTCTGATGTTCCATTCCACTCTGCCTTTCTGCCCAGTGCTGTGCCCGTCCACCGCATGATCCGCCCCCATGGAGGCCGCTCTCTCTCATTACTTCATTTATGGGTTCTCGTAAGGCTTCATTTTTATAGGTGCTGGTAAGGCTGCATTTTTATAGGTGCTGGTAATGCCGCATTTATGGGTGCTGGTAAGGCTGCATTAATAGGTGCTGGTAAGGCCGCATTTATGGGTGCTGATATTACTGCAATTATGGGAGCTGATGTTACTGCATTTATGGGTGCTGGTAAGGCCGCTTTTATGAGTGCTGATATTACTGCATTTATGGGTGCTGTTACCGCATTTATGGGTGCTGATATTACTGAATTTATGGGTTTTGGTAAGGCAGCATTTATGGGTGCTGATATTACTGCAATTATGAGTGCTGATGTTACTGCATTTATGGATTCTGGTAAGGCCGTTTTATGGGTGCTGATGTTACTGCATTTATGGGTTCTGGTGCTTTTTTTTGTTAAGGTTATCTGAAAGATGGGTTTCAAATGTTTTGACAGGGGCGCAGTTTCAGTGCTTGCCATAGGCACCTTTTTCACTAGATACGCCTCTGCACCTAACTGAATCAACTGACTGCCTGAAGCATATTAGCAAGAGAACAACAGGAATGGTCTGCAGTGGGATCTAGGTGAACACTGTGCACAGAATACAGTACTTTATATACTGCACCTAACTGAATCAACTGCCTGCCTGTAGTATATTAGGACGAGAACAACAGGAATGGTCTGCAGTGAGAACTAGGTGCACATTTTGCACAGAATACAGTACTTTACATACTGCACCTAACTGAATCAACTGCCTGCCTGTAGTATATTAGCAAGAGAACAACATGAATGGTCTGTAGTGAGATCTAGCTTAATACGGTGGACAGAATACAGTACTTTATATACTTCACCCAACTGAATCAACTGCCTGTCTGTAGTATATTAGGTTGAGAACAACAAAAATGGTCTGCAGTGAGATCTAGGTGAACACTGCACAGAATACAGGACTTTATATACTGCACATAACTGAATCAACTGCCTGCCTGTAGTATATTAGGAAGCGAACAAGGGGAATGGTCTGCAGTGAGATCTAGGTGAATAGGGATGAGCTTCGAGTTCGAGTCGAACTCATGTTCGACTCGAACATTGCCTGTTCGCCCGTTCGCCGAACAGCGAACAAATTGGGGTGTTCGCGGCAAATTCGAAAAATCTATGGGAGAAATCTAAAGTGCTAATTATAAAGGCTTATATGCAAGTTATTGTCCTAAAAAGTGTTTGGGGACCCGGGTCCTGCCCCAGGGGACATGTATCAATGCAAAAAGAAGTTTTAAAAACGGCCGTTTTTTCGGGAGCAGTGATTTTAATAATGCTTAAAATGAAAAAATAAAAGTGAAATATTCCTTTAAATTTCGTACCTGGGGGGTGTGTATGATATGCATGTAAAGTGGCGCATGTTTCCCGTGCTTAGAACTGTCCCTGCAAAAAGTGTCATTTTTGAAAGAAAAAAATGCATTTAAAACTGACTCGCGGCTATTAATGAATTGTCGGCTCCCGGCAATACATACAAAAGTCATTGATAAAAAAAAAAAAAAAAGCGTGGGGGTTCCCCAGAATTCCATTACCAGGCCCTTCAGGTCTGGAATGGATATTAAGGGGAACCCCGCCGCAAATAAAAAAAAAATTGACGTGGGGTTCCCCCAAATATCCATTCCAGGCCCTTCAGATCTGGCATGGATTTTAAGGGGAACTCCACCCCAAATTTAAAAAAAAATGGCGTGGAGTCCCCCTAAAAATCCATACCAGACCCCTTATCCGAGCATGCAACCTGGCCGGCCGCAGGGGAAAAGGGGGGGACGAGAGAGCGGCCCCCCCTCCCTCCTGAACCGTACCAAGCCACATGCCCTCAACATGGGGAGGATGTCCCCATGTTGATGGGGACAAGGGCCTCATCCCCACAACCCTTGCCCGGTGGTTGTGGGGGTCTGCGGGCGGGGGGCTTATCGGAATCTGGAAGACCCCTTTAACAAAGAGGACCCCCAGATCCCGGCCCCCCCCCTATGTGAATTGGGAAGGGGTACATTGTACCCCTACCATTTCACGAAGAAAGCGTAAAAAAATGTTTAAAAAAACACACAAACACCTTGAAAAAGTCCTTTATTTAAAAAAAAAAAAAAAAAACATTCCAGCGGTGAAATCCAGTGTCCCGCGGCGATCCCGATGTCCAGCGCTGTCCGTCATTGGTTGTGCCTGAGCGGACCTGATGGGGAACTCCCTCTCAGTATTTTAAATGTATAGACCCGCCCCTTCTAAAGTTCCCCATCAGGTCCGCTCAGCGGACCAGATGCGGAACATGAGAAGGGGCGGGTCTATACATGTATTACCAAAGTGAGAGCAGTTCCCCATCAGGTCCGCCTCCTCGGTATGTCGGACCCGCCTACGTCATTGGCTTGAGCGGGGAACTTCCTTCACTATGTAAATTTAAATTTACATAGTGAAGGAAGTTCCCCGCTCAAGCCAATGACGTAGGTGGGTCTGACATACCGAGGGGGCGGACCTGATGGGGAACTGCTCTCACTTTGGTAATACATGTATAGACCCGCCCCTTCTCATGTTCCGCATCTCGTCCGCTGAGCGGACCTGATGGGGAACTTTAGAAGGGGCGGGTCTATACATTTAAAATACTGAGAGGGAGTTCCCCATCAGGTCCGCTCAGGCACAACCAATGAAGGACAGCGCTGGACATCGGGATCGCCGCGGGACACTGGATTTCACCGCTGGAATGTTTATTTATTTATTTTTTTAAATAAAGGACTTTTTCAAGGTGTTTGTGTGTTTTTTTAAACATTTTTTTTACGCTTTCTTCGTGAAATGGTAGGGGTACAATGTACCCGTTACCAATTCACATAGGGGGGGGCGGGATCTGGGGGTCCCCTTTGTTAAAGGGGTCTTCCAGATTCCGATAAGCCCCCCGCCCGCAGACCCCCACAACCACCGGGCAAGGGTTGTGGGGATGAGGCCCTTGTCCCCATCAACATGGGGACATCCTCCCCATGTTGAGGGCATGTGGCTTGGTACGGTTCAGGAGGGAGGGGGGGCCGCTCTCTCATCCCCCCCTTTTCCCCTGCGGCCGGCCAGGTTGCGTGCTCGGATAAGGGGTCTGGTATGGATTTTTAGGGGGACTCCACGCCATTTTTTTTTTACACTTGGGGTGGAGTTCCCCTTAAAATCCATGCCAGATCTGAAGGGCCTGGTAATTGAATTCTGGGGAACCCCCACGCTTTTTTTTTTTTTTTTTCTCAATGACTTTTGTATGTATTGCCGGGAGCCGACAATTCATTAATAGCCGCGAGTCAGTTTTAAATGCATTTTTTTTCTTTCAAAAATGACATTTTTTGCAGGGACAGTTCTAAGCACGGGAAACATGCGCCACTTTACATGCATATCATACACACCCCCCAGGTACGAAATTTAAAGGAATATTTCACTTTTATTTTTTCATTTTAAGCATTATTAAAATCACTGCTCCCGAAAAAACGGCCGTTTTTAAAACTTCTTTTTGCATTGATACATGTCCCCTGGGGCAGGACCCAGGTCCCCCAAACACTTTTTAGGACAATAACTTGCATATTAGCCTTTATAATTAACACTTTAGATTTCGAACGTTCGAGTCCATTGTATTTAATAGGGTTCTAAAGTTTACACGAACATTTTGTCTGTTCGCAGGTTCTGGTGCGAACCGAACAGGGGGGTGTTCGGCTCATCCCTGTAGGTGAATACTGTGCACAGAATACAGTACTTTATATACTGCACCTAATTGAATCAATTGTTTGTCTGTAGTATATTAGCAAGAGAACAACAGGAATGGTCTGCAGTGAGATCTAGGTGAACACAGTACTTTATATACTGCACCTAACTGAATTAACTGCCTGCCTGGAGTATATTAGGATCAGAACAACAGGAATGGTCTGCAGTGAGATCTAGGTGAACACTGTGCATAGAATTCAGTACTTTATATACTGCACCTAACTGAATCAACTGCCTGCCTGTAGTATATTAGCAAGAGAACAACAGTAATGGTCTGCAGCGAGATCTAGGTGAACACTGTGCACAGAATACAGTACTTTATATACTGCACCTAACTGAATCAACTGACTGCCTGAAGCATATTAGCAAGAGAACAACAGGAATGGTCTGCAGTGGGATCTAGGTGAACACTGTGCACAGAATACAGTACTTTATATACTGCACCTAACTGAATCAACTGCCTGCCTGTAGTATATTAGCAAGAGAACAACAGGAATGTTCTGCAGTGAGATCTAGGTGAACACTGTGCACAGAATACAGTACTTTATATACTGCACCTAACTGAATCAACTGCTAGTATGTAGTATATTAGCAAGAGAACAACAGGAGTGGTCTGCAGTGAGATCTAGGTGAACACTGTGCACAGAATAAAGTACTTTATATACTGCACCTAACTGAATCAACTGCCTGCCTGTAGTATATTAGAATGAGAACAACAGGAATGGTCTGCAGTGAGATCTAGGTGAACACTGTTCACAGAATACAGTACTTTTTATACTGCACCTAACTGAATCAACTGCCTGCCTGTAGTATATTTGCAAGAGAACAACAGGAATGGTCTGCAGTGAGATCTAGGTGAACACTGTGAACAGAATACAGTACTTTATATACTGCACCTAATTGAATCAATTGTTTGTCTGTAGTATATTAGCAAGAGAACAACAGGAATGGTCTGCAGTGAGAATTAGGTGCACATTTTGCACAGAATACAGTACTTTACATACTGCACCTAACTGAATCAACTGCCTGCCTGTAGTATATTAGCAAGAGAACACCAGGAATGGTCTGCAGTGAGATCTAGGAGAACACTGTGAACAGAACACAGTACATTATATACTGCACCTAACTGAATTAACTGCCTGCCTGGAGTATATTAGGATCAGAACAATAGGAATGGTCTGCAGTGAGATCTAGGTGAACACTGTGCTTAGAATTCAGTACTTTATATACTGCACCTAACTGAATCAACTGCCTGCCTGTAGTATATTAGCAAGAGAAAAACAGTAATGGTCTGCAGTGAGATCTAGGTGAACAC
Organism: Rana muscosa; assembly: GCA_029206835.1. Taxonomy (NCBI): domain Eukaryota; kingdom Metazoa; phylum Chordata; class Amphibia; order Anura; family Ranidae; genus Rana; species Rana muscosa. The sequence continues at coordinate 1,222,457,951 of CM055122.1, forward strand.
TGTGCACAGAATACAGTACTTTATATACTGCACCTAACTGAATCAACTGACTGCCTGAAGCATATTAGCAAGAGAACAACAGGAATGGTCTGCAGTGGGATCTAGGTGAACACTGTGCACAGAATACAGTACTTTATATACTGCACCTAACTGAATCAACTGCCTGCCTGTAGTATATTAGGACGAGAACAACAGGAATGGTCTGCAGTGAGAATTAGGTGCACATTTTGCACAGAATACAGTACTTTACATACTGCACCTAACTGAATCAACTGCCTGCCTGGAGTATATTAGCAAGAGAACAACAGGAATGGTCTGCAGTGAGATCTAGGAGAACACTGTGAACAGAACACAGTACTTTATATACTGCACCTAACTGAATTAACTGCCTGCCTGGAGTATATTAGGATCAGAACAACAGGAATGGTCTGCAGTGAGATCTAGGTGAACACTGTGCACAGAATACAGTACTTTATATACTGCACCTAACTGAATCAACTGACTGCCTGAAGCATATTAGCAAGAGAACAACAGGAATGGTCTGCAGTGGGATCTAGGTGAACACTGTGCACAGAATAGAGTACTTTATATACTGCACCTAACTGAATCAACTGCCTGCCTGTAGTATATTAGGACGAGAACAACAGGAATGGTCTGCAGTGAGATCTAGAACACTGTGAACAGAATACAGTACTTTATATACTTCACCTAATTGAATCAACTGCCTGCCTGTAGTATATTAGCAAGAGAACAACATGAATGGTCTGCAGTGAGATCTAGGTTAATACGGTGGACAGAATACAGTACTTTATATACTGCACCCAACTGAATCAACTGCCTGTCTGTAGTATATTAGGTTGAGAACAACAAAAATGGTCTGCAGTGAGATCTAGGTGAACACTGTGCACAGAATACAGGACTTTATATACTGCACCTAACTGAATCAACTGCCTGCCTGTAGTATATTAGAACGAGAACAACAGGAATGGTCTGCAGTGAGATCTAGGTGAACACTGTGCACAGAACACAGTACTTTATATACTGCACCTAACTGAATCAACTGCCTGCCTGTAGTATATTAGCAAGAGAACAACAGGAATGGTCTGCAGTGAGATCTAGGTGAACACTGTGCAAAGAATTCAGTACTTTATATACTGCACCTAACCGAATCAACTGCCTGCCTGTAGTATATTAGCAAGAGAACAACAGGCATGTTCTGCAGTGAGATCTAGGTGAACACTGTGCACAGAATACAGTACTTTATATACTGCACCTAACTGAATCAACTGCTTGTATGTAGTATATTAGCAAGAGAACAACAGGAGTGGTCTGCAGTGAGATCTAGGTGAACACTGTACACAGAATAAAGTACTTTATATACTGCACCTAACTGAATCCACTGCCTACCTGTAGTATATTAGCAAGAGAACAACAGGAATGGTCTGCAGTGAGATCTAGGTGAACACTGTTCACAGAATACAGTACTTTATATACTGCACCTAACTGAATCAACTGCCTGCCTGTAGTATATTAGCAAGAGAACAACAGGAATGGTCTGCAGTGAGATCTAGGTGAACACTGTGAACAGAATACAGTACTTTATATACTGCACCTAATTGAATCAATTGTTTGTCTGTAGTATATTAGCAAGAGAACAACAGGAATATTCTGCAGTGAGATCTAGGTGAACACCGTGCACAGAACACAGTACTTTATATACTGCACCTAACTGAATTAACTGCCTGCCTGGAGTATATTAGGATCAGAACAACAGGAAAGGTCTGCAGTGAGATCTAGGTGAACACTGTGCATAGAATTCAGTACTTTATATACTGCACCTAACTGAATCAACTGCCTGCCTGTAGTATATTAGCAAGAGAACAGCAGTAATGGTCTGCAGTGAGATCTAGGTGAACACTGTGCACAGAATACAGTACTTTATATACTGCACCTAACTGAATCAACTGACTGCCTGAAGCATATTAGCAAGAGAACAACAGGAATGGTCTGCAGTGGGATCTAGGTGAACACTGTGCACAGAATACAGTACTTTATATACTGCACCTAACTGAATCAACTGCCTGCCTGTAGTATATTAGGACGAAAACAACAGGAATGGTCTGCAGTGAGAACTAGGTGCACATTTTGCACAGAATACAGTACTTTACATACTGCACCTAACTGAATCAACTGCCTGCCTGTAGTATATTAGCAAGAGAACAACAGTAATGGTCTGCAGTGAGATCTAGGTGAACACTGTGCACAGAATACAGTACTTTATATACTGCACCTAACTGAATCAACTGCCTGCCTGTAGTATATTAGCAAGAGAACAACAGGAATGGTCTGCAGTGAGATCTAGGAGAACACTGTGAACAGAATACAGTACTTTATATACTTCACCTAACTGAATCAACTTCCTGCCTGTAATATATTAGCAAGAGAACAACATGAATGGTCTGCAGTGAGATCTTGGTTAATACGGTGGACAGAATACAGTACTTTATATACTGCACCCAACTGAATTAACTGTCTGTCTGTAGTATATTAGGTCGAGAACAACAAGAATGGTCTGCAGTGAGATCTAGGTGAACACTGTGCACAGAATACAGGACTTTATATACTGCACATAACTGAATCAACTGCCTGCCTGTAGTATATTAGGACGCGAACAACGGGAATGGTCTGCAGTGACATCTAGGTGTATACTGTGCACAGAATACAGTACTTTATATACTGCACCTAGCTGAATCAACTGCCTGCCTGTAGTATATTAGAACGAGAACAACAGGAATGGTCTGCAGTGAGATCTAGGTGAACACTGTGCACAGAATACAGTACTTTATATACTGCACCTAACTGATTCAACTGCCTGCCTGTAGTATATTAGCAAGAGAACAACAGGAATGGTTTGCAGTGAGATCTAGGTGAACACTGTGCACAGAATACAGTACTGTATATACTGCAACTAACTGAATCAACTGCCTGCCTGTAGTATATTAGAACGAAAACAACAGGAATCAACAGGAATGGTCTGCAGTGAGATCTAGGTGAACACTGTGCACAGAATACAGTACTTTATATACTGCACCTAACTGAATCAACTGCCTGCCTGTAGTATATTAGCAAGAGAACAACAGGAATTGTCTGCAGTGAGATCTAGCTGAACACTGTGCACAGAATATAGTACTGAATAAACTGCAGCCACCTGAATCAACTCCCTGCCTGTAGTATAATTAGAAAGAGAACACCAGGAATGCTCTGCAGTGAGATCTAGCTAAACTGTATACAGTATATATATATATATATATATATATATATATATATATATATTTATGGTTGGAGCCCTATGGCCGATAGGATATGGGTAAGATACATTGACGCGGACTTACAACATAGATAGACCTGAAGCGTGCCCTGGCCTAACGGACGGTATGCCAAAATAAGGGGGCATACCCAAGATTAGTGGTAGATATTGTAGAGAGAAATGATTTCCTGAGGATGTTATTAATAGGGGATGGGAGGGTGGGTGACGTTGCGTCGGAAACCACGTGTTGTGCACAGGAATACCGACGAGGCTTGTGGAGGAGTGGGCTGGCTATATAGCCGCCGGGCTCCTCCCATAAATTCAGGCCACCATGCTGGCCTTCCAACTTATGGTTGGAGCCCTATGGCCGATAGGATATGGGTAAGATACATTGACGCGGACTTACAACATAGATAGACCTGAAGCGTGCCCTGGCCTAACGGACGGTATGCCAAAATAAGGGGGCAAAAACATTCAGGTAGGGATATCATTTTATTTGGACCGTTTACTGAGCAAGTTTTGAAAAAGCCTGTGCGATCTCCAGCTGAGGGTTAGGAATTTACCGGGCGAAGCAGGCGGACTTCCATCTGCCTAGCTTCTTAATGACATGATCTGGCACCCCATGGCGGGAGGCGGCCGAAGCTGCCCCGATGCGAAACGAGTGAGCTGTATAGCGAGCTGGGTTGAGATGTAGACTTCGAAGAAGGATCCTCACATGCTTGACGAACTGGCAGGTGCTTAAAGGTTTGGTTGGGAAAGGGAGTAGGGGAGCAGAGTCTGTTTGTGCCGGTAGGTACGACAGTAGGCGATCCAAATGGCCACTGGGCACCAGACATTGGTTGTTCTATATATGCAGATATCCACGCCGGCACCCAACTGTTGAGTTTTGGATACTGCCAGTTGGAGTGTGAAGTGAGTCGGATGGCGAACTAAGTGACGTCTGCGCAAGACTTGGCCGGTGGGATTATTGTAGGTGAATTCGCTTGGCCGTAGAAACCCATAATAAGCTAAATAGATGGCCGCTTGTATGACCAAGCTAGGGAGGAGGCCAAACGGAGATGTGGCGAGGATATTGGACATGTCCCTGAAGATGGCACAGGTTATAGGTAGACATTTGGGGTTGATAGTGGGTTGTAGTTTCTGGACTCCTCGTAGGACGGCTCTGACTGCGTGGGACGTGAACAACAAGGGTTTTGCGGGATCCTGTAAGGCCAGAAAGTGCTGAATGCCTGCTAAGTACAGACGGATGGTGTTGTGGGATAAGGTCAAGCTACTATGGCAGTACGAGATAAAGGCCAGTACGTGCTTGACGTCTACGGCCGTATTATCGGAGCGGGGTGCCAGAAACTTGCTGAAAACGTCCCAGGCAGCACGGTAGGCTTTCAAGGTGTTGTAAGACAGGGACTGATTGATGAGCTGTGACGCTTGCTGTAGGTGGTGTCCTAGTCCAGGGTCAGCTGAGACCAAGGAGGGATAGGGGCTGAGGTCTGGTCGGCTCCGGGTCTCTGCTGAAAAAAGGACATATAATTAAAGCGGGACAGAGCATCTGTGGCAAGATTATACTTGCCCGGGAGGAAGGTGCAGTGAACGTTAAACTGATGTTGTAACGAGAGTTAAACTGATGTTGTACGAGCCTACGTAGGAAGGACATCGTGGTGAGCGACTTGGACCTGCCTTTGTTGACAATGTCGACAGTGGCCTGGTTGTCAGTGGTGAAGCCTACGGTTTGTCCTGTCCAATCGTGGCCCCATAACCGGGCGGCTGCTACCACCGGGTATAACTCGAACAGGGAGGAAGACTGAGTAAAGCCTGGGATTGCTAGTATCTCTGGCGGCCATGACCCTGCGAACCAGTGGTGGCCAAAAATTGCTGCAAAGCCTTTGGAGGCTGCGGCGTCTGTGATTACCTGCGGGGAGAGGGGAGACATCGTGGGTATGAACATGGATATCCCGTTCCAGCTGGTGAGGAACTCTTCCCACATCAACAAGTCCGCTACAGCTGCGGTGTCTAAATTAAGGATCTGATCGGGGTCCTGTGACTGGGAAAGAAAAACTAGGAGACGTGAGACGAAGGACCGTCCCTGGGGGATGATCCTTATCGCGAAATTAAGCATTCCCAGAAGGGATTGCAACTGTTTCTTAGTACACCCCCGTGTGCGGGTGAAGGTTTGGAGTACTGATCTAATGCGGGCCAGTTTGTCTGGGGGGAGGCTGGCTTGCATGGTGGTGGTATTCAGAATGATACCGAGGAAGGTGACCGAGTGTGCTGGACCGTCTACTTTATGCTCCGCGATGGGAACATTGAGATTTCCGAAGACGACTCTTAACTTGTCGAGGTCTTTCGGAGGCGTATCAGGCTGTTCAATCAGCAAAAAGTCATCCAAGTAGTGGATGACTTCTTGACACTGGGCTTGGTGCAGCAGTATCCAGGTGAGAGACCGTGCGAAAGTGTCGAAGAGCCAGGGGCTACTCTTGGAGCCGAAAGTCAGCTTGGTAGCAAAGTAGTAAGAGTCTCTCCATTTCATGCCGTGCCAGCACCAGAGGGATGGATGGATGGGTAGGAGCTTAAAGGCATCCGAGATATCGGCTTTGGAGAGCCAGGCGCCTGTGCCGGTTTTAATTATGGCTTGGATTGCCATGTCTACGGAGGCGTATTTAAGGGAGAACTCTTCCGAGGGGATTAAGGAATTTAGGCTGGGGATGGGGGAAGAATGAGGCGCAGACAGGTCGTACACCAAGCAAACTTTATTCGAAAACTTGCCCTTGACAAGCCCAATAGGGCTGACTCTCCAGGTGTTGAAAGGGGGCTGAGTGAAGGGGCCTATGACAAAGCCTCGCTGCAGCTCGGTGTGTAACAGCTGATCTATGGCCTGTTCATCTGTGGCGGTTCTTGCATTCGTGAGACGTGTGGGGTAAGGAGATGAGGCCTGTGTGGAAGCCGGTTGTGAACCCTTGGACGAGGAAGGTGGTGAGAGAGGGGGTGGGGTGTGAAATGAGGTAGTGCTCCAGCCACAGAACGTTTACTTGGCCTAGTCAAGACTTTTTCTGTTGCTTGACCTGGCACAGGGTCTTGGGGTGTGCCCTGTGGCATACGAGGCAAACATGAAGCAGGCGGCACTGACTAAAGTTGCAGGATCCAAAGTTGAAGTTATTGCAGATCAGGGATGAGCCGAACACCCCCCTGTTCGGTTCGCACCAGAACCTGCGAACAGACAAAATGTTCGTGTAAACTTTAGAACCCTATTAAATACAATGGACTCGAACGTTCGAAATCTAAAGTGTTAATTATAAAGGCTAATATGCAAGTTATTGTCCTAAAAAGTGTTTGGGGACCCGGGTCCTGCCCCAGGGGACATGTATCAATGCAAAAAGAAGTTTTAAAAACGGCCGTTTTTTCGGGAGCAGTGATTTTAATAATGCTTAAAATGAAAAAATAAAAGTGAAATATTCCTTTAAATTTCGTACCTGGGGGGTGTGTATGATATGCATGTGAAGTGGCGCATGTTTCCCGTGCTTAGAACTGTCCCTGCAAAAAATGTCATTTTTGAAAGAAAAAAATGCATTTAAAACTGACTCGCGGCTATTAATGAATTGTCGGCTCCCGGCAATACATACAAAAGTCATTGAGAAAAAAAAAAAAAAAAGCGTGGGGGTTCCCCAGAATTCAATTACCAGGCCCTTCAGGTCTGGAATGGATATTAAGGGGAACCCCGCCGCAAATAAAAAAAAAATTGACGTGGGGTTCCCCCAAATATCCATTCCAGGCCCTTCAGATCTGGCATGGATTTTAAGGGGAACTCCACCCCAAATTAAAAAAAAAATGGCGTGGAGTCCCCCTAAAAATCCATACCAGACCCCTTATCCGAGCATGCAACCTGGCCGGCCGCAGGGGAAAAGGGGGGGACGAGAGAGCGGCCCCCCCTCCCTCCTGAACCGTACCAAGCCACATGCCCTCAACATGGGGAGGATGTCCCCATGTTGATGGGGACAAGGGCCTCATCCCCACAACCCTTGCCCGGTGGTTGTGGGGGTCTGCGGGCGGGGGGCTTATCGGAATCTGGAAGACCCCTTTAACAAAGAGGACCCCCAGATCCCGGCCCCCCCCCCATGTGAATTGGTAAGGGGTACATTGTACCCCTACCATTTCACGAAGAAAGCGTAAAAAAATGTTTAAAAAAACACACAGACACCTTGAAAAAGTCCTTTATTTAAAAAAAAACAAAAAAAACATTCCAGCGGTGAAATCCAGTGTCCCGCGGCGATCCCGATGTCCAGCGCTGTCCTTCATTGGTTGTGCCTGAGCGGACCTGATGGGGAACTCCCTCTCAGTATTTTAAATGTATAGACCCGCCCCTTCTAAAGTTCCCCATCAGGTACGCTCAGCGGACGAGATGCGGAACATGAGAAGGGGCGGGTCTATACATGTATTACCAAAGTGAGAGCAGTTCCCCATCAGGTCCGCCCCCTCGGTATGTCAGACCCGCCTACGTCATTGGCTTGAGCGGGGAACTTCCTTCACTGTGTAATTTAAATTTACATAGTGAAGGAAGTTCCCCGCTCAAGCCAATGACGTAGGCGGGTCCGACATACCGAGGAGGCGGACCTGATGGGGAACTGCTCTCACTTTGGTAATACATGTATAGACCCGCCCCTTCTCATGTTCCGCATCTGGTCCGCTGAGCGGACCTGATGGGGAACTTTAGAAGGGGCGGGTCTATACATTTAAAATACTGAGAGGGAGTTCCCCATCAGGTCCGCTCAGGCACAACCAATGACGGACAGCGCTGGACATCGGGATCGCCGCGGGACACTGGATTTCACCGCTGGAATGTTTTTTTTTTTTTTTTTTAAATAAAGGACTTTTTCAAGGTGTCTGTGTGTTTTTTTAAACATTTTTTTACGCTTTCTTCGTGAAATGGTAGGGGTACAATGTACCCCTTACCAATTCACATGGGGGGGGGCCGGGATCTGGGGGTCCTCTTTGTTAAAGGGGTCTTCCAGATTCCGATAAGCCCCCCGCCCGCAGACCCCCACAACCACCGGGCAAGGGTTGTGGGGATGAGGCCCTTGTCCCCATCAACATGGGGACATCCTCCCCATGTTGAGGGCATGTGGCTTGGTACGGTTCAGGAGGGAGGGGGGGCCGCTCTCTCGTCCCCCCCTTTTCCCCTGCGGCCGGCCAGGTTGCATGCTCGGATAAGGGGTCTGGTATGGATTTTTAGGGGGACTCCACGCCATTTTTTTTTTAATTTGGGGTGGAGTTCCCCTTAAAATCCATGCCAGATCTGAAGGGCCTGGAATGGATATTTGGGGGAACCCCACGTCAATTTTTTTTTTTATTTGCGGCGGGGTTCCCCTTAATATCCATTCCAGACCTGAAGGGCCTGGTAATTGAATTCTGCGGAACCCCCACGCTTTTTTTTTTTTTTTTCTCAATGACTTTTGTATGTATTGCCGGGAGCCGACAATTCATTAATAGCCGCGAGTCAGTTTTAAATGCATTTTTTTCTTTCAAAAATGACATTTTTTGCAGGGACAGTTCTAAGCACGGGAAACATGCGCCACTTTACATGCATATCATACACACCCCCCAGGTACGAAATTTAAAGGAATATTTCACTTTTATTTTTTCATTTTAAGCATTATTAAAATCACTGCTCCCGAAAAAACGGCCGTTTTTAAAACTTATTTTTGCATTGATACATGTCCCCTGGGGCAGGACCCCGGTCCCCAAACACTTTTTAGGACAATAACTTGCATATAAGCCTTTATAATTAGCACTTTAGATTTCTCCCATAGATTTTTCGAATTTGCCGCGAACACCCCAATTTGTTCGCTGTTCGGCGAACGGGCGAACAGGCAATGTTCGAGTCGAACATGAGTTCGACTCGAACTCGAAGCTCATCCCTATTGCAGATGGCTGCTCCCCCTGCTGTCAGTACTGGGCGTCTGAACTTGTCCACCTGGGCCGTCTGCTGGGAAGCCGGTAAGCCTAGAGCTGCCCTCGAGGTGGAGGGGACTTCGTGGGGGCGAACATTGGTGGTGTTAGAGCACCAAGTGGCAGTATGGGTAGAGGACTGGCAGTTCGTGCATAGAGGTGAGCGTAGGCCAGTGAAGTGGCGGCAGAAGAGCTCGGTATCCATGAGACTCCAGTCTGTGGCTATTTGGAACTGCAACAGCCTAGCAGCTGCTTTGGCTGAGAAGGAGCGGTGATAGTCGTAGAACGAAAATCCTCCGTACTTGTAACCTAGATCCACCAAAGTGTGGAGATATAGGTCCAACTCTTCCCGTCTGTTGGGGGAGGCAGAGCACAGGACATCCCTGAGAGTCCCGAAGGCCAGCGCAAATTCTGGTACTGACAATTTGCGATTCAGCCTTGGGTCTTTGGCCTTGAGGACCACTGAAACGTCTCCCCATGTGTAGACCTTGTTATCCGCTACATCGTGGACTGCGATGAGTAGGGAGGCAAGGTTAATGTCCTTGCCATCCAGGATGTCCTTCCTAATGCTGGCTGGGACCAAATGTGCTGGGAGGACAACGGGGCACTTGCCTGTAGGGATAGCTGGAGGGGGTGTCGGGACCTGGACTGGTAGGTCAGGAGTGACGGTTGGTGGGTGGACCTCCAGGAGCGTCACTCTGGCCTGCATGGCTGTGACTGCGGTAGACAAGGAAGTTACCAGGGTGTGGAGTTGAGCGACGGCCGCGGCAACAGAGTGCAGGGATGTCCGCTGCGTGCTTGGTCCAGGTGAAGCTGGCATGGGGAGGTCGGTTGAGGCTGGTGGCGGAAATAGGAGCCTAAAGAGCTCTGCCTTCCTGGCTGTGGCCGGGAAAGGCACCTGCCGGCGTCTCAGTTCTGCGGTCAACTTGGGGATGGTCCATCCCCTGCGGGAACGTGTGCTGCCGCTCTGAGGCGGGAGAAGGTGAAGGAGGGGCGGTGAGATCTACACTGCCGGCCTGAGACATGGCTCTGAGTAATTCGGGGCCTGGATAGGAAATCCTGTCTTTCGAGGTTGGGGTGGTGACCGAAACCTGTAAGGGATGACACGACAATCGGGGTTTGTTTCTGTAGTAACGGGGGATTTTCTTCCCCATATATAAAAAAAAAAAAAAAAAAAAAAAAAACTTACATATTTTTTCTTTTTTTTTTCACATTTTTTTCTTTTTTTTTTACCTGTAGTAATGGCGTCCAACCTAGTGCAGGACGGAGCTGGATTTGACTGATCTGGAGAAGAAACAACAGATAAAACATGACGAGGGGGTACTGACTGATTAGACTGTACCTAGACGAGCGAACGGACGCGGTAACAATGGTGAAAGTGAGTGACAGAAATGTCCCATGACAGAGACACGAGTCGGTGCGTTTGCAATGCGGCTAACCTACCGCGCTCTGGAGCATGTACCGAAATGGGGCCGTGCAGGACTGGTGCGTGTTTAGGGTGAAGCTGCTGCCGAGAATGCGCGTAAAACTTGAACAGCTGTGTCCCTGCTAAATGAGTGGCCGAAATGACCCATGACAGAGACGTGAATCGGTACGTTTTTGCAGTAGTGACCGAAAAACCCCGGGCTCTGGAGCATTTACAGAAATGGGGCTGAAAACAACAGGTGTCTTGCTCTGAGGTGGGTATGCCCATCGCGTGTGGGCTAGAAAGCAGAGTGCAAGACCTCGTATTACCGCTTGCCCTCTGTACTTGTGTATATATTACGGCCCCCCTAATATATATCTTCATTGTGAATTTTCCCCTTTTTTATTTTTTTTTGGGGGTTTTTCTCTCTTTTTTTTTATTTTTTTTTATCATGTTCACTAAAAAAAAATATTTTTTTTTTTTTTTTTTTTTTTATAAATAAGCAAAAACAACAAATAAAACAATCAAACAAAAAGAAAGGAGGGGAAAATAAATAAATAAATAAATAAATTCAAAATAAAATAAAACAAATAAAAATAAAATAAGAATAAATAAAAATAAAACAAAGAATAGCTATAATCAATTAAATGTGATGAATGAATTAACGATGGCATCTTGCAAACTCCTGCTGTACCTCAGAGCACTAGTGAACTAAATAAATTAAGCAGTATGGTACTGAGCAGCTGGTCCCTACTTTGACATGGGCTGAAAAAGTGGGACTGCTGGTACCCTGCAGATGTGAACGCCAGCGATTGGGCAGTACAAACATAGACAGGCTAAGGGAAGTGGGACGCGCCGGTGCGAGTCGGTGCATGGATGCAGCCTGACCAGCACCTAACACTGTGAAGGAACAAGTACAAGAGCAGTGAGGAGAGGGGGGGGGGGGCGGTGCGGGTGGAGCGGCAGCAAGTCCCGGACGCCCGAAAGTGCTGGCAGGGGCCGCCGGGAGGGCGGAAAAAACGGTGCCTGGTGACACTACCACGGCACGGGAACAAGCGGCAGTGCGGGGGTCTGAGGGGAGATTTTTGCTGACCAAGAGCAAAATCTCCTGCATGGCATCTACAGCATAAAGTGAAGCCTACCTGTGGCCGAGACGGGCGTGCGAACGGCGCTGAGTCCCTGGATGAGAGCGGTTGAATCGTGCCGTGCTCGCTGACGGTCGCTCTGAAATGACGTAAGGACGTGACGTTGCGTCGGAAACCACGTGTTGTGCACAGGAATACCGACGAGGCTTGTGGAGGAGTGGGCTGGCTATATAGCCGCCGGGCTCCTCCCATAAATTCAGGCCACCATGCTGGCCTTCCAACATATATATATATATATATATATATATATATAAAAGTGAAAAAACTGCGCTGAACCCAAAAAAAAATTATAAGCTGCTGACACTCAAACAAACAAAGTAATAAAGCAAATATGAACAAATAGTGCAACGCTATAAAATGTGAAAATTGCTGCTGAAAGCAACTACAACAAACATAAGTGACTATTGTCTAAAGTGCAATAAATCCTAATGAACTAATATATATATAAATTCATAAAGCATCTACTCCAATGGGCAGCCTCGCATGTGAACTGTCCTCCATAGGAGTCATAAAGGTGTAACACACACGGGTTACACAAACCTGGAGTGAAAAAACAATAAAAAAGTCCAAACAATATGTGTACAATTTGAATGGATGTCTTCTCATGGACAACACCACCACAGTGTAGACTAACGGAGGGACCACAATGTTGATGGTGGGATTCACAATGCAAGACACAGATGATAAAGTTGGGTACTCTTACCACAGATGGTGGACCCACCTGTCGTACGACAGTGGGTCGATCAGGCTTGGTGGTCACCGTGACCAGAAGACGATGGAACTGAATGTCCTGGATACCTCAAACCGTCTCAAACAGGGTGGTTTGATGAACGACTCACACGATGGAAATACCTCCGATCGTACAAGGTCCGAACAAGTCCAAGGTAGACACAAGGGTGGGAGAAAAGAAAAAACTCCAGATGGTGCAGGTCAATAAAACCAATGGGGAGGTTTATTGAATAAAATTTGTCTTACAGACATGAGACAAATGTAAAAGTGATCACAAAATAGGAAAAATATATAAAAGCAATGTGGGGTGCAGCATCGGCAAGCTTATTTTTATATATATATATATATATATATATATATATATATATATATATATATATATATATATATACACAAAGCCTGGAATGCATATATATACTAAATATACTGAATCTAACTGAATCAACTGCCTGCTCAATCTAGCTAACTGAAATAAAATTACTCTCTCTCTCTCTCTATGAACGCCGGAACACACTACACAATGCCGACGCGCAGGCGGCCTTATATAGTGTGGGGCGTGTACTTAGTCCCCCTGAGCCATGATTGGCCAAAGGCACCCTCCCTTTGTCCAATTATGCCTCTCTGTGCTGACGGCTCTGTGATTGGCCAAAGCATGCGGGTCAATTATCAGCCAGCAATGCACTGCGATGATGCAGTGCATTATGGGCCGTGACGCAACGCTCAAATTTGGCTCGAACAGCCCATAATGTTCGAAATTTGGAGAATGAGCGAACAGCCGATGTTCGAGTCGAACTCATGTTCGACTCGAACTCAAAGCTCATCCCTAATAGTGAGTGACCTTGTCACCTAAAAGTAGTCAATATTGCCTGTTGGAGCATTGAGTACATATGGTACAATAACACATGAAAAATATGGCCTGGAAATGAAACATTTTTATTGGAAGGTGTTCAAAATGCTCATCATTTAATTTGAGTAAAAAGTCACTATTTTAGGCTGGACTACCTGTTTGTATCCCAAAAGGACCTTCACCCCTTAACCAATGCAACTATAGAACCAATGCTCCACTCAGATCATCACCCAATACCCATGACCCTGACTTTACCAGACAAAAACGACTCTACTAAAATCTGGCGTCTAGACTCATCCCTACCGACATCAAAACCCGCTGTTAATTAGATTCGAAAAGACATAGGCCAATTTTTCTCAGAAAATGATACACCTGACACAGCCCCGCTTACCCAGTGGGAAGCGCACAAATGCGTTATCCGTGGTAAGTTACTTGCTTTAAAAGCATCTCGTAGGAAAGCCCAACAAAATAAGATCTCAGACCTACTCCAAAAAATGTAAAACCTAGAGCGCACCCACAAACAGTCTCAAGCTCAACAAGTATATCAGGAGATAACACACACTAGATCACTTCTACGGGAAGAGATCAACCTCAAAACACGCAGGAAAAATTGGTCCTACACCAAAAAATCTTTTATGAATTTGGCAACAAATGTGGGAAATTTCTAGCCAAAGCCATCCAAACCAAAAAAGCAAACATGACCATTCACACCATCAAAGACTCCCAGGGTCTCAATTTGTATCCTTTTACACTAGTCTATACAATTTACCACAACAGTCTCCGGGACTTCAAGGTAGCAATACAAGGAACCTTAGAACCTCCCCTATGCTGCCTCAGAGCCAATAAAGACATAAAGAGCCTACCCATTGCAGAACGAACATATAAGTTAGCAGCCTTTGCAGGTCACATATTACTTTTTCTACGAGAACCACACACCTCAATCCCAAATCTTTTAAAAAACTTTGAGCTTATTCACCGACTATCTTATTTTAAAAAAAAACTTTGCCAAATCCAGCTCTCTAAATACTACACTCCCGCAGGAACTAGTAACACTTTTCTAGAATAACTTTCCAATGGAAAAGTGACGCAATTAAATATCTAGGCATTCACATCACACCAAACTTATCAGACCTATACACCAAAAACTACCTAACTACCTACCTCTACTTAAAACTATTTCAGATGATTTACGCAAATGGGACAAACCCAATTTTTCATGGTTCGGTAGGGCAGCAATCTTAAAGATGAACGAACATTCTCCAAAGCATTCTATATATCCTCCAAACAATTCCCATAAAGCTTCCTCCGGCTTTTCTTTCAGGCTTACAAACGCTGCTGTGTAAAAATTCCTCTGGAAACAAAAACGCCAGAGAATTAACTATGACCAATTAACTAAACCCAAAACAAAAAGGGGGAATTGGCCTTCCAGATCTAAAAAAATACTACTGGGCTTGTCACTCAGAATTGTGGACTGGGCAGTACATCATAAGTGTAAAAATTGGGTGATTCTCAAAAATTCTATTTCCTTCTTACCGATACAATCTACTCCCTGGATCCAACCACAACACATAACTTTAGCACTGAAAGAGCACCCGCTGATTTACCCAACTGTGTGCAGCTTCAGAGAGGTATGTAAGAAAATACATCTTTCCTCGAGCCCCGGGCCTCTCACCCCCATCAAGTCCAACCCGGCCTTTCTCCCAGGCATGCCCAAACACTCCCTGGGCTCATTCAGACATGCAGGCACATCAATTCTACCATGATGGCACCCTCCTAGACTGTAACAAGCTAGCAGCCAACACAACAAAAAATTCATTCCCCTACTGGATATACTTCCAAACCAGACATTTTCTGCAAGACATTGACCAAGACTCTGCAGTTTCTTGAGCACTCACTCCATTTGAAAACCTATGCTCTCAATTCAATCCCCAACCGCACATAATCTCTACCATTCACAACATGCTTTGTGCAGATACGGCCGCTAACTCAGGGAAAATGTGTCCAATCTGGGAAAGGGATCCGCAATTAGAATTAACAGTAGAGCAATGGGAGTGAATATTTACATTCGCACACAAAGGATCACTTAAGCCCTGTACACACGATCGGATTTCCTATGGATTTTAAACCAATGGATTTTTCCATCGGAAATCCGATGAAGCTGACTTCCATCAGTCTTGCCTACACACCATCAGTCAAAAAACTGATCGTCCCAAACGCCGTGACGTAAAACACTCCGACGAGCCAAGAAAAATGAAGTTATATGCTTCTGAGCATGCGTCGACTTGATTCTGAGCATGCGTGGGTTTTTTATCAGATGAAGTTCCCCACAGACGATAGTAATTTGCTATCGTTTTTTTTTTCCATCGGATAAATTGAAAACATGTTCTATTTTTTAACACCGATGGAAAAAAGACTGATGGGGCCCATACACGATCAGTTTGTCCGATGAAAAAAGTCCATCGGACTGTTTTCATCTGTAAAACCGATCGTGTGTACAGGGCTTTCATGTCTCGATCCAAGAAAATAACTATAAAACCCTGACAAGATGGTACTGTACTCTGGTAATACTTAGCAAAGTAGGAGATTAGGGATGAGCCGAACACCCCCCCGGTTCGGTTTGCAGCAGAACATGCAAACAGGCAAAAAATTTGATCAAACACGCAAACACCGTTAAAGTCTATGGGACACGAACATGAAAAATCTAAAATGCTAATTTTAAAAGGTTAATATGCAAGTTATTGTCATAAAAAGTGTTTGGGGACCTGGGTCCTGCCCCAGGGGACATGTATCAATGCAAAAAAAGTTTTAAAAACTGACGTTTTTTCGGGAGCAGTGATTTTAATAATGCTTAAAGTGAAACAAAAGTGAAATATTCCTTTAAATTTTGTACCTGGGGGGTGTCTATAGTATGCCTGTAAAGTAGCACACGTTTCCCATGTTTATAACAGTCTCTGCACAAAATGACATTTCTAAAGGAAAAAAAGTAATTTAAAACTACTCGTGGCTATAATGAATTGTCGAGTCCCGGCAATACAGATAAAAGTAATTGAAAGTCATTGAAAAATAAAAATAAAAAAGCATGGGGGTCCCCCAAAATTCCATTACCAGGCCCTTCAGGTCTGGTATGGATATTAAGAGGAACCCTGCGCCAAATTAAAAAAAAAATGCCGGAGGGGGAGACGTGGACGGCTGTGGGGGCTTCGATCGGAGGTAAGTACTACATAATGAGCTAGTATGCTATGCATACTAGCTCATTATGCCTTTGTCTTGCAGGGTCTTTTTTTTTTTTTTGGAGGAAGGTTTACTTCCTCTTTAAGCATTATAATAATCACTGCTTCCGAAAAAACTTCAGTTTTTAAAACTTTTGTTTACATTAATACATGTCTCCTGAGGCAGGACCCACTTTTTATGACAATAACTTGCATATTAACCTTTCAAATTAGCACTTTAGATTCCTCCCATAGACTTTTAAAGGGTGTTACGCGGCTTTTCTAATTTGCCGCAAACACCCCAAATTGTTTGCTGTTCGGCGAACGGGCGAACAGCCAATGTTCGAGTCAAACTCATGTTCGACCCGAACATAAAGCTCATCCCTACTGGTGATGCTCCAAGGAACCTGGCACTCTACTACATATCTGGTGGATCGTGCCCCCTTTTACAAAATTTCTGGTCACAAGTCCATAAACTAACAACGCAAATCTCCACATATGGTCTGGAGCAGGCCTCGGCTCAATTCTTCCTCCATTACTCCACTATAATCGGCTCTCGCATACCGCAAATCCCTGGTAATACATTTAATTAACGCTGCCAAAATGTGCATTCCAATACACTGGGGTTCATCTCATATCCTGACCATCTCAGAATGGTTCAATCGCATCAATAGAATTGCAGAAATGGAAGAACTAATCCATATAGCTAGAGACGCCCCATCTAAATTTGCACACACCCTGGCATGCTGGACTCACTTCCGAACCACGGATAACTACACAACAGTGATGGGTCACACAAACAATGATGTCACGCACTAACAGGTTAAATTGAATGGAATTATGGAGCACCCAAGCCATACCTCTTAAATAGACACAGAGCCCCCCTCCCCTAACCAAGTTACGAGTACGGGGGGACATAAGTTGAGGACCCAAACCACGAGCATACCAAATGCATGAGCGCCACCTCCATCCTTCCACATACAACACTAGGTTGTCATACAGACAAAATACGGCTTCTGGTGGTGACCGAGGAGTCAAATACACTGTCTGTCCTTCCCCCTTCCCTACCCCCCCCCCCTTCCTCCCCTTCTCCTACCCTCCCCGACCTTCACATCCATATAACACCTTAGCTTAATTCTCCAGAGTAATGCCTCATACACACGACCATCGGAAAAAGTCTGATGAGAGCTTTTGGCCGGGAATCCCGACCGTGTGTATGCTCCATCTGACTTTTTCCAACAGGAAAACTGCCGGGAAAAAAAAGAGAGCAGGATCTCTTTTTTCCCGTCAGGAAAAAATCCTAGCGGAAAAACCGTTTGTCTGTATGCTTTTCTGACGGGAAAAAAAACATGCATGCTCGGAAACAATTTGACGCATGCTCGGAAGCATAGAACTTAATTTTGTCGGCTCGTCGTAGTCTTTTACGTCACCGCGTTCTTGGCAGTCAAAAGTTCACCGGACTTTTGTGTGACCGTGTGTATGCAAGGCAGGCTTGAGAGGAATTCCGTCGGGAAAACCATTGTTTTTTTTCCGACAGGAAAACCGCTCGTGTGTACGTGGCATAAGTCCTAATATCTAATACCACCACGCTGTTCCTTATGAAACACTTCCTCAACGCAACTGAACAGCACTTAAATCTATACCCCACACAACCACATAATATATTAACCAATCATAAGAACCCATCTCCATTCTTATCGACACCATAAGTGGAAAGGGGACCCCAAATACATAAAGCGTCACCTGATAGGAACCCTTTTTTGCTTCTTTCATGATTCAATTTAATATTGATACGTTAGGTATTAAGACAGAGAAAATAAATGTTGATTTTGTTATACGTGCATACGTTCTATACTACAGATCTACTCCTGTTTTGTATACACGTATTGTTTACATGATGACATTGTAACCTGATTTTATTTTCCTCAATAAAAACTTATTGGAAAAAAAAAAATCACTTCCCTGACATTACTAATTTATACTTTATCCACATGTTTTTATCTAGAAGCTTATGTTCTTTCTGAAAATGTTTTACCCACTAAAATGCATACTAGGAACATGTTTTATACATCGCAGATCAAAGGGTTAATCTGGGAGATCAACAGACAGATTTATGAAATTTGCTCTTAATGCCGCGTACACGTGATCGGAATTTCCGACGACAAAACCGTGTTTTTTTTTCTGTCGGATGTTGGCTCAAACTTATCTTGCACACACACACGGTTGCACAAATGTTGCTCGGAAATTCCGATGGTCAAGAACGCGGAAACACTACGGCGAGCCGAGAAAAATTAAGTACAATGATTCCGAGAATGCGTCAAATTGATTCCGAGCATGCGCAACACTTTTGTGTGTCGGAAATGGCTACACACGGAATTTCCGACAAGAACTTTTGCCGTCGGAAAATTAAGAACCTGCTTTCAATCATTTGTTGTCAGAAATTCCGACAGCAAATGTCCGATGGAGCCTACACACGGTCGGAATTTCTGACGAAAAGCTCCATCGACCATTTGTTGTTGGAAATTCTAACCGTGTGTACACGGCATAAGTGAGTATATTGTGGTACAATAGATTTAGAAAAGTGGTTTCATATTTATATTAGATGAGCCAATTTAAAGCTGAACTACTGAGATAGTCAGTGCTGGTTTCTTCTAGGCTTTCTTCCAGGTGCTCCTCAAGCAATGTACCTTCTGTATACTGAACACAGGGGTTGCTCACCTGGCACCATCAATGTTGGGTTAATGTTTTTTTTTTTTGTTTAAATAAATAAATAGGCATTCTCTGACTGGACGACGTAAAGAATGTGACATCCTCTGACATCCTTGTGTTTAGTATACAGAAGGCAATTGTTCCACCAGCATCCAGAAAAGACTATTGCAGTGAATATCTGCATCCCCAGTGGCCATCCATATGTGAACTGGACCAATGCAAGTTGAAAAAAAAAAAATCATCATTAGAGCTCAGTTTTAAGTCACTGTGCAATACTTAATAACTAACCCATATAAGTACAGTTTAGGGTGCAGTATTTTGGCTGGGCAAGAATAACCCATTATGGTGTTACCAGACGTATGCAGTAAATAACATTTATATACATATTCTATGACTGGTGGAATAAAATCATTAGTCCAAGAGGAATTAAGCAACCCTGTAACTAATTTCCAGCTGCAATCTGTGTGTGTTTAAATAAAACTGAGCCCACTTAAAAAGGAGTTTGATAGAGTGTTAAGAATCCTCACATTCACATTAGGCTGTTTACCTACAGAGTAGTCATTAACTGTTGATTATAATAGCATTTGGGTATTACTACTGAAAATTATATATGTGTAACACTTTAGTCTCACTTTATCACTTAGTAGTGTATTCTCAGTTGCCATTTGTTCTTAGCAAGTTCAAATGAAAGGATTAAGAAAATAATAAACTATTTCTTTAAAACATGTAAAATTATAAATACCAATTTTTATGAACATATTTATGTGCATTACTCTTATGTATATTTCTCTAAAACATGTTAAGAGAGGGAGAAGTGAAGAAGGAGAAAATAAAAATTCTGTGTGAATTTCAGAAATTAATTAGTTAATAAATCCTGCTATGAATTATTACTAATATATATACAGTATTTATAATGTTCTGCAGTAGGATTGTATTATTAGTTTAATGGCAATATATTTAAATAGAAAATGTACATAGAATCATATTATTAATAATATTTTTGTATTATTTATAAAAATTTGGTGCACAAAAATTTGATATTTTCTTCAAACACCAAGCACCTTGGATACCCCCAGGTAACAGAACAGAAGTTGGGGGACGGTCATGTGCAGTTTTTCTGCCCTATTGTGCATGTAAATCTTTATTCATATTAGCCTTGCCACAAATAATATGAAGAACTTGGTGCCATTAAAACTGGGCTTTTATTCCGAAAAACAGTGGCGGAATTTTCAGGGCCGCAACAGTCGCCGTTGCGACTGGGCCCTGTAGTTCCGCCAAGTCCGGGGGGCCCACCACCCGTCCGTGTGAGGGGCCCAACCACCGCCCGTCACGGCGTTGCTGGCAGGGGGGACTGACCATTCGGGCATTCAGTCAGATTATAGCTGCCCCGCCTCTGCACTGCCCCCTCAGCCAATAGGAACATGCTGTACAGGCCACCTTCCACAGCGCGGCATTTTTGACACAGGAGCATGAGATTGCCAACTGCTTGAGGAGAGGAGAGGGAGGCAGGGACACAGCTTGCAGTGTGGGACGGACTGCCTGATGAGCTAAGCTGGCTGAGCTTTACAAAATGGATTCTTGTCAGTGGATTACCCTGGTGAGCAGCAGTGAGGGAGAGGATGTGTTACTTCTTGCAGAGATCCTCCTGTCTCTGAGGCTAGTAGATCGATTTTGTGTGTGAGAATTGCACTGCTGCTGAAGGAAGAACATGTCCTGAATGTCTCCCCAATCTCTACTAACTACATCTCCCTACTCATTAGCTGCCCACCAATACATAGGGACAGTCCCCTCCTCTCCTGTATTACCAACTAATGTGTCTGTGAGCTGCTGGGGCACTACAAGTCCCAGCATGTCAGGAGATGGGGGTAGCAGTGTGTTCAATCAGGCAGATTTTTGGTTGAAAAATGCTAGTGTGTGTGTATACTGTATGTGTGTATATACTGTGTGTGTGTGTATATGTGTATATACTGTATGTATACTGTGTGTGTATATATACTGTATGTATAGTGTGTGTATATACTGTATGTATAGTGTGTGTGTGTATATACTGTATGTATACTGTGTGTGTATATACTGTATGTATAGTGTGTGTATATACTGTATGTATACTGTATGTATAGTGTGTATGTATACTGTGTGTGTGTGTGTCTCTATGTGTATGTATACTGTGTGTGTGTGTATCTATACTGTGTGTGTGTATGTATACTGTATGTACCATGTGTGCCCACTGCTGCTCAACAGAAGTCGATCTAACAATCCCATGCCCGTGAAAAATGCACTTGTTGCCATTTGGAGCCATCTGATTGGTGCACTGCAGAGCTCGACCTCAGATCAGGCAGCAGGGCAGGGCTGGGTACACACCCGTGCAGTGACATCATGTCAAACATCAAGCATTGCCTTTATTCACATGCCCCGCTGCCCAATCTGAGGCCAACCACAGCAGTTCACTATTCCGCTGGCTCTACGACTCACTTGTGGAGTTCAGAGGCTGCAACAAGTGGATTTTTTCTAATTAAAAGCCTTTTCCCAACAGCTGCCAGCCACACCAAGCACTGAGGTGCAAAAGTGTGAGTAAGGGGACACTGATGGAAGGTGGCACACTGGGGGGCACTGCCGTAGGGTGGCACACTGGGGGGACCAGCGTAGGGTGGCACACTGGGGGGACCAGCGTAGGGTGGCACACTGGGGGGACCAGCGTAGGGTGGCACACTGGGGGGCTCTGCCATAGGGTGGCACTCTGGGGACTGTGATATATAGGGAGAATGTTGGGACTTTGTTGTAAGGGAGGACTCTGATGTGAGCGTGGAGCTCATCCTGACTGTTGTACTCAATATGTTGTTTTGTTTGTTACTTACTCCTGGCGTGACGCCCATCTGTAAACCCGGGGGCCCCATAATATTCTATTGCCCGGGGGCCCCATGAGTTGTCAGTCCCCCCCCTGGTTGCTGGGTGGGGGCAGGGGGTGCGAGCCACACGCGGGTGACACTCGTGGATAGCGGCCGGCACCACTAAAACCGCCGGCTTCCCTATACTGATCTGTGCCTCGCTCTTATCAGTGGGGACTGAAGCTGCCGGCGCCTCCTCCTCTCTGAGGAGGAGACCGAGGGACACACACCGCTGTGTGTACACATCCGCGGCCGTGCTGTTCTGAGGTCTGTGCTCTACATTTTATTTTAAGTAGATGGATATATGGGGGGGGTGCCTATGCTGATGGGGGGTGTGCACCAAGTGGGGTGTCTATACTGCGGGGGTCTGTACTAAGGGGGCTGTGTATACTGCGGGGGTCTGTACTAAGGGGGGGTGTGTATACTGCAGGGGTCTGTACTAAGGGGGGTGTGTATACTGCGGGGGTCTGTACTAAGGGGGGGTGTGTATACTGCGGGGGTCTGTACTAAGGGGGGGTGTATACTGCAGGGATCTGTACTAAGGGGGTGTGTGTATACTACAGGGGTCTGTACTAAGGGGGTGTGTGTATACTGCAGGGGTCTGTACTAAGGGGGTGTGTGTATACTGCAGGGGTCTGTACTAAGGGGGTGTGTGTATACTGCAGGGGTCTGTACTAAGGGGGGTGTGTATACTGCAGGGGTCTGTACTAAGGGGTGTGTGTATACTGCAGGGGTCTGTGCTAAGGGGGTGTGTGTGTATACTGCAGGGGTGTGTATACTGCGGGAGTCTGTACTAAGGGTGTGTGTATACTGCAGGGGTCTGTACTAAGGGGGGTGTGTATACTGTGGGGGTCTGTACTAAGGGGGATTCTATACTGATGGGGGGTCTATACTGATGGGGGGTCTGCACTGTGGGGTTGTCTATACTGCGGGGGTTTGCACTGATGGGGTGTTTATACTGATGGGGGATCTGTACTAAAGGGGGTGTCTTTACTGATGGGGGGTCTGCACTAAGGGGGATTCTATACTGATGGGGGGTTCTGCACTAAGGGGGGATTCTATACTGATGGGGGTCTGCACTAAAGGGGGGGTGTCTGCACTAAGAGGGGCGATTCTACATTGATGGGGGTGTCTGTACTGATGAGGGGGGTCTGTACTGAGGGAGGGGGTCAGTACTTAGTGAGGGGGGTCTGTACTGAGGGAGGGGGGTCTTAACTGAGGGGGGGTCTGTTCTTTGTGAGGGGGATCAATACTGCGGGAGGGGGGTCTGTAGTTAGTGGAGAGGGGTCTGTACTATGGGGGGGTCTGTTCTGAGGGGGGACTGTAGTTGGTGGAGGGGGGTGACACCAATTTTTTCCGCACCAGGTGACACCAACCCTAGTGACGCCACTGATTGATGGTAAGTCAATCAAGTGACAGAGCTGAGCAATCAATGCCAACCTCCACCACTGTGCCTCTTACTGAACCCAACTGAACCTATCCCCCCACCACTGATGTCATCCCTATCCCCCCCATTACTTCTACAACAGAGGTGATGGGGTTGGATAGGGATGAGATCAGTGGTGGGGGGATGGGATTAGTAAGAGGCACAGGTGCTGGTGGGAGAGGATGGCACCACCGCTGCCACCTCCCTCAAGTACCACCGCTGGTACTTGAGGGGGGTGGTAGCAGTGATACCTGAGGGGGGTGGCAGCAGTGGTACTTAAAGGGGGGTGGTAGCGGTTGTACTTGAGGGGGGGTGGCTGTGGTGGTACTTGAGGGGGGGTGGCTGTGGTGGTACTTGAGGGTGGTGGCAGTGGTGGTGCCATCCTCCCCCACCACCACCTGTGCCTCCTTACTGATCCCTATCCCCCCCACCACTAATCTCATCCCTATCCCCCCCATTACTTCTACAACAGAGGTGATGGGGGGGATAGGGATGAGATCAGTGGTGGGGGATGGGATCAGTAAGAGGCACAGGTGGTGGTGGGAGAGGATGGCACCACCACTGCCACCGCAGCCACCCCCCCTCAAGTACAACCGCTGCCACCCCCCCTCAACACCAGCACTTCCACTGCAGTGTTAATTTAGTCGACTAAAACGACTAAAACATTTTAGTCAACTAAGTGAATACTATTTTAATCAACTAAAATTTTACTAAAACTAAAACAATTGAGATGACTAAAATAAGACTAAAACTAAAATGGCATTTTAGTCAAAAAACTAAAATGGGACTAAAACTAAAATGCCATTTTAGTCAAAAGACTAAGACTAAAACAAAATTGAAATTTGACGTCAAAATTAACACTGGTCTGTAGTGCATGTTCATAACTCAATACCATAAGTAATAACATATTGGATTTTTCACTCCAGCAGTATATAATGAGTTTGGACATAGTAGAAAATGCATTACAATTTAATTACAATTTAATTACACCCATTAGATTTTAGACGACTAAAATGAGATTTAGTCGACTAAAATGTACTGGAGATTTTAGTCGACTAAAATGTACTGGAGATTTAGTAGACTAAATATGCCTAAAACTAAAACAATTGCAGAAGACTAAAATGGGACTAAAACTAAAATGCCATTTTAGTCCTAAGACTCATGCCGCGTACACACGATCATTATTCACGGCGGTTAAAAAACCGCCGTGAATAATGACATTTTAAACGAGGGAACAGCTTGTTCCCCACACACGGTCATTTTTCTCGTCATTTTTTAAAATGACGAGAAAAACGATCGTCTATGGGCTCCGCGGCAGTGTTTCCCTATGGGAAACACTGCCGCGGAAGAAATGTCAGGAAAAACGACGAGAAAAATTAGAACATGTTCTAATTTTTCTCGTCGTTTTTGATGCCGTTTTTCACGTCGTGAAAAATGACAAAAAGACCACACATGGTCGTTTTTCTTATTGAAAACAAAAAATGTCATTTTTCACGACGTGAAAAATGATCGTGTGTACGCGGCATGAGACTAAAACTAAATCGATATTTTCTGCCAAAATTAACACTGTTCCACTGATCCCATCCCTCCTCCCCACCAGCACTGTTACTGATCCCATTCCCCAGGTCAGATTTAATTGATCCTATGATTGCTTCATAGGATCAACAACCAATGTATTGGTTCATTTATGTGAAATCCCTGGTGATATGACCAGTCCCTCTGCTTTCCTATTAAAAATTTACCACACTAGGCAGGGCCCTTCATGATTTCTTGCACCGGGGCCCTGAAGTTTTTAGTTACGCCTCTGCTGAAAAACAAGTATTAGGCCTCATGCCCACTGGCGTTTTTACAGCTGCGTTTTTGAGCGTTTTTTACAGCTTAAAAACGCCTGTCCATGTTATTGTAAATATTTATTTTTTTTTTTTTTTTTTTTTTTGAAAAAAAAAAACAAAAAAAAAAAAAAAAAAAACGTCGGAGCTAAAAACGCGACCGCGCGTTAGTGCGCGTTTTTTGCGCGTTAGTGCGCGTTAGTGCGCGTTTTTTGACGCTCGCGTTTTTTCCTGCCTAGTTCTGACGCTGAGGAACGCACTGGCCCTGGGTTTTTTTTACAGCTTACAAACGCCTATGCTCTTTACAGCTCAAAAACGCCTAGGTGGGCATGAAGCTATAGACTAACATGGACAGGCGTTTTTAAGCTGTAAAAAACGCTCAAAAACGCGGCTGAAAAAACGCCCGTGGGCATGAGGCCTTAACATAACAGAGAGTTTGAAAACAGAGCGTTTTTTTTTACCTGCATTTGAAATGGACATTAAACACAGTTTGGCAGATTTCAAGTTACCACAGTGGTGTAGTAGTATGGATGACAACTCTAAAGCCTACATTTGAGCTATTTGCATTGCATTGCTTTGCATTTCTCTAAACACGTCACATTCTATTTGAGATATGTTTAAATTGCAGGCAAAACAGGTAAAATTCAACTTCTTGGATTCATGCCGCGTACACACGGCCGTTTTTCTCGTTGAGAAAAACAAAATTTTTCCCATTCGACGAGAAAAACGATAGTCTGTGGGCTTTCTGTCGTTTTTTTAGACGAGAAAAACGGCATTAAAAACGACGAGAAAAATTAGAACATGTTCTAATTTTTCTCGTCGTTTTTTTCGACATGTTTTCCGCGGCAGTGTTTCCCATAGCTGAGCCCACAGATGGTCGTTTTTCTCGACAAGAGAAAAAACTACGTGAAAAACGACCGTGTGTGGGGAACAAGCTGTTCCCTAGTTTTTAATGACATTCACGGCGGTTTTTTAACCGCCGTGAATAATGATCGTGTGTACGCGGCATCAAGCTCAAGCATTTGAGTAGCACTGCTTTCAAATGTAAAGTCCAGCAATTAGTGTGCTAGGTTAGTATCCATGGGAGGGGGGGGTACTGTTTGCTGACTGGTTACTTGTAAAGAAGGAGATTGATAGCTATGTAAGAGGCAAGGTGGTAAACAGTGCAAATTACAATATTTTTCAGCATCAAAAAAAATATTAACATAGTTGAATCCAACAAAGTGCTTGCCAAATGCAAATTGGAAAAAGTGACCATGTATATGCCTGGTACTCAGGGCCGTCTTTAAAGTGGTGTTCCGGCCTAAATTACACTTTTTAAATAAAAAATACCCCTAGAATACACAACCTTAATGTATTCTAGTAAAGTTAGTCTGTAAACTAAGGTCCGTTTAGTTAGGTTATTACAGCATTTAGATAGTTTATAAATTATAAATACATTGTGGCCATCTTTAGTGTGGTTACATGAAGCCAGACTGTATTACTTCCTGGATTCCAGGCTTGCAAATCTCGCACAAGCTCAGTGCTTCTCAAGCAGTCTACAATTACTTTCACTTTCAAGTTTTCTCTGCTCTCCAGTTGCCGCCCATTATTTATGTACACATCTCCTCCCCTCCTCCTATCTCTAGTATGTACAAGCAATATTGTTCAAGAAACACTGAACTCTGCTGCTAAAGCTAAAAGTTTTTAAAATATCCTAATTGTAAATGAAATCATCTCTTTCTGTGCAGATATATCTACATGATAAGATTATATATATATATATATATATATATATATATATGTAGCGGGGCCTCCTTTAAGACCCCCGGGACTACATCCAGCGGAAGACTTTACCCCATCAACCCGCCCCAATGGGCCATCTGCAAAGTCAAGGCCCGCTGGATTTGGTATGCATTGATTTTCTCTGCCTCGAACCCGACCTGAGTGGACTAGGAAATGTTCTGGTGATAACCGATCATTTCACCCGGTATGCCCAGGCTTTCCCAACCAAAGACCAGAAGGCCTCCACGGTGGCCAAGGTACTTATGGAGAAGTATTTCGTCCATTATGGGCTACCACAGCGACTTCACTCAGATCAAAGTGATAGTCGGCTGATCCGGAAGCTCCTGGATTCCTTAGGGATCAAGAAGACCCGAACCTCTCCTTACCACCCACAAGGGGATGCTCAACCGGAGAGGTTCAACCGAACTCTGCTCAATATGCTGGGGACCTTGAATAGCGAGAAGAAACAGCATTGGAGCAAGCACATAGCGGCTATAGTACACGTTTACAATAGTACCACAAGTGATGCTACAGGCTACTCCCCCTACCGTCTCATGTTCGGAAGAGAAGCAAGGTTACCTGTAGACCTGGCCTTTGGCACCTCCATAGACCATTCCTCAGCCACATCCCACAAGGGATATGTGGACAGACTCAGACACAGCTTGAAGTTGGCTTATGAACAGGCCCAAGCGGCTTCAGACCAAAGGGGGGCCCGCAACAAGAGGAACTTCGACCTGAAGGTTCGGATCCAGGACCTGCAACCTGGAGACCGAGTTCTGCTACGAAACCTGGGAGTCCCTGGGAAGCACAAGCTTGCAGACAGATGGAGACCTGAACCCTATGTCATTTATAAGAAGCTGCCGGGCCTACCTGTCTATAAGTTGAAGCCAGAAGGGAAGGTGGGCCCACTAAAGACCTGGCACCGAAACCACTTACTCCCACTTGCTGAAGCAGTTCGGATACCTCCTGCGAGGGATTCCCCAAGCCCAGACTCCATTCTGGATACCCCTAGGCCAAGTACTCGGTCTCAGTCTTCTCAAAATAGAGATGAAGAGATCTCTGAACAAAGTGAAGACGAGAGACAGGAACTTGATTGGTTATGGCCTTCCCCAACTCCAGGAACTTCTGCCATAGATCTTCCCCCTACCAAAGACACTATCGACAGAACACTGAATGCAGAAGCTACTGAGTTCATTCCATCCAGTCCTTTGTCAGATTTCTGGGGAGATGCCTGTAACACATACTCAGAGGGGAACCAAAGGGACTCTATGTACCTCCCGGCTCCTGAACCAAGTGTTTCAGAACCAGCAGAATTCCTCAAGTCTGTTCCAGAAGGGGAGCCTGCAGTGTCTCAGCCAGAAGTCCTAAGAGAGCAAAGGGCCAGAAGAGTTATAAGGCCTCCTAAAAAGCTGACTTACTCACAAATGGGGAAGAGTTCAGAAGAAACAGTGGTCACTGCAAGGAGGAGTACAGAGCATCCAGTTCCCTCCACTGTTCATTTGGTGAGGGGGCAACCCCAACTCATCCTCTGGCACAGTTAGGCAGGCCACTCATGATAGTGTGACCTGTGGGCAAGGGAATTCAACCCCTCAGTTTTGGTGGGAGTTCCCTTTGCCGACATCGTACACAACATTGTCTAGAATTGTACGTAGTGTATGTTAAAAATTATCTTTGGGGACAAAAGAGTTCAAGTGAGGGGAGTGTGTAGCGGGGCCTCCTTTAAGACCCCTGGGACTACATTTCCCAGAGTCCCGTTTGGCACCCAGGGTGCAATGTTGCCACCGCAGAGACTTGTGGGAGATAAAAGGAGGAGGGGTGGAGAGCTTGTTCTCTTTGGGACACCGCGCGGCTGCTGACTGGTCTTCCTGTGCGGATCTGCTGGAGTGCAGGGCCTGAAGCCTGGGGCCTTGCGCAACTTCCAAAGAGCCTTCCATCTCACTGTGGAGCCTGGGTGGCACCAGACTTGTCGAGTGAGGACATCAGTTGGATCGGGGACCCGATCGTTGCAGACGCTGTGTGCGGAGACACAGCAGGTGGAAGTCCCAGACTGGGATCGCCTCCGGAAGTGGTGAGCGAGCACTTGCTCAAGCCAATAGACTGTACCGTGTTTAGGCCTATAGACTGCCTTGGCCCACCTATCGTTGGTTTGTTGTTCCATTAGGAGACCAGTAGCAGGCAGTGTTGCCAACCCCCTGAAGTGAAATTTACTGGCAAGGATGCCAAAATTTCTGTACGGCACCAATTTCTTACTGGCAAAAATCATGACAATTACTGGCAGAGTCGCATTTTTTTACTGGCGCTGCAAAAAAGTACCTAAAATTACTGTTTTTACTGCTAAACAGTGCAAATATCAATATTTCAACTATAAACACACAACTAATGCTAATATCAATGTGTTTCAGTTAAACAAAAGTAAAAAAACATATTTCTCAATTCACAAGACTGCGGACATGACACAGGAGGGGTGACAGAGGCTGCGGACATGACACAGGAGGGGTGACAGAGACTGCGGACATGACACAGGAGGGGTGACAGAGGCTGCGGACATGACACAGGAGGGGTGACAGAGGCTGCGGACATGACACAAGAGGGGTGACAGAGGCTGCAGACATGACACAAGAGGGGTGACAGAGGCTGCGGACATGACACAGGAGGGGTGACAGAGGCTGCGGACATGACACAGGAGGGGGACAGAGGCTGTGGACATGACATAGGAGGGGGACAGAGGCTGCGGACATGACACAGGAGGGGTGACAGAGACTGCGGACATGACACAGGAGGGGTGACAGAGACTGCGGACATGACACAGGAGGGGTGACAGAGGCTGCGGACATGACACAGGAGGGGTGACAGAGGCTGCGGACATGATAGGGTCCTCCTTACCCCCTCACAGTGGCCTCCTCCTCTGTCCACCATCATATAACTTCTCCTCCACATCATCAGTATGCTATGCTGTGTCCTCCTTCTGTGCCCCTTTCACCTCTCCACAGGTCAGGGCAGCTCTGACATGTGGAGAGGTGAAAAGGGCATGGAAGGAGGACACAGCATACTGATGATGTAGAGGAGAAGTTATATGATGGTGGACAGAGAGAGCACATCAGTCTCTGTCCCTCCCCTGCATGCCATGGCCGCTTCACCCTCCGGGCTCCCGCTCCCAGCGCATTCCATTTCCTCCTCTTACTTTATATCCCCCCCTCCTCCTCACCCCTGCTCGGTCGAGTCCTCTCCTCCTACAGCGTCGGCGACTGTGAGACACTGTAGCCCCGCGAGCACTCCTGAGTCCCGTCCTGGCTGAAACTCTATTCAAAAATGGCGCCGGGCGGCGCCATTACGTTACTGCGCATGCGCCGCTCGGCCGAGCGCATACGAGCTTTCCCGAGTCCGGCCGGCTTCGGAACGGCGCATGCGCCGTTGCATGGTCGGCTCACGGCCATCTTTTTTATGGGCAGCCGATGCCCACAACGGACTTTACGTACACCCGAAAAAGGGGGTTAAATTTACGTGCTGTACGTAAATTAACGTACGGTTGGCAACACTGGTAGCAGGACAGAGTTAAAGGGTCTCCAGTATAGTGTTCCTTGGAAACAAAAAAAAGGGGGGGAGGAAAGGGTCCCGACCAAATTAATGGGGGATCCGAGGACCAAGATGAGAGACTCCAAAGTCAGTAGGAGAGTACAAAAGTAGGAAATGTATTAAATAATTGGAAATTATTTCCATAAAAACAATCCTCTGGAGGAGAACTGTGATGGCAAAAACAGACACAGTGCATGGAAAAGCAACTAGCTATCCAAGTTTAAGCAAAAACAATAAAGAACATGAAACAGGACAGTGGCCACAATACATAAAACAGTGACAAAACGTCCGGACGCCTGATGTCTATGTGCGGGCAATCTGCTGCAAAAATAGTTGCAAAAATATAAAACCAATATGGTATGAACTAAGCAGATAAATCCCACATAGATCCCAGGAAGGCTATAGCACGTGCAATGGAGGGAAAGAGGGTGGGGGAGAAAGGGGGGGGGGAAAGGGAAACAAACAAACAACCAAGGAAAAGGGGAAAGGGAGCGGGACCTCAGGGGAACAGGAAATGATGGAAGGTTTCCAGTACGGTGGAAGTCCAATAAGGAACAGGAAAGATTGATCCGTAGTGTCCACAAGGATGGTATGACAGTTGTGAGATACACTGGTGAAAATGTCACATCAAGGACCTGATGGCAAAGATGGTGAAAGATGACAGACAAGCAGCAGTGATGCAGGACATCAGATGTAGATATAAACACCGCAGTATAATGTAACAGCTTGGCAATGTGATCAGTTGATCTATAGTGTTCCTTGGGACTGCCTACTTGTGGATTACAAATACTGTTTCATCAAGTGCGCCACCGAAAGTTTGCATGCAAAGAAATACTAAGTGAAAAGACTGAGATTTCTTCTATGTCAGGCCTGACCAGGGAGGGGAAATAGAATATTGTTTAGTGCGCCACAAGGCGCGTACACCATAATAGCTGCGCGCGGTGGGTTACCGCGCTGGGCCATTGTTGTGTGCTACACCTATTGCTACAGGGCTCTGTAAGCAAGTTGCATATGTTCTGTTCTGCCTATGCCTTTTGATATAAAAGTAAAACTATTATATTTGATCTCTCGCCTCAGTGTGTTGTCTTACTGCAAAGAGATTACTCCTTGCAATACTGTTGATTGTGATAAGTATAATCCCTAGACTAGCTGTGCCAGAGTGGGCAGAGTAAAATTGCCGGGGGTTGGCGGTGCTGTATACAGGGCCCAAAATCAAACCAGCGGCTCTCTTAACTGGGGGTAGCGCTACACGTGGGGGCTCTCGAGTCCGGGATCCTGTTGCAGCAAGTAACGCGCCAAAAGTACCAGCATGGACCCACTAGAAGTAGGACAGTGGTGCAAAGTGGTCGGCACAGATCCAGCCGGGGTAGTAGTCATAGAACTCCCAGGGATCTGGCAAGAAGAAGCGGTGAAGCAGCTAGTGATGTCGCTGTCCCCGCACCAGAAGGTATGGGTGGTGGATGTCAGGTCGAATTCTTCACTGACCCACGCACTAATGGAGTGGAAGAACGGAGTCCCAGAGCATTTCAAGAATCTAAGTGTAGAAGCAATAGATGATCAGACTTATAGCCTAATACACACGCTGCCGCTCAAGCCAGGAGGACGGTTTCAGACACCGAAACTATCTCCATCACCCACCCCAAAAGCAGAAAAACGGGAGAAAAGGGAAAGTCCCGGGTCGCCACCTGCCACCCTCAGCGCAGAATTATGCGCAGTCCTGGGGGAAATTGTAGCCCAGTGTAAGAAGGATCCTACAGACTACCAAATGTCGGGATACAGAAAATTCTGAATATTCTCTGGAAGGAAACCTGTACCTTCGGGTGAAGAGGGGTTTGAGGAGTGGTTAGACGGTGCCACTCAGGCCTTAGAAGAATGGGATGTCCCAGACCACAGAAAGAAGCAGAGAATTGCTGAAAGCTTGAAGGGGCCTGCGCTAGAGGCCATACACAACCTCAAGATGAGTAAGACAGACTGTGATGCACAGGACTATCTGGACATAGACAGGAGAGAAACTGTCAGAGTTCATGAGGCGCCTGGATAAGATCCTGCATAAGATGATCCTGAAGAAGGGGATTGATCCGCGGAAGGTGGATGAGGCCCGTGTTCAGCAGGTGATGAGAGGATCTCAGCCCTTGGACCCCATCGCATTGGCGCTACGCACAAGACAGGACGGGAAGAGCCTGGAGTACCATGACTTGATCCGAGTAGTCAGAGAGGAAGAGGCTATGCTGGAGGAGAAGAAGAGGAGCCAACCAGTTGAGTCGGTAAATCCTCCTCCGGTGATGGTCAGGGCGTCCATGACCCTGGAAAGAGACTCAGAGGTGGATACCTTGAAGTCACAGATGTCCCAAGTATTGGGAATACTGACCTCCCTGATGGAAAAGAAGTCAAGGGAACCAGAGAGGGAAAGTCAGAGGAAGGAGCTGTTTCCCACCCCCTCAGCGCCCGCATCCCTGGAAGATTGGGGGGATGTGATTTGTTTCAATTGTGGAGGAGCTGTCCATTTTGCCAAAGTGTGTGCCAGTCCAAAGAAAAAAAAGGTGAATAACCGCAAGCCGCCGGAAAACTTCAACGGGCCCCGGTGAAGGAGTCACCCGGGTGCCCATCATCTCCAGTGAGCTCCAAACTGAATGAGAAGCACATGAAAAGAGTGGACAAGACCCCTCAGAAGAAACACAAGGTTCCTCAGAGGGAACACACCCCAAAGAAAGGGAGTAGCGTCCCTCAGCGGGTAGTTACACCCATCAAAAGGAGGGAGATCAATGCATACCAGGCCCAAGAGAGACTTAAGTCCAAAGAGAAATGGAAGAAAGAAAGTCCAAAAGGAAAATGCAAAGATCAAAGGAAAGAGACCCCTTTGAAGCGATATCCAGAGAAGTTGGTGGGCCCCTCCCCGATAGTACCTGTTCAAGTGGAGGGAGTCTACACAAGAGCCATATTGGATACTGGGGCGCACGTGACCCCGTTGTACAGGGACTTTTATGACAAGCATCTAAGTCACCTACCCATCCAGAAGATTGAAGAGTTGGAGATATGGGGAATTGGGACAGAGAGTTTCCCTTATGATGGCTATCTGCCTATAAAACTGGCTTGGTATGCCCCCAACCGCCTGGAGCTAACAAGAGTTCCTTAATAATAGGGACCAACACGGATCTGGTCCGAAGACTCTTGGCCCCTCTAACAAAAGGGAAAGACCCTACAGTCACTGGGATCCACCCAATGTTGAAGACAGCCTATCAACGACTGATCTTAGAACAGAAGGCCCCAGAAGAGGGGGTAGGGAAGGTTTGGAGGCTGGGAAAAAAAGGAATAGTGCTACAGCCCGGTGAAGTGGCCTGTTTGAAAGCCACTGTGAAACTCACTTGGGAGCAGCCTGGGCCCTTTGTCATGTTGGAACCCGACCCAAGGGGAGAACATTCGGGCTTAGAAGTAGTCCCAGAAGTGGTCCCGTTGAGGGCCCTGAAGAAGGCCCACTGTAAGGTACCCGTGAGTGTCAGGAATACTACAGGTGGCCCCATGGAGATCCCAGCCAGGATGCTGCTGGGCCAGGTGAGCCCTGCCACCCCAGTTGCTTTGTCGGATGTGGAGAAGACAGATGGAGAAAGCACTGTGTGGGAGAAACTTTCCATGGAGAACTCAAACCTACCCAGGGCTTGGAAAGAGAGAGCCAAGGCTCAGTTGACCAGATGGGAAAAGATCTTCTCCCAAGATGAGTTTGATGTGGGGTGTGCAAAGAGTGCCACCCATCGAGTTTGCCTCCAGGAGGACAAGCCCTTTAGGGAAAGAGTCAGGCGAGTTCCGTTAGCAGACCTCGAGGACTTGAGGGAACAGCTTGCCAAGCTAAAATGAACCGGTGTGATTCGAGAATCTAGAAGCCCCTATGCCTCCCCGATAGTGGTGGTCAGAAAGAAGAATGGACCATTGAGGCTGTGCATAGACTACAGGACCCTCAACAGGAGAACCATACCCGACCAGTATACCACTCCGAGGATAGAGGATGCCCTGCAGAGCTTGTCTGGAGCCAAGTGGTTCAGTGTTATGGACCTAAAGAGCGGGTACTATCAAATCCCGATGCATCCAGAAGACAAAGAGAAGACGGCTTTCATAATCCCAGTAGGGTTCTTTGAATTTGATCGGATGCCTCAAGGTCTGTCTGGAGCCCCAGCTACCTTCCAACGTCTTATGGAGAAGACTGTAGGAGACATGAACCTCATCGAAGTCTTAGTATACTTGGATGACATCATTGTCTTCGGAAGAACCTTGGAAGAACATGAAGAGAGGCTGGAGAAAGTTTTGAAGAGACTGAGTGAGGAAGGGCTCAAGCTCTCACCTGAAAAATGCCAATTCTATCAGTCATCAGTCAACTATCTGGGGCACATAGTGTCTGAAGATGGGGTAGCCATAGACTCCGAGAAATTGGAGGCAGTCACCTCCTGGCCAAGGCCCACCACTGTGACAGAGCTCAGATCCTTCCTGGGGTTCTGTTCCTATTACAGGAGGTTCGTGGAGGGGTTTGCTCGGATAGCCAGGCCTCTGAACGAACTGCTCAAGACGGAGGGGGAAGAGGATGACTTGGGCCCCAGAAAGCCAGGGGAGTCAGTCAAGGACCAGTGGAACGAGAAGTGTGAGGATGCCTTCCAGATGTTGAAGAAAACCTTAACCACTGCCCCTTTCCTGGCCTACGCAGACCCTAAGAAACCTTATGGACTTCATGTAGATGCCAGTCATGATGGTTTGGGAGGAGTGCTATACCAGGAGCATGAAGAGAAACTGAGGCCCATTGCGTATGTGAGCAGAAGTCTCACTCCCTCCGAGAAGAACTACCCCACCCATAAGTTGGAGTTCCTGGCTCTTAAGTGGGCGGTAGTTGACAAACTCAGAGACTATTTGTATGGGGAGTTCACAGTGAAAACCGACAACAACCCCCTCACCTATCTCTTCACCACAGCAAAGTTGGATGCCACAGGACATAGATGGCTGGCGGCACTGTCTGCTTTCAATTTCAGCTTAAAGTACAGACCTGGGGCTGGAAACCGAGATGCAGACGCCTTGTCTAGAAGATCTCATGTCTCCACTTTCAGTACAGAAAGG
Organism: Rana muscosa; assembly: GCA_029206835.1. NCBI lineage: Eukaryota > Metazoa > Chordata > Amphibia > Anura > Ranidae > Rana > Rana muscosa. Next base: position 1,222,493,807 of record CM055122.1, read on the forward strand.
TGGACCCAAGTGGCACCCGACGGGGTGCGGGCCCTCTGTCAAGGGGCTGAACTCCAAGCCAGTGGCGGCTCAAGAGCAGAAGAGATAGGGGTTACCATAGTCGGAGTCCCCAAGCAGTATTGTGGGGTAACCCAACTGGGGGAAGATAACTTGCCAAAATTGTCAAAAAAGGAGTTGAGATCTGACCGATTGGAAGACCCCATGGGGAGATTGGTCTTGGAGGCCCTAGAGAATCAGGATCCGAATAGACTCTTACGTCACCCTTTAAAGGAGGCTCGCCTTTTGAGGAAGGAGTGGGACAGGTTGCGAGGAGGGAAAGAGAGAGAGAGAGCGAGGAGGGAAAGAGAGAGAGAGAGCGAGGAGGGAAAGAGAGAGAGAGCGAGGAGGGAAAGAGAGAGAGAGCGAGGAGGGAAAAGAGAGAGAGCGAGGAGGGAAAAGAGAGAGAGCGAGGAGGGAAAAGAGAGAGAGAGCGAGAGCGAGATGAATTTAAAATTGTTTAGATTACAACAGTACTTATTTTTTTTATTTTAAAAAATATAAAAATTTTAAAGTTTGAATTTCGCAAAACCACTTGGATCTTCAACCTAGAAGATTAAAAATAAAAAAAATGAATGGCATTATATAATTCAAAATATTTTATAATAAAATTACTTTTGCATTATTTTGTTTATTGCTTACCTGTAAATGGCGTAAACCAAGAAAAGATGAATTTCTATGACAGTCCTTCAGCATCTGTAATTTAAAAATGTTAATTAAAATAACAATTTAGAATATGATTCTATGATATGGGGTAGAGGCACAGTGGGAAAGGGAGAGTAAATGAGGGTGACGGGGGAGAGGCGTATAGAGAGAAAAATCTATCTGCCCACATCACACTGCCAGCATCACTTCACGCTGCCCCTAGCGCACCGAATGGACCACAACACATGTCCCACAACACATGTCATGTACCACAACACATCACAGGTCCCACAACACATGTCCCACAACACATGTCATGTCCCAAAACACATCACAGGTCCCACAACACATGTCATGTCCCACAACACATGTCATGTCCCACAACACATGTCATGTTCCACAACACATGTCATGTTCCACAACACATCATGTCCCACAACACATCACAGGTTCCACAACACATCACAGGTCCCACAACACATGTCCAACAACACATGTCCCACAACACATCACAGGTCCCACAACACATGTCCCACAACACATGTCATGTACCACAACACATCACAGGTCCCACATCACATCACAGGTCCCACAACACATGTCATGTACCACAACACATCACAGGTCCCACAACACATCACAGGTCCCACAACACATCACAGGTCCCACAACACAGGTCCCACAACACATGTCCCACAACACATGTCCCACAACACATCACAGGTCCCACAACACACGTCCCACAACACATCACAGGTTCCACAACACATGTCCCACAACACATGTCCCACAACACAGGTCCCACAACACAGGTCCCACAATACAGGTCCCACAATACAGGTCCCACAACACATCACAGGTCCCACAACACATGTCCCACAACACATCACAGGTCCCACAACACAGGTCCCACAACACATGTCCCACAACACATGTCCCACAACACATGTCCCACAACACATGTCCCACAACAGGTCCCACAACACAGCACAGGTCCCACAACACAGCACAGCACATGTTCAACACCACATGTCCCATTGCACATACCTCCGCACAGCACCTATATAACTCCACACATTGCCACCCTCACGCTGCCACTGTGCCCATCACACTGCTGCATTTGACCCCCAGGATTAGACCCACCACTTACCGCTTTCAGATAGTTTTCATCCACCGACGATGTTGATCCTCTGGATGCTGATAAAGACTGGCAAAGGCAGGCAGGTTTCCTTTACTTAAAATGGCGCCGGGCTTCGCCGTGTATTTCCTGTTTAGAAGTAATGCGATACTACGGCCCATGGCCTCCTGGGATTGATGACAAACATCTCCCAGGAGGCCGAGCGATCAGTGGATGACGCAAAGAGTTTTCAGCGGCCGCGTCGGGAGATACAAAAACAGTCCCAGCAAAACGTGAGTTTTAAAAACAAAAAATTAAAATATGCCAATTATTCTTAAGGGGACATTCATAGAGAGGATGCAGCAAAGTTCAAAAAGAGGGTGGAACTCCACTTTAAGAGGGATTCCAGAAACAGGGGGTCATGATCAGATTGTACCAGCATTACAGAAGGTCTTTAACAGCCTGTTAGAGAGACAGGACGACATGGACTTTGTGAGAGAACACAGAACTCTGAGACTAAAGGGCCCTGAGACTGCACCACCCAGGGACATAATTTGCTGCCTCCAAAGCTTTTCTCTTAAAGAGAACATTATGCGTAAGGCAAGGAGAAATGATCACATAGGGGGTGATTTACTAAAGACCTGCGCCTGTGGTGCAGTGGAGAAATTGGAGCAATTGCACAAAAAATGGGACTCAAAACATTTAGCAAAAATTATGGTGCACTTATATGCGCCAAACCATATTTATATAGGAAGCGCTGTTGCACACTTGCGCAATCTTTCGCGCCTACCATTAGCAAGTGCAGCCAATGTAATCTTCAAAATTTTTGTCTGAATACTGTAGATAACTTTACTAGTTTACCATTTTCTGTTACCAGGCTAAAAAGTATGTATATAATATTGTTCAAATGCACAAATTCTGTCCAGAACATGTAGATCTGTCTTACAACTAATCAAGCCTTTTTACACCCTTCTGTCAGCTTACTCAACTGCACATGTGCATTGACAAACCACACCATTTCATGCTCGCCTGACATTGTGCACACGCTTTAGCTTGTTAAATATGTGTGTTGGACACGGGCGCATCTGCTTATACATTGAGCTTGTGCTCATTGTAATGCTGATCATGTTAATGAGCTTTTCCTTATCACATGGAGAATATTGCTTCCACTTTTATTCCTTTCATTCACTTATTTTTGAAACAACTCAATCATTCTAGAGATCTTCCTCCTATCAACAACTGTGCAGATGTTTACTGGACTTGTAATTGTGCATTTTATGGTGATAATCTATAATCATTGGTGGAGCCAAAACTTCCATGAAAACATCTTCTCAACATATGTCTGTGTATTGTGCATTCTGGACAATTCTTTCCCCATACACTGTGCAATCTGATTGCACAGTGTATGGGGAAATGAATTGCTCAGAGAAATTAGTGGATGTAAATGTCATTCAATCAGATTGGACAGTGTATGGGGAAAGAATTGTCCAGAATGCACAATACACAGACATGTGTTGAGAAGATGTTTTATATTTGTCTAATGTCTGTAAGACAAATTTTATTCAATAAACCCCCCCATTGGTTTTATTGACTTGCACCATCTGGAGTTTTTTTCTTTTCTCCTACCCTTGTGTCTACTTTGGACTGGTTCGGAGCCTGTATGATGGGAGGAATTTCCCATCGTGTGAGTCGTTCATCGAACCACCCTGTTTGAGACAGTCTGAGGTATCTAGGACATCCAGTTCCATCGTTTTTTGGTCACGGTGACCACCAAGCCTGATTGACCCACTGTCGTACGACAGGTGGGTCCACCATCTGTGGTAAGAGTACCCAACTGCATCATCTGTGTCTCATAGTGTGAATCCCACCATCAACATTGTGGTCCCTCTGCTAGTCTATGCTGTAGTGGTGTTGTCCATGAGAAGACATCCATTCAAATTGTACACATATTGTTTGGACTCTCTATATTGTTTCTTCACTCCAGTTTTGTGTAGCCCGTAGGGGTAACACTTTCATGACCTCTATGGAGGATAGTTCACATGCGAGGCTGCCCATTGGAGTGGATTTTTCATGAACTTTATATATCAGTTTATTAGGTTATATTGCACTTTAGATATTAGTCACTTATGTTTGTTGTAGTTGCTTTCAATAGCAATTTTCTCACTTTATAGCGCTGCACTATTTGTTTATATTTGTCTTATCACTTTGTTTGTTTGAGTGTTAGCAGCTTATATTTTTGGGTTTAGCGCAGTTTTTTCACTTTTATATTTATCAATATTCTCCATGTGATAAGGAAAAGCTCATTAACATGTTTAGCATTACAATGAGCAAGTGCCTGATGTCTGTTTCATATTTAAGAATGTGTATGCGCCCGTGCGCGCAACGATTCCGCGAATCCGGCGCAAGTCAACAGCATGTGCCATGTTGCAATAATTATTCCTGCCCGCGCAAATGCGCCAACATTTTCTTAAATCAGCCCCATAGTGTTCAATGGAGAAACCATAATGCTGTTCCAGGATCTCTCCCAAATTACTCTAAAAAAATTGAAGAGCCCTGTGCCCCCTGCTGGAGAAACTGAGAGATAAAGATTCGAGATATTCCTGGCGCTTCCTATTTGCCCTGACATTCTCACAGAATGGACAACAAAATGTCCTGCGCACACCCGCTGATCTACCAGAATTTTGCACAGCACTGAACTTGGGCCAGACGGACCTCCCTGACTGGTACTCGGAGTTCCTTCAAACTTCCCTGGAAAGGAGCCCCCCCCCCGGTCCCTATTCTCCACGCCTGATAAGAGACTTGCAAAGAAGCAAAAGCAGGGTCGTGGGGGTGGATCCAAAATGGGAACTCCAAGACCTCAAGCCGCACCAGATGAGGACCAGGATGAGGACTAATCCTCCCACACTCTGCTCTCTTTTCTACTGAAACATCACCTTGCTGAATTAAGACAGTCACTACTTACGGGCCACTCACAGCTCGTACGGAAGATGTGCTCACCATATGTACACTTTACGCCTCTTGAGGGTGAATTGTCGGAACTAGCTTTATTTGCCTCATCGCCCATAACTGACTGGTGCAACTTTGGAACTTTCCGGAAGATTCCTGAACATCCATAAAAATATAGCTGCAGGGGGTAGTCATGCGCTCATGCTCGTGATTTCCACTTTGCATTATTATTTTTCCCCCTTTTTTCTTTTTTGGTCGGGTTCACAGACTTACGAGTTTGCAAGTTTATATGTTTATCTGTTGTTTATATATACGTTATATATGTGGATTCCTAGATAGATTTCAAACTCACAAATCCTTGCCGTGTACAACAGCCATTCACTCCCCTAGGTTTTCTTAGTTTTAATCCTTATTTGGATCACGACTCAGGTGGTCTGCCGCCACATCGTTTGTTGCCTCCCTTCAACCCCGCAAAGTGACCCAGTGCTCCTGAATAAGGACACAGGGGACACTACCTTCATACAGAGGTGCTCACTCCTGAGTGGACTGGTTCTGCTCGGGGGTTGTACCATTGACGAACAAATACTTCCTTTACATTTCTATCTGACTCTCTCTCTACTTGCCTCCCATTTCCTCCCACTTCCCCTACCCTCCCTCTCTTTTTTTTTTTTTTACCCCCATTCCATGTATTGGGGACCAGTTAAAATTGTTTGCCTAAATCTGTTTCTTGTATTGGTGCTAACATACATCTGTCAGCTCTTTTTCTCGCAGTTAGGTCCTTGGAGCATCTCCTCCTGTGCCGCACCGATGGCCTACTCCTCACTGGGCCACAACCCATCAGTGATATCACATAATATCAGAGGTCTGAACATCCCGGAACATCGCTCCACCCTGTTACGTGAGCTTAAAAAAGGTAGGCCTCATTTTGTGTTTCTCTAAGAGACACATTTTAAAACACATCATACACCTAAACTTACCAGTCAATACTTCACGAGGGCTTTTCATGCCACCAATAACAATTCCAAGTCAAAAGGGGTCTCAATTGTAGTTACATAGTTACATAGTTAGCCAGGTTGAAAAAAGACACAAGTCCATCCAGTTCAACCATAAAAAAATAAAATAATACTATCATACAATCCCATATACCTAATTCTATACCCACAGTTGATCCAGAGGAAGGCGAAAAACCCCAGCAGAGCACGATCCAATTTGCTACAGCAGGGGAAAAAATTCCTTCCTGATCCCCCGAGAGGCAATCGGATATTCCCCGGATCAACTTTACCTATAAATTTTAGTACCCAGTTATATTATGTACATTTAGGAAAAAATCCAGGCCTTTCTTAAAGCAATCTACTGAGCTGGCCAGAACCACCTCTGCAGGGAGTCAATTCCACATTTTCACAGCTCTTACTGTGAAGAAACCTTTCCGTATTTGGAGATGAAATCTCTTTTCCTCTAGACGTAAAGAGTGCCCCCTTGTCCTTTGTGTTGACCGCAAAGTGAATAACTCAACACCAAGTTCACTATATGGACCCCTTATATATTTGTACATGTTGATCATATCCCTACTTAATCTCCTCTTCTCAAGAGTGAATAAATTCAGTTCCTCCATGCCTCTTATCAGTTTGGTTGCCCTTCTCTGCATTTTCTCCAGTTCCCCAATATCCTTTAGTCAGTAAGAATGCTCCTTTTAAGCTACTAGAACAAAAGACCGACCCGGGAGGTAGATTCATATTTTTAAAGGGGACATATGGGGCTACACCAGTGACTCTAGCAAACGTGTACTTCCCAAACAGGGCGCATGTTACGTTCTGTCAGCAACTAACTAGAGATCTACATGGGTTTTCCTCAGGCTGCCTTATACTAGGTGGGGATTTCAACCTCCCACTCAACCCCTTGACGGACACCTCAAATGGTAGGTCATGAATTACCTATAAAATACTCAAGAAAATAAAATCCTCGCTACAAACTCTACACCTGACTGACACATGGCGCTTTCTTAATTCTGAAGGACGAGACTTTACACCCTACTCTATCCCTCACTCCAGATATGCACGCTTAGACTACCTATTTATCTCTCAGAGGAACTTATCCTCAGTAGAGGCGGCTCACATCAGGATTCAATCGATCTCGCCTATTTCACTAAAACTGTACCTACTGACCCCTCCACCCAGACAACCAACGTGGAGACTTAACGCGTCCCTCCTAACAGACCCTACTCTATTACCTTCCATCACTACCACACTGAAGGAGTTTTTTAGCCACAACTCAACACCCGGTGCTGACCCTCTTATGGTCTGGAAAGCCAATAAATGTACCCTCAGGGGAGAACTGATCAGAATGGGCTCTAAACGCAAAAGAGATAGAGAGAATGAAATCCGTAAACTAGTAACACAAATAAACGCTTTGGAATCCTTCATAAACATTCACTCTCTGTACAGTCAGCTGAAAAATTACTTGAGGCCAGGAAGGAATTACAACACATACTTGACTCCAGTGGCGGCCCGTCCATAGGGGCGCCCGGGCGCCGCCCCCCCCCCCTCCTGTGGTCACCAAAAAAAGAAAAAAAAAAAAAAAAAAACGGGCCCTTTAAGAGTTTTTTTTTTTTTATGTCTTTTTTTTTTTACACATGGCGGTGCGACCATAGTGGGCGCAGAAGCGCCACTACCGCTCGCTTCTGCGCCCGGCCGTCACTCACCACAACAATACATAGGTTCATGCATTGCTGCCGCCCACTATTCAGATGGCCGGCCCCTTGAGCGCCGGCCATCTGAATCACAGCGTCTGATTGGCCTTTAGAAGTGCCTATCAGAACCAGCAGGCTCTGATAGGCTTCCCGACTACAGCCTGAGGGCTGTAATCGGCTTCTAAATACCTACTGAGAGGACGCACAGGGGTGCGTTCCCTGGCCAATCAGGTTCACCGGGTCTGGTTACCGGTAACCTGATTGGCTGAAGTGACATTGAGGGCGGGAGAAGACATCGAGGACGGAATAAGGACGGCGCTGACTCGAGGAAGGTAAGTGCAGGGCTGGGGGGAGAAACTGGCTGCATTATGGGGGAGAAACTGGCTACATTATGGGGGACAAACTGGCTGCATATGGGGGACAAACTGGCTGCATATGGGGGAGAAACTGGCTGCATTATGGGGGACAAACTGGCTGCATATGGGGGACAAACTGGCTGCATATGGGGGAGAAACTGGCTGCATATGGGGGAGAAACTGGCTGCATATGGGGGAGAAACTGGCTGCATATGGGGGAGAAACTGGCTGCATATGGGGGAGAAACTGGCTGCATATGGGGGAGAAACTGGCTGCATATGGGGGAGAAACTGGCTGCATATGGGGGAGAAACTGGCTGCATATGGGGGAGAAACTGGCTGCATATGGGGGAGAAACTGGCTGCATATGGGGGAGAAACTGGCTGCATATGGGGGAGAAACTGGCTGCATATGGGGGAGAAACTGGCTGCATATGGGGGAGAAACTGGCTGCATTTGGGGGAGAAACTGGCTGCATTATGGGGGAGAAACTGGCTGCATATGGGGGAGAAACTGGCTGCATATGGGGGAGAAACTGGCTGCATATGGGGGACAAACTGGCTGTATTATGGGGGACAAACTGGCTGTATTATGGGGGACAAACTGGCTGTATTATGGGGGACAAACTGGCTGTATTATGGGGGACAAACTGGCTGTATTATTGGGGGACAAACTGGCTGTATTATTGGGGGACAAACTGGCTGTATTATTGGGGGGACAAACTGGCTGTATTATTGGGGGACAAACTGGCTGTATTATTGGGGGACAAACTGGCTGTATTATTGGGGGACAAACTGGCTGTATATTGGGGGGAAACTGGCTGCATTTGGGGACAAACTAGTGGCGTTTGGGCACAGTGGCTGCGTTTTAATGGGCACAGTGGCGGCAATTGATGATTTTTTTCAGTTTGTTTGCGCCCCCCCCAAAAAATTTGAGCACCAGCCGCCACTGCTTGACTCTAAAACTAAACGCATGCTGTTCTTCAGGAAGAAACTGTACTATGAATCGGGAAATAAACCAGGTAAATTCTTAGCCAGGGCTTTGAAAGAGTACACATGCGCAAATGACATTGCAGGTATCAAAATGACGAATGGTAACTAGTGTTGAGTGGACCCGAACTGTAAAGTTCAGGTCCGTACCGAATTTTGGCGTTTTCCCGACCCCGGACCCGGACCCGGATTTTGCGCTAAAGTCCGGGTTCGGGTTCGGATTCGGGAATTTAATGGCGCAGTTAGAAATGCTTCAGGGGCCAGCCAATCACCATTTGATTAGCTGGTGTGCCCTTAGAAGCCATCATAGCCATGCCTACTAATGGCATGGCTGTGATTGGTCAGTGCAACATGTGACCCAGCATGTGACCAGCTTCTATATAAGAAAGAGGCACACAGCACAGATTGTCACTCTGCTTTTAGACAGTGTAGGGAAAGGATCCTGGCTGCTGTTGCTGTGAGGGAGAGAATTATATGATAGGAGTTAGTCCTGATTCTGCAATCTACTGATAGAAAAGATAGGGAGACAGTGTAGTGTAGTGTAGTGTAGGGGCAGGATCCTGTTTGTGCTTTCAGGGAGAGAGATTTAGATAGGAGTCCAGATTGAGAGATATAATAGCTCAGTGATCTGCATAGGTTTATCTGTTTGTGTTGCAAGCTCAGTGCACCAGCACTGCATTACGTTGAGTGATACACCTATTCCATACTGTGGCTGTATTGTGCTCTTGCTAAAAGACCTATTTTGGTCAGAAAAAAAAAAAAAAAAAAGGCACGTTATTGTGCTTTTGCTAAAAAGACCCATTTTTGGGCCCCAGAAAAAAAAAAAAGGCACTTTATTGTGCGCAAAAAATACCTATTTTTGGGCAAAAAAAATATTTTGCAGTGTATATCTCTAGTTGTGTGAAATAACCAATTTCTATATATTTTTCTTGTACTATGCTATACTAAAAAAAAAAAAAAAAAAAACTTTTTTTTGAATAGCATTCTCTGCAGCTGTGCGATTCAGCGGTTATATACTGTGGTTGTGTTGTGCTCTTGCAAAAAACGCCATTTAGGGCCACAGAAAATATTTTGCAGTGTGAAATACACATGTGGAGGTGTGTAAAATAAACAATTTCTATATATTGTACAGTGCTATACTAAAAAAAACAACATTTTTTTTGAATAGCATTCTCTGCACTTCTATAGCTGTGCGATTCAGTGGTTGAATACTGTGGTTGTGTTGTGCTCTTGCAAAAAACGCCATTTAGGGCCACAGAAAATATTTTGCAGTGTGAAATACACATGTGGAGGTGTGTAAAATAAACAATTTCTATATATTTTCCTTGTACTGTGCTATACAAAAAAAAAACAACCTTTTTTTTGAATAGCATTTTCTGTAGCTGTGCGATTCAGCGGTTACGTGCTGTGGGTGTGTTGTGGTCTGGCAAAAAACGCCATTTAGGGCCACAGAAAATATTTTGCAGTGTGAAATACACATCTGGAGGTGTGTGTAAAAAAACAATTTCTATATATTTTCCTTGTACTGTGCTATACTAAAAAAAAAACAACCTTTTTTTTTTTGAATAGCATTTTCTGCAGTTCTGTAGCTGTGCGTTTCAGCCATTACGTACTGTGGGTGTGTTGTGGTCTTCCAAAAAACGCCATTTAGGGCAAGATCCTAAATTTGGAAAATATGAGGGGAAGGTCAAAGGGACGTGGTGGCCCCGGTCGTGGTGCTGCTGGTGGAGCTCCTGTTGCAGGGAGAGGACGTGGTGGATCTGTGCCAGCTACACGCACAAGTGAAACACCTTCCTCAGGTGCGAGTAGGCGACCGAGCCTGCGGCGGTATTTTGTCGCGCCTAATGAGGCTGTACCAATGTTTAGGCCAGGACAAGTACAGGCGATAGTAGATTGGGTTGCTGACAGTGCCTCGGGTTCCTTCACACATTGTCTCCCACCCACTCTTCTGCTGAAAGATCAGAGTTGGCACCTGAAGCCCATGTCCATCAGTCTTTCACCTCACCCCCTTGCAAATCAGCCAAGCAGTCTGAGCCCCAAATCATGCAGCAGTCTCTTCTGCTTTTCGATGACTCTGTTAGCAGGGTTTCCCAGGGCCATCCACCTAGCCCTGCCCCAGAAGTGGAAGAGATTGAGTGCACCGATGCCCAACCACTTATGTTTCATGATGGGTACATGGGAGGACCATCGCAGCATGTCTCGGATGATGACGAAACACAGGTGCCAACTGCTGCTGCTTTCGCAATTGTGCAGACAGACATGGAGGGCAGGGGTGAAGACTGGGTGGAAGATGATGTGGAGGACGATGAGGTCCTCGACCCCACATGGAATCAACGTTATGCAGGTGACCAGTGTAGTTCGGAGGAAGAGGCGGTGGTCGCACAGAGCCACCAGCACAGCAGAAGAGGGAGCAGGGTGCAAAAACGGAGCATTCGTCCCCTAGACAGTACATCTGCTACTGCCCAACGCAGCAAGGGACCGAGCACACCAAAGCCAGGTCCAAGGACTTCCCTAGCGTGGCAGTTCTTCACACAGTGTGTTGATGACAAGACACGAGTGGTTTGCACGCTGTGCAATCAGAGCCTGAAGCGAGGCATAAACGTTCTCAACCTGAGCACAAGCTGCATGACCAGGCATCTAAGTGCAAAGCACGAGCTGCAGTGGAGTAGACACCTCAGAAACCAAGAAAGGTCTCTGGCTCCTCCTGCTTCCTCTTCTGCTGCAGTCTCGGCCTCTTCATCCACCTCTGTAGTGACAGTGGCACCTGTCACCCCGCAAACAGAGGATCTGCCAGCAACACTACCACCTGGGTCACCGACCATCTCCACAATGTCCCATGGAAGCGTTCAGCTCTCTATCTCCCAAACATTGGAGCGGAAGAGGAAGTACCCCCCTAGCCACCCGCGATCCCTGGCCCTGAATGCCAGCATTTCAAAATTCCTGGCCTTTGAAATGCTGTCATTCCGTCTGGTGGAGACGCAGAGTTTTAAAAGCCTGATGGCATTGGCTGTCCCGCAGTACGTCGTGCCCAGCCGCCACTACTTTTCCAGGCGAGCCATCCCTTCCCTGCACAACCAGGTGGGGGACAAAATCAGGTGTGCACTGCGCAACGCCATCTGTGGCAAGGTCCACCTAACTACGGATGCGTGGACCAGTAAGCACGGTCAGGGACGTTATATCTCCCTAACAGCACACTGGGTAAATGCAGTGGCTGCTGGGCCTGAGGCAGATAGCGGTTTGGCGCATGTCCTTCCACCACCGAGGATTGCAGGGCGCTTCAGTTTGCCTCCTGTTGCTAACTCCTCCTTCTCCGCTTCCTCATCCTCTACCGCCTCCTCATCCATTCAGCGTAACACCTTCACCACCAACTTCAGCACAGCCAGGGGTAAACGACAGCAGGCAGTTTTAAAACTTTCCTGTTTGGGGGAAAATCCCCACACCGCGCAGGAGTTGTGGAGGGACATGGAACAACAGACCGATGAGTGGTTGCTGTCAGTGAGCCTCAAGCCCGGCCTGGTGGTGTGCGATAATGGGCGAAATCTCGTAGCAGCTCTGGGTCTAGCCGGTTTGACGCACATCCCTTGCCTGGCGCATGTGCTGAACTTGGTGGTCCAGAGGTTCCTTAAAATTTACCCCAATATGCCAGAGCTGCTGCAGAAAGTGTGGGCTGTCTGTGCGCACTTTCGGCGTTCTCACCCTGCTGCTGCTCGCCTGTCAGCGCTGCAGCGTAACTTCGGCCTTCCAGCTCACCGCCTCATATGTGACGTGCCCACAAGGTGGAACTCCACCTTGCACATGCTGGCCAGACTGTGCGAGCAGCAGCAGGCAATAGTGGAGTTTCAGCTGCAGCAATCACGCGTGAGTCGCTCTGTGGAACAGCACCACTTCACCACCAATAACTGGGCCTCCATGCGAGACCTGTGTGCCTTGTTGCGCTGTTTCGAGTACTCCACCAACATGGCCAGTGCCAATGACGCCGTTCTCAGCGTTACTATCCCAGTTCTATGCCTCCTTGAAAAAACGCTTTGTGCGATGATGGAAGAGGATGTGGCACAGGAGGATGAGGAGGAGGAGGAGGAAGCGGGATCATTTCAAAGGCTTTCAGGGCAGTCTTTCACAAGTGGCTACGAGGGTGGGTTCCTGCACCAACAAATGCCAGGTACACAATTGTCCGGCAGAAAGGGCACAGTTCTGGAGGATGACGAGGTGGAGGAGGAGGAGGAGGAGGAGGAGGAGGAGGAGCCATGTTCACAGCAGGGTGGCACTCAGACCAGCTCGTGGCCATTACTGGTGCGTGGCTGGGGGGATACAGAGGACACAGACGATACACCTCCCACAGAGGACAGCTTTTCTTTGCCTCTGGGCAGCCTGGCACACATGAGCGATTACATGCTGCAGTGTTTCCGCAACGACAGCCGAGTTGCCCACATTTTAACTGGTGCTGATTACTGGGTGGCCACCCTGCTGGATCCCCGTTACAAGGACAACGTACCGTCCTTAATTCCCTCACTGGAGCGGGATCGTAAGATGCGCGAGTACAAGCGCACGCTGGTAGACGCGCTGCTGGTGGCATTCCCACCTGACAGCGGGCGTACGGTGGAAGCACAAGGCGAAGGCAGAGGAGGAGGAAGAGGTCGCCAACGCAGCCGGGGCACCGGCAGCACCTCAGAAGGCAGGGTTAGCATGGCCGAAATGTGGAAAAGCTTTGTCAGCACGCCACAACAACCAGCACCACCAGCTGAGATGGAACGTCTTAGCAGGAGGCAGCATTTCACCAACATGGTTGAGCAGTATGTGTCCACAGGCCTACACGTACTGGATGACGGGTCTGCCCCCTTTAACTTCTGGGTCTCCAAATTGGGCACATGGCCTGAGCTTGCCGTTTATGCCTTGGAGGTGCTGGCCTGCCCTGCAGCCAGTGTATTATCTGAACGTGTATTTAGCACGGCAGGGGGCGTTATCACAGACAAGCGCAGCCGCCTGTCCAGAGCCAATGTGGACAAGCTCACGTTCATTAAAATGAACCAGGCATGGATCCCACAGGACTTGTCCGTACCTTGTGCAGAATAGACATGTATACCGGTGTTGTGACAAAAACTGTCCGGCCATCGGATTGTGCCCGGCCCGTACTGCGCAGGCGCAGCGCTTACGCAGTACAGACGACAAGGAGATTCACAAAATCTCCGAAGATGAACGGCGCCTGCGCTGTGAGTGCAGGTTCAAGCCCCACCATCCAAGAGGACATACAGTAGCACATAGTAACAGGGCCCCTCACGGGCTCGCTTCGATCGCGGCCTTGCTTGGCTCGGCTTGAACCACGGATGGTGTGGCCTTCACCTGAACTCAACACGCAGGCGCCGTTAGTCTTGGGAGATTTTTGAAATCCCCTTGTCCTACATACTCAGCAAGCGCAGTACAGGGCGGACACTATTCGACAGGGGACAGAATTCGACACATCACCGGCCTTACCCAGCCATTGTTGTATTTTTGAACCAGTGTTGGCTACCTCGTCCTCTTCCACCGCCGCTTCCACCTACACAGCCACATCCACGCCACCTCAACCTCCTACTCCATATGGACCTCGTCCTGCTAGGCCAAGATTAAAATTTTTATTTTATTTTTTTGTAGCGCACAGATCCTTTCCCCCTTACCTGCCTTTATGTTGTTGGCTCTTCGCAGGAGGGAGAAAGGCACACCGCACTACCAGCCCGTATCCTCCTATATAAAGAGGTTGAGCGGTGTACTTGACGGCCCGTGTCCACAGCCGGAGTCAAAACTCCTCCAGAGGATGATTCTCACCTCTACTGTAGGTAGAGGCAAGTCCTTTAATTGCCAGTAAAGTCGATGTCCACACCAGCTGAAACTCCAACTCTTATTCTCTCATGGCAAAATAAACTGTACTCAGATAGAAAAGGTTAGAGCAAAGAAACAGGACAGCTTAAGGTGTGGAGGAGGTCCAGGCACAAACGTAGCACATTCACTTCACTGCTTAGGTTTCTCAAACAGTTTTTGGCGCACGGTCTCTGCCACAGACATTGAGGTTGGTCTCTGCCACAGACCGGGTGTACAAGGCCCCTGCCACGGGCCTGGAGAACTTTGGTCTCAGCCACAGACCAGGGTGTATAAGGCCCCTGCCACGGGCCGGTTGAATAAGGCCTCTGATACAGTCAAGGTGACCTTGAGCTTCTCCTTCTACGAACCTAGCCCATATCAAGGGGAAGACATCTCTCCAGGGAGTCAACAGACCATTCCTTCACCGTGACTCCCGCATCGGTCCATCAGAATGATCCTCCCTTCCCTGGAACAGGGTCCCCTACACGAGGCGGCTCTGGACTCCAGGCTTTACTCCCGCCCCTAGGCCTCCATACCCAGGGCAGCAAGAACTCCAGGATAGTACCTCACCCCGGGCTAAAGGTGCCCGAGATGGAACAGGAACACATGCACCCAGGCCGAAGGCACCTGGGCGCGGACCCCACTGGACATCAGCCCCCAGGCCAAAGGTCTGCCCCTTTTATATGCTCTCCCGGCATGCACAGCAGGTTCCCCGCCCGCTGTACTACTGCCAAGAGGGGACACAAAAGGCGCCACCTGTAGGCCGCAGGGAACTGCACACCAATACTGTCCCCCGAGGACAAAATGGTCCATGAATCCTACAGAATTAGGGTATTTGAGCCTATTTACCACTCAAACACTTTCCTTAAATTTAGCACCCCGCTACATTTTTATTTCAAAGTATTTTATTTTCCCACTAGCTTATCCATTAAATTAAATAATTTATTCCAGAAAGGGCGTATTCTGGGGCATTCCCACCATATGTGTGGCATCGTGCCGTTGAGTTTCTGAGGTTCTTAATGACTTCCTGTACCTCTTCTGCTGAAAAGGGGGCCTCCAGCATATTTTTTTATTTTTTTATTTTTTTTATGTTCTTTTAAGTTATTTCCTATCCACATTTGTTTGCAGAGCACTTGCCATGTTCTTAACAACATTTTGCTGCCATTTGCAGCCCTCTAGCCCTTTCCATTACTTTTTTAGAGCCGTTTTAGTCGTCAGAAGTCCGGGTCCCCATTGACTTCAATGGGGTCCGGGTTCGGGTTAAAGTTCGGTCCCGAATCTGAACTTTTTTCCGAAGTTCGGCCGAACCCGCCGGACCCGAATATCCAGCTACCCGCTCAACTCTAATGGTAACATAGATGTGACCACAGACGCGATAGCTGCCCATTTCCACGAGTACTACACTAAGCAATACAATCTCCCACCCCAGCACAAACCTCAGGGCGCGGAAGGTGATAGGACACAAATCATACAAGACTACCTGACCAAAAGCGAGCTTCGGAGACTGCAAGACCTAGACGCATCCCTTTTAGAAGCACCAATAACGCCACTAGAGATAAAACATGTCATCAAACTACTGAAATCTGGGAAAAGCCCTGGCCCAGGTGGCTACTCCGTCATTTACTACAAAACTTTCTCAAACATTCTTACGGAACCGTTCGCTGCTGCTTTGAACTCCATGTCTACCCCCAGGGATATAACTTCAGATTTTCTATCTGCTCATATAGCGGTGATCCCCAAAGTTGGCAAGGATCCCACAGACTGTGCCAGCTAACGGCCTATTTCTTTATTAAATTTAGATGCCAAACTTTTCGCAAAAATCCTTGCACTACGCCTGGGTCCCCTTTTGCCAAATCTTATAGGTATGGAGCAGATGGGCTTCGTGCCGGGAAGAGAGTCAAAGGACAATGTAACCAAAGCCCTGCTACTCATTCATGCGATGCAGGACAAGGTTGCCCCCTGTCCCCACTATTGTTCATTTTGTCTCTTGAACCTTTCATAAGAATAGTTCAACTGAATGAGGTGATCACGGGATTCAAAATTCAGTACAGGGAGTTCAAATTGGCGGCGTACACAGATGATCTCCTTTTTTTCTTAACAAACCCAACAAAATCAAAAGTGCTAATTATGAAGGCTAATATGTAAGTTATTGTGCTAAAAAGGGTTTGGGGACTCGGGTCCTGTCCCAGGGGACATGTATCAATGCAACAAAAAGTTTTAAAAACTGCAGTTTTTTCGGGAGCAGTGAATTTAATGATGCTTAAAGTGAAAAAAAAGTGAAATATTCCTTTAAATATCATACCTGGGGGGTGTCTATAGTATGCCTGTGAAGTGGCATGTGTTTCCTGTGTTTAGTACTGTCCCTGCACAAAATGACTTTTCTAAAGGAAAAAAAAAGTAATGTCTGGTCCTGGCAATATGGATGAAAATCATTGAAAAAAATGGCATGGGTACCCCCCCCCCCCACCATCCCCCCCAGCCCATTACCAACCCCTTTGGGTCTTGTATGGATATTAAGGGGAACCCCACACCCAAATTAAAAAAAGGCCCTATATACTCTGAACAGCAGTATACAGGCGGTGCAAACAAGACAGGGACTGTAGGTTTGTTCTTAAATACAATCTGTTTGTAATTTGGAACAGGTACAGTTTTTAAGTGTAGCTCCAGCCAAAAAATTTATTTTTAAGCTTTTTGGAAAACATAGGGAAGGGTTATCAGCCCGTAACATTTGTTTTGCAGTCTGTGCACCTGTTCAGAACATTTCACCTCACTTTCTGTCCCAATGACAAATGTTTTTTGAAAATGTGGGTTTTTATTGAAACAAGGATTGGTGATAAAGCATCAGTGGAGAGGAGACACCTTTTTCCCATATTAACTCTTACAGTAGAGAATTTCCCTTCCTAGGGGTAGATTTCCTCTCACTTCCTGTTGTCTCCTTCCATTTGCAAGTAGGAGTTGTTTGTTCGTTGGATGTTTGAAAGTAGGGGCCTTCCGTATATACTCTGCAGAAATTTGGCCATTAGATGTTGGTGTTGCCACAACACTGTAAGCCCTCACAGTTACTCTTGGTGGGCGCTGGAACGCCCTGTTGTGAACTATTATATCAAGAATTGTAATTACATACCATTGTTGAACAGTGGTAGGAAAAATTGGGCCTTTGGTGGTGGTGGTGTTGACACAACACTGTAAGGCCTCACAGTTACTCTTGGTGGGCGCAGGAATGGGCCCTGCTGTGAATTATTAGATCAAGAATTGTAATTACATGCCCCTGTTGAACAGGGGCATAAAAATTGTGCCTTAGGCACTGGTACCACAACACTGCAACCCCTCACAGATACTCTAGTTGGAGCGCAGGAATGAGCCCTGCTGCAAAGTATTGCATCAAAAATTGTATTTACACGCCCCTGTGTAACAGGAGGGCCCGTGGAACCCAGAAGTTCTTAGAAAGTATGAGCCAGAAAATAATGGACATTGAGAATATGTCTTGGATTGCTTTAAAATGCGTCTGTAATATTAATCCACGGTATTTCCCAGGATATCTGTAAAGGACTATTTACTGGTTGTTTGATTCTGAACTCAACAGGTTAATTGAGAGATGCTGATGTGTTCAACTTCAACCACCTGGCTGCCTGTGTAATGTAGATTAAATCCAGACTAGCTTCCAAATACCTTTTCATTGTTGTTTGTGGTGATGTGGATTGGAGCTGGTAGACCGTCTGGCTGCCTATTATGGGATGTTTAAGTGTCTTGCTGTGAGGAAAGGGGGGGGGGTCACTCCAGCAACCCCTCCTGCTAAGATTGTTTACTGAAGGAGAAGTTTGAACACACCTGACCTGTATCAACATTGTCATTGGAGAGTTTAACCCGCCCTGTTCCCCAAGGATGGGAGGGAAGTGTTTTGAAGGGAAGTATGTTACCATGTGCTTGTAATAAAAATTTATTCCCTGTTGGAATGGGCCCTGCTGTGAATTATTAGATCAAGAATTGTAATTACATGCCCCTGTTGAACAGGGGCATAAAAATTGGGCCTTAGGCACTAATGCCACAACACTGCAACCCCTCACAGATACTGTACTTGGAGCACAGCAATGAGCCCTGTTGCAAAGTATTGCATCAAAAAATTTAATTACACGCCCCTGTTAAACAGGGGCTGAAAAATTGGGCCTTAGGCACTGGTGCCACAACACTGCAACCCCTCACAGATACTGTACTTGGAGCACAGCAATGAGCCCTGTTGCAAAGTATTGCATCAAAAATTGTAATTACACGCCCCTGTTGAACAGGGGCTGAAAAATTGAGCCTTAGGCACTGGTGCCACAACACTGCAACCCCTCACAGATACTGTACTTGGAGCACAGCAATGAGCCCTGTTGCAAAGTATTGCATCAAAAATTGTAATTACACGCCCCTGTTAAACAGGGGCTGAAAAATTGGGTCTTAGGCACTGGTGCTGGTGCCACGATACTGCAACCTCTCCCAGATACTCTAGTTGGAGTGCAGGAATGAGCCCTGCTGCAAAGCATTGCATAAAAATTGTAATTACATGGCCCTGTTAAACGAGGGCTGGAAAATTGGGCCTTAGCCACTGGTGGCGGCACCCAGAAACAAAAATATACTTCCAAGCTATCATCAGGAATCGGATCATTGAGGAGGAGGAGGATAGTCAGTCAACATGACAGGACAGTCACTCAGCATCAGCATAGGCAGTCTTGAAGGGATGTGACATTTCAAAATAAATTATTCTGTTACGTCAGCTTCAGGTGCTTGGTAGCTGGTGGTGATCCAAGACTGGTTCATCTTTATGAAGGTCAGTCGATCAACCGAGTCGGTGGACAAGCGCACCCTGTGATCCGTGACAAAGCCTCCAGCAGCACTGAAGGTGCGTTCCGAAAGAACGCTGGATGCAGGACAGGCCAGTAGCTCAATTTCATACTGTGCAAGCTCTGGCCAGTGATCCATCTTCAAGACCCAGTAAGCCAGAGAATTTTTGGTGAGAAAGGTGTCCAAGTCTGACCTTGCCCCTAGGTATTCCTGCACCATATATCAGACGCTGGCGATGGTTGCTGGAACCGATCATACCTTGGGGCTGCGGACTAAAAAATTGTCTGAACGCATCGGTCAGACAGCTCCTTCTTTGACTGACCGAAGCCTCAGCAACTCGTTGTCCAGGACCAGGAGTTTGTTACCTCCCAGTCTCTGGGAACGCGTTGCACAGACCTTTCTGCAAGGCCTCCCGGAGATGTCTCATCCTCTGCTCCCTCTGCGACGGTAAGATAAGGTCCGCAACCTTACCCCTGTACCGTGGATCAAGGAGAGTGGCCAGCCAGTAATGGTCCCTCTCCTTGATCCAAAGAATACGAGGATCCTTCCGCAGACTTTGCAGGATCAGGGAGGCCATGCAGCGTAGGTTAGCTGAGGCATTCGGTCCGGAGTCCTCTGGGTCACTAAGGACGACATGATCCGCAGCCACCTCCTCCCAGCCACGTACAAGTCCATGGGTGTCTTGGGACTGTAAATCATCCCTAAAAGACTGCTGCTGTTGATGCTGAGTTCCAGGCTCCACCTCCATGCTGACACAATCCTCCTCCTCCTCGTCCTCTTCCTGTGCGATGGGTGGGACAGAAGGAACACTGTCTGGGTAAAGGGGGCCTTGAGAGGCAAGGAAGTCCTCCTCTTCCTGCCTCTGTTCTGCCTCAAGTGCCCTGTCCATTATTCCACGCAGCGTATGCTCCAACAGGTGGACAAGAGGTACAGTGTCACTGATGCATACACTGTCACTGCTCACCATCCTCGTGGCCTCCTCAAATGGTGCCAGGACAGTGCATGCATCCCTGATCATGCCCCACTGGCGTGGTGAAAAAAACCTGAGCTCCCCTGACCCTGTCCTGGAGCCGTAGTCACACAGGTACTCATTGATGGCCCTCTTCTGCATGTGCAGCCACTGCAGCATGGCCAACTTTAAGTTCCACCTGGTGGGCATGTCACATATAATGCGGCGTACACACGTACGTTTTTAATGCCATTTTTTTAACCAAAGTTTTTCTCATGTTTCCTCTCAAGCCTGTCTTGCATCCACACGATCATTAAAAAAAACGCTCGAGCAAAACGCATTGACGTAGAACACGTACGACGGCACTATAAAGGGGAAGTTCCATTCGGATGGCGCCACCCTTCATGTTAGTAAAGTTTGTTGAGCGACGATTCGCGCTTTTCAGCCTCGTGCTTTTCAGTTCGTTACAGCGTGACGAATGTGCTATCTCCATTACGAACGCTAGTTTTACCAGAACGAGCGCTCCCGTCTCATACTTGATTCTGAGAATGCGCGTTTTTTTCCCCCTCGTAAAAGCATACACACTATCGTTTTTCACGTTGTTAAAAAAAACGGCGTGAAAAACGACGTGAAAAAATAGAGCATGTTCGAAATTTTTAATGCCCGTTTTTCACGCCGTTAAAAATGCTCTGGAGCATACACACGATCGGTTTTAATGGCCATTTTTAAAAATGGGATGTAAAACGATCGTGTGTACGCCGCATAAGGCGGTTCTTGGGCAGGTTCAACTCCTTTTGCAGCTCAGCCAGCCAAGCACTAGCATTATATGATCTGCGGAAATGCACACAGACTTTCCTGGCCTGCCTCAGGACATCCTGTAAGCCCGGGTACCTGCCCAAGAACCGCTGCACCACCAGGTTAAGGACGTGAGCCACACAGGGCACAGTCAGTTGTCCCTGTCGGAGGGCAGAGAGGAGGTTGGTGCCATTGTCGCAAACCACCATTCCTGGATTAAGCTGGCGTGGCGTCAACCACCTCTCGGCCTGTCCCTGCAGAGCTGACAGAACCTCTGCCCAAGTGTGGCCCCTGTCCCCCAAACACACCAGCGCAAGCACGGCATGGCATCTTTTTGCCTGCGTACTTGTGTATCCCCTTGAACGCCTACGGAGCACCGCTGGTTCCGAGGACAAAGAACAGGAAGAGGCCATGGAGGAAGAAGAAGAGGAGGGGGTGGAGTAGAGAGGTGTGTCACAACCAGTAGTAGCATTTTGGAGGCGTGGCGGCGGAACAACCTCAAACACTACTGCACCTTGTCCTGCATCCTTTCCAGCTGCCAAAAGAGTGACCCAATGGGCCGTGAAAGAAAGGTAACGTCCCTGTCCATGCCTGCTGGACCATGAGTCAGCGGTAATATGCACCTTACCGCTGACCGCCCTGTCCAGCGAGGCATGGACATTGCCTTTCACATGCCGGTAGAGAGCCGGAATCGCCTTCCGTGAGAAAAAGTGGCGTTTGGGAACCTGACACTGAGGAACCGCACATTGCACAAACTCACGGAAGGGGACCGAGTCTACTGCCGCGTACACACGATCGTTTTAATGTCATTTTCAAAAACGACATTTTTCTCAACGTGATTTTTCTCGTTTCCTCTCAAGCCTGTCTTGCATACACACGTTCATTAAAAAAAACGCTCGAGCAAAGCGCAGTGACGTACAACACGTACGACAGCACTATACAGGGGAAGTTCCGTTCGAATGGCGCCACCCTTCATGTTACTAAAGTTTGTTGAGCGTCGATTAGCGCTTTTCAGCCTCGTGCTTTTCAGTCCGTTACAGCGTGATGAATGTGCTATCTCCATTACAAACGCAAGTTTTACCAGAACGAGCTCTCCCGTCTCATACGTGATTCTGAGCATGCGCGTTTTTTCCCCCTCGTAAAAGCATACACACTATCGTTTTTCACGTTGTTAAAAAAAACGGCGTGAAAAACGACGTGAAAAAATAGAGCATGTTCGAAATTTTTAATGCCCGTTTTTCACGCCGTTAAAAATGCTCTGGAGCATACACACGATCGGTTTTAATGGCCATTTTTAAAAATGGGATGAAAAACGATCGTGTGTACGCCGCATAAGGCGGTTCTTGGGCAGGTTCAACTCCTTTTGCAGCTCAGCCAGCCAAGCACTAGCATTATATGATCTGCGGAAATGCACACAGACTTTCCTGGCCTGCCTCAGGACATCCTGTAAGCCCGGGTACCTGCCCAAGAACCGCTGCACCACCAGGTTAAGGACGTGAGCCACACAGGGCACAGTCAGTTGTCCCTGTCGGAGGGCAGAGAGGAGGTTGGTGCCATTGTCGCAAACCACCATTCCTGGATTAAGCTGGCGTGGCGTCAACCACCTCTCGGCCTGTCCCTGCAGAGCTGACAGAACCTCTGCCCAAGTGTGGCCCCTGTCCCCCAAACACACCAGCGCAAGCACGGCATGGCATCTTTTTGCCTGCGTACTTGTGTATCCCCTTGAACGCCTACGGAGCACCGCTGGTTCCGAGGACAAAGAACAGGAAGAAGCCATGGAGGAAGAAGAAGAGGAGGGGGTGGAGTAGAGAGGTGTGTCACAACCAGTAGTAGCATTTTGGAGGCGTGGCGGCGGAACAACCTCAAACACTACTACACCTTGTCCTGCATCCTTTCCAGCTGCCAAAAGAGTGACCCAATGGGCCGTGAAAGAAAGGTAACGTCCCTGTCCATGCCTGCTGGACCATGAGTCAGCGGTAATATGCACCTTACCGCTGACCGCCCTGTCCAGCGAGGCATGGACATTGCCTTTCACATGCCGGTAGAGAGCCGGAATCGCCTTCCGTGAGAAAAAGTGGCGTTTGGGAACCTGACACTGAGGAACCGCACATTGCACAAACTCACGGAAGGGGACCGAGTCTACTGCCGCGTACACACAATCGTTTTAATGTCATTTTCAAAAACGACGTTTTTCTCAACGTGATTTTTCTCGTTTCCTCTCAAGCCTGTCTTGCATACACACGATCATTAAAAAAAACGCTCGAGCAAAGCGCAGTGACGTACAACACGTACGACAGCACTATACAGGGGAAGTTCCGTTCGAATGGCGCCACCCTTCATGTTACTAAAGTTTGTTGAGCGTCGATTAGCGCTTTTCAGCCTCGTGCTTTTCAGTCCGTTACAGCGTGATGAATGTGCTATCTCCATTACAAACGCAAGTTTTACCAGAACGAGCTCTCCCGTCTCATACTTGATTCTGAGCATGCGCGTTTTTTTCCCCTCGTAAAAGCATACACACTACCGTTTTTCACGTCGTTAAAAAAAACGACGTGAAAAACGACGTGAAAAAATAGAGCAGGTTCTCATTTTTTTAGCCCATTTTTCACGTCGTTAAAAATGCTCTGGAGCCTACACACAATCGTTTTTAATGCCTAATTAAAAAAATTGCATTTTTAACGACGTGAAAAACTATCGTGTGTACGCGGCATACCAACTGAAAAGGCAGCTGTTGAAGTGCTAGCAATTTAGCCAAGCTAGCATTCAACCGCTGGGCATGTGGATGGCTGGGAGTGAACTTCTTTCGACGGTCCAGCAGCTGGGGCAGGGAAATTTGCCCCTACAATCGGACGCCTGTGTACTGCTAGCAGAGTGCCCGCAAGTACTTGGCTGTAACACACCTAATTCTACACCTTCATTCCCCTCAGTGCAGGTTTCAGAGAGGACTGAAGGTATAGTGGGGTTGGAGATCCCAGCTGATGAGGAGCAAGGAGAGGTCCGCTTTGTTCTTTGGTGTGGGTCTTTAAGGTAGGCTTGCCAACGAGCTGCATGGCAGGTCAACATATGTCTGGTCAAGCATGTGGTGCCCAAGCGGCTGATGTTTTGGCCACGCGAGATACGCTTGAGACATATGTTGCAAATAGCAGCGGTGCGATCTGATGCACACGACTCAAAAAAGGCCCACACCAAAGAACTTTTGGAATAACGGGCAGAGGCAGCGCCCTGCACAGGCGGAGCTCTGCGGTGTGATTCAGTCGGTGTGCTGCCCTTACGCTGGCCCCCGGAGGGCATCCTGCCTCGTTGGAGATGTGCCTCTTCCTCATCCTCCTCCTCCTCCTCCTCTCTCCTATCAGGCAACCACGTGGAGTCAGTGACCTCATCATCCCCTCCCTCCTCATCACTGGAGCCAATCTGGCAGTATGCTGCAGCTGCTGGAACATGACTGCCAGATTGCTGTCCTTCTTGAGCATCCCCTCTCTCTGTGCTCACGCTACTGCCTTCCTCTAGCTGGGTATCATCATCAGACCCTTCAAAACGCTGGGAATCCTCCTGGAGCATGTACCCAACACTGTGCTCAAACAGTTCGGGGGACTCCTCAGGAGGACATGGTGGGTCTAGGGAAGGAGTGACTGATGATGACATTGATACGAGGGAAGAGGACGCATTGGCAGCTGCTTTGCCAGTACCCTGAGCCTGGGTGAGAGAGGATGAGGAGGATGAGGA
Organism: Rana muscosa; assembly: GCA_029206835.1. Lineage (NCBI taxonomy): Eukaryota > Metazoa > Chordata > Amphibia > Anura > Ranidae > Rana > Rana muscosa. The sequence continues at coordinate 1,222,518,697 of CM055122.1, forward strand.
GGGCTTGGTCATCCACTCTACCAAGTCTTCGGCATGATGCGGCTCAACACATCCAGCTGCCGAAAATAAGGACAAGTGTGTCCCATGGCCATGTGCTGATGACAATGCACCGCGTCCATGACCAGCACTGATGCCCTCAGACACAGAGCCTGCTTGCCCTCTTTTATTGGCTCGTGACTGTCTGCCTCTCTTTGTTGGCCTTCCAGACATTCTAATGGCCTGCAGGGAGATGGTAAAACCAGCAATACGGGGTAGCTTCAGGTGTATACTGTGCAGGAGGCACCTACACCCACTGTAACTACTTGCAGATGCCTGTCTGTGTTACACAACAGAACAACACCACGACGAGCAATAAGGGGTAGCGTATACTGTGCAGGAGGCACCTACACCCACTGTAACTACTTGCAGATGCCTGTCTGTGTTACACAACAGAACAACACCACGACGAGCAATAAGGGGTAGCGTATACTGTGCAGGAGGCACCTACACCCACTGTAACTACTTGCAGATGCCTGTCTGTGTTACACAACAGAACAACACCACGACGAGCAATAAGGGGTAGCGTATACTGTGCAGGAGGCACCTACACCCACTGTAACTGCTTGCAGATGCCTGTCTGTGTTACACAACAGAACAACACCATGAGCAATAAGGTGTATACTGTGCAGGAGGTTTAGCGAAGAATATCACTGACACTGTCCCTGCCTATCCTTCTCTGTCCCTGCACGCCAACAGACTGTAAATGCACAAGGTTTCAAAGGATGTCACTGTCACTGTCCCTGCCTATCCTTCTCTGTCCCTGCACGCCAACACACTGTAAATGCACAAGGTTTCAAAGGATGTCACTGACACTGTCCCTGCCTATCCTTCTCTGTCCCTGCACGCCAACACACTGTAAATGCACAAGGTTTCAAAGGATGTCACTGACACTGTCCCTGCCTATCCTTCTCTGTCCCTGCACGCCAACACACTACACAAGGCCGCCGCACTGGCGGCCTTTTATAGTGTGGGGCGTGTACTAAACCCCCCTGAGCTATGATTGGCCACAGGCATCCTGCCTGTGGCCACTTATGGCTCTCCTCGCTGCCGGCGCTGTGATTGGCCAAGCATGCGGGGCCATAGTGCATGCTTGGCCAATCATCAGCCAGCAATGCACTGCGATGCCGCAGTGAATTATGGGCCGTTACGCGCCACTCGAATTTGGCGCGAATGGACCACAACGTTTGATCTTCGTCGAACAATCGAACAGCCGATGTTTGAGTCGAACGTGTGTTCGACTCAAACACGAAGCTCATCCCTATTGGTGACCAGGTTTGCACACATCTCAGGAGGGATTTTAGTCCACTCTTCTTTACAGATCTTCTCTAAATCCTTAAGGTTTCTTGGCTCTTGCTTGGCAACTCCTTTCAGCTCCCTCCAAACATTTTCTATAAGATTAAGGTCTGGAGACTGACTTGGCCACTCCATGACCTTAATGTGCTTCGTCTTGAGCCATTACTTTGTTGCCTTGGTGGTATGTTTTGGGTCATTGTCATGCTGAAAGACCCATCTACGACCCATCTTCAATGTTCTGGCTGAGGAAAGAAGGTTCTCATCCAAGATTTTAAGATACATGGCCCCGTCCATTGGCCCCTGTACCTTTAGCAGAGAAACAGCCTCAAAGCATCATGTTTCCACCTCCATGCTTGACTGTAGGCATGGTTTTATTAGGGTCATAGTCAGCATTTTTCTTCCTCCAAACACGGCAAGTCAAGTTAATGCCAAAGAGCTTGATTTTGGTCTCATCTGACCACAGCACTTTCTTCCAATACTTCTCTGAATCATTTAGATGTTCATTGGCATGACTGTAAATGTGCCTTCTTGAGGAGGGGGACTCGCCATGTTTGGAGGAATAAGAAGACTGACTAAGACCCTAAAAAAAAAACATCCCTACAGTCAAGCATGGAGGTGGAAACATGATGCTTTGGGGCTGTTTCTCTGCTAAAAGTACAGATCGACTTTGCCGCATTGCGGGGCCAATGGACGGGGCCATGTATTGTAAAATCTTGGATGAAAACCTTCTTCCCTCAGCCAGAACACTGAAGATGGGGCATAAATGGGTCTTTAAGCGTGACAATGACCCAAAACATACTGCCAAGGCAACAAAAGAATGGCTCAAGAAGGAGCACATTAAGGTCATGGAGTGTCCTAGCCATACCTTAACCCTATAGAAAATGTATGGAGGGAGCTGAAGGTTTGAGTTGCCAAGAGACAGCCAAGAAACCTTAATGATTTAGAGAAGATCTGTAAAAAAGAGTGGACCAAAATCCCTCCTGAGATGTGTACAAACCGGGTCACTAGCTACAAGAAACATGTTACCTCTGTGCTTGCCAACAAGGGTTTCTCCACCAAGTACAAAGTCATGTTTTGCTTGGGGATCGAATACTTATTTTACTCACTGAACTGCAACTCAAATTATAACATTTGTATCATGTGTTTTTTTCTTGATTTTTGGTTGATATTCTGTCTCTATCATGTAAAATACATCTATGATAAAAAACATAGACCCTTCATTGATTTTTAAGTGGGCAAACTTACACAATCTGCAGGGGATCAAATAATTATTTTCCCCACTGTACTTGGATGCAACGGACAGTCCCAGGAGGCTCACTTTTTTTTTTTTTTAAGGCTGTGGTTGCCGAGCCGACTGCTCAGTTTTAACTTTCCCGCCCACACATCCTCCTCAGACAACACACGGGCTGCCCGGAGTGTGGGCGGGGAAAGAGAAAGCAGATCCATCCAGCCTCTGATAGAGCTTTGTGTGGAGTAGAGAGGGGCCGGGCTAAACTAACACAGACTGTCAGCCCTGACAGAACTCATCGCTGCCTTGCAGTACTGATTCCGGCCGTACCCGCCACCCGAGCTGCCGCACTCGGCCAGCTCAGCGGCCTTTGTGCGGGACATTAGAGCAGTCCAGGGGGCAAATGCATTCCTACCACCCGGCCCAGCCCACCCCTGGAGGCGCATATATGCAGTCCCACGGAAGAAGACCCACTTCCGTGAGGCCACATATATGTGTATGCTCATTAGGAAAGGGTTAAAGTCCAGATCCAAAACAACACCAGCTCCACACCCTTTTAAACTCATCTTTAGACCCCACAGCAGCTCATCTAAACTCCCCTTCAGACACCAGATCTGCACCATTTAAACTCCCATTCAGACTTTTTTCCTGGGACAGTTCTGCAGAAAACGGGATGGTTTGGGAAGTATGCACATGTAGTTCCCATTGGGAAAGCATTTAAAAGAATGGTAACGCTGGAGAACAATTGAGAAACAAGAAAAGAATTTTGTCATCGTGTGACAGGAAGTGCCTGAGCAATAATCTTTAGAACAGAATCACCAGGTATTATTTGAATTGATTGGTTAAAAAATAAATAAAATATTTTTTTAAATTACATATTACACATGAAAACACAGCTTGAATTCACAAACCAGGTTTGCATAGGAAGCTGGTACGCAGGTCAGGCAAAAGAACTTGCAGGTGCAAAGAGAAGTGCCATAGCCAGTTCAAGCCTGAACACAGGTACCAAATCAAAAACAGGAGCAAAGTCAAAGTCCAAGTCATTTTCAGTAACAGGCACACTGTAAAAAATATTGTGCTGTGTCTACTCCAAAAAATTGAGGCAACTATTTGCATTAGCTTTTTAAGTACTGTCAACTAAACCTATTCTTGTCTGACTCATTGGACTTTTCATGTTTTCAACTTTGTTGTTTTAAGTAAAGCCAACTTAATTTTTTTAAGTTTATAGACCATAGCGTTTGAAGTTAGGAATACATACCTTAACTTGTCTGGAACTATAGTTTTAAGTAAAGGCAACTCAATTTTTCCAGTTTCTAGACCATAGGTTCAAGTACGATAGACGATAACTTCGTGGATGAAACGCATGGGGTCGAACCTGCTGTTCCCATTGCATAATTTTATTGATTAACAAGTGCTTGTTTTACCTCTTCCAAAATGTGAGTGTAAATCTTTAATTTTTATTAAGTATCAAGTATGAGCACTATGTGTAATTTCTGTTTGCAGCTTCGTTCCTCTGCTATCAGTCACTTCTGACAAGTTTTCCTGACACCAAGAGTAAAAAGGTGACTGGGAGGGATCTCCAGCACACAGCCTGTGATTGACAGCCTCAGCTCTGTACCCAAACAACATTTTTATAATTTTCTTCCCACAAACATAGCTTTCTGTTGGTGGTATTTGATCACCACTGGGGTTTTTATTTTTTGCTAAATAAACTAGAAAATACCGTAATTTTTGAAAAAAATATGTTTTTCTTAATTTCTGTTATAAAATTTAGTTTTCTCCTTCACTGATGGGCACTGATAAGGCTGCACTAATGGGCACTGATAAGGCGGCACTGATGGGCACCAATGAGGCGGCACTGATGGGCACCAATGAGGTAACACTAATAAGGTGGCAGACAAAGACGGAAAAAATTGGTTTTTTTAGGTGCACAAATGCAATATATCAAATAGTTTATTTAAAATATTTTTATTTTGAACAGCAAAATAAAAACAAGGATAGAAGTAAATAGATGGAGAGTGGTAGTACAAAATAGCAATTAATAGGACAGTCAGATGAAATATGTTCCCAACTAGGAATGAGCTTCGAGTTTGAGTTGAACTCATGTTCGACTCGAACATTGCCTGTTCGTCCGTTCACGGAACAGCGAACAATTTGTGGTGTTCGCGGCAAATTCAAAAAGCCGCGGAACACCCTGTAAAAGTCTGTGGGAGAAATCTAAAGTGCTAATTTTAAAGGCTTATATGCAAGTTATTGTCATAAAAAGGGTTGGGGGATCCGGGTCCTGCCCCAGGGGACATGTATCAATGCAAAAAAAAAAGTTTTAAAAACTGCTGTTTTTTCGGGAGCAGTGATTTTAATAAGGCTTAAAGTGAAACAATAAAAGTGAAATATTCCTTTAAATTTCGTACCTGGGGGTGTGTATAGTATGCCTGTAAAGTAGCGCTTGTTTCCCATGCTTAGAACTATCCCTGCACAAAATGTAATTTCTAAAGGAAAAAAAGTAATTTAAATGTACTAGCAGCTGTAATGAATTGTCGGCTCCTGGCAATACAGAGAAAAGTCATTGAAAGTCATTGTCTGGTATGGATATTAAGGGGAACGCTGCGCCAATTTTTTTTTTAATTATGTGGGGTTCCCCCCAAATATCCATACCAGACCCTTCAGGTCTGGTATGTATTTTAAGGGGAACTCCGTGCCAAATAAAAAAAAATGGCATGGAGTTCCCCCCAAAAATCCATACCAGACCCCTATCCGAGCACACAACCTGGCAGGCTGCAGGAAAAGAGGGGGGGACGAGAGAGCGCCCCCCCTCCTGAACCGTACCAGGCCACATGCCCTCAACATGGGGAGGATGATTTGGGGTCTGGACATACGGTCCTGTCTCCACTGGAGACACCCTGGGAATGATGTCACGGCAGCCTGACAGGTCTTATGTAGCTGAGGACGGGGCCACCCGTCACATGACCACATCCCCTTCTGACGCAAGGGGAAATCCAGGATTTTCCAGTGACGTGCGGGTGACCCCGCCCCCCTCTGATGCAACGGGAATCCTGCGCTACATCAGAGGGGGGTGGGGTCACCCGTCACGTCACTGGGAAAGCCGGGGTTTCCCCTTGCGTCAGAGGGGGACGTGGTCACGTGACGGGTGGCCCCGTCCTCAGCTACATAAGACCTGTCAGGCTGCCGCAACGTCATTCCCGGGGTGTCTCCAGTGGAGACAGGACCGTGTGCTATTCCTCGCTGGACGTCATCGCTGGAGCCTGCAGATCATCTGTCGCTGGATACTGACATCACTGGAGTGGAGATTGAGAGTGGATTACCACCGCTGGAATCTTTTTTTTTTTTTTTTTTTTTTAATAAAGGACTTATCCCAACTGTGTCTGTGTGTTTTTTTACAATTTTTTTATACTTTCTTTGTAAAATGGTAGGAGTACAATGTATCCCTTACCAATTCACATATGGGGGGGCCGGATTTGGGGGTCCGCTTTGTTAAAGGGGTCTTCCAGATTCCGAAAAGCCCCCCGCCCGCAGACCCCCACAACCACCGGGCAAGGGTTGTGGGGATGAGGCCCTTGTCCCCATCAACATAGGGACATGGTGCTTTGGGGTCCAGACCCCAAAGCATCCTCCCCATGTTGACGGCATGTGGCCTGGTACGGTTCAGGGGGGGCGCTCTCTCGTCCCCCCTATTTTCCTGCAGCCTGCCAGGTTGCGTGCTCGGATAAGGGTCTGGTATGGATTTTTTGGGGGGGAACTCCACACCATTTTTTTTTTTAATTTGGCGCGGAGTTCCCCTTAAAATCCATATCTGGGGGGAACCCCAAGTCATTTTTTATTTTATTTGGTGCAGGGTTCCCCTTAATATCCATACCAGACCTGAAGGGCCTAGTAATTGAATTTGGGGGGACCCCCACGCATTTTGTTTTTTTTTAATCAATGACTTTCAATGACTTTTCTCTGTATTGCCGGGAGCCGACAATTCATTACAGCCTAAGCACGGGAAACAAGTGCTACTTTACAGGCATACTATACACACCCCCCCCAGGTACGAAATTTAAAGGAATATTTCACATTTATTGTTTCACTTTAAGCCTTATTAAAATCACTGCTCCCGAAAAAACGCATTGATACATGTCCCCTGGGGCAGGACCCGGGTCCCCAAACACTTTTTATAACAATAACTTGCATATAAGCATTTAAAATTAGTACTTTCGATTTTTCATGTTCGTGTCCCATAGACTTTAACGGTGTTTGGATTTTCAAACAAATGTATTGCCTGTTCGCATGTTCTGATGCGAACCGAACTGGGGGGGTGTTCGGCTCATCCCTATTCCCGACATGTTTCGCCCCTAATTCGGGCTTCTTCAAAGGGAAGCTGTCCAAATAAGTGGTACAAGCCTTCTAGAAGATACAAAAGACAAATATATACAGTATGTGTCACATTACAAATAAACAAAAATAATATATGTGCCAAAACATTTCATTTAACAATCTAATATTATGCATGTGCCACTCTCACCCCCACAGATGCAGCCCCTTAACTCTCCCCATTATAGCCAGTCCAAACGGCCACACCCCAGGACGGCGGTCTCAAAACCAGACCATCAGGTTGCACCGAGTGATCACAGGGGGAACAAGATGACCGACTATGTGGCAATGTCTGTAAATTAGGGAAGGGTATAATAAATGAACCCAACATGGGAAAAGAAAAGCATACACTAAGGTACACTGAATAGAAGATAAACTTACATAGGCCAGATCTACTGATTGCCTAATTCCTGGGACTGATGCTGATTATTAAGTTCAGAAAGGATGGTAAAGTCCAAAGAACTGAAACAGGAAAACATAATGAAAGAATCATGGTACATAAAGAAAGAAAGAGATATTCAGTCCAAAGAGAAGATCAGCATATACAGACGAATATAATCAGCTGTATTATGCTTCAATAGGCAATCCATGCCTCCAGATAAACGCTTTAACAGGTGCACAATGACACCAATCATAAAAGAATTTGGGCAAAAGTTAAAATAGAGCAAACAGCATCCAATAAGTTTAGAGTTACCTGAACAGTTGTAGCAGCATATGTTGTCCAGGGGCTCAGCAGCGTCTAAGCGCTGGAGCCAGTGGCTTCTTATACCCCCCATACAGCCCGTAGGCCGGAAGCAGATGCTGGGCTGTACAGTGCATGCGTGAATGACGCCGCTGACGTCACTCCGTGTCTCTCCGCTGTGCTGTAAACACAGCAAGGAGAGACACGTGCAGGAGTGCCCTCTAGAGATGGAAAAGAAGAAGGCACCCAGGAGAGACGCCGCTGACGTCATTCTGTGTCTCTCCGCTGTGCTGTAAACACAACAAGGAGAGACAGACACAGGAGTGCCCTCTAGTGGTGGAAAAGGAGAAGGCATCTGGGAACGACGCCGCTGACGTCACTCCGTGTCTCTCCGCTGCGCTGGAAACACAGCAAGGAGAGACACGCACAGGAGTGCCCTCTTGTGATGGAAAAAGAGAAGACACCCAGGGAAGGGGACCTCTCAGGAGGGATAGGGATCAGCGAATAGGTCCACAAGACGGCCAGGAAATCGGGCGTCAAGCCAAAAGGCTAGAACGCCCTTGGGCGTCCATATGGTCACCAGGGCATACCAAGATCAGGCCAAGTCGCCGTCAGGGGTGAGGCCAGCGGGAAAGGACATCAAGAAGGGAGAAGATTAAAGGAAGCAGGCTAAACGCGGGGAGGAGGACCCATGCATTTACAATCAAATATATCAATATACATAATGAGGACAGTGATTTAGAGTGTGTGCAAACTTATACAATAATTATAAATTGCTATATAAATTTGAGACAATTATAAAATATTACATAAACATTAACTTATATAGAAATACATCTATTCTTTTGTTCTTTATCATTAAATATGTCATAACCATCCAATAATCATTGCACTTAATCATCATATGTAAGGGTACTTAAATTATTTTGTTATATAATTCCATATAGAATCTTTAGGCCAGAAAAAGAGGACACAGCATGTTATATGGGTCCTAGGGAGGGGGAGAGGGAGGGGTGCGGGTGCAAACAAATCACATCCCGCAGTCATAACCAAGAAGAAAAGAATAAAAGATAAAGACGGGGGAGGGGGAAAGGGGAAGAAGAGGAGGAGGAGGTAGAAGATGGAGGGTGGAGAAAAGAGGGGAAACAAAAGAAAAGGGGGGAAAAAGGGGGAAAAAGAAGGAAGGGAGTAGAAAGGACAAAAAAGGGAGGGAAAAAAGGAAGAAAAAAAGAAAAAGAAAAAAAAAGAAAAAAGGGGGGAGGGGATAAAGGGGGGGGGGAAGAAGACACAAACAGAGGAGAGACAGAAATAGCAGAAGGCAGCAAGATAAACAGTTGCAATGCTTATAAAAAAGAAGTACACTAAGTGAAACACTAACTGTCTGCAGCTAGCACAATCACCGGCCTGACTGTCACAGTATAGAGAATAACTGTATTCAGGTGAGCTTTAGGTGAACTCTATGCAAAGCACACAGTAGTACACTAAGTGAAACACTGACTGTCTGCAGCTAGCACAATCACCGGCCTGCCTGTCACAGTATAGAGAATAACTGTATTCAGGTGAGCTTTAGGTGAACGCTATGCAAAGCACACAGTAGTACACTAAGTGAAACAATGACTGTCTGCAGCTTGCACAATCACCGGCCTGCCTGTCACAGTATAGAGAATAACTGTATTCAGGTGAGCTTTAGGTGAACGCTATGCAAAGCACATAGTAGTACACTAAGTGAAACACTGACTGTCTGCAGCTAGCACACTAACCGGCCTGCCTGTCACAGTATAGAGAATAACTGTATTCAGGTGAGCTCTAGGTGAACGCTATGCAAAGCACACAGTAGTACACTAAGTAAAACACTGACTGTCTGCAGCTAGCACAATCACTGGCCTGCCTGTCACAGTATATAAAATAACTGTATTCAGGTGAGATTTAGGTGAACGCTATGCAAAGCACACAGTAGTACTCTAAGTGAAACACTGACTGTCTGCAGCTAGAACAACCACTGGCCTGCCTGTCACAGTATAGAGAATAACTGTTTTCAGGTGAGCTTTAGGTGAACGCTATGCAAAGCACACAGTAGTACAGTGTTTCTCAACTCCAGTCCTCAAGGCGCACCAACAGGTCATGTTTTTGGGATTTGCACAGGTGATTTGATCAGTTTCACTGCCTTAGTAATTACCACAGCTGTTTCATCTGCAAGAGATCCCAAAAACATGACCTGTTGGTGCGCCTTGAGGACTGGAGTTGAGAAACACTGCAGTAGTACACTAAGTGAAACACTGACTGTCTGCAGCTTGCACAATCACCGGCCTGCCTGTCACAGTATAGAGAATAACTGTATTCAGGTGAGCTTTAGGTGAACGCTATGCAAAGCACACAGTAGTACACTAAGTGAAACACTGACTGTCTGCAGCTAGCACAATCACTGGCATGCCTGTCACAGTATAGAGAATAACTGTATTCAGGTGAGTTTTAGGTGAACGCTATGCAAAGCACACAGTAGTACACTAGGTGAAACACTGACTGTCTGCAGCTTGCACAATCACCGGCCTGCCTGTCACAGTATAGAGAATAACTGTATTCAGGTAAGCTTTAGGTGAACGCTATGCAAAGCACACAGTAGTACACTAAGAGAAACACTGACTGTCTGCAGCTAGCACAATCACCGGCCTGCCTGTCACAGTATAGAGAATAACTGTATTCAGGTGAGCTTTAGGTGAACGCTATGCAAAGCACACAGTAGTACACTAAGTGAAACAATGACTGTCTGCAGCTTGCACAATCACCGGCCTGCCTGTCACAGTATAGAGAATAACTGTATTCAGGTGAGCTTTAGGTGAACTCTATGCAAAGCACACAGTAGTACACTAAGTGAAACACTGACTGTCTGCAGCTAGCACACTAACCGGCCTGTCTGTCACAGTATAGAGAATAACTGTATTCAGGTGAGCTTTAGGTGAACGCTATGCAAAGCACACAGTAGTACACTAAGTGAAACACTGACTGTCTGCAGCTAGCACAATCACTGGCCTGCCTGTCACAGTATATAAAATAACTGTATTCAGGTGAGATTTAGGTGAACGCTATGCAAAGCACACAGTAGTACTCTAAGTGAAACACTGACTGTCTGCAGGCTAGAACAATCACTGGCCTCCCTGTCACAGTATAGAGAATAACTGTTTTCAGGTGAGCTTTTGGTGAACGCTATGCAAAGCACACAGTAGTACACTAAGTGAAACACTGACTGTCTGCAGCTTGCACAATCACCAGCCTGCCTGTCACAGTATAGAGAATAACTGTATTCAGGTGAGCTCTAGGTGAACGCTATGCAAAGCACACAGTAGTACACTAAGTGAAACACTGACTGTCTGCAGCTAGCACAATCACCTGCCTGCCTGTCAATAGTATAGTGACTAACAGGAACGGATCTAGCTAAATTCAATACAGTTTATAAATATATATACAACACCTAGGATGCATATATATCCTCTACACACTGTAACAACAGCTAATTGACTCACCTGCCTGCTCTATCTAACTCAATATAAATGACACTGTCTCTCTCTCTGTAACTCTCTCTTTCACAAACGCTAAAACACTACACAAGGTCGACTTCCAGGCGGCCTTATATAGTGTGGGGTGTGTACCTACTCCTCTGAGCCATGATTGGCCAAAGCCACTTCCGTGAGGCCACATATATGTGTATGCTCATTAGGAAAGGGTTAAAGTCCAGATCCAAAACAACACCAGCTCCACACCCCTTTAAACTCATCTTTAGACCCCACAGCAGCTCATCTAAACTCCCCTTCAGACACCAGATCTGCACCATTTAAACTCCCATTCAGACTTTTTTTCTGGGACAGTTCTGCAGAAAACAGGATGGTTTGGGAAGTATGCACATGTAGTTCCCATTGGGACAGCATTTAAAAGAATGGTAACGCTGGAGAACAATTGAGAAACAAGAAAAGATGGTTGTCATTGTGTGACAGGAAGTGCCTGAGCAATAATCTTTAGAACAGAATCACCAGGTATTATTTGAATTGATTGGTTAAAAAATAAATAAAATATTTTTTAAAATTACATATTACACATGAAAACACAGCTTGAATTCACAAACCAGGTTTGCACAGGAAGCTGGTACGCAGGTCAGGCAAAAGAACTTGCAGGTGCAAAGAGAAGTGCCATAGCCAGTTCAAGCCTGAACACAGGTACCAAATCAAAAACAGGAGCAAAGTCAAAGTCCAAGTCATTTTCAGTAACAGGCACACTGTAAAAATATTGTGCTGTGTCTACTCAAAAAAATTGAGGCAACTATTTGCATTAGCTTTTTAAGTACTGTCAACTAAACCTATTCTTGTCTGACTCATTGGACTTTTCATGTTTTCAACTTTGTTGTTTTAAGTAAAGCCAACTTATTTTTTTTAAGTTTATAGACCATAGCGTTTGAAGTTAGGAACATACCTTAACTTGTCTGGAACTATAGTTTTAAGTAAAGGCAACAAAATTTTTCCAGTTTCTAGACCATAGGTTCAAGTACGATAGACGATATCTTCGTGGATGAAAAGCATGGGGTCGAACCTGCTGTTCCCATTGCATAATTTTATTGATTAACAAGTGCTTGTTTTACCTCTTCCAAAATGTGAGTGTAAATCTTTAATTTTTATTAATACATTTTGTGTTATCCGGATTCACGCTATGTGCGTTTTTCATTCCTTTTTGGCCCTATATGTTTGAATCCACATGACGTTTTATATATCTTGGAGCTTCCTTTCTTGTTGACCGGTGGTCCTTGTGAGAATATTATTTTATCCAATTATATCAATGCCTATATCCATCCGGGGGCCTACTACCTTTGGTGAAGAATCACTGACAAGTCTGTTTGATTCATAGGGCGTAAGTCCTATTGAATCCACACTTTCCGGTAAGCCTCAGTGTTATAGGTGGCGGTGCTCCATCTCCCCCTTTTCATGCACGTTCAGCGGTGGGTTGAAAATTACCATTTGGGGCGTCATGATACATATATTTTGGACACTTCCTTTTCATCAAACACTCTTTCTGACTTTTTCTATATTTATTTATTTACTTTCTTTATTATTGCTTTTGATTTTATAATAAGTTGTTCACTGCATTGCATGTGTATGGTATTCATTGGTTTAATCACCTGACATCACTGCATTGTATATGTATGGAATACATTGGTTTAATCACCCGATATCATTGCATTTTATATGTATGATATACATTGGTCCAATCACCTGTTATCATTATTTCAATACTGCACATGTATAGTGTTAGTTTGATATCTTCACAATTATTCCAACTTTGATATATTTAGATGTGAATCAGGTTATCTATGCACTTTAGATCACCCATTTAAATTTCAAATTGTCACTAGCGCTGCACCATCACTTTTCCCACTTATACTTTTTGCAATTGTCATTTGCAGTGCTGGCAGCTTCCCCCTTCCTTGGACAGTGCAGTATTTAGCACTCATTTTTTTTTGTTTATAGACCATAAATTTACATACATACATTAACTTATTTATTTATTTCAGGTATGTATATAGCACCATACATTTACACAGTGCTTTACATATACATTCACATCAGTCCCTGCACTCAAGGAGCTTACAATCTAAGATCCCGAACTCACATACACATACTAGGGCCATTTAGACAGGAGCCAATTACTCTATTAGCATGCCTTTGGAGTGTGGGAGGAAACCCATGCAGGCATAGGGAGAACATGCAAACTCCATGCAGGTACTGTAGTGGTCAGGATTTGAACCAGCAACCCTTTTGCTGCTAGGCGAAAGTGCTAACCACTACACCACTGTGCTAACCACTACACCACTTGTCTGGAACCAAAGTTTTAGGTGATATTAACTTATTTTTTCTTGTAACTTACTTTTTTAAGTTGGTAAAACTTATTTTCCAAATTTTCCAAATGTATTTGATATACGTTTGAAGGTTTTTATTTAATAATAATACAATAATATGATTTTAAAAAAAACAGGAATAGTCTCATGAAACAGGCTTTCAAAATAAATTAACGTGTATTATTATTAATAAAGAAGACTGCCGATAACTGGCAAATCCTGTTTAAACTGTGATCAGCTGTGATTGCACACAGCTGGTCACATGGTAAAGAGCCACTCTGATTGGCTCTTTACCCCAATCTGTGAACAGCTGTGTCCAAAGGACACTTCGATCACAGATCCATGACATTGAGTGCTTCAGGTGGCGCGTGGAAAGTACAATCACAGGATGACGTCCATAGATGCCCTCCCAGCAATGTGAGCCCACACTGTAGCCGTCTTTCAGCTATAGCGTGGGTGAGAGGTGGTTAAAGTGGTTGTAAACCTCAGACATGAAATATGAACAAAGCATATCCCTCTATAGCGTGTACTTGTCTCAAGTATGAGCACTAAGTGTAATTTCTGTCTACATACCTTAACTTGTCTGGAACTATAGTTTTAAGTAAAGGCAACTCAATTTTTCCAGTTTCTAGACCATAGGTTCAAGTACGATAGACGATAACTTCGTGGATGAAACGCATGGGGTCGAACCTGCTGTTCCCATTGCATAATTTTATTGATTAACAAGTGCTTGTTTTACCTCTTCCAAAATGTGAGTGTAAATCTTTAATTTTTATTAAGTATCAAGTATGAGCACTATGTGTAATTTCTGTTTGCAGCTTCGTTCCTCTGCTATCAGTCACTTCTGACAAGTTTTCCTGACACCAAGAGTAAAAAGGTGACTGGGAGGGATCTCCAGCACACAGCCTGTGATTGACAGCCTCAGCTCTGTACCCAAACAACATTTTTATAATTTTCTTCCCACAAACATAGCTTTCTGTTGGTGGTATTTGATCACCACTGGGGTTTTTATTTTTTGCTAAATAAACTAGAAAATACTGTAATTTTTGAAAAAAATATGTTTTTCTTAATTTCTGTTATAAAATTTAGTTTTCTCCTTCATTGATGGGCACTGATAAGGCTGCACTAATGGGCACCGATAAGGCGGCACTGATGGGCACCAATGAGGCGGCACTGATGGTCACTGATGAGGTAACACTAATAAGGTGGCAGACAAAGACGGAAGAAATTTGATTTTTTAGGTGCACAAATGCAATATATCAAATAGATTATTTAAATTATTTTTATTTTGAACAGCAAAATAAAAACAAGGATAAAAGTAAATAGATGGAGAGTGGTAGTACAAAATAGCAATTAATAGGACAGTCAGATGAAATATGTTCCCAACTAGGAACGAGCTTCGAGTTTGAGTTTAACTCATGTTCGACTCGAACATTGCCTATTCGTCCGTTCGCCAAACAGCGAACAATTTGGGGTGTTCGCGGCAAATTCGAAAAGCCACGGAACACCCTGTAAAAGACTATGGGAGAAATCTAAAGTGCTAATTTTAAAGGCTTATATGCAAGTTATTGTCATAAAAAGGGTTTGGGGACCCGGGTCCTGCCCCAGGGGACATGTATCAATGCAAAAAAAAAAGTTTTAAAAACTGCTGTTTTTTCGGTAGCAGTGATTTTAATAATGCTTAAAGTCAAACAATAAAAGTGAAATATTCCTTAAAATTTTGTACCTGGGGGGTGTGTATAGTATGCCTGTAAAGTAGCGCTTGTTTCCCGTGCTTAGAACTGTCCCTGCACAAAATGTCATTTCTGAAGGAAAAGTACTAGCAGCTGTAATGAATTGTCGGCTCCCGGCAATACAGAGAAAAGTAATTGAAAGTCATTGATAACAAAAAAAAAAAAAGTAGGGGTCCCCCAAATTCAATTACCAAACCCTTCAGGTCTGGTTTGTATTTTAAGGGGAACTCCGCGCCAAATAAAAAAAAATGGCGTAGAGTTCCCCCCAAAAATCCATACCAGACCCTTATCCGAGCACGCAACCTGGCAGGCCGCAGGAAAAGAGGGGGGGACGAGAGAGCGCCCCCCACTCCTGAACCATAAAAGGCCACATGCCCTCAACATGGGGAGGATGATTTGGGGTCTGGACCCCAAAGCACCATGTCCCCATGTTGATGGGGACAAGGGCCTCATCCCCACAACCCTTGCCAGGTGGTTTTGGGGGTCTGCAGGCGGGTGGCTTATCGGAATCTGGGAGACCCCTTTAACAAAGGGGACCCCAGATCCCGGCCCCCCCTATGTGAATTGGTAAGGGGTACATTGTACCCCTACCATTTTAAAAAGTGTAAAAAAAAAAAAAAAAAAAACACACAGACACAGTTGGGATAAGTCTTTTATTAAAAAAAAAAAAAATGAAAATGAAAAAAAGATTCCAGCGGTGGTAATCCACTCTCGGTCTCCACTCCAGTGTTGTTGGTATCCAACGACAGATGATCTGCAGGCTCTAGCGATGATGTCCAGCGAGGAACAGCACACGTTCCTGTCTCCACCGGAGACATCCTGGGAATGACGTCGCGGCAGCCTGACAGGTCTTATGTAGCTGAGGACAGGGCCACCCGTCACGTGACCACATCCCCCTCTGACGCAAGGGGAAATCTGGGCTTTCCCAGTGACGTGCGGGTGACCCCGCCCCCCTCTGATGCAACGGGAAACCTGTCAGGCTGCTGCGACGTCATTTTTGGGGTTTGTCTCCAGTGAAGACAGGACCGTGTGCTGTTCCTCGCTGGACATCATCGCTGGAGCCTGCAGATCATCCGTCGCTGGATACCGACATCACTGGAGTGGAGATTGAGAGTGGATTATCACCGCTGGAATCTTTTTTTTATTTTTATTTTTTTATTTTTAATAAAGGACTTATCCCAACTGTGTCTGTGTGTTTTTTTACAATTTGTTATACTTTCTTTGTGAAATGGTAGGAGTACAATGTACCCCTTACCAATTCACATAGGGGGGGGGCGGGATCTGGGGGTCCCCTTTGTTAAAGGGGTCTTCCAGATTCTGATAAACCCCCCGCCCGCAGACCCCCACAACCACCAGGCAAGGGTTGTGGGGATGAGGCCCTTGTCCCCATCAACATGGGGACATGGTGCTTTGGGGTCCAGACCCCAAAGCATCCTCCCCATGTTGAGGGCATGTGGCCTGGTATGGTTCAGGGGGGTGCTCTCTCGTCCCCCCCTCTTTTCCTGCAGCCTACCAGGTTGTGTGCTCGGATAAGGGTCTGGTATGGATTTTTGGGGGGAACTCCACACCATTTTTTTTTTATTTGGCGCGGAGTTCCCCTTAAAATCCATATCTGGGGGGGAACCCCAAGTAATTTTTTTTTATTTGGTGCAGGGTTCCCCTTAATATCCATACCAGACCTGAAGGGCCTGGTAATTGAATTTGGGGGGACCCCCACGCATTTTTTTTTTTAATCAATGACTTTCAATGACTTTTCTCTGTATTGCCGGGAGCCGACAATTCATTACAGCCGTAAGTACTTTTAAATGACTTTTTTTCCTTCAGAAATTTCATTTTGTGCAGGGACAGTTCTAAGCAGGGGAAACAAGTGCTACTTTACAGGCATACTATACACACCCCCCAGGTACGAAATTTAAAGGAATATTTCACATTTATTGTTTCACTTTAAGCATTATTAAAATCACTGCTCCCGAAAAAACGCATTGATACATGTTCCCTGGGGCAGGACCCGTGTCCCCAAACACTTTTTATGACAATAACTTGCATATAAGTATTTAAAATTAGTACTTTAGATTTTTCATGTTCGTGTCCCATAGACTTTAACGGTGTTCGGATTTTGGAACAAATTTATTGCCTGTTCGCATGTTCTGATGCGAACCGAACTGGGGTGTGTTCGGCTCATCCCTATTCCCGACATGTTTCGCCCCTAATTCGGGCTTCTTCAAAGGGAAACTGTCCAAATAAGTGGTATAAGCCTTCTAGAAAATACAAAAGACAAATATATACAGTATGTGTCACATTACAAATAAACAAAAAGAATATATGTGCCAAAACATTTCATTTAACAATCTAATATTATGCATGTGCCACTCTCACCCCCACAGATGCAGCCCCTTAACTCTCCCCACTATAGCCAGTCCAAACGGCCACACCCCGGGACGGTGGTCTCAAAACCAGACCATCAGGTTGCACCGAGTGATCACAGGGGGAACAAGATGACCGACTATGTGGCAATGTCTGTAAATTAGGGAAGGGTATAATGAATGAACCCAACATGGGAAAAGAAAAGCATACACTAAGGTACACTGAATAGAAGATAAACTTACATAGGCCAGATCTACTGATTGCCTAATTCCTGGAACTGATGCTGATCATTAAGTTCAGAAAGGATGGTAAAATCCAAAGAACTGAAACAGGAAAACATAATGAAAGAATCATGGTACATAAAGAAAGAGAGAGATATTCAGTCCAAAGAGAAGATCAGCATATACCAATGAATATAATCAGCTGTATTATGCTTCAATAGTCATTCCATGCCTCCAGATAAACGCTTTAACAGGTGCACAATGACACCAATCAGAAAAGAATTTGGGCAAAGATTAGAATAGAGCAAACAGCATCCAATAAGTTTAGAGTTACCTGTACAGTTGTAGCAGCATATGTTGTCCAAGGGGTTTAAGCGCTGGAGCCAGTGGCTTCTTATACCCCCCATACAGCCCGTAGGCCAGAAGCAGACGCTGGGCTGTACCGTGCATGCGTGAACGACGCCGCTGACGTCAATCCGTGTCTCTCCGCTGTGCTGTAAACACAGCAAGGAGAGACACGCACAGGAGTGCCCTCTAGGGATGGAAAAGAAGTAGGCACCCAGGAGAGACGCCACTGATGTCATTCTGTGTCTCTCCACTGTGCTGTAAACACAACAAGGAGAGACAGGCACAGGAGTGCCCTCTAGTGGTGGAAAAAGAGAAGGCACCCGGGAACGACGCCGCTGACGTCACTCCGTGTCTCTAAAATATATAACACCCAAGTGAATGAATGTAAAAAGGGAGACTCCACTGCTGTCACTGATTATATCCAAAGCGCTTGTTCAAGTGTTCCTACCTATATTAATAAATTTTTTAAGACTGTATCTCTTTTCCCATTTTGATATTGGTTTACCCTGGGCTACCATCATTGTGTTATCGGATTCCGAGATTCAGTATAATCATCTGTTTTGAGTCGTCGAAGAGTCCATTCTTGGCACTTCCAGCAGAGGATCCCACCTCCACAGGGACACACGTTTAAGCCTGAGTTGACCCCGTAGACGTACGTTTATCGGGTCCACTCATTCCGGTAAGCCTCTTTTGATTCGGTGGTGGTCATTCTATAATGGATAATTACTTTTCACCTTGGATTGTTTTATTCATTTATCAGAGAATCTCCTACCAGAGACTTTTGTTTTTGTGCACATTCACATATTATGTATTGAATTTTGGACTGACATTATTATATTTTTTTACATTCATTCACTTGGGTGTTATATATTTTTGGTTTTATTAGCGCTACAATTTTTTTGTTATCTTGTTTTTACCTTTTGTCTTATTGGGTTTGTAGCTGCACACATACACAGACAGCGCAAATTTTTTTTTGTATCCATTAACTTATATAGAAATACATCTATTCTTTTGTTCTTTATCATTAAATACATTTTAAATTTATCATTAAATATGCCAGAACCAACCAATAATCATTGAACTTAATCATCATATGTAAGGGTACTTAAATTATTTTGTTATATAATTCCATATAGAATCTTTAGGCCAGAAAAAGAGGACACAGCATGTTATATGGGTCCTAGGGAGGGAGAGAGGGAGGGGTGTGGGTGCAAACAAATCACATCCCGCAGTCATAACCAAGAAGAAAAGAATAAAAGATAAAGACGGGGGAGGGGGAAAGGGGAATAAGAGGAGGAGGAGGTAGAAGATGGAGGGGTGGGGAAAAAGGAAGAAAAAAAGGGAAAAAAATAAAAAAGGGGGGGAGGGGAGAAAAGGGGGGGGGAGAAGACACAAACAGAGGAGAAACAGAAATAGCAGGAGTGAAGAGGCAGCAAGATAAACAGTTGCAATGCTTATAAAAATGGAAAATTGTATACTTACCTTTCGGTAATTTTCCTTTCCTGACGCATCCAATGGCAGCACACACACTGGGTTGTGACTCCGCCCCCACAACCTGATAGGACTGATTAGCTATAAGTGTTTGAAGAGGAGCCCCCCGCCTCATTCTCAGTATATATTACCTCATACGGGTGGGTATTTGTGTGCTGCCATTGGATG
Organism: Rana muscosa; assembly: GCA_029206835.1. Lineage (NCBI taxonomy): Eukaryota > Metazoa > Chordata > Amphibia > Anura > Ranidae > Rana > Rana muscosa. The sequence goes on from CM055122.1 coordinate 1,222,538,510, forward strand.
CGTCAGGAAAGGAAAATTACCGAAAGGTAAGTATACAATTTTCTTGACGCATCATGGCAGCACACACACTGGGAAATAACTCGCAACAAGGGTGGGTGCTTTTGAATGCATATATATATATTTTTCTTTCCTTTTTTTTTATATACAAGATATGGAAGAGTTAGTTTGAATCACTGCTCTCCCAAACTCCGTCGTCGTTAAACATGCCGGGTCTATTCTATAATGAGACATGAACGTGGTTCTGGAAGACCAGGTAGCTGCCTTACATATCGTTTCTGGTGACACTCTACAATATGCTGCCCAGGAAGTTGCCACTGCTCTGGTCGAGTGAGCCTTCAGCTCGTTGGGTATCGGAATACGTTGGATTGCGTATGCTTTCTTGATGATTTTGACCAACCAGTTTGCTATTGTTCGAGACGAAGCTGCTTGGCCTTTCTTAGGCCCGTTTGGTATTATAAATAGATTCTCCGACTTCCTAAATGGGCTAGTCGCCTCCAGGTATGACGATAAAATGGACTTGATATCCAGTGGATGCGGAATTCCTTGGTTAGTGAGAAAAACTGGTAGACTGATTTCAGGATTGAAATGAAACGCAGATGCTACTTTTGGTATAAATTGCTCCGACGGTCTTAAAAGGACCCTGTCGGGATAGAAGATCAGATGAGACTCCCTCGTAGATAGTGCTTGTAGTTCAGATACTCTTTTTGCTGAGTTCATCGCAATCAAGAATGTCACTTTTAGTGTTAAATCTCCCAGGGATATTTACGTTAGGGGAAAGAAGGGGTGACTTGACAAGACGTCCAGAACTATTGATAGGTCCCAGGTTGGGAAGGTCGGTTTTCTTGGTGGCCTTATTTTGAGGCATGCTCTTTGGAATTGAACTATGAGAGGCTTAAAAGCCCACTTTGTTCCCGTCATGGCTGATAAAGCAGATGTTTGGACTTTTAAAGTGCTCGAACTTAGTCCCCTGTCTAGGCCTAGTTGAAGGAATTCGAGAATTTGTGCTACTGTTGGAGACATCGGGTTCCATGACTGCTGCTGTGCTAATGCGATGAATTTTCCCCAAATTTTGCTATTTATGCTGTTAGTTGATTTCTTCCTGGCCTGTTGCAATGTGGCCACTACCTTTAGGGAGCATCCTTGATTTAATAGCCTCCCCCTCTCAACTTCCAGGCTGTCAGATGGAGTTTCTCTGGTGCTGGGTGAAGAAACTGGCCTTGTGAAAGTAGGTCCGGAGTTACTGGGAGCGTTAGTGGGGTTTCTATGCTCAGCTGTAGGATGGTCGTAAACCATGGTCTCCTTGGCCAGAAGGGAATTATCGTTATCACTGTCGACGTTGAGTTCCTCAGTCTGGCTAGGAATCTGGCTATTAGGGGAACAGGAGGGAATATATATCCCAGACGGAAATCCCAAGGATGCAGGAGACAGTCCACCCCCTCCGCTGTCGGATGAGAAGTTCGTGCTAAGAATTTTGGACATTTGCTGTTCCCTGGTGTTGCTGCCAAGTCGATGTCGGGTGTTCCCCATTTCTGTGTTATAAGGGAGAATACTTGGTGGTTCAGTGACCATTCGTTGTTTGAAATGTGCCGCCTGCTTAGGTCGTCTGCAAGTTGATTTTGCGTCGCTGGAACATATATCGCTTTCAAAACTGTCAGGTGAACCTGTGCCCACTCAAGGATTGGTCGCACTTCCTGTATAAGGGAATTGCTTCGTGTTCCCCCCTGTTTGCGGATGTAGTTTACTGCTACCGTGTTGTCCATTCGTATTATAACGCTCTTCCCTGTGAGGAATGGCCTGAACGCTAGTAGTGCCTGGAAAGCGGCCCTGAGTTCCAGGATGTTTGACACTACTCCCTGTGGACGGAATTCCCAGCGACCCTGTGCTGCCAACTCTCTGTAATGTGCTCCCCAGCCCTGAAGGCTGGCGTCTGATGTGATCACTTCTGCCCGAGGATGTATAATGGGTCGGTAACGTCTCAGATTGTCGACCCGTGTCCACCACCATATCGACTGTTTTACTGATGTGCTGATGCGTATCCATTGCGTTAGCGATGTTCCGTTCCATTGTTTCAGGAACGAGATTTGGAATGTCCTTGTATGCCACTGGGCCCACTGGATCATAAGAAATGTGGAAGACATGGTGCCTAGGATGCTCAGACATGTTCAGGCTCGTAGATATGACGCCCCCATCAATATTTTAATTTTTTGTATAAGTGGACCTACAGTATCTTCTCCTGTGGTAGCCCCACAGTGTTGGCATTGGTATTGATTTCTGCACCTAAGAAGATCATAGCCTGGGTTGGCTCTAGACTGCTTTTTTTTTCCAATTTATTATCCAACCGAAGTGCTGTAGGGTGGAGATTAGGCTTTCTCAATGTTGTAGTAATAGATGTCGATTGTCGGCCAGGAGGAGAATATTGTCGAGATAATAATGGACTCTGAGCCCTTTTTCTCTTAAATGGGCTACTACTGGGATTAGGACCTTTGTAAACGTCCTGGGGGCCGTTGATATCCCAAACGGTAGGCTTCGGAACTGGAAGTGTTGCTGTCCTATTGCGAAGCGTAAGTACTTCTGAAAATCTTGGTGTATAGGTATATGGAGATAAGCGTCGGATAAATCGATCGATAACATTCAGTCTCTTACATTGATCGCTAGTAGTATTGATTGGAGACTCTCCATCTTGAAAGATTCTACTTTTATTGACCTGTTGAGATTTTTTAATTCCAGGACCGGTCTGAGGTCCCCTGTCTTTTTCTTTACGAGAAAGAGAGGGGAATAAAAACCCTGGGTTTTTTGGTGTAGGGGCACCTGGATTATCGCTTGCTTCTGCATTAGTTCCAAGACATATTGGATTAGAAGTTTTCTTTTGGGTAGGGATACTGGGATCCGTGTAACTTGAAAGTGGTTCTGGTTTTGAAACCCCATCTGTGTCCTTCCTGGATTGTGGATATTGTCCATGGGTCCTTTATATGGTCCTCCCACACCCGAGTAAATGGTTTGAGCCTTGCCCCCACTGTTACGGGTTGGGTGCCCGACCCATCAAAAGGACTTTTGTTGTTCTCCTGTGATGGCAAGCTTCGGTTTCTGTGTCCTCAGATAGGACGGTTGAGTATTTCTCCAATTGCGTTTGAAGTCTTTTCCTGGTCTGTACGACCTTGCTTCTCTGTACCTTTCCGGTAAGTTTCTTCTAAAGGGATGGAATTTCTGCTGTTTCGGTCTTCTGTCTGATGGTATTAGACAGGGCCGGTACTAGGGGTGGGCGGGAGGGGCATGTGCCCTGGGCGGGATGATTTAGTGTGAGAAGAGGGCGCAGTTTGCCGGGTACAACCCTTCCCAGGACAGGATATGCTGCAGAATGTAACACAGGCAGAGAGCGGCTTTGTCCCTGCATGTAGATCGTAGCACTACACCCGCCCCCCTGCCTGCACAGTTCACTCTACTAGTCCTTCAGTAACAGTAGAGTGGAGCAGGCAGGGCACGTGAGGTTGGGAAGGTATCAGCGCTTTCCTGCTTCAGTCTACATAATTACAACTTTTCCTCTCCTGGACAGCGGCTTCTCTCCCCCCTCTCCAGTAATCTCTATCACTCCTGCTTTCACTTTCACAGTGTCCCGATGTCTGTGGGAGATCACCCGCTCCGCCCTCCCAGCCTCCTGTTATCTCTCCCTGTTCTAGACAATCTATTCCTGTTCTGTATAGTGACCCCCCTCCTCTCCTGTGCCCTTCTCTCGAGCCCCCACCTCTCTACCTGCACGGCCAAACTGAGTGGTGTTCTCTCCTGTCTCTGTGCTGCTGAAACTGCCTCTACTCAGCCAACAGGTAACAGTAACACACTTTCAGGCTTCATATCACTGCTAATTGAGAAGACAACTGTTATTTCAGATTCTATTTTTAGTAAGGGTCCATTCACAAGGGGTGCAAACATGGATCTCCCATGCAGGGCTGGCGTTTATCAGCACAGGGGGTACATAGGTGTTGTGCGCATCCCCGTGTCAGCACCCCATTTATATCTACTGGGACATGAGGCTGCATGGACACAGCCTCTGTATCCTAATATGCAATGCAGGTGCGGGTCCCAATAGAAGTGAATGGGACGCTGGCACAGTGATATGCACACAATGCCCATACATCCCTGTGCTGATAAGAGAGCCCTTGACAGAACACACATGTCTGCACTACATGTGAATGGGCCCTAAAGAACTCATGTGCTTAGTGAGCTCCCCAGGCATACGAAAACAACAGGAGCTACTAAACCTGGCCATAGATGGGTGGAAATTTAACTGGTCCAGCAAGGACCGGACAAGTTTCAATCCTTCTGTAGTCATTCTTAATAAAGAGACATCAATTTAATGATCAACTTCTCTCAAACCAGCAGAAATGTTTCCTTAGATTTGCAGCACCGACATAGATGTCTCAGCGGAAAGGATTCCCTCATCTACCTTAGTTGTGTGGATTGGGGGGATCCATTCAATTTTTTTTGATCAGACGAAAATAAAAACGATCCATCTATGGCCAGCTTACCATACATTATACAATCTGATTGTACAATATCTTTTGGATCTACCACCAACTATGTAGTACAAAGGCCTGCCTGATTGGATACTACTTAAATGAATTGTTTAGGTTGTCCATATATTGCAAAGTTTCCGTAAATCTAAAGGAGATTGTGCAGAGATTGTACAATCAAATTGTATAGTGTATGCTATACCTATAGTATAGTTTTCTTGTGCATGAGTACTAACAGTGACAAATGTTTTCCCTGTTATCTTTTTCTTGTTCATACATCACGGGACACAGAGCAGCATAGTCATTACTATGTGGGTTATATAGAATTACCTTCAGGTGCTGGCACTGGCAACTTCCAAAACAGGAAGTACCCTCCCCTATATAAGCCCCTCCCTTCCGGGAGTACCTCAGTTTTTTTGCCAGTGTCTAAGGTGTTGGCCAAGGTTAACATGTATTCATCTGGGCTTGTGTACAGGTTCTCTGGGCCTTAGCAAGCTATTCCGGATCCGACCAAAAAAGCTTCATAGCTAAACGGTCGGTACCCGGGCCTTGCAGAGAAGAGCAAGGTTTTGCCTGTAATGCCTCTCTTAGGAGGGCTGGACCCTGGGATCCAGAGCTCTGGTCATACCCAAAACCAAGAGGCTATCTGTGCAGGGTGCTATACAGGTCCAGGGGAGTGGAATCCTTGGGAACCCGGTCCCTGAAGGTCTAGTACAATGCCTGCCGTGAAAGGTGAAGTTTGGGCTTCTGTGGACCAAACAAAGTCCTGCGGCGGGGAAAAGGTAAGTGGGGGCCCCTCAGGAACTTGGTTCTATTGAGGGGACCCCCAAGCCTAATATGTCTTTCTGCCTGTTACCTAAAAGGTATTCCCGCTAATAGCTGTATATGCCTAAGAAATCCTAGAAATGTTTTTTCATAAAGGAAGTTTTAAAAACTGTAAACCTGGAAATGTTTTTCATAAAGGAGGTTTTAAAAAAAAAAAAAAAAAAAAGACAAAAGTGCGGTACCTGTGTTTGTCCACTAGAGGCCGCTGTGGAACGTCTTTTTTCTTGGGACTATTTCCTTCCATGGTGAAAGTCCAGGCAGATGAGTGAGCTCTCTATCAGGGAAGCTGCATTCCTCTGTCATGCTGCCAAGTAGTTTCCTTCCATCCCCGAGTCCTGGTGAAACAGGGACCCTGGCTCCTCTCCCTACATGGCGCCAAGAGCGCACACATGCACGCGCGCGCACACATGCTTTCTTTTTAAAAGATTTCGCTTCAAAAAAGGGGGCGGAGCCTGGCGGATGACGCGCTCTGTGCGCCCAGCGCTTCTGCGCATGTGCGGGCGTCCCAGCAAGATAAAAGGACTCAGTCCACGCTGCTTGCTATGGACACAGAGCATGAAAAGGAGCTGGTAGCATGGTATAGGGGCTTACAGCGGGCGGTTGATACAGGCATCCCCAGAAAGACGCATTAGTAGACACCCACTGATGTACATAGCAGCAAAATTGCATTAGACTATTTCAGTAAGGGGTGTATTGCGGCTGGAATACCTCAGCTTTGAACTAAGGAATATGCCGCCTAAAAAACTCCGAGATATACCTCTCAGGAAGTGTAGGGGGTCTCCATCGGGCTCTGAGGATCTGGAGCAGTCATCTGCACCCTCCTCCCCTGAGAAATCAGAGGTTAATACCCATAAGGAACCCCTGGGAGTGCCAGGTACTGCGGCTGTCCTCAGTCCACCTGCTCCTGCATATATAACAGAAGAGGTTTTTTCCTCAACTCTGGAGGGATTGGAGCAGAGATTGGCAGCATTGATCGCTTCTTCTCTACAGGAAAGAAAGCGCGCCAGATCTCCATCACCTCCATTAGAGTGCCTGTTGGCAGAGCAACAGTCCCAGGAAGGGACCGACCTACCTGAAGGGGATCAGGAGGAGGTTAACTCTGTTTTTGAGGAATCGACAGTAGATGAACCATTTTCAGCATCACAGACTGAAAGATTGTGGGTCCAGACCCTAACTGACATGGTTCGATCTGCATTTAAAATGCCTCTTGTTGAACCATCAACTACTGCTGTCTCCTCATTGGGGTCGCTAAAAGCTCCCCAGGTTAATTGCTCCTTTCCAATACATCCATTATTGGAAGGACTTATATACCAGGATTGGGAACATCCTGATAAACTATTTGTTCCGCCTAAGAAATTTCCGGTGATCTATCCCATGGAGGAAAAGTTCACCCAGAGATGGAATGTTCCTACGGTGGATGCAGCCATCTCTTCTGTGAACAAATCACTGACATGCCCAGTAGATAATGTTCAAATGTTCAAAGATCCAGTAGATAAAAAAATTGGAATCTTTATTAAAATCTGCTTTTTCCACAGCAGGGGCTGTTACACAGCCAGCAGTGGCAGCTATTGGGGTCTGCCAAGCTTTAAAGGATCAGATGAAAATGGTCCTGAGGGATTTGCCAGACCAGCAGGCCCAGGCTCTGGCTGATCTGCCTAGAGCATTATGCTTTGCGGTTGACGCCATCAAGGATTCTATCCATCAGGCCTCCCGCCTCACGCTGTCTTTGGTACATATGCGTAGGCTTCTGTGGCTCAAGAACTGGTCTGCTGAAGCTCCCTGTAAGAAGCTCTTAGTTAGCTTCCCATTTCATGGGGAACGCCTTTTTGGCGAAGACCTGGATAAGTATATCCAGAAGATTTCCAGTGGTAAAAGTACTCTCTTACCGAGTAAGAAGAGGTCTAGGGGTCCATCTTTTAAGAGGACTACCTCTCCTATCCCTGCGACGTCTGCTACTAAGCAGTTCCGACGGCCTCCTCGGTCAAACTCAGGGGGTAAAAATCAGGGACAGTCACAGGGTAATAAGAAACCCTGGATCCGAAGGGGTACTAAACCAGCCTCCAAGTCAAGCCTATGAAGGGCTGCCCCCACTCAAACGGGTGGGGGGAAGACTTCAGTTGTTCGCAGAGACCTGGCGGGAGACGATCAAAGACAGATGGGTGCTCTCCGCAGTAACTCTGGGATACAAGTTGGAGTTAAAAGAGTCTCCTCCTTCCCATTTTATGTGGTCAGGCATGCCAAGAGACCCTCTGAAAAGAGGGTCTCTCCTATTGGTGTTAGAACAACTATTGCTCCAAGGAGTAATTATGGAGGTTCCTATGGAAGAGTGGGGGTTGGGTTTCTACTCAAACCTTTTCACAGTCCCGAAACCAAACGGGGACATAAGACCCATATTGGACCTAAAGAGTCTAAACAAATTTCTAAACGTCCGGTCTTTCCGGATGGAGTCGATCTGATCGGTCACCGCTGCCCTACAGGGGGAGGAATGGTTAGCCTCGATCGACATCAAAGATGCTTACTTGCATGTTCCCATCTTTCCAGGTCATCAAAAATTTCTACGCTTTGCAGTAGAAGGGCGCCATTTTCAGTTCAGAGCCTTACCATTCGGTCTGGCCACAGCACCACGAGTGTTCACAAAAATTCTGGCCCCACTGTTGGCCGATCTAAGAACACGAGGTGTAACGATAATGGCATACCTAGACGACCTGTTGTTGATGGACCACTCAGTTGCCAAGCTAGAAGTGGTAATTGTCGATACAATCAAGTATCTAGAATCTCACGGTTGGGTCATCAACCTGGACAAGTCAGCCCTACAGCCAGTGAAAAACCTGGTATATCTAGGGCTACGGCTGGATTCAGACCAGAGGAAGATTTTCTTACCTCTAGACAAGGTATCCTCTTTGAGGGGCTTGGTCCGTCTGCTTTGTGCAAAAAGACAGCCGTCCATACGCCTGTGCATGAGGCTGCTAGGAAAGATGGTAGCATCATTCGAAGCTGTGCCATACGCCCAATTCCACTCAAGGAATTTACAGAGGGCCATATTGTCAGCCTGGAACGGAAAAGTTCAGGCTCTAGACTTCCCGATGGCTTTGTCCCCTTCCGTTCGGAAGAGTCTCTGCTGGTGGTTGATCCCCCAGAATCTCCAGAAGGGAAAACCCTTCAGCCCGATATCTTGGAAGGTGGTCACTACAGATGCCAGCCTTATAGGCTGGGGGGCAGTACTGGAGCAATGGTCTCTCCAGCGCAGATGGTCAAATGTAGTAAAAACCCTGCCCATCAATCTCTTAGAGATACGAGCAGCCCGGTACGCCCTAGTAGCCTGGACATCCAGACTCCAAGGGTCCCCTGTCAGAATTCAATCAGACAATGCCACAGCAGTGGCATATATCAATCATCAGGGAGGCACCAGGAGTCGTGCAGCCCAGAGGGAAGTAAGTCACATCCTGGAATGGGCAGAAAAGCATGTCCCATGTATATCAGCTGTCTTCATTCCAGGGGTGGAGAATTGGAAGGCGGACTTTCTGAGTCGCCAACAGTTATGCCCAGGGGAATGGTCCCTTCATCCCGAGGTCTTCCGAGGAATATGTCAGCGGTGGGGAACACCGGATGTAGATCTGCTAGCATCCAGATTCAACGCAAAGGTGGACAGATTTGTCTCCCGGACAAGGGATCCCCTCGCTTGCGGCTCGGATGCTCTGGTGTTCCCTTGGGATCAGTTCAGACTGATATATGCATTCCCTCCGCTACAATTGTTGCCTCGACTCCTTCGCAGAGTCAGGTTGGAGAAGAAGCCGGTGATCCTGGTGGCTCCAGCGTGGCCCCGAAGGGCCTGGTACGCGGAGATCATCAAAATGTCTGTGGGGAGTCCTTGGACCCTTCCACGTCGTCCGGACCTGCTTTCGCAAGGACCGATATACCACCCTTCCTTACTAACTCTAAGTTTAACGGCCTGGCAATTGAATCCCACATCCTAAAGAAGAGAGGTCTCTCTAACTCTGTGGTATCAACTATAATCAATGCCAGGAAGCCTGTATCCAGGCAGATCTACTATAGAGTTTGGAAGGCGTACATCACTTGGTGCGAGGCCAGAAAATGGCATCCACGTAAGTACGTTATAGGCAGAATTCTGGACTTCCTGCAGTGGGCTGTAGACAGGAAGTTTGCCTTAAGTACTATCAAGGGCCAGGTTTCGGCCTTATCAATACTATTTCAAAGGCCCCTGGCTATGCATTCACTTGTCAAATCCTTTATGCAAGGGGTGACTCGTATTATTCCACCGATTAAAGCTCCCATATGCCCATGGGATCTAAATTTGGTTCTGTCGGTTCTGCAGAAGCAGCCATTTGAACCTTTGCGGCACATTTCCTTGGTTCTACTCACCAGAAAATTGATATTTTTAGTAGCCATATGCTCGGCTAGAAGAGTGTCGGAATTAGCCGCCATGTCCTGTAAGGAGCCATATCTGGTTATTCATAAGGACAGAGTAGTATTACGTCCTCACCCAGCCTTTCTTCCTAAGGTGGTATCGAGGTTTCACTTGAACCAGGATGTGGTTCTTCCTTCTTTTTTCCCCAAACCAAGCTCGGTAGAGGAAAAGTTATTGCATTCTTTGGATGTAGTAAGAGCAGTTAAAGCTTATCTAAAAGCCACTGCTCAGATTCGTAGAACGGATTCTTTGTTTGTTCTGCCGGAAGGCCCCAGAAAGGGTCAGGCAGCATCAAAATCTACTTTAGCCAAGTGGATTTGACAGGTCATAATACAAGCCTATGGCTTGAGAAGTAGACCGCCTCCGTTCAAAGTTAGGGCGCACTCCACGAGAGCAGTTGGAACTTCATGGGCAGTGCATCACCAGGCCTCCCTGGCTCAAATTTGTAAGGCCGCAACATGGTCTTCAGTACACACGTTTACTAGGTTCTACCAGGTGGACGTTAGAAGTCAGGAGGATGTCGCCTTTGGGCGCAGTGTGTTGCAGGCCGAAAAAGATCCTCATGCCTGATGGCGCCCAGCTTATGTATGGTGTATCCCCCCCCTCATTTGGCATTGCTTTGGGACGTCCCACATAGTAATGACTATGCTGCTCTGTGTCCCGTGATGTATGAACAAGAAAGTAGGATTTTTAAAACAGCTTACCTGTAAAATCCTTTTCTTGGAGTACATCACGGGACACAGAGCTCCCACCCCTCTTTTGGGGACACGTATTGCTTTGCTACAAAACTGAGGGAGGGGCTTATATAGGGGAGGGTACTTCCTGTTTTGGAAGTTGCCAGTGCCAGCACCTGAAGGTAATTCTATATAACCCACATAGTAATGACTATGCTGCTCTGTGTCCCGTGATGTACTCCAAGAAAAGGATTTTACAGGTAAGCTGTTTTAAAAATCCTACTATTCTCACCTATGCAGATTTGTTTGCCCAGGAGCTTTGTCTTTAAGTCAATTAAACACCCGGACACATTGTCTAAAGCTGGGTACACACTAGGGTTGCACCAATACCTGTTTTGTACCAACAATACTTGTGCTCAAGTACTCGCTGATGCCAGTTGTCAATACCTTTTCAGTGCGATTTGAGTGGGCTTAAATCGCACTGTAAAGAATCACATGTGATTTGAACAGGAATGTGGTGCAATTCCTGTCTGAATCACATGTGGTTTCCTGCACCACTCCTGTGTGAACCCAGGCTGAAGTCATTATGACAAGCCTAGATTCACACAGGAGCGGTGTGAGAAACAGCATGTGACTCAGGCAGGAATCGCACCACATTCCTGTTCAAATCACATGTGATTCTTTACAGTGCGATTTAAGCCCATTAGTTTTGTATGAGCTCAGATCGCACAGAAAGTATTGGTTTTAGATATTGGAGCATTTGCACAAGTACAAGTACTCTTGCAAATGCTTAGTATCAGCAACGATGACAACGGTGACGATGAACGGTGACGATAATTGGGGGGGGGCACAGTTTGCCATCTTCGCCCTGGGCACCAAATGACCTTGTCCCAGCACTGGTATTAGACCAGACTTCCCTCCTGTGACTTTTGATATGGCTAGGTCCAATTTAGGACCGAATAAATTGGTTCCGTCGAACGGGATCTAGCACCAGTTCGATTTTGATGTTCCGTCTGCTAGCCATGGTTTTAGCCAGAGTGCTCTTCTGGACATTACTGACGATAGCATTGACCTTGCTGATGATCTGATGATGTTGATCGAAGCTTCAGCTACGAAGTCCCCTGCCAGGCTAAGTTCCTGTAGTGCGGAGACTATTTTATCTTGGTCTGCTGTTTCTAATAGTAGCTTTTCGATGTTTGATGTCCAGCTTGTAATTGCTCTGCCGACCGCTGCTAGGGCGATGGCTGGTCTGCAGGCACCTCCAGCCGATGAATAGGCCTTTTTCATCTCAAGGTCCCTCTTCCTATCTAAGACGTCCCTGAAGGTTACCGCATCTTCTATGGGTAGTGTCACATGTCTTGCCAGTCTCATTAGAGATGAGTCCACTATAGGAGCTGAAATAAGGGGGTTCACCACCGGTTCCCTTAACGGATATAGTTTAGATAGTCTGTTATTAATGCTTGGTTTTTTGTCAGGTCTTTCCCACTCATCTTTTATTAGTTCTTCTAGTTCATCGATAAAGGGAAATGTTTCCGGATCATTCTTCAGGCTGGGGAAATATTTCCTGAGTTTACGAGGTGTCTCTTTTGATTCATCCCAGCCGATGGCTTCTTTTACTGACTTTGTAAAAGGATCTATAAGGGAAAAGTCGAACCCTACCGAAAAGGCTGTGTCCTCCTCCGCCGCGGAATCGTCTGACCCCTGCAGGATGTACGGAGTTGAAGGCGATATTGTTTGGGTCAACCTTACTGGTTCTGAGACAGAAGCTTCCAGTATTGATTCTTTTACAGAATCTCTGATGATATTTGACACCTCTACTGCGCCCGATTCTTTGTCTCTCGTGGCTTCGTCCGCACAAGATTGGCAGGCTAGTTTGTTTGGGAGGGCCTGTGCTCCGCATACCCAGCAGGCATTAGCCGCAGGACGGGTTTGATGGCTATCTTTCTTGTGAGAAGATGATTTGTGATGGCGGGAGGATGTTCTTGATCTGCTTCTCCTAGAGTGTGAATGTCTTGAGGGAGAGCGTTCCCTGCCTCTGGAATGGGACAATCTTGACGATCTGCCAGGGCTATCAGAAAGGTGATATTAAAGCCATGCACTCTTTTATCTCCTCTTCATTACTTACCATTTTCCTTGCTGCCTCTTACCTTATTGGCTGTGGATGGTCTACTTGGGCAGTGGCTTACATGGGGATAGAGAGAGTGTACCTGAAGAAAGGTAGTTTTTCAGGTGACAGCGAATCTCAAAATGACAGAGTAAAGCAAAATAAAAATAAAAGTTTTTTTTTACATAGAAAAATGATTGTGTGTGTAGACAAATAGGAAAGGTGCACTTACCAGACTCGTGGACGCTGTTTCTAGCTTCTCCTGTGCAGCAATCATATATTGCAGAGTATAGGCGAGCAGACAGCAATAAGCCTATCTGGGGATGATTTTTAAATAGCCCGCCGTCGCGGAAATGACGCGCCGTCACACATGCGCAATGGCGACTAGAACGCGCCTCCCCCATCTTTGAGACTGGCAAACAGTCAAAAAGGCATGAGGTCACTTCCGGTCGCGACGGCGATCTGCAGTGTGATAATGGGAGCAGTGAGGAAGAGCTGCTGTGAGAGACAGTTTGAAAAAACGAAAACGAAAAATGAAATAAAGGTAAAATGCAGAGTGAATGAGAATGGAAGCCATGCCAAGTTATTAAAACCTGTTTAAGGCTTGCAGGGACAGTTCTAAGCATGGGAAACAAGTGCTACTTTACAGGCATACTATACACACCCCCCAGGTACGAAATTTAAAGGAATATTTCACATTTATTGTTTCACTTTAAGCATTGATAAAATCACTGCTCCCGAAAAAACGCATTGATACATGTTCCCTGGGGCAGGACCCGTGTCCCCAAACACTTTTTATGACAATAACTTGCATATAAGCATTTAAAATTAGTACTTTAGATTTTTCATGTTCGTGTCCCATAGACTTTAACGGTGTTCGGATTTTGGAACAAATTTATTGCCTGTTCACATGTTCTGATGCGAACCGAACGGGGGGGTGTTCGGCTCATCCCTATTCCCGACATGTTTCGCCCCTAATTCGGGCTTCTTCAAAGGGAAACTGTCCAAATAAGTGGTACAAGCCTTCTAGAAAATACAAAAGACAAATATATACAGTATGTGTCACATTACAAATAAACAAAAAGAATATATGTGCCAAAACATTTCATTTAACAATCTAATATTATGCATGTGCCACTCTCACCCCCACAGATGCAGCCCCTTAACTCTCCCCACTATAGCCAGTCCAAACGGCCACACCCCGGGACGGTGGTCTCAAAACCAGACCATCAGGTTGCACCGAGTGATCACAGGGGGAACAAGATGACCGACTATGTGGCAATGTCTGTAAATTAGGGAAGGGTATAATGAATGAACCCAACATGGGAAAAGAAAAGCATACACTAAGGTACACTGAATAGAAGATAAACTTACATAGGCCAGATCTACTGATTGCCTAATTCCTGGAACTGATGCTGATCATTTAGTTCAGAAAGGATGGTAAAGTCCAAAGAACTGAAACAGGAAAACATAATGAAAGAATCATGGTACATAAAGAAAGAGAGAGATATTCAGTCCAAAGAGAAGATCAGCATATACCGACGAATATAATCAGCTGTATTATGCTTCAATAGTCATTCCATGCCTCCAGATAAACGCTTTAACAGGTGCACAATGACACCAATCAGAAAAGAATTTGGGCAAAGATTAGAATAGAGCAAACAGCATCCAATAAGTTTAGAGTTACCTTTACAGTTGTAGCAGCATATGTTGTCCAAGGGGTTTAAGCGCTGGAGCCAGTGGCTTCTTATACCCCCCATACAGCTCGTAGGCCAGAAGCAGACGCTGGGCTGTACCGTGCATGCGTGAACGACGCCGCTGACGTCGCTCCGTGTCTCTCCGCTGTGCTGTAAACACAGCAAGGAGAGACACGCACAGGAGTGCCCTCTAGGGATGGAAAAGAAGTAGGCACCCAGGAGAGACGCCGCTGATGTCATTCTGTGTCTCTCCACTGTGCTGTAAACACAACAAGGAGAGACAGGCACAGGAGTGCCCTCTAGTGGTGGAAAAAGAGAAGGCACTCGGGAACGACGCCGCTGATGTCACTCCGTGTCTCTAAAATATATAACACCCAAGTGAATGAATGTAAAAAGGGAGACTCCACTGCTGTCACTGATTATATCCAAAGCACTTGTTCAAGTGTTCCTACCTGTATTAATACATTTTTTAAGACTGTATCTCTTTTCCCATTTTGATATTGGTTTACCCTGGGCTACCATCATTGTGTTATCGGATTCCGAGATTCAGTATAATCATCTGTTTTGAGTCGTCGAAGAGTCCATTCTTGGCACTTCCAGCAGAGGATCCCACCTCCACAGGGACACACGTTTAAGCCTGAGTTGACCCCGTAGACGTACGTTTATCGGGTCCACTCATTCCGGTAAGCCTCTTTTGATTCGGTGGTGGTCATTCTATAATGGATAATGACTTTTCACCTTGGATTGTTTGATTCATTTATCAGAGAATCTCCTACCAGAGACTTTTGTTTTTGTGCACATTCACATATTATGTATTGAATTTTGGACTGACATTATTATATTTTTTTACATTCATTCACTTGGGTGTTATATATTTTTGGTTTTATTAGCGCTACAATTTTTTTGTTATCTTGGTTTTACCTTTTGTCTTATTGGGTTTGTAGCTGCACACATACACAGGCAGCGCAAAATTTTTTTTGTATCCATTAACTTATATAGAAATACATCTATTCTTTTGTTCTTTATCATTAAATACATTTTAAATTTATCATTAAATATGCCAGAACCAACCAATAATCATTGAACTTAATCATCATATGTAAGGGTACTTAAATTATTTTGTTATATAATTCCATATAGAATCTTTAGGCCAGAAAAAGAGGACACAGCATGTTATATGGGTTCTAGGGAGGGGGAGAGGGAGGGGTGTGGGTGAAAACAAATCACATCCCGCAGTCATAACCAAGAAGAAAAGAATAAAAGATAAAGACGGGGGGAGGGGGAAAGGGGAATAAGAGGAGGAGGAGGTAGAAGATGGAGGGGTGGGGAAAAAGGAAGAAAAAAAGGGAAAAAAATAAAAAAGGGGGGAGGGGAGAAAAGGGGGGGAGAAGACACAAACAGAGGAGAAACAGAAATAGCAGGAGTGAAGAGGCAGCAAGATAAACAGTTGCAATGCTTATAAAAATGGAAAATTGTATACTTACCTTTCGGTAATTTTCCTTTCCTGACGCATCCAATGGCAGCACACACACTGGGTTGTGACTCCGCCCCCACAACCTGATAGGACTGATTAGCTATAAGTGTTTGAAGAGGAGCCCCCCGCCTCATTCTCAGTATATATTACGTCATACGGGTGGGTATTTGTGTGCTGCCATTGGATGCGTCAGGAAAGGAAAATTACCGAAAGGTAAGTATACAATTTTGCTGACACATCATGGCAGCACACACACTGGGAAATAACTCGCAACAAGGGTGGGTGCTTTTGAATGCATATATATATATTTTTCTTTTTTTTTATATACAAGATATGGAAGAGTTAGTTTGAATCACTGCTCTCCCAAACTCCATCATCGTTAAACATGCCGGGTCTATTCTATAATGAGACATGAACGTGGTTCTGGAAGACCAGGTAGCTGCCTTACATATCGTTTCTGGTGACACTGTACAATATGCTGCCCAGGAAGTTGCCACTGCCCTGGTCGAGTGAGCCTTCAGCTCGTTGGGTATTGGAATACGTTGGATTGCGTATGCTTTGTTGATGATTTTGACCAACCAGCTTGCTATTGTTCGAGACAAAGCTGCTTGGCCTTTCTTAGGCCCGTTTGGTATTATAAATAGATTCTCCGACTTCCTAAATGGGCTAGTCGCCTCCAGGTATGACGATATAATGGACTTGATATCCAGTGGATGCGGAATTCCTTGGTTAGTGAGAAAAACTGGTAGACTGATTTCAGGATTGAAATGAAACGCAGATGCTACTTTTGGTATAAATTGCTCCGACGGTCTTAAAAGGACCCTGTCGGGATAGAAGATCAGATGAGACTCCCTCATAGATAGTGCTTGTAGTTCAGATACTCTTTTTGCTGAGGTCATCGCGATCAAGAATGTCACTTTTAGTGTTAAATCTCCCAGGGATATCTCCGTTAGGGGAAAGAAGGGGTGACTTGACAAGACGTCCAGAACTATTGATAGGTCCCAGGTTGGGAAGGTCGGTTTTCTTGGTGGCCTTATTTTGAGGCATGCTCTTTGGAATTGAACTATGAGAGGCTTAAAAGCCCACTTTGTTCCCGTCATGGCCGATAAAGCAGATGTTTGGACTTTTAAAGTGCTCGAACTTAGTCCCCTGTCTAGACCTAGTTGAAGGAATTCGAGAATTTGTGCTACCGTTGGAGACATCGGGTTCCATGACTGCTGCTGTGCTAATGCGATGAATTTTCCCCAAATTTTGCTATTTATGCTGTTAGTTGATTTCTTCCTGGCCTGTTGCAATGTGGCCACTACCTTTAGGGAGCATCCTTGATTTAATAGCCTCCCGCTCTCAACTTCCAGGCCATCAGATGGAGTTTCTCTGGTGCTGGGTGAAGAAACTGGCCTTGTGAAAGTAGGTCCGGAGTTACTGGGAGCGTTAGTGGGGTTTCTATGCTCAGCTGTAGGATGGTCGTAAACCATGGTCTCCTTGGCCAGAAGGGAATTATCGCTATCACTGTCGACGTTGAGTTTCTCAGTCTGGCTAAGAATCTGGCTATTAGGGGAACAGGAGGGAATATATATCCCAGACGGAAATCCCAAGGATGCAGGAGACATCCACCCCCTCCGCTGTCGGATGAGGAGTTTGTGCTAAGAATTTTGGACATTTGCTGTTCCCTGGTGTTGCTGCCAAGTCGATGTCGGGTGTTCCCCATTTCTGTGTTATAAGGGAGAATACTTGGTGGTTCAGTGACCATTCGTTGTTTGAAATGTGCCGCCTGCTTAGGTCGTCTGCAAGTTGATTTTGCGTCGCTGGAACATATATCGCTTTCAAATCTGTCAGGTGAACCTGTGCCCACTCGAGGATTGGTCGCACTTCCTGTATAAGGGAATTGCTTGGTGTTCCCCCTGGTTGCGGATGTAGTTTACTGCTACCGTGTTGTCCATTCGTATTATAACGCTCTTCCCTGTGAGGAATGGCCTGAACGCTAGTAGTGCCTGGAAAGCGGCCCTGAGTTCCAGGATGTTTTACCCTACTCCCTGTGGACGGAATGCCCAGCGACCCTGGGCTGCCAACTCTCTGTAATGTGCTCCCCAGCCCTGAAGGCTGGCGTCTGATGTGATCACTTCTGCCCGAGGATGTATAATGGGTCGGTGACGTCTCAGATTGTCGACCCGTGTCCACCACCATATCTACTGTTTTACCGATGTGCTGATGCGTATCCATTGCGTTAGTGATGTTCCGTTCCATTGTTTCAGGAACGAGATTTGGAATGTCCTTGTATGCCACTGGGCCCACTGGATCATAAGAAATGTGGAAGACATGGTGCCTAGGATGCTCAGACATGTTCTGGCTCGTAGATATGACGCCCCCATCAATATTTTAATTTTTTGTATAAGTGGACCTACAGTATCTTCTCCTGTGGTAGCCCCACAGTGTTGGCATTGGTATTGATTTCTACACCTAAGAAGATCATAGCCTGGGTTGGCTCTAGACTGCTTTTTTTCCAATTTATTATCCAACCGAAGTGCTGTAGGGTGGAGATTAGGCTTTCTCAATGTTGTAGTAATAGTTGTCGATTGTCGGCCAGGAGGAGAATATCGTCGAGATAATGATGGACTCTGAGCCCTTTTTCTCTTAAATGGGCTACTACTGGGATTAGGACCTTTGTAAACGTCCTGGGGGCCGTTTATATCCCAAACGGTAGGCTTCGGAACTGGAAGTGTTGCTGTCCTATTGCGAAGCGTAAGTACTTCTGAAAATCTTGGTGTATAGGTATATGGAGATAAGCGTCGGATAAATCGATCGATAACATCCAGTCTCTTACATTGATCGCTAGTAGTATTGATTGGAGACTCTCCATCTTGAAAGATTCTACTTTTATTGACCTGTTGAGATTTTTTAAATCCAGGACCGGTCTGAGGTCCCCTGTCTTTTTCTTTATGAGAAAGAGAGGGGAATAAAAACCCTGGTTTTTTTGGTGTAGGGGCACCTGGATTATCGCTTGCTTCTGCATTAGTTCCAAGACATATTGGATTAGAAGTTTTATTTTGGGTAGGGATACTGGGATCCATGTAACTTGAAAGTGGTCTTTGGGGGTTCTGGTTTTGAAACCCCATCTGTGTCCTTCCTGGATTGTGGATATTGTCCATGGGTCCTTTATATGGTCCTCCCACACCCGAGTAAATAGTTTGAGCCTTGCCCCCACTGTTACGGGTTGGGTGACCGACCCATCAAAAGGACTTTTGTTGTTCTCCTGTGATGGCAAGCTTCGGTTTCTGTGTCCTCAGATAGGACGGTTGAGTATTTCTCCAATTGCATTTGAAGTCTTTTCCTGGTCTGTACGACCTTGCTTCTCTGTACCTTTCCGGTAAGTTTCTTCTAAAGACGAGGGAATTTCTGCTGTTTCGGTCTTCTGTCTGATGGTATTAGACCAGACTTCCCTCCTGTGACTTTTGATATGGCTAGGTCCAATTTAGGACTGAATAAATTGGTTCCGTCAAACGGGATCTTGCACCAGTTCGATTTCGATGTTCCGTCTGCTAGCCATGGTTTTAGCCAGAGTGCTCTTCTGGACATTACTGACGATAGCATTGACCTTGTTGATGATCTGATGATGTCAATTGAAGCTTCAGCTACGAAGTCCCCTGCCAGGCTAAGTTCCTGTAGTGCGGAGACTATTTTATCTTGGTCTGCTGTTTCTAATAGTAGCTTTTCGATGTTTGATGTCCAGCTTGTAATTGCTCTGCCGACCGCTGCTAGGGCGATGGCTGGTCTGCAGGCACCTCCAGCCGATGAATAGGCCTTTTTCATCTCAAGGTCCCTCTTCCTATCTAAGACGTCCCTGAAGGTTACCGCATCTTCTATGGGTAGTGTCACATGTCTTGCCAGTCTCATTAGAGATGAGTCCACTATAGGAGCTGAAATAAGGGGGTTCACCGCCGGTTCCCTTTAACGGATATAGTTTAGATAGTCTGTTATTAATGCTTGGTTTTTTGTCAGGTCTTTCCCACTCATCTTTTATTAGTTCTTCTAGTTCATCGATAAAGGGAAATGTTTCCGGATCATTCTTCAGGCTGGGGAAATATTTCCTGAGTTTACGAGGTGTCTCTTTTGATTCATCCCAGCCGATGGCTTCTTTTACTGACTTTGTAAAAGGATCTATAAGGGAAAAGTCGAACCCTACCGAAAAGGCTGTGTCCTCCTCCGCCGCGGAATCGTCTGACCCCTGCAGGATGTACGGGGTTGAAGGCGATATTGTTTGGGTCAACCTTACTGGTTCTGAGACAGAAGCTTCCAGTATTGACTCTTTTACAGAATCTCTGATGATATTTGACACCTCTACTGCGCCCGATTCTTTGTCTCTCGTGGCTTTGTCCGCACAAGATTGGCAGGCTAGTTTGTTTAGGAGGGCCTGTGCTCCGCATACCCAGCAGGCATTAGCCGCAGGACGGGTTTGATGGCTATCTTTCTTGTGAGAAGATGATTTGTGATGGCGGGAGGATGTTCTTGATCTGCTTCTCCTAGAGTGTGAATGTCTTGAGGGAGAGCGTTCCCTGCGTCTGGAATGGGACAATCTTGACGATCTGCCAGGGCTATCAGAAAGGTGATATTAAAGCCATGCACTCTTTTATCTCCTCTTCATTACTTACCATTTTCCTTGCTGCCTCTTACCTTATTGGCTGTGGATGGTCTACTTGGGCAGTGGCTTCCATGGGGATAGAGAGAGTGTACCTGAAGAAAGGTAGTTTTTCAGGTGACAGCGAATCTCAAAATGACAGAGTAAAGCAAAATAAAAAAAAAAGGTTTTTTTACATAGAAAAACGATTGTGTGTGTAGACAAATAGGAAAGGTGCACTTACCAGACTCGTGGACACTGTTTCTAGCTTCTCCTGTGCAGCAATCATATATTGCAGAGTATAGGCGAGCAGACAGCAATAAGCCTATCTGGGGATGATTTTTAAATAGCCCGCCGTCGCCGCGGAAATGACGCGCCGTCACGCATGCGCAATGGCGACTAGAACGCGCCTCCGCCATCTTTGAGACTGGCAAACAGTCAAAAAGGCATGAGGTCACTTCCGGTCGCGGCGGCGATCTGCAGTGTGATAATGGGAGCAGTGAGGAAGAGCTGCTGTGAGAGACAGTTTGAAAAAACGAAAATGAAAAACGAAAAATGAAATAAAGGTAAAATGCAGAGTGAATGAGAATGGAAGCCATGCCCAGTTATTAAAACCTGTTTAAGGCTTGGGATATGTGCGGTGCCCCTGAGACCATCAGAGTGGGGTCCCTGTCGTCTGGCTCATTTAGAGACCGTACAGACGGGACTTCCAAACTAGGAGAGGCTGAACCTAGCTGGGGTGAAAGTGGTAGGAGGTCTTATGCTTCATGCTGTCAGTCCTGGTTCAATGAGGATAAAAAAGAGAATGAGGCGGGGGGCTCCTCTTCAAACACTTATAGCTAATCAGTCCTATCAGGTTGTGGGGGCGGAGTCACAACCCAGTGTGTGTGCTGCCATGATGCGTCAGGAAAAAGGTTTATAACTCAAAATAAAAATATTTTAAATAATCTATTTGATATATTGCATTTGTGCACCTAAAAAATCCCATTTCTTCCATATTTTTCTTTATATCTTGGGGATTTAGTGCTATACATATTAGTTGGGACAACCACAAAATGAGTCCTAATAAGGTGGCACTTATATGCAGCACTAATGGGCACTAATAGGTGGCACTGATAGGCGGCACTGATGGGTAGCACTGATGGGAACTAATAGATGGCACTGATAGACAGCACTGATGGGAAGGCACTGACAGTCATTACTTATGGGCACTGATTGGCATCTATGAAGGGCACCTACATGCGTTACTGATGGGCACAGATTGGCATTTTGATTGGCACTTTGATGGGCACTGGTTGTCGTTTTGGTGGGCACTAATTGACAATTGGTGGGCACTGATTGGCATTTTGGTGGGCACTAGTTGGCATTTGGTGGGCACCTCTGATGGAGGCTGCACTGATAATCAATGCGCTGATTATTATCGCATACCTCCCCCCCTGTCAGGAGAGCCGCCAATCAGCTCTCCCTGTCAGGAGGAACCGAGGAAAGCCATTTACCGACACTTCCTGGTTACCGCTGTGATCAGCTGTTATTGGTCTCAGCTGATCACGTGGTTAAGAGCCTACATCATAGGCTCTTTACCACGATCGGAGATGCGGTGTGTCAGAGTGACACAAAGCACCACCGATCACCCAAGGGCACGCATGAGTGACTTATCTTGCTGGACGTCATATGATGCCCAGTCAGGATAATGGAGCCAAATTGCAGATGTCAATCAGCAATAGGGCGGGCGGGAAGTGGTTAACCTCCCTGGCGGTATGATTATTTCAGATTTTAGGTGCTGAAAGCGGTACCATTATTTTGCAAGGAAATTTGGCGTTTTACATTGTAGGCCTGCAATTCTTAGGAATAACTCACCTAAATCTGTCCAAACCAGAGTCTAGTAGACATCTCGGGTATGATAAAGTTTGAAACACAAAATCATAAATTATAATATAATAAATAATAACAAATAATAATTTAATAATAATAATACTTTTTATTCAATAAATTTTAGTAAATAATATAATCAAAAACACTGACATTTTTTTTGCTCAAACAAGGGTGCAATATTAGAAGTTATATTGCGTCAGTAAACGTCTCGGGTATGGAAAATCTTAAAACAAGGTACAGCACAAAGTCCAACGTCACAGTCGGGACAATAGAAACGGGTTTCTTTTCGGATTTTCCTTCCGAAGTCGTCACTCTTGGAGCAGCAAACCACACACATCTTTGTGGGTGCTGTCTTCTTTTCAGTTGGTGGAATGGGGTCCATAAAGTGACGACCAGTCAGGTGTTCCGGGTTCACAATACCAGCAGCCCGACGTCCAGATCTGTTTACTGTCATTGGCGTCTGGTGCTTCAGAAATATGAGTTCGGCAACCTTCCACACAAAGTCTGCATGAATCATAGGCCTGTCATTCTTTTTTTTTCAGAAGATTGAATGCATTCGTCAGGCACTGTTCCAGAAGATGCCTGAAATTTTCTTTATAATATTTTTTTTGTTGCGTCCTCATTGCTGGATAAAAGGTCATGGTCTGGTCAGCCCTGTCCACACCTCCCATGGTATTGTTGTAATCCAACACGACCTGTGGCTTCATGACATCTTTTCCACCTTTGGTATGTACCATTACAGTAGAGGTGTTGTGAATGGTATTCAGAAGGCACACGTTTTTTTGTCCCGCCATCTCATTGCCATAATTTTTCCTTTCTGCCAGGCAACTATTTCTCCTGGTCCGAGCTTTTAATTGTCAAAGGTTGGCAGCATGTCACGCCGGTTAGGCCTAACAGTCCCATAGGCATCCGTCTTGTTCAGAAGAAGGAATTCATAGAGTTCTGAGGACGTATAAAAATTGTCTGTGGTGACACAGTAACCCTGGTTCAGCAATGGCTCAATCAAAGAAAGAACCAAAGCGGTTACCATTCCAAAATCGCTTAATTTGGTCCCTTTTGCGGTGTACAGGACTGAATTCCAGATGTACCCAGAGCTGGATTCACACAGCATAAATGACTTCATCCCAAAACGAGCTTGCTTTGATGCGATAAACTGTATCCAGCTAAGTCTACCTTTGTAGGCCATAAGACTTTCATCAATACTTATGTCTCTCTCCGGCACATAGGTCTGCTGGAAATTATTCAAAATTAGTTGGTAAATCTCCCAAATTTATTTCAGTTTTGGAGCTGGATAAGAACTCTCATCAAAGGCCTCGTACACACGACCGATTTTCTCGGCAAGAACCAGCAAGAAACTTGCTGGCAGAGAGGTCTTGCCGAGTAAATCGGTCGTGTGTACGCTGCTATCGGGTTTCTCGTCGAGAAAACCGACAAGAAACCTCGACGAGAAAATAGAGAACCTGCTCTCTATTTTCTCGTCGAGATTCTCCTCGGCATGTTTCTCGACGAGAAAAGTGAGTGTGTGTACACTTACCTGTCCTCCCGGAAGCCCGCGCATGTTCGAAATGAATTTGACGCATGCGCGGTAGCTTCCTAGGCATACGTAGGGTATACCAAGATGGCGGCGACGGCATCGAATGTGACGAGCGCATGCTCGACGTAGTCGATGACATCACCGCGTACACTCCTTTCAAAGAACCGCGGGTTCTTTGAAACGAGCGTGTGTACACTCGGCCGGGACAAGTTTCTTGTCCAAGAATCTCGTCGAAAAAAACGACATGTTTTTTTCAACGAGAATCTCGGCTGTGTGTACGAGGCCAAAGTCTTCATTATTTGCAAAGTGCAAATATTTCATTATGAGCGAAAATTTGTATTCCGACATAACGGTGCCAAAAAAAGGAGTGGCCAGAGATTTGTTGGTTGTCCAGTACCATTTCTGCAGGGGTTTCCCCACCACTCCCTGAAGTATTATAAGGCCCAGAAACTTCCAGATGTCCTCTCTGGTTACCGGTTCCCATTTTCTGGTCCTTGAAAAGCGCTGATGGGTAGCAGCTTGTTGCTCCTGGTAGCGATTCGTCTCCATAACAATTTTGGCAATAACTTCATAAGTCAAAAAGAGCTTGTGGTATGCCAAGGGGTTATCATCCTCAACATCCACTTTGATCCCAGGTGCTCCTGTAAACAAAAATGTTGGGGGCGCTACGTTATCTGTACCGCAATCAATCGAGCACCAAGTCCGCACATCGCTGGGCACAGTCGCAGGATCATCGCTAAAATCGCTTTCTGCGTCTGATGATGAACTTCCCCACAAGTCGCTGTCACTCAACTCCTCTGCAAGCGATTCTGTATCGCTGTTGCTGTTTTCCAACAGGTCATATAGCGATTTTGAGGTGGAGGCGTGCCTTTTTGATGCCATGGTCGCTGTGCAGTTTACAGACACAAAGTACAGTAAAACTGCAGACAAGGGCACTGGAGAAAGCACTGGGGGGCAATCTAAGGTCACTTTATTTTATTTTCTATTGTAATCCAATAGGATTACATTGTATCAGTGTGTTTGTGCTTTATACTTTTTGAATTTACCGCCGGTTCCGCCCCCCTGCATCGTGACGCTCGCAGGGAAGGGAATCAGTGGAACACAGTGCATCGGGCGGAAGATGCGGCCGCCGTACACTGCGGAAATACATCGCGGGATCCCGGGGACGAGGTAAGTCACCTCTTCCAGGATCCAGCGAGGCAATCCCGAGTGTGGCTTGGGGTTACCGCTTTAGGTACTAAAATCTCACCCCGAGCCACACTTGGGAATATCGCCAGGGAGGTTAAGCAACATTTAAAGCATGTGAACGATAATTTGTTCAATGTTCATTCTTACCTTTCAATGCCATTGCTTTGTAGTGACTTGGAAAAATTCTTGTCACTGGTGGCGCTCCTTTGTCCTGATGGGCCTCAAATGCATGGGAACTGCCTTGTGTCAGTTTTCAAAGTTCCAAAAGACGTCAAACTCTTTAAAATGACAGCATCAAAACTTGTGCGGTTGCATGTTTGGCAAACATCTGCTTCCGCAATTTTAGTCAAACGAAAAGATAATTTTTTTAAGTAACAGTAACTTAATTAGAATATGGAAATCCACATACCTTAAATGTTTTGTCTAGATTACTTAATATTATACATTATTTTTGTAAATGTAAAAGATGTGTTTTATGAACTAATGAAAATTAAGTAAGGTACTTAAAACGGAGTTCCACCCTTTTTTTATGTTTATTAAAAGTCAGCAGCTACAAAAAGTGTAGCTGCTGGCTTTTAATAAACATACACTTACCTGCTCCACTGTCCAGCGACGCGCCGCCTGGAGCTCCGCTCCTCTCCCCCCTCCTCCGCCGGCGCGTCCATTCACAGTGTGGGCACCCGGCCGTGACAGCTTCCGGCTTCACGGCCGGGCACTCACTGCGCATGCGCGAACGGCGCAGCGCTCTGTGAGTGGACAGGCGATCGCCTGGGACCTGTCACGTCCCAGGTGATCGCCTACAGGGAGGAGCCGCCACAAGGCGATATGACGTATCGCCTAGGCGGCTCCGGGGCGGAAGGAGGAAGTGGGACAGGAAGTCCCACTCCTACTGAAGCCCCCACTCCCCCCCCCCAAAAAAAAATTACATGCCAAATGTGGCATGTAAGGGGGTGAGGAGTGGAATAAAAAAAAGTAAAAAAATTGGGTGGAACTCCGCTTTAAAATATCAAAGTAAATGTTGAAAATTAAAAAAATGTTATGGTAAAATTTCAAGCCAACAGAATCATTTTTATCAGTGCAGCAGATTTACAAAGACAGCAGATAAGGCATATTTAGGATATGAACCAAGGTCAGCAACAGGACTTTAAGATGCTGCAAAGTCATGGACCAAGCCAGGTCAAACACTGGCTAGCAGAATGCAAGTTAGAGGAGCTGACAGCCACTCAGCAACTCTCCTCAGTTGCGCTGTGCTATAAATTGGGCTTTTGGCATCAAACTAGTGCTGGACATGCCCGCTCACTCATACTAAAAAACACTGTCATTATAATGAACATGTGTGTGAATGTGAGCACAGCTGTATGCAGCAGGCCATGACATATATTATGTGCAGATCTTTGGCCATGGACATGCACTCAACCTTCCTCACAAACATTTACATGTGAGTACTTTGGACTACAAAATATAAAGGATCCCCATTCTACCCTCACAAAAATATATAAATGCATCAAATTTGACTTTGTTTCTTATGTGGTACGCTTTGATTTTGTTGGCTTAAGTACCATTTATGGTAAGCTGTATAGAGTTATTACATTGTAGACTGCCCCTTAACCACTTAAGCCCCGGACCATTTTGTAGCTAAAGGACCAGAGGTGTTTTCAGAATTTGGCACTGCGCTGCTTTAACTGGAAATTGTGCGGACATGCAATGTTGTACCCAAACAAAATTTGCGTCCTTTTCTTCCCACAAATAGAGATTTCTTTTAATGGTATTTGATTGCCTCTGCGATTTTTATTTTTTGCGATATAAACGGAAAAAGACTGAAAATAAAAATAAAAAAAGATATTTTCTACTTTTTGTTATAAGAAAAATCGAATAAACTCAATTTTAGTCATACATTTAGGCCAAAATGTATTCAGCCACATGTCTTTAGTAAAAAAAATGTCAATAAGCGTATATTTATTGGTTTGCGCAAAAGTTATAGCGTCTACAAACTAGGGTACATTTTCAGGAATTTACACAGCTTTTAATTTATGACTGCCAATCTTATTTCTTGAGGTGCTAAAATGGCAGGGCAGTACAACCCCCCCCCCCCCAAATGACTCCATTTTGGAAAGTAGACATCCCAAGGAAATTGCTGAGAGGCATGTTGAGCCCATTGAATATTTTTTTTTTTGTTTTAAGTGATTCAATAATGACAAAAATAAATAAAAATTACAAAAAGTTGTCACTAAATGATATATTGCTCACACATGCCATGGTTATATGTGGAATTGCACCCCAAAATACATTTTGCTGCTTCTCCTGAGTACAGGGATACCTCATGTGTGGGACTTTTTAGGAGCCTAGCCGCGTACGGGACCCCGAAAACCAAGCACCGCCTTCAGGATTTCTAAGGGCACAAATTTTTGATTTCACTCCTCACTACCTATCACAGTTTCGAAGGCCATAAAATGCCAAAATAGCACAAAACCCCCCCAAATGACCCCATTTTGGAAAGTAGACACCCCAAGCTATTTGCTGAGAGGCATAGTGAGTATTTTACAGCTCTCATTTGTTTTTGAAAATGAAGAAAGAAAATAATTTTTTTTTTTTTTTAATTTTCAAAACTTTGTGACAAAAAGCGAGATCTGAAAAGTACTCACCATACCTCTCAGAAAATAGCTTGGGGTGTCTACTTTCCAAAATGGGGTCATTTGGGGGCAGTTTGTGCCATCTGGGCATTCCATGGCCTCCGAAACTGTGATAGGCAGTGAGGAGTGAAATCAAAAATTTACACCCTTAGAAAGCCTGAAGGCGGTGCTTGATTTTTGGGGTCCCGTACGCGGCTAGGCTCCCAAAAAGTCTCACACATGTGGTATCCCCGTACTCAGGAGAAGCAACAGAATGTATTTTGGGGTGTAATTCCACATATGCCCATGGCATGTTTGAGCAATATATCATTTAGTGACAACTTTGTGCAAAAAATAAATAAAAAATTGTCTTTTTTCCGCAACTTGTGTCAACATATAAAATATTCAATGGACTCGACATGCCTCTCAGTATATATCTTGGGGTGTCTACTTTCCAAAATGAGGTCATTTGGGGGGGTTTTGAACTGTCCTGGCATTTTATGCACAACATTAGGAAGCTTACATCCACTCTTCTAACCACTTGAAGACAAAGCCCTTTCTGACACTTTTTGTTTACATGAAAACATATATTTTTTTTGCAAGAAAATTATGTTGAACCCCCAAACATTATATATTTTTTTAAAGCAAAGGCCCTACAGATTAAAATGGTGGGTGTTGCATTTTTTTTTCCATACAGTATTTGCGCAGCGATTTTTCAAACGCATTTTTTGGGGAAAAAATACACTGTTTTTAATTTTAATGCACTAAAATACACTATATTGCCCAAATGTTTGATGAAATAAAAAAGATGATTTTAGGCCGAGTACATAGATACCAAACACATCATGCTTTAAAATTTCACACAAACGCGCATTGGCGACAAACTACATACATTTTTAAAAGCCTTTAAAAGCCTTTACAGGTTACCACGTTAGATTTACAGAGAAGGTCTACTACTAAAATGACTGCCCTTGATCTGACCTTCGCGGTGATACCTCACATGCATGGTGCAATTGCTGTTTACATATGACGCCAGACCGACGCTTGCGTTCGCCATTGCGCAAGAGCAGGGCAGGACAGGGGTGCTTTTTTTTTTTTATTATTATTAATTTTGCTTTTTTATTTTATTTTTAAACTGTTCCTTCCATATTTTTTGTTTTTTATCATTTTTATTGTTATCTCAGGGAATGTAAATATCCCCTATGATAGCAATAGGAAGTGACAGGTACTCTTTTTTTGAAAAAACTGGGGTCTATTAGACCCTAGATCTTTCCTCTGCCCTGAAAGCATCTGACCACACCAAGATCGGTTTGATAAAATGCTTTCCCAATTTCCCAATGGCGCTTTTTATATCTGGGGTGGGGGACATTCCCTCCCACTGCTTGTAAAAGCAGTCCAGAGGCTAATTAGCCACTAGGATTGCTTTTACATGAAAGCCGGCCGTTGGCTGAAAAGAATGATACCAAGATGATACCTAAACCCACAGGCATCAATCTGGTATAACCATTCAAAGTCCAGCAACATACCAGTACGTTGCTGGTCCTTGTTGGACATGTATTGTAATCTTTTTTTTCATGCAGCCTGTTGGCTGAACGAAAAAAGAGATTGATCGGTGGGTATGCCCACCATTAGACTACCTCCCTTCATTCACCCACTTCAAATGATGGGCATACATGCACCATTTATATATGCCGAAGCATGGGGGCATCCTCCCGCAAAAGTTATGCCGCACACACATGGTCGGACTTTTCCACGGGCAAGCCTCCGTCGGAATCTCGACCGTATGTACGCGGCATTAGGAGCAAAATTGCTCCTCCGCCCCTGCTGCCCCCATGCTTCGGCATATATGCTTTTTTTTTAAACTGTGGTGGTGAAATCACCTCCTACAGCACTGGAGTCGCAGGGATCAGGCCTGTCTCTGCGAACGCTGCAGTTATGTGTGTTGTGTTTTGTAAGTTACAGTGATCGATCGATACTGCACTTGGGTGGCCTGGGCTGGACGGAGGGGCAAAACGCAGGTGATAGCAGGTATCTGGGCTGATCCCGCTAACACTGCGTTTTTGGGAACCCTAAATTGCTGGGGACGCTAGTATAGATCTGATCAGATCAGATATTGATCTGTTCAGATACTATACCACTAAGGGAGGTGTATGCTTCACGCTTGGGTGTTAGCGCTACTGGCACTAACCTGACGCTGCCTGGGGTGTGACGCAGACCCTCTCTGATGCTAAAACCTAATTGATATCACCCGCCGGGCGATCAAGGGGTTAAACCTTTATTGGGTTATATACGGCGGGTGCCCTGACACTATAAAAAGCAAACTAACTAACCAGCGTCACCCGTAACACTTATATGGTGATCACTGGTGAAAGGGTTAACTAGGAGCAATCAGGGGGTTAAACCTTTGTTAGGTAATATATGGGGGCACCCGACGCTATAAAAACCTGCGGCGAACTTAAAAAAAATGGCTACCTATCTGCATCACCGACACTAAGACAGCGATCAGAAAAACAATCGCTTAGTGACACTGGCAAAAGGGGGTGAAAGGTTACCTGGGGGGGCGATCAAGGGGTTAAACCTTTATTGGGTAATATATGGGGGCACCCGACGCTATAAAAACCTGCGGCGAACTTAAAAAAAATGGCTACCTATCTGCATCACCGACACTAAGACAGTGATCAGAAAAACGATCGCTTAGTGACAGCGGTGCTAGGGGGTGAAAGGGTTACCTGGGGGGGCGATCAAGGGGTTAAACCTTTATTGGGTAATACATGGGGGCACCCGACGCTATAAAAACCTGCGGCGAACTTAAAAAAAATGGCTACCTATCTGCATCACCGACACTAAGACAGTGATCAGAAAAACGATTGCTTAGTGACACTGGCAAAATGGGGTGAAAGGGTTACCTGGGGGGGCGATCAAGGGGTTAAACCTTTATTAGGTAATATATGGCGGTACCCGACGCTATAAAAACCTGCGGCGAACCTAAAAATAATAACTGGCTACCTATCGGCATCACCGACACTAAGACAGCGATCAGAAAAACGATCGCTTAGTGACACGGGTGAAAGGGTTACCTAGGGGGGCGATCAAGGGGTTAAACCTTTATTAGGTAATATATGGGGGTACCCGACGCTATAAAAACCTGCGGCGAACCTAAAAAAAATAACTGGCTACCTATCGGCATCACCGACATTAAAACAGCGATCAGAAAAACGATCGCTTAGTGACAAGGGTTACCTGGGGGGCGATCAAGGGGTTAAACCTTTATTAGGGGGGGGGGGGGGTTAGGGGGCTACACTGGACCTAAAACTAACTGCCCTGACACTTTTAGTCACAAATGTCACTGATTGCAGTGATCACTAAATAAATGGTCACTGCAATCAGTGACATTGTGACTGGGGGCTGGGGGGGTGATCTGGGGGTGTCTGGGGGGGCCTGGGGGGGGGCGATTTATGTACCTATGTGTGCTGGTGTTAGTGTAGTGTTTGTGCACTAACCTGTGTGTCTTCTCTCATGCGGCGCTCGGTATATGTGAGCACCGCATGAGGGATGATATCACTTCCTCCTGCCTGTGTAAACATTACACAGGCAGAGGAAGCATTTGATTCGCCGGGAGCGATCGCGAGGGGGTGGCCAGAATCGAATGGCTGCCCCCTCATCACGGATCGCTCTCTAAGCGATTTCGGCCGCTCACTGTACCGGAGGGGGGTCCGATCGGACCCCCCACCCATACGAAGGCAGGCACGTACAGGTACGTGATTGTGACTGTCCGTGCCATTCTGACGACGTATATTTACAGGGGGCGGTCGTTAAGTGGTTAAAGTGGTTGTAAACCCCAGTTATGACATTTAAACTAAGCACATGTATATGTAGTGTTTACTTGTCTCTCTCTGAAGCTCTGAGTGTTTTTTCTCTCTGGTTATTTGTTCCTCTGTTATCAGCATGAGTTTTCCCAATGCATGAGATAAAATTTGAGTCGGGGAGGGAAATAAACACATAGCTTGTCTATTCATAATACAGCTCTGCATGTTACTTTGTTCCTCTGCTTATGTGGAGGGGGTGTGTCCCTTTCCTCCAATCAGCTCTCACACAGTGTATACAGTAAGAGCTGTAACTGCAATTCTCCACCCCCTCCTCTTTACTCCTCACAGATGCATAAGGATTTTATCACAAATCTGCACTTTTGAAGGGCTGTAGACAAGAGAAGACTGCAGATAAACAAGTAAATCTCATGTAGGAGGATTTGTTTCATCTCTGTGTATGAGGCTGTTCACTTCACTGGGTATATGTGAGGGTTTACAACCACTTTAAGTATAGGGGTAATTACTCAAAAAGATGTTATGGTCAGACCATATAATCAGACCACCATAACATTTGCAGATGATTAATTCTATCATACATTGGCTATTTCACCTCTGGTCTTGATGAAGCATAAGTTTGATATGCAAAACATGTTGACCATGTTGCAACTGGTGAGATAATGCTAGTTTATATTCTGAATGTGATTTTGATAAAATATTCTGGATTCTTACTTCTATGTATTAAGCATTTTAATATGTGTCTTATGTGATAATAAATGTGTAGCGGCCCCCTCACCCCGTCCTCTTTAGCTAGGGGCATGTCACGCGACAGAGTGAGGTGCGCTACGGCCCATGTCCTCCCCATAACGGTGGGTGAGGTGAAGGCCAATATCTGATGTTTCCTCGGGCCGGTGTGTCTTGGGCATGTACCGAGTCTGTTGGGCAGAAAACCACTAAACCACCCTTTGCTCCCATTAACAGAGTCCATACACCGATCACAGTCCAACTGTTGGTTTTATTTCGTATCTCCACATACAGGCAATGCGATGGCAGGATACGGTGGGATGAGCAGGTCGAGGCACTATACTGATCCGGGTCCCTACACCCCCTGTGCTATGACCAAGGGTTGCAGGAGTCTTAATTCGAACACCTCCGCTGCGTTGCAGCCCCTATCAGGGGAAGATGTCCTCCAAGAGAGTTACCGGAGGCCCATCCGTCACCGGGTTGACGCTGCACCGGAATCTTCGGACGGGTGACCTCCCCAGCCTCCTCACCTCAGATGCGGGTCCCCTCGTGAGGGGCACCCTGGAATCACTTCACCCTTGCGGGACCCAGTCGGAGTCACTGGGTCCCAGGCCTCCTCAATAGTACCTCATCCCAGGCTGAAGGTGCCTGGGATGGAATCCCAGCTTCATTCCGGCCAGGCCTAGGGCGCCTAGGCCGGAACCTTGAACCGCCCGCACCCAGGCCGAAGGTGCCTGGGTGCGCGACGAGATGATCCCCCCGAAAACCTTGTGGCGAGGGCGTCTCCCCCTTTTATCTCCTCCCATCAACACCACGGCGGGTTCCCCGCCCCAGCCGTACCATCTCCAGGAAGGAACCAAAAGGGTAGCACTATGGTGATGATTCTACCCGAAGCCCTTAGGTACTCTGCCACCCACAGGCAAAGGAGAATATTACATCCCCCAATCCTCCATGAATAACAAAAAGGGGTCTAAACCCTGACATAATTACACACCTGGGTCACACTACCCCCAGGTGTATCCCACTAAATCTGAAGACCCCGCTACACACTCCCCCTTGTGATTTGACGCTGGTCCCCAGCGTCAGGTGCACACCCATGTCTCCTAAGAAGCGGTGACATGGGGCAAGCCCCAGAGGCTGTCCCCAAATTTGTGAACACTAAGTGTGCCAAGACCTGCTCAAAAGGGAAAGGAAAAATATAAAACGATAAACTTTTGCATAAAACATCTATTCTGTACACAAATGTACAATCCCTCCCATCACTGTCTAAGAACCACCCCATACTCAGTAGTCTTGACCGATGAATCTCCTGCAGAAGGGAAACAAAAACAACATCCTAACAATCTGTGTTAACTTTGAATGAATAGGTCTGTCAGCCGAGAGACCCACTCACTCCAATAAGCAAAGTGATGCATGTGTAAAGTTTTCAAACAATCGTTGCACAACACTGCCACCTGTTGACAGCGCCGCAGTCATGACACTTGCCGAGATCTTCCTTCTTCCTGCTTTCCTACGCTAACTTTTACCCCCAGAGTCTCTGCCTTTGGCACATGAAGAAGAGGGAGAAAAACAACAGCTCCCAAGTCTCCAGTGAGTGAAAGAAAAGCCCAAATCAAAACAAAAGTAGGGCGCAGTTCTGAGCGTCTGGGAATGTTCCTTCCAGAAAGTTCAACAGCAAACAAAATAGGAGCTCACTTCTCCTACAAGTAAAACCTTGGATCCGGCAAAAACAGGAGCTTCAGGTGCTTGTCAAACACTTCCACTGAATATTCGACATCCTCTCCTTCTTTCCTGCAGATGAGCACCTTATCGGCATGAATATGGCGCCCCAGTCTCCAATCAGCTCTACAGTCTCTAAACTTTTTAGATACAGGCGGCGAACACGACAGGTATCGCCGGGCATGAGGTACTTTGAGCTTTTCCCATACAAACTCGTCGTACCACCTGGGTCGCAAAACTTCGACTTCATACAATAAGTCCCGAGGCAAGTAGGGGTACTCCCACCCATATTCACGGGCGACTCTTTGGGAGAAAAGTCTCTGCAATCTGGCTAGAGGTGGCATCACATCTCGCTCGCCTTCTCCTGGCTGTACGATGGCCTCCGGGTGCTGAGGTACCTTCACCATCTCGAGTTGCTTTGCCTTTAGTGCCCGCAACGAAGCACGCTGCGCTCCCATTAACAGAGCGGGTGAAGTGGTTGAAAGTGGAAGGTCAGTCGGAGGACTAGATTTCCTCGGGAACTCCGGGGCCTGCGCCCGGAGCGTACTGTCTTCTATGGACATGGGCGAATCCTGCGGTTTACACAGCACAGGTAGTGGGCGTCTGTCCCAGCCCTTCTGGTGAAACAGTTCGTCTATTTCTCCGTCATCACCACAGTCTGACAACGACTCTAGGTCGGAGGTGTCATACATCTCGGCGGGAAGGTAGTCTCTAGTAGACAGAAGGCTACCCTCCCTTGCGGGCTCCACCGGCTGTGGACTCCTGACACCTCCAGCCAACACCACCGTCCCAGCCCCTAGCTCACCTGGACCTTCTGAAGAACTGGGATGTCCGGGACTCTCTTCTCTACCGGCACCACCTAGGCCAGGCAAGCGGCGGGGTGAAGCTCGACCACGACCATAGGATGCCTGTACCAGGCCGACTTTCCTCTTCGGAGGTGGCAGCAGGGAATCTGTGGTGACCGAAGCAGTGCCCTCGGATTTCTCTCTTTCCGTCTCTGGTTGGGCAGTCACGTCGCCCTGGTCAGCGCGTACGGGGACCTCCGCAAAGGCCTGGATCTCTCTCTCCGGAGTGGCGGTTCCTGTGATGCAGTTGAGGCGAAGGGCCAGGGGCCTTACTGTGGATGATTCGACCTCAAAAAGAAACTCTTTGCACGCTTCACATCGCCCGAACGGCTTTAGTTGGACCACCAGTCCCGAGCATCCGGGACAGATCACACCGAGGGCCTCCGTGTCTCTGCATGAATACAGAGCCAACTGTCCTCGGGGCCTGAGCCTTATCCCCATGTCTGTCAGGGGAGCAGCAAATGCAGTCATCTTAATAGGGTAAGATACCGGCATCCACGGAGAGCTTGAATTCATTCCGACCACTTGCTGCTCCATCACGCGCTGACCACGCGCCGGAGTCTCCACGTGTATCTCCACACGTGGCCAGACTCCTCCCACGACATGCACGGTTTCGCGGGCTTCCGCCAGCCTCCGCCCACAAATTTCGCAGTCATGGGGTGCCTCGTGGCGCAGTGCATTAACAGTCCCCACATGTAGTACTTCACATGGCTGGACCTCTCCCTTTTTACGCTCCTCTGCGTGGGCCTTTCCCGACTTAGGGTCATGTCCACAACTCCGAGCAGGGATGCACTTTGGCCAATCACATGGCCGACCTGCTCGGAACTCCTCCGGGCAGCAAAGTTCAAACACAGACGTTCTCAGTTCCATCGTTGAGACACACACAAACCCGGACGAGCCCCCACGTGTAGCGGCCCCCTCACCCCGTCCTCTTTAGCTAGGGGCATGTCACGCGACAGAGTGAGGTGCGCTACGGCCCATGTCCTCCCCATAACGGTGGGTGAGGTGAAGGCCAATATCTGATGTTTCCTCGGGCCGGTGTGTCTTGGGCATGTACCGAGTCTGTTGGGCAGAAAACCACTAAACCACCCTTTGCTCCCATTAACAGAGTCCATACACCGATCACAGTCCAACTGTTGGTTTTATTTTGTATCTCCACATACAGGCAATGCGATGGCGGGATACAGTGGGATGAGCAGGTCGAGGCACTATACTGATCCGGGTCCCTACACCCCCTGTGCTATGACCAAGGGTTGCAGGAGTCTTAATTTGAACACCTCCGCTGCGTTGCAGCCCCTATCAGGGGAAGATGTCCTCCAAGAGAGTTACCGGAGGCCCATCCGTCACCGGGTTGACGCTGCACCGGAATCTTCGGACGGGTGACCTCCCCAGCCTCCTCACCTCAGATGCGGGTCCCCTCGCGAGGGGCACCCTGGAATCACTTCACCCTTGCGGGACCCAGTCGGAGTCACTGGGTCCCAGGCCTCCTCAATAGTACCTCATCCCAGGCTGAAGGTGCCTGGGATGGAATCCCAGCTTCATTCCGGCCAGGCCTAGGGTGCCTAGGCCGGAACCTTGAACCGCCCGCACCCAGGCCGAAGGTGCCTGGGTGCGCGACGAGATGATCCCCCCGAAGACCTCGTGGCGAGGGCGTCTCCCCCTTTTATCTCCTCCCATCAACACCACGGCGGGTTCCCCGCCCCAGCTGTACCATCTCCAGGAAGGAACCAAAAGGGTAGCACTATGGTGATGATTCTACCTGAAGCCTGTAGGTACTCTGCCACCCACAGGCAAAGGAGAATATTACATCCCCCAATCCTCCACGAATAACAAAAAGGGGTCTAAACCCTGACATAATTACACACCTGGGTCACACTACCCCCAGGTGTATCCCACTAAATCTGAAGACCCCGCTACAAATGTATTGTGTATTCTGGCTATCAAAAAAGTATACTTATGAACTTTTGGTTTGTGTTTTATTCCTAGTTACTGAAATAAATGCCCCACATAATGCTACTGTGTAGACAGGGCCGGACTGGGCATAAAAACCAGCCCTGGAAATAATTTCATAGCAGCCCCAGTGGCATAGCGTGGGTTGTCAGCACCCAAGGCAAGTAATTTGCACCCCTAACCCGCGGACATTTAGCACTCCGAGCCCCTTCTACTCGTAGAGTATTAAACCTCTCAGGATGTACCACTCTTTCTTTTTGTTCTCCTTTCTTTACCTTTTTTCTCTCTCTCTATCCTAATGTCTTGTACCCCCCCCCCCCCCATCTATCGCTCTTTATCCGTCTTTCATGTTCTTTCTCACCCGGTTTTCTTTGTTTCTCCCCCTCTTTTTATTCCTTCTCTTACTCTTTGTTTTTTTTCCTCTCTCACCTCTATATCTATACATACACTGTATGTATATTGCACCCAATGAATGATTGTCTTATGGGGGAGGGTGTATTTCAATGTGAAATGTGCCTTGGCCATAGCGCCCACCATAAAGCATCCTCCCTCTGTACTGGTCCAGTACTGGGGGCTGTAATATACTTCTGCTGTAGTAGATGAGGAAGTGTGTACAGTGTGTGTGTCCTCTCCTGCAGGGATTGCAGACACATTACAGGACATGGTCAGAGACTGCAGATATAGGACAGGACGGTCAGAGACTGCAGATATAGGACAGGAGATGGTCAGAGACTGCAGATATAGGACAGGAGATGGTCAGAGACTGCAGCCATATTACAGGAGATGGTCAGAGAGTGCAGCCATATTACAGGAGATGGTTAGAGACTGCAGATATAGTACAGGAGATGGTCAGTGACTGCAGATATAGGACAGGAGATGGTCAGCGACTGCAGATATAGGACAGGAGATGGTAAGCGACTGCAGATATAGGACAGGAGATGGTCAGAGACGCAGATATAGGGCAGGAGAGGGTCAGAGACTGCCGATATAGGGCAGAGACTGTAGCCATATTACAGGAGATGGGCAGAAACTGCAGCCATATTACAGGAAATGGTCAGAGACTGCAGCCATATTACAGCAGATGGTCAGAGACTGCAGATATAGTACAGAAGATGGTCAGAGACTGCAGCTATAGTACAGGAGATGGTCAGAGACTGCAGCTATAGTACAGGAGATGGCCAGAGACTGCAGCTATAGTACAGGAGATGGCCAGAGACTGCAGCTATAGTACAGGAGATGGCCAGAGACTGCAGATATAGTACAGGAGATGGTCAGAGACTGCAGACATACTACAGGAGATGGTCAGAGACTGTAGACATTGTACAGGGGACGGTTAGGGATTGCAGACATGATTGATTCAGGAGATGGTCAGAGACTGCATTTAAAGCTGAACTCAGTGTACAGGTATATAGTATTGCAGGGTTGCTCCACTCTATTTAACCACTTCAATACAAGGCACTTATACACCTTCCTGCCCAAGCTAATTTGTGGCTTTCAGCGCTGTCGCAATTTGAATGACAATTGCACGGTCATGCTACACTGTACCCAAACAATTTTTTTATAATTTTGTTCCCACAAATAGAGCTTACTTTTGGTGGTATTTGATCATCTCTGCAATTAATTTTTTTTTTTTTAGCTGATCAACGGCTCTTCCTATTTACATTGTGATCAGCTGTGATTGGACACGGCTGATCACGTGGTAAAGAGCCTCCGCACCACCGCACCACCGATCGCCGCGATGCGCGCCCCCACGGGCGCGCGGCGGCTGTTATCCTGCTGGACGTCATATGACGCCCAGTCAGGATAACTGAGCCACTTCCCGGACGTCAATCTCCTATTGACTAGGCGGGAAGTGGTTAAACCATCTCTGCAAGATCAAGTCAGTCTTTTTCCTTTGAAAGTACAACAAGTGACAGAAGAAATAATCACATCCAATTTCCAAAATACAAATTTTCTTGCTCAGGATTAGTGGAGGACAATAACCAGTTAATTGGTCTGTGAAGCTTTTAGCCTGATCCAGGGGGGGGGGGGGCTGATCAGTAACCTGCACTCTGCCTGATAGACATCTGGAAGACACTGCAGCTGGCCAGCAACAGTTACTGTTCTCCTGATTTTTCCATTCAGGCAGATTTGTGTGTCCTGAGGCTGCAGAAGATTGTTGTCATCATACCTTCTTGTATCTCCCTCCTGGCGTCCCCATATTCAGCCTCACTCCAGCACTCCAGTCAAATGTGAGCGGGGAAGAGCTACACTGCCTGCTGATTGGCTGTGGACAGACGGGAGGAGGAGCAGGTTCTCCCTTGTACTCCTCTATGCAGCGCTATTGGCTGTGGGTTCCCTACTAGAAAAATGATCAGTCCACTGATCCACTGAACACACAGTAAGTGCCTGCCGCACGATAGTCAGTGCTCGTTCAGCCCTCCGCTCCGCTGCTAGAATACATTTCCTCAGCCAGCCCAAAGTCCTGTTCACAGCTCCTAGCCGTCAGAGCGGCCCCAGGACAGCCAGCCTACCGGGAGATTTCCCGCTATCCCGGTAGGCCAGTCCGGCCCTGTGTGTAGACTGTAATTAGATAAAACGTTTTGTTTCACCTCTTGCAGGCAATCCCGATGTGACTGCCTCCTTCATTCTTCAAATGCTACAAATAACTACGCAAGAAAACAGTTATAAACTCATATCAAGATCATACCAGACTCCTTTTCTCCTTGATAAAATAAATTCAGACCTACCCAAACAATGCTGGAGGTGCCATCAAGAGGATGGCATGCTGTTGCATATCTGGTCGACATGTTCCCCAAATTCAACCCTTCTGGGCTTGAATACACTCTGTAATCTCTCAAGTGACGACATACACCTTGGACTACTCACCTGCGCAGTTTCTCCTTTACCACACGTCTCTTCCACATAGAATCTTTCACAAATCGCTCGCCATGCACATGGTGAATGCAGCAAAACTGTGTATACCGATTCATTGGAACACAAATCACACTTCACCACTTTCAGAATTGTTCACACATCTCCAAAAAATTGCGCATATGGAAGAACTCATTAACCTGGCAAACGATTCCCCATCCAAATTCACAGCCACTTGGGCCAACTGGTTTCATTATCGCACTACTGATCAATACAAAAGCCTGGTCAACCCCCAGATTTAATCTTCAAACGGGCGAGCGACATGTTTTCCCCATACACAACACCCATCTTATGAGGAAGGAAGATCTGAACAGCCCCACCCCCCCACCGGAGAGATCACGCGATGGACTACCTATATTTTCTCTCTACCTTCAGCATATCTTTTATCCCTCATCTTTTCCCTCCCTTTTATATTAATATCTATTAACCTAGGGCAGGGGTATTGAATTAGATATGGGATATACTGCGCTGTGCAATGAGTGAACACAAAAATTAGCTGCCAACACAGCTGAGACAAAGCAAAAACTGGTGAATATGAAAAAGTGTAGCGCTTATTTTTGTGAAAGAGTCAGTTAACAAAACATAACAAATGTTGCAAACATGCATATATATTAATTTCAGTGACACCAAGTGACTGAGTGTGATCCGTGAAAAAAAAAATATTATATGTAAATAAATCAGAACAAAACAGTCCTCTATTGTGACCACACACAAATAACAGTCCAAAAGTGTAGAAAAAACTGCAAGGTTGAAAAAAAGAGTCCCACATGGATATGACCCTCTCTGTGAAAGGATAGAGACACCACCACCGATTATAAGGAGGAGGCTTACCAGATGGTATTGACTTGGTAAGGTGTATACCACCCAAGTCAAAACAGGCTTAAATAATCAGTCAGCAAGGTGTATCCAGCTGGTCCTGAATCCGCATATCAGTCGGCACCGCAAATTCCTGTAAACACCAGGAAGTGTGAATACATATAGTCTTGTTGGAGCCAGAGATACGGTAACCACATAACATGCGTAATGGGGAAAAAAACTCACATAGTGTGATACCGTACAAGGAAGTATTTATTTAAAAAAAGATTAAAAAATGTACACTCACATTTGGAAGAACATCATAGGCATATCACAAAATGCAAGAGCGATGTGTGTAAATGGGTCCACCCGACGCGTTTCAACTAAAAAGTCATCATCTGGGGTATTGAATTAAAGGTCCAGTCAGTAAAATGTTCTTCCAGCCAAAGTCTGAATCATATGTTTGACTCTCAATGGCATCTCTGCACAATGGCAAATGTGGCGTGTTTTTGCGAGTGCCACATGTGTTTCTTCTTATAAGGCAGCCCACTGAAATAAATGGGCAAGTACGCAATAATGTAAACCTAGCTTCAGATTCTTCACATCACAATACTTTTATTACATCAGTGTTCTCAGTCCCCCCTGCCCATCATCCCTCCCTTCACATTCTTGTCTGCAGCCCCCCTTTAGATCTCCCCCTACTTTAAATTGCACTTCCCAGCCCTCTTTATAGTACCTCTCATTCACATTGCTGTCCTCGCCCTCTTTATAGTACCTCTCCTTCACATTGCAGTCCCCAACCCTCCTTCACATTCTTGTCCTCACCACCTTTATAACACCCCCCTTCACATTCCTATGCTCATCCCCTTTATAACAGCCCCCTTCAGATTCCTATCCTCACCCCCTTTATAGCACCCCCTTCACATAACTGTCCTCACTCCCTTTATAGCACCCCTTTACATAATTGTCCTCACCCCATTTATAGCACCCCCCTTTACATACCTGTAACCACCCTTTATAGCATCCGTTCACATAACTGAACTCATCCTCTTTATAGCACCCCCATCACATAACTGTCCTCACCCTCCCTCACATGACTGTCCTCACCCTCTTTATAGCACCCCATCATATAACTGTCCTCACCCCCTTCATAGCACCCCCCATCACATAACTGTCCTCACCCCCTTTTTAGCAACCCCCTTCATGTTGCAGTCCCCAGTTCCCCCTTCACATTCCTGTCCTCACTCCCTTTATAGCACCCTTCTTGACATTTCTGTGCTCGCCCCCTTTTTTAGAACCCCCCTTCATACTGTAGTCCCCAGCCCCCCTTCATATTCTTGTCCCTTTATAGAACCCCACCCCCTTCATATCACTCCCTTCACATTCCTGTCCTCGCCATCTTTACATCACCCCTGGCTTCCTCTGTCTTTTACACAAAAACAGTACCCTCTTCCCTGTCCTACCGTACACAGGGTGAAGGGTAGGAGGCACAGCAGCTGACATCAGAAGTATCTGACATTGGAAGTGCAGCAAAGCGATGGACGGAGGGTGGGACCTGCCCCAGTTAACTGATTGGTTGCTAGAATGCAGGGTGGTTCTAGCAACCAATCAGTTAACTGGGCCAGCCCCTGCCCTCTGTCCATCTCTGTGCTGTTTGTCCGATGTCAGATCTGTAAAGACAACCGAGCTAGTGGCGGCTGAGAGAAAAAGGAAGATCCTAAATGGCACGACCGCGGCGGGGCTGGACAGAACATTGACTCGGTCCAGACTCCGCCCGTGGCCCGCCATTTTGTGATGCCTGACCTAAAATGTCCTCAACACCCTTTACAGATTTAATCCTAGTTAGGAGTGTTTCATTGGCCATTGTATAGCACCCCATATTTGCAATTTTTGTTCCCCTGACCAACCCTCCTAACCCAACCAAATACATTTTGTGCTTATTTTATAACGCCCTTTCCTCCCCCTCCTCTATTCCTCTCCCTTTTTTTTGTTCTTCAAATACCCTCTTCATTACCTACTGGTTTGGGCTTAACCCAGTTGTTTGAAGTTCTTTATCAATTGCTTAAAACTTACAGCCTTCCTTGACTTTGAGCACTGATCGCCCCTAGGCAGGTAAAGTGTTGTACCTGGTACATTTATCCTAAACTGATTGTTTTAACACATTGAATGTATAGCAATATGCTTGACATATTTCTGTACTGTATGTTCTAAAATTCTTTTCTCGATAAATCTTGTTTGGAATAAAAAAAAAAGTTTTGGTTTGTTTTATGAATAAGAAATGGAGCGTGGCTTGGACATTTTTTTCTGCCCAATAAATAGTTATTTCTTCCTTCAAAAGCTGTTACATTAATGTATAAAGAAAAATAGCGCAGACTCTACATTAATGCCCTGTACACACAAGCAGAATTTCCGTCGGAAAAAGTTGGATGGTTTTTCTGACGGAATTCCACTCAAGCTTGGCTTGCATACACACGGTCACACAAAAGTTCTCTGAACTTTTGAGCGTTAAGAACACAGTGATACACCAACAGAAAGTGGCACATACAGTGTCTTGCAAAATATTCACCCCCTCCTTGGAATTGTTTGTGTTTTGCTGCCTCACAACCTGGAATTAACATGGATTGTTTGAGGATTTGCATCATTTAATTTACAGAACATGCCCGCAACTTTAAGGATGTTTTTTTTTTTATTGTGAAGCAAACGACAAAATAACAGAAAAAGTCTATGTGCATAACTATTCACCCCCCTAAAGTCAATACTTTGTAGAGCCACATCTTACCACTGGGATTTTTGCCCATTCCTCCTTGCAAAACTGCTCCAGCTCCTTCAAGTTGGATGGTTTGCACTTGTGAACAGCAATCTTTAAGTTTGACCAAAGATTTTCTATTGGATTGGAGGTCTGGGCTTTGACTAGGCCATTCCAACACATTTACATGTTTCCCCTGAAACCACTCAAGTGTTGCTTTAGCAGTTTGTTTGGGGTCACTGTCCTGCTGGAAGGTGAACCTCCATCCTAGCCTCAAATCACACACAGGTTTTGCTCAAGAATATCCCTGTATTTAGCACCATCCATCTTTTCCTCAACTCTGACCAGCTTCCCAGTCCCGACTGCTAAAAATGGGATGGTGTTCTTTGAGTTATGTGATGTGTTGGATTTGCACCATAGCGTTTTCTTTGATGGCCAAAAAGTACAATTTTAGTCTCATCAGACCAGAGCACCTTCCTCCGTACATTTTGGGAGTCTCCCACATGCTTTTTTGCAAACACAAAACGTGCCATTTTGTTTTTTGCTGAAAGTAATGGCTTTCTTCTGGCCACTCTGCCATAAAGCCCAACTCTATGGAGCGTACGGCTTATTGTCGTCCTATGTACAGATACTCCAGTCTCTGCTGTGGAACTCTGAAGCTCCTCCAGGGTTACCTTAGGTTTCTGTGCTGCCTCTCTGATTAATGCCCTCCTTGCCCGGTCCGTGAGTTTTGGTGTGCTGCCGTCTCTTGGCAGGTTTGCTGTTGTGCCATGTTCTTTGCATTTGGTTATGGTGCTCCTAGGGATCCTCAAAGATTTGTATATTTTTTTATAACCTAACCCTGACTTGTACTTCTCAACAACAAGTCCCTTACTTGTTTGGAGAGTTCCTTGGTCTTCATGGCAGTGTTTGGTTAGTGGTGCCTCTTGCTTAGGTGTTGCAGCCTCTGGGGCCTTTCAAAAAGGTGTGTATATGTAATGACAGATCATGTGACACTTAGATTTCACACAGGTGGACATCATTTCACAAATTTTGTGTCTTCTGAAGGTAATTGGTTGCACCAGAGCTTTTTATAGGCTTCATAACAAAGGGGTGAATACATATGCACATGCCAATTATCAGTTTTTTATTTCTGAAAAATAGTTTTATGTATATATTTTTCTAATTTTACTTCACCAACTTAGACTAATGTGTTCTGATCCATGTAACAAAATAGGTAAAAAGTCAAGGGGGTGAATTATTTTGCAAGGCACTGTAATTGTAAAGAGGAAGGAAAATGATAAATAGTTTTCAATTTTTTTTTACAAATAAATATCTGAAAGTGTGGAATGTGTTTGTATCCAGCCCCCCTGAGTCAATACTTTGTAGAACCATCTTTTGCTGCAATGCCTGTACACACGATCAGATTTCCGATGGGATAAAATCCGATCGTGTGTACAGGGCATAAGTCTTTTTGGGTATGTCTCTACCAGCTTGGCACATCTTGAGAGTAAAATTTGTGCCCATTCTTCATTGCAAAATAGCTCAAGCTCTGTCAGATTGGATGAAGAGCATCTGTGAACAGCAATTTCTAAGTCTCGCCAAAGATTCTCAATTGGAATTAGGTCTGGACTTTGACTGGGCCATTCTAACACATGAATATGCTTTGATCTAAACTATTCCATTGTAGCTCTGGTTGTGTCAGGGAAATGCTGGTCAGCACATGCGCTCTTGGATTTGTGCGATGCAAACGCCT
Organism: Rana muscosa; assembly: GCA_029206835.1. Taxonomy (NCBI): domain Eukaryota; kingdom Metazoa; phylum Chordata; class Amphibia; order Anura; family Ranidae; genus Rana; species Rana muscosa. The sequence goes on from CM055122.1 coordinate 1,222,583,280, forward strand.
ATGCGCGTGTGCGCGCGCCCCTTTAACATTGGCGCCAAATGGCATATATATGGATGACAATTGCACCAGGGCCTTGTTGTCTAAACTGCAGTCTTCCCCTGTATCCTGTATCCTGTGCCTGTCCTTGATCTTGTTGACCCGGCTTTCCTGACCATCCTAATTATTTTTAAACCTGACCTCGGCTTGTCCTGACTCTGATTCTGCTACAACTGCTTGATCTTCTGGTGCCAAACCTCTGCCTGAACTTTAACTATTCTTTGCCTGATGTCTTTGATGTATCTGCCTTCCCGTGTATGACCTGGCTTGTCTGACTCTGCACCAGTCTTCTTAACCCCACCAGCCGCATCATCTCTGCATCCGCAGTACTCCTGCATCTGCAGCATCTGGCACCTGTATCATCTCTGCATCTGCAGTACACCTGCATCCGCAGCATCCGGCACCTTCATCATCTCTGCATCCACAGTACACCTGCATCCGCAGCAGCTGGCACCTGCATCATCTCTGCATCCGCAGTACACCTGCATCCCCCACATGCCTGCATCCGCAGCCAACCAGCATCTGCTGCTACTGCTGTTACCTGCTTCTCCTATCTACCTACTAATGGAGAACACTGCAGGCACTCCTATCTCACCGTGGTCTCACGGCCACTGTTGCAAACTCAGAGGTCCTTGAAACGGGGCAGTACGAAAGGCCTTCCTCTGCTCGTCAGGTTCTATCTAAAGATATGTGACAGGCTGTGTGTTTAGGGTCATTGTACTGCTGGAAGGTGAACCTCCGCCCCAGTCTCAAGCCTTTTGCAGACTCTAACAGGTTTTCTTCTAAGATTGCCCTGTATTTGGCTCTATCCATCTTCCCATCAACTCTAAACAACTTACCTGTCCCTGCTGAAGAAAAGCATCCACACAACATGATGCTGCCACCACCATGTTTCATGGTGGGGATTGTGTGTTAAGGGTGATGTGCAGTGTTAGTTTTCTGCCACACAGCATTTTGCTTTTAGGCCAAAAAGTGACATTTTGGTCTCAGTTGACCAGAGCATTTTCTTACACATGTTTGCTGTGTCCCCCAAATGGCTTCTCACAAACTTCAAAAAGGACTTTTTATGGCTTTCTTTCAACAATGGCTTTCTTCTTGCCACTCTTCCATAAAGGCCAGATGTGTGGAGTGCACCACTAATAGTTGTCCTGTGGACAGATTCGTCCACCTGAGGTGTGGATCTTCTTCAGCTCCTCCAGAGTTACCATGGGCCTCTTGGCTGCTTCCCTGATTAATGCTTTTCTTGCCCGGCCTGTCAGTTGAGGTGAAGGGCCATGTCTTGGTAGGTTTGCAGTTGTGCCGTACCCTTTCAATTTTTGGATGATGGATTGATCAGTGCTCCCTGAGGTGTTCAAAGTTAAACCCTGCTTTCAAGTTCTCCACAACTTTATCCCTGACCTGGTGTGTTCCTTGGCCTTCATGATGCTGTTTGTTCACTAAGGTTTTGAGTGCTTCACAGAACAGCTGTATTTATACTGAGATTAAATTACACACAGGTGGACTATTTACTAATCAGGTGACTTCTGAAGGCAATTGATTCCACTAGATTTTAGTTTGGAGTATCAGAGTAAAGGGGGCTGAATACAAACGCACGCCACATTTTTTAGATATTTATTTGTAAAACACTTTGAAAACCATTTATCATTTTCCTTCCACTTTGTGTTGGTCTATCACATAAAATCCCATTAAAATACATAAATTGTATTGGTTGTAGCATGACAAAATGTGGAAAAGATTAAGGGGTATGAATACTTTTTAAAGGCACTGTACATACCTGGGGGGCGTTCTGTACACCATCTGTGTACAGAATGCTTCCAGGTTTCCATCTCACATTGCATGAAAAATATTCAACAAAATTGTTTGTAAATAAAAAGGAAAGATAATGATATTTCAACAGGTGTTTTTGGACTTGATGAAAATGTTCTTATCCTAAAATGTAATCTCTAACGTATCACATTTTTGTTTTGGGGTTTAGATTACTTTAAAACTGTTTAAGAAGAAAATCCCATCCATGCAAATTAGTGGTATACCTCTGACATGCAAACCACATACCAATTATTGCTTCTACCACCTACAATATGCTGATTGATTGTAGTTAAATGGCAATGAACATAGTATACTGCCAGGCAGCTAGATTTTGACTGTTGCCTGAGAATTGGAACTGCTCCTCAGACAAGTAGCTTTCTGCATGACAGACTCATTTTAAACTGCTGTCCCTAGTTCAGGACAAGTGATTTGCAATTTTCATATTAATAATCATGTAAACTGGGTGAATAAAAGAACCCAAACCATTAAAATAGGCTTATATCATTTACATATGATAAGGTGTGCATGAGCTCCAAAAAAATAATTTCTTTGGTAAAACAACATTAGGATTTTTTAAGCCACATGATGAAACAATATATAGCAATTTTGCTTGTTGATTTTTGTTTGTATATATTGCTGTATATTATTATTACACTATTGTTTATATATTAAATCCAGCTTCTGATCTTTACAAGCAGTCCTTAGCACAGTGCATACCACTGTGTAAGAAATTATATTATACACATGTATATAATACATTTGTTTCAAATCAAACTGGATTCATTTATGAGAACAGCTTAACATTACCTAACAGTATGCTGCATGTTTTACTTGCCACCAGTTAAAGTGTAATTGGCCAAATGTACAAATGATTAGGTGCCAGACATTGTGCAGTTTGATGCCAAGGAGAGTGTGTCACTATGAAATTCCTATTAAAATAAAACAAGTTCTAGTTTAATACAACAACAAAAACCTATAGTTCATTTGTTATATTCACATTAAAATTTTGTGCAGTAAAGTGCATATATAAAACCAGCCAAACATTTTTACAATTTATTACGTGCTTGTGTCATACTACTTGGCTGAATAAAATGCACAATAGAATCAACTATACCCTATTCAAAGCAAACTAATGTGGTTTTACTGTGCAAAAATAAATGTGGTACATTAGATGGGTGCAATAAAAAGGACTTAATATGTGCTGACCCTGTAGTATTTTTTAAAATAAAACCTACATTTAACTAGCCAATTATTGTCTATTATCCAAGGGCACCAGCCTGTTTGGTTAAATAACTTACTACTGCCTATACTATATCTAATTTAAATAACTATTTTAATTTGCGGTTAGATAAAGCACTCATGTATTACTAAAATATTTAATAACATTGGTTCTATTACAGGAAATTAAAACTGGCTGGGTATAATTAGAGTCACAATCGATCAAATGAAAAGGTCATATCTACAGATCATAAAAAAGTATAGAAAACCCAAATGAAAGATAACAGAACATAGGGTCTTTTATATTAACTGTTGTAACTTCCCAATTTCTGCTTGTGTTTCAGAATTGTTATACTCTCATAAATGCATCTTTTTACAGATAATTGGGTAGCAGAAATGTATTTTGCACATTTTTGATGATGCCTTGTAAAAAAAAAAAAAAAAAAGCTACATAATCACTGCCAAAGCTTATTTTTGTTTCCTGTAAGGAACTGATGCAAGCATGTATTTCCCTATTTGACTGTCTTTCACAGATATTATACAGCTGTATAGTTAATTGGTTTATATTTTGTTTCTTTTTGACACCACCTCCAGTGAGATCTTTATAAGTGATGAGCACATCAGCTTTGTGAATCATCAGACCAATATGATACATTTTTAGATTCTCTTAAAAATATGTATGCAGATTTGTTAAGTATGCAAATACACATACAATTGGTGAGTTTCTACTACCCGTTTTTGTAAACTATGAGATTCTCCACAAATTAGATGCACAACAATGCATACAAAATCCTGGAAAATCTAAAAAGTTCTAAATTAGTAGAGATGGGTCCGAACAACCCCCTGTTGGGTTGGGTTCACACCAGAACTCTTGAACATTGCGGAAATTCGAATGCGAATGAACCCCATTGAAGTCTATGGGACCCAAACTGGAAAAATCAAAAGTGCCAATTTTGAGGGCTTAGATGCAAGTTATTGGGCATACAATGGGTATGGGGGTCCAGGTACTGCCCTGGGGGATATGTATTATTAAAAAAAAAGTTGTAAAAAACATCATTTTTAAATAAACAGTGATTTACTGATACTTAAAGTGAAATAATAAAAATGTTAAATTCCTTTAAATAGAGGGCCTGATGGGGATCTCCTTAGTCTGCCTGTAAAGTGATGCATCTGTACTGTGTATAGAATCTGCTGCAGCAAAAATGAAATATAAAGGACAAAAAATGAAATTTTCTCTGCCAGCTTTCTTTATTTTATAAACAATGGCTTGGGGAGCCAGTCTGTATGATAAGGCCACAATTTAGGGCACTCGGAACAAGATTAGAGATCTTTTTGGCTAAATTCTGGTGACTGTTTCGCAGACTTTGGATAGACGTAACAGGTGTGAAAAAATTGGGCATTGGGTGTTGGTGGTCTCTCCACACCATAACCCTATGGAGGTACTCTTGATGAAAGCAAGAATTGGCCTTGCTGTCAAAACTCTAATGATATGCACCTGTCAAACAGGTGTGGAAAAATTGGTCCTAGGGTGTGCCCATGAAACCTGTACCAAAAAGTTTCTTCACAATAAAATCAACACCCACAAAGCTAGGCAGCCTAGACAGTCTTGCACAGATTCCACATCCCAAAAACACTTCATCTGCAAAATCGGCATCAGGGGCTTGATAGCTGCTGTTAATCCAGGAATGAGTCATTTTGATAAATGTCAGCTTGTCAACAGAGTCTGTGGACAGACGCGCTCTTTTATCTGTCACAAAACCACTGGCAGCACTAAATTTCAGTTCAGAAAGCACGCTGGATGCAGGGCAGCTCAGCAGCTCAATTGCATACTGGGCAAATTTTGGCCAGTGGTCTATTTTCATGACCCAGTTACCCAGTGGATTATCAACTGGAAAGCTCTCCATGTCTGTTTCCACCCTTAGATAATCTCCCACCATATGATGCAGACGCTGCCGATAGAATGTGGAAGATGACAAGCCTGGGCGCAGAGGACTAACAAAATTTAAATGCATCACTGAGGCGGCCCCCTTCTTCACCGCTCCTCTTTTGACCAACAGAAGCCTTAAAACTAGCTTCTAAGTGAGACTATAACCTAGAAGAGTCTGGAAAGGCATTACATAAACTCCTCTTTAAGGTGTCCTCAAGTTATTTCATCCTCTGCTCCCTCTGTGAGGATAGAATGAGTTCTGAGACTTTCCCCTTGTACCGGTGGTCATGGCGATTTGCCAACCAATAGTGATCCTTCTCCTTGATGCCACAAAATCTTGTATCCTTTTGCAGGCTTTGAAGAATGAGGGAGCCCATGCACCGCAAGTTTGCAGAGAAGCAGAGTCATTGGGTTCACTGAGGATTACAGTATCTGGAACTGCCTTCTCCCAGCCATGTACTACTCCCAAGGGTTCTGGGGATGGAAAACCATCTCCTAAGGATTGACGTATGTCTTCCTCTTCTTGAATGCCTCCAAAACTGCTATAATCCTCTTCCTCCTCTTGTGTGTTCTGTGGTGTCTCAAGAATGGTGTCTGCATAAAGCAGGCCTTGAGAGGAAAGGAAGTCCTCCTCTTCCTCCCGCTGCTCCACTGCGAATGCCCTGTCCATAATGCCATGCCAAGTCTGCTCCAGCAGGAACACAACAGGGATTATGTCACTGATGCATGCATTATCACGGCTCACCATCCTTATTGCCTCCTCAAATGGTGACAGTACACTGCATGCATCCTTTATCAGCAGCCATTGGCATGGGGAAAAAAGGCTGGCCTCAGCCTATCGTTGTGCTATACTCACACAGGCACTCGATCACGGCTGCTGCATGTGCAGCCACTGCAGCATTGCCAAAGTTGAGTTCCACCTGGTAGGCATGCCACAACTCAGGCGGTCTATGGACAGGTTTCCCGCTGAATTTCAGCCAACTGAGCACTGGCTGTGTATGACTACAGACTCTTCTTGCCTGCTTTAGCCAATCTTTAAACCCGGGGGACCTGCTTAAGAAGCGCTGCACCACCAAATTGAGGACATGTGCCAGGCATGGCACATGTGTCAACTTTCCATGTCTCCACACCACCATTCCTGACTCCAGCTGGTGTGGCATGAACCATCTCTTGGCCTGCCCCTGCAGCCGGTGTGGCTCCTGTCCCCTAGACAGACCAGCTGAAGCACTGCATGGCATCTTTTAGCCTGACTCATTGAATAGCCCCTTGAATACTTAGGAAGTATTGGTGGTTCATAGGGCAATTCAGCAGAGGAGGTCATGGAAGAGGAGGAGGAGGGGGATGGAGCTGACAAATCTTGCATCATCACCACCAGCTGTATGGAGACACGGCAACAAAACAAGCTGAGCCCTGTCCAGCATCCTTCTGAGTTGCAAGGAGAGTTACCCAGTGTGCTGTGAATGAAATATATTGTCCCTGACCATGCTTGCTCAACCACGTGTCAGTAAGGTTGCTGCTGACTGACTTGCCCAACGATGCTACAGCATTGTCTTTCTTGTGATGGTACAGAGCTGGAATGGCCTTACATGCAAAAAAATAGCCACTGGGAACCTGCCATTGTGGTACAGCACAATCTTCAAAATCACAGAAGGGGGGAAATCCACCACATGTAAAGGCAGGAGTTGTAAAGCCAGCAGCTTTGACAAGCTAGAAATTAGATGCTGGGCATGTGGGTGGCAGTGATTCAATTTTTTTGTTGCTGCAACAGCTGGGGCAGAGCAATTTGCCTGCTTTAGTCTACAGCTGCTTGTGTGCTGCTGGTAGACAAGCTGCAAGGACTTGTGACACCCTTCGCTATACCATCATCCCTATCAGTGCAGGCTGCTGAAAGGTCATGAGAAATAGTGGATGTAGACCTGAAAGGTGAGGAGTGAGGAGGAGCAGAATTGTGTCCCTTTTGTGTGATTTTCAGGTGCTCTTGCCACCAAGCTGAGTGGTGGGATGTTCAATGCCTTGTCAAGTACATTGTACCCAAATGACTGGTGTTTTTGCCACACTTGATCTGCTTGAGGCAATGTTTGCAAATCGCAACAGTGTGATCGGCTGCACATGTGCTAAAAAAAGGCTCAGACAGCTGAACTGTGGGAAGTGGCCCGGGAGATAACAGATCCACAATGTGATGGAATAGGGTGGCTACTCTATACTCTTTCATGATGGCTGCCTCGTTGGGGTTGTGCCTCACCCTCACTTTCCTTCTCTGCTCTATCCGGAATCCAAGTCGCATCAGTGACCTCATCATCATCCACTCCATCCTCATCATCACTGGAGCCAACTTCGCAATACTCTGTGACTGGGGGAACATGACTGCGAATTTGTTGTTTACCAGTGTTCTCCCCTCTCTGTAGGCTCATTTTCCTACCTTCCTCAACCTCAGAACCAACATCAGAATCAGGTAATGCCTGTGCATCATCAAGGCGCAAGTGGCTGACGCTGTGTTCAAATAATTCAGCTGACTCCTCCATGCATGATGCTGGGGTTATGGCAGGAGCAGCTGTGGACAAGGAGGCAGAATAAGCTGCTCTGGCAGCTGCGGTGGACTGTGCACTAGTCTATGCTTGGGTGACAGAGGATGAGGAGGATGAGGATAATTTAGTATGCCAGTCCACCACCTCCTCTGCATGCTGTGGCTGGATAGCACAGGCAACATCACTAAACAAACAGAGGAAATGGTGCCCTGCCTGAGGACAGACCATGTCCACCTTTGCCTGGCCCCCTCAAAGTGTCATGGGAATGCCTGCCTTTCCTTGTTGGCCTCTCAGACCCGATGGGGGGGGACTTCTTGCCGAAATGTAATAGAGAAGGGGAAATGTGTACTTGGATTCACTTTAATGGAAAGTGGTATTTGGTGCATTTTAACTTGAGTAGACACACTCCACTGACACACTTCAATATACTGCAATAAAACTGCACTGACGCAATTCAATATACTGCAGTATATCCCTAATGCACTTCAAAATACTGCCATAAAAGTGCACAAAGGCAATTCAGTAGGTGCATGCGCGGAGCTCTCGTGGTGGTCGCCTGATTCCGAAGCTCCATCCCGCTCCGGCCGTCTGATCCAAATCACAGCGTTCAGACCGAGCAAAAAGCACCATACCGGGCTCCATTGATCCCGGAAAGGACTGGGAGCTACTGCATGTCAAGGGGGCGCATAAAGGGATTTATCCCGTCAGCTGAATGCCGATCCCCAGGCCTCAGAGAGATCCAAGATGGTGCCTGGAACCCCCCGCAGTGAGTACACTTAGTGGCCCTGTCCCATCTCCATCTTCAACAGAATCTCTCATAGAGAGAACACTGGACAAACTGTTATTAACCCCTATGGGAGACATAGACAAAAGCCCTGTTGTAAATGCCGGTCTAACCCTCCCTCGAACAGTTAATCCCACTGATCTTACTACACTCATGGCCACTTTCTCTAAGATGCTCTCCAGGGGCCTTGCTCAAACAGTTAAACAATTTACCTCCATTTTTCAAGCTGATCTCCACAATCTGGGTGCAAGAATAGAGGCCATTGAGCAAAAAGCATAGCATACAATTGCCAAAGCTATAGAATAGGTAACACATAAACATGAGTTGTCAGTGCTGCACACATTAAATTGAATTGAAGATCCCTCAAGGGATTTTTTAGCAGCAAAATTTGTATTTGCAAAGAGTAACAATCAATTTCCATAAAAGTTAATATTTATTTGTTTGTGTCATAGTATCAAAAAAGTGTTTGCATAAATACATAGGAATTGTAAAAAGCAATTCTGGCCTTGAATAAGACATAACATAAAATAAGACTTAAAAGACATAACTCATCAACATAAATATCAAAAAATACACATAACTGTTATATAAACCCATTATGTTTGTGTAGAGTTTCACGTGATATCCCTACGCAATTCGACATTTATAATTAATGGTCTTCTTCAGGGGAATTTTTTCTATGCGAAAGAGAAAAGATTTGTAGATTATATTGTTTATAAATACACCATAATTTTCTATGGTCAATAAGTTCTTTTACAATAGAGCAGTGTATATTTACCATTTATCAATGAGAAAGCTGTGTTCTATGGCCAAACAAATTGCTGTTCATCTAAAAGCACACCAAGCCTCGATGATCCCAAGGTGTCCACTCACTGTTCTCCTGCCCTCCATGGAGGGGCCCTCGCCTCCACACAACTTGCAAGAAGTCACTCCTCTAATCGGACTGGGGAATAGGTTGGAGGAATGGCGAGAGGGAACCCACAATTTTCTAGATTCCAAAATTTAGAAATTAATTTGTTGGAACCCTCAAGAGGCGCTAAAAACAGACCATTCATGGCTTAATGATGCCTATATAACAGTAACGATACAGTATCTGGTTGGTACTATTTATTTTGTAGCCTTAGAACTAATATATCAATATATATATATATATATATATATATATATATATATATATATATACACATGGCCAAGCAACAAAAGTATAGTTTATTATGTATGTGAATAATTGAGTAAATAGAATTTAATATGTGTGAGTAAGTGAATATGCTGAAACAAGGAAAAAGGGGTACCAAGGTCGGACTTTGTAGGCACAGTAAACAATGATACAATGATAAAAAAAAATCATAATTTTCTTCATTGTTTACTGTGCCCACAAAGTCCGACCCTTGGTTACCTATTTTGGTACCCCTTTTTCCTTGTTTCCTATAGATTACGGATGTGGCTATGTGAGTGCATATCTTCTTATCTAAGTGAATATGCTAAAAAGTTGATAGATTAAAATAAATGATGGTGAAAAATGAATTAAAAGTTAATTATTTAATGTAATTAAATAGAATAAAAAATAAAATATGAATGAATGTGATGAATTAAATTGAGTTGAAATCGAACACAAAACAAAAAAAAAAAAAATAGGGAGCAATGTGGAAAACATGTTCAAGGCTATAGATGTGTGAATAAAAGTGCAATTAAGTAAAGTGCTAGTGTAGTGATACAAAAAGTTTTTACCTTAAATCATTCAAACAGTGAACAAGCCCTCAGTGGGCAATAATGTTGGAACGATGAAAGCGTTTGCAGACTTCTGTGTCTGTGGGACTTTAGAGTGAAAATTCTATTTAGTTCCAATATAAACTAAATTAAATAAAGTTATAAGACAAATACAACCTACATGGTGGTCTGTCAATAGTGCTTACCTTGGGGAGATGCTTGCAAAAGTGTCAGTGTTTGAGCAGCCACCCAGGGATCTCTCCTGGATCAGCTGGAGGCTGTGATATTTATAATGCTTTATGATTGGGATAGTTGGATTCAGCTACCCCATCACTCGTCATCCCCTCCCCTTGTGTTTCACCTGTGTCCTGGCCACCAATCAAGGCAGTTGAGGCGTGACTCCCTCGGCGCTTGGGAGGGTGTATAGCCCTGACAGCTGCCATCATCGCTGTGGCAATAGTGTGATACTGTGACATCATGCGCATGCACGAAGTATCGCGGGTGCGCGCAACGTTTTGGTGTCCAGTGATGATCACGGGATGCCGCCGGCACATACAGGCTCCATCTAGCGGCTTAAAGGTAGAATGCGCCGCTAGGAGCTTAGAGGGGAGAACCACTGTATGTGTTCCAGAGTCTCCCCAGTGTGCCGGGAAGTGGGGGAAAACAAGGGATACTTACCCCCGGGGGGGCCGAGAGGTTTCTAAGCGGGTGTTCACCAGAGGCTGGAAAGCAAGAAGGAGAACAGCAATTATAATTCCATACATTTAAAATGGCTCCATATGAATTATTGTAAACATCAAGTCTATATTACACTCAAATGTCATTCCTATTGCTAGTGTATTTCTCTTCGTTTATCTAGAGTCACCAATTTGAAAGTAACTTGTTTCTAACTTATTTGTAATAGGCTAAAGGATCCTAGTAATCTTCCAGTTAATGTTTTGATAGAGCATAGAGTTAATTTGAGTGAAATGAGGTAACGAACAATATTTTATTTGTTTTTCCGGATGCAAATCCTTTTAAAAAAGGTGCATAAGAAATGGATTTGTTTAATCCTGGTAGGGTGGTAGCCTGTAGATTGAAAATCCAGCACTGCTCGTGTTGGAGCAACACTTTGTTCCAATCTCCCGCTCGATCAGGTAGGTGTATCCTGTCGAGGGTGGCAAAAGTCACTTTTGGCATTTTATAGTGATGATGGAGCACCATATGTCTGCCTACTGGTAAGTATTGATTCCAAATCTCTATACTATACACGTGTTTAGAAATTCTTTGCCAAAATTCTTGCTTTGTTTTGCCTACATAGTAGGCCCCGCACTGGCAGGACATCAAGTAGACAATTCCTTGTGTTCGACAATTGACAAAGTTATTTGGGATAAACAGTTCGCCATTTGGAAGTAAAAATGTGAGCAGTGTCCACAGGGAAAAGATCCATATATTTGACAATGTTTTTTTTGCAACCGATTTGTCTATGAATTCACTTTTCACTAGCCTATCTTTAATTGATAGAGCTCGCCAAAAAGTGATCAGTGGATTTTCTGGTATAAATTTTCTATCTTTTGGTCATCCGTAAGGATCGACCAATGTTTGTCTAAGATTTCTCTAATTTGGGTATGCTGATTAGAGAAACGCATGATTATCCTCATAAACTCATGCCTCGTACACACAACCGTTTTTCTGACGGGAAAACTGCGATGAGAGCTTTTGGCCAGGAATCCCGGCCGTGTGTATGCTCCATCGCAGTTTTTCCGATGGGAAAACTGACAGGGAAAAAAGAGAGCGGATCTCTTCTTTCCCGTCAGGAAAAAATCCTAGTGGGAAAACCGTTTGTCTGTATCCTTTTCCGACGGGAAAAAAAAACACCCATGCTCAGAATCAAGTATGAGACGGGAGCGCTCTTTCGGGTAAAAATAGCGTTCGTAATGGAGATATCACATTAGTCACGATGCAAATTATTGCATCGTTTAATGCAGCGCATTCTTTTCTTCTTTATAATGCTACAATAATGAAATAGTTTTTCTGCTGATATTCACACAGAGTTCTGACAAACTTGTTTCTTTATTATTTCTCGTGATCTCATGTATATATATATATATATATTTTTAATGCTAGATCTCCATAAAAATGTTTAGTTATTTTTTCATTGTCCTCTTTTTTATCAAAATTGTATTCAAGATCTGCATTTTTTGTGATTATTTTAAAATTATTTTCTAGTGATCTCCATATTTTTTTTATTTATTTTGGTGTGTCAAGTTACCACAACAACATTATTATCTTGTATTTTGTAACCTCAAGGAGGTTGCTTGGTGTCCCTTGTTAATTAGACATTGTATTTTTGAAATGTACTGTACCTGCCTACTCACAAATAGGGTTGAGCGTAACCCGAACTGTAAAGTTCGGGTTCGTACCAGACTTTTGGCTCCCGGACCCGGACCCGAACAATTGACTGTATGTTCGGGTTCGGGTCCGGTGTTCAGCGATGTAATGGCGCATTTTAAAAAACTGCAGGGCAACCAATCAACTTTCGTTTAACTGGTGTGCCCTTAGAAGCCATCACAGCCATGCCTACTAATAGTAGGCATGGCTGTGATTGGCCAGTGCAGCATGTGACTCAGCCTCTAAATAAGCTAGAGGCACACAGCACAGCACGTCACTCTGCTTTAGACAGTGTAGGGAAAGGTTCCTGGCTGCTGTTGCTGTGAGGGAGAGAATTACATGATAGGAGTCAGTCCTGATTCTGAAATATATTCTAATTAGTCAGCGATCTACATAGATTTAGTTGTGTGGGTGCAGTGCACAAGCTTTTCACACTGCACTGAGAGAAAAGATAGACAGTGTAGGGCAAGGTTCCTGTTGCTGCTTTTAGGGAGAGAGAATTATCTAGGAGTCCAGATTCAGAAATCTATTCAAATAACTCAGCGATCTACATAGATTTACCTGGTTGGGTTGCAGTGCACAGTCTTTTTACACTGCCATGAGCCCAGTGCCAGAGAAAATATAACTTTTATCTGCAAACTCAGTGCACCAGCACTGCATATGTCACTGAGAGATACACCCTGTACATGCTGTGGGTGTATTCTGCTCTTATAAAAACACCCATTTAGGGCAAAAAAAATAATTTGCAGCATATCTGGAGGTGGGAGATACACAATTTATATATTTTTCTTCTATTGTGCTATTCAAATAAAATTTTTTTAGGGCAAAAACATTTTTTTTTTAATAGCATTTTCTGCATTTCTGTAGGTGTGAGATACACCGTTTACATACTCTGGGTGTATTCTGCTACTGCAAGAACACACATTTAGTGCAAAAAAATAATAATTTTGCAGTGTTTTCTGCATATCTGCAGGTGTGAGATACACAATTTACAGTATATATTTTTTCTTCTATTGTGCTATTCAAATAAAAATTTTTTAGGGCAAAAACATTTTTTTTTAATAGCATTTTCTGCATTTCTGTAGGTTTTGAGATACACCGTTTACATACTCTGGGTGTATTCTGCTATTGCAAAAACACACATTTAGTGCAAAAAATATATATTTTGCAGTGTTTTCTGCATATGTGCTGGTGTGAGATACACACTTCATATATTTTTCTTCTATTGTGCTATTCAAATAAACATTTTTACGGCAAAAACATTTTTTTTGAATAGCATTTTCTGCATTTCTGTAGGTGTGAGATACACCATTTACATACTGTGGGTGTATTCTGCTATTGAAAAAACACCCATTTAGGGCAAGATCCTAAATTTGGAAAATATGAGGAGAACGTCAAAGAAGGGACGTGGCCCCGGTCGTGGTGCTGCTGGTGGAGCTCCTGTTGCAGGGAGAGGACGTGGTCGATCTGTGCCAGCTACAAGTGAAACACCTTCCTCAGGTGCGAGTAGGCGACAGAGCCTGCTGCGGTATTTGGTCGCGCCTAATGAGGCTGTACGAATGTTGAGGCCAGGACAAGTACAGGCGATAGTAGATTGGGTTGCTGACAGTGCCTCTGGTTCCTTCACATTGTCTCCCACACAGTCTCCTGATGAAAGATCAGAGTTGGCACCTGCAGCCGATGTCCATCAGTCTTTCACCTCACCCCCTTGCAAATCAGCCATGCAGTCTGAGCCCCAAATCATGCAGCAGTCTCTTCTGCTTTTTGATGACTCTGTTAGCAAGGTTTCCCAGGGCCATCCACCTAGCCCTGCCCCAGAAGTGGAAGAGATTGTGTGCACCGATGCCCAACCACTTATGTTTCATGATGAGTACATGGGAGGACCATCGCAGCACGTCTCAGATGATGACGAAACACAGGTGCCAACTGCTGTTGCTTTCACAATTGTGCAGACCGACAAGGAGGACAGGGGTGAAGACTGGGTGGAAGATGATGTGGAGGACGATGAGGTCCTCGACCCCACATGGAATCAACGTCATGCAGGTGACCAGTGTAGTTCAGAGGAAGAGGCGGTGGTCGCACAGATCCACCAGCACAGCAGAAGAGGGAGCAGAGGGAAAAAGCAGAGCGTCCGTCCCCTAAACAGTACGTCTGCTACTGCCCAACACAGCAAGGGACAGAGCACACCAAAGCCAGGTCCAAGGAGTTCCCTAGCGTGGCAGTTCTTCAGACAATGTGCTGATGACAAGACACGATTGGTTTGCATGCTGTGCAATCAGAGCCTGAAGCGAGGCATAAACGTTCTCAACCTGAGCACAACCTGCATGACCAGGCATCTAAGTGCAAAGCACAAGCTGCAGTGGAGTAGACACCTCAAAAACCAAGTAAGGTCTCTGGCTCCTCCTGCTTCCTCTTCTGCTGCAGTTTCGGCTAGAGGTCGACCGATATATCGGCCGATTTTTGGCACTTTTTAATTAATCGGCATCGGCCAATAGTGCTGAAAAAAAAAGCCGATTTAAAAAACTTCAGCGCAACTTGCAAATAACTTCTTTCATAGAAGTCAATGAAAGTTCCATGAAGTTTCCCGTGGAGGTGGAGAGACGTGTCTCTGGGCAGCCTGCCAAGTGAAAGAAAAGAGATACAATGTTTCTTCTTATCAATGAACTGAACTTGTGAGTAGAAGTTCTCAGTTTAACCATTTAAAGACAAAATCTTTTCTGACACTTGTAGCTTACAAGTAAAAATCCTGTATTTTCTGCTAGAAAATCACTTGGAACCCCCAAACATTATATATTTTTTTTAGCAGAGACCCTAGGGCAGGGATATGCAATTAGCGGACCTCCAGCTGTTGCAAAACTACAAGTCCCATCATGCCTCTGCCTCTGTGTGTCATGCTTGCTGCTGTCAGAGTCTCGCTATGCCTCATGGGACTTGTAGTTTGGCAACAGCTGGAGGTCCGCTAATTGCATATCCCTGCCCTAGGGAATAAAATGGCGGTTGTTGCAATATTTTATGTCATACGGTATTTGCGCAGCGGTCTTTTAAACGCAATTTTTGGGGAAAAAATACACTTTAATGAATTTTAAATAAAACTAAACAGTAAAGTTAGCCGTTTTTATTAATTTTTTTCGTCTAAAAATTTTGATTACCTGTTTTTGTGCCTGCTTCCTGATTCCCTTACCGAAGATGGCGGCGGCAGCACCCGAGAGCCGAGGGAGAGATCGGCTTTGTGTGCCGACATCGCGGGCACCCAGGACAGGTAAGTGTCCATATAATTAAAAGTCAGCAGCTGCAGTATTTGTAGCTGCTGACTTTTAATATATATATTTTTTTTCGGCGGAACTCTGCTTTTACACTGGAGCGGGTAGGCGTTGACGGTAAAACGCCGCTAGTTTTAGCGGCGCTTTCCCATCATTTTAGCAGCGCTATTTGGCTGCTAGCGGGGCGCTTATAACCCAGCTAGCGGCCGATGAAGAGGTTAAATGCACCCGTGTAGCACCGCTGCAGAAGCGTTTTGCAGGCGCTTCGTCAGCAGTGCCCATTAATTTCAATGGGCAGGAGTGGTGGAGGAGCGGGATACACCGCTCCAAAGATGCTGCTTGCAGGACTTTTTTTAACGTTCTGCCAGCGCACCGCCTCAGTGTGAGACTGCAGGGGAGCTGTTTTGCTGCCACTTTTACAAGTGCTATTTTTAGCCCAAAAGTGCCTGAAAAACACCCCAGTGTAAAAGGGGTCCAACTGTTAGATTTTATGAGATGAAGGGAAAAAAATCGGCCTAACATATCGCCCAAAAAAAATCGGCATCATATATCGGCCATCGGCCACCACGATTTCTAAATATCGGCATCGGCATTGGCCAGAGAAAAACCCATATCGGTCGACCTCTAGTCCTGAGGCAACAACAGGGTCTCTGCACCTGTGGTTTCCCGCCATTTCCTGGGGAACGCTCTGAGCTCTGACAGACACACGGTCTGAGGATCAGAGGTTACCTGTTACCTGCATGCTGCTTCGGCAGCACAGTCAAGCAGGTTGGAATGATACAGAGAAGATTATGCGCCTCTGCGCCATAATTTAAACTCATCCTATACCTCTACACTGCATACATTCACAGTGTATGTATGTGTTATTGGTCTCTGTGTCTGCGTGGGTGTCCCCCCACATTCCAATGCTGTGTTTCAGTGCCATACATGATATAAACGTACAAAATATGTTTTATGCACGACTCTAGATACATTCACAGTATATGTATGTGTAGCGGGTGTTTGAATTTATGTGAGGACTCTGGTGGTGTGGGGTTTCTTGGGGCCTACAGATGGCGTTGTTGCCTTGGGCCGGAGCTGAACTCACACCACAAACTGTGCCTTTTTGTCCTCCCCTGGAGCTGGTACAGCGGGGTGGGGAACCCGCTGTGACGCAAAGGGAAAGGTCATAAAAGGGGCGGACGCCCTGACTTGGGGGCAGAGAGTTGGAGGACGCGGCCGCACCCAGGCACCTTTAGCTTGGGTGCTGGCGTTCCGGTGTTCCGGGCCTAGCCGGAGCGGAGATGGAGTCCATCTCAGGCACCTTTAGCCTGGGGTGAGGTACTATGGCGGATGCCTGGGGCTCAGTATCTTCGACTGAGTTCCGCGAGGGTGGAGGAATCCGAGGGGACCCTAATTCCTTGGGTGCCCGCGTCTGAGTTCTTGAGGACTGGTGCGCAGTAACTTCTCCGAAGAGCCCGGCGCGGCATCGCTGGTGACGGAGAGGCCTCCATTTCTCCCTTGGACGGATTTCTTCCTCTGACAGGGGCAAAGTGAGCGAAGGTAATTCACGTTCTATATTACCTAGTCAGTGGCAGTGACTATTCACCACTGGTGACAGCACAGTGGGCAGCAGCAAGAAGGGAAAGGATTGTGCCTCGATCTGTCCCCATTTTCCAAAGGAGAAAGATTGTTTTATTGCTTGGCAAGAAGAATAAAACTGAGTTGTACCTATTCACTGTGTGGAACTTGGGTTACTAAAGCAAAGGAGTCAGGGACGAAGGACTGGACTTGACTCTAGGACACCTACACAAAAGTCCAATCTTCTGGCCTTCACCTCTTAGTTACGGAGGACATGGGCCATGGTGTGTATCATCTCTCTTTCCCAGGTACCCCTAGACAACAGCCAAATAACCGATAAAGAAAGGGAGAGGGGTGAGGCCGCTACATATGTATTATACTCTCTGGGTCGGCGCGGGTTTCCGCCGGGGGCTCCGGTGTCTTTCCGCGCTCTCATGGTATGTGCGTTTTCGGCTCTCTGCACAGTATAGACATGTTCAATATGTTTATTGCACATACTATACATGTTTACAGTATGGGTGTACTGTTTGCGTGGGGTTCCTCCGGGTACTCCGGTTTCCCCCATGCTCCAATGGAAATGCACAGCATAAACATGTGCAATATGTTTATTCGCATGCTATCATTCCTACACGGTATCTGTGTGCTGTCTGTGTGGGTTTCTTCTGGGTGTTCCGGTTTCCTCCTACGCACTGACGGTATGTGCGCCTTTGGCCCTCTGCACAGTTAAAGTGGTTGTTAAACCCCCTTTTGCAACTTGCACCTACAGATAAGCCTAGATTAAGGCTTACCTGTAGGTGCAAGAAATATCTCCTAAACCTACACGGTTTAGGAGATATTTGCTAAAAATGACATTGCTCCGTGTCTGACATTGCTCCGTGTCTACGGCGCATGCGCGCCGTAGACAACGGCGCATTCATGGGGTTAATCCCATTCACAAATCCGGCTAAGTCCCAGCATTCTCCGACTTAGCCGGTTTCGCCGGCTCCCGCGCGCATGCGCGGAGTCACGTCTTTGCCGTTTCGGAGCGGCACTGTGATTGGCTGGAGCGGCGATGGCTGCGGCTGGAGAGGGAGATGAGGACGGCTTTGGGGCCCCCGATCTAAGGTAAGTGATGCATAATGAGCTATTATGCTAGTCATATTAGCTCATTATGGCTTTCTCTTACAGGTAGTTAAAAAAAAAAAAAAAAATCACATGTTTACAACCACTTTGTTCAATGTTTATCACGCATGCTATAATACCTACACGGTATGTGTATGCAGTCTGTGTGGGTTTCCTCCGGATACTCCGGTTCCCTCCCACACTCCATTGGTATGGGCGCTTCGACGCTATGCACAGCCTAAATTTGTGCGATTTGATATCCACATACTAACATACCTACCCGGTATGTCTGTGCAGTCTGCGTGGGTTTCCTCCGGGTTTCCGCACACCCTACATGACATTTGTGCCTTTGGTGCAATACACGGTGTAAACATACACATTATGTTTATACACAGCACTAAATACATTCTCAGTAGTTGTAGGTATTGCATTCTCTGGGTATGCGTGGGGTACTTCGGTTCCTCCCACGCGCCAACGGTGTGCGCGCCTTCGGTGCTATGCACTTATAGGCTTGTGCAAAATGTTTAGCTCACATACTATAATACCTACACGGTATGCGTATGCAGTCTGCGTGGGTTTCATCCGGGTGCTCCAGTTTCTCCCCCACGCTCCAATAGTGTGCGCATTTTCAGCATTATGCACAGTATAAACATGTGCAATTTGTTTATTCGCAGGCTAACATACCTACACGGTTGTGTACGCAATCTGCATGGCTGGTTTACGTCCAAGCCCTGATGATGTGCGCGCCTTCGTCGCTGGCACAGTATAAACGTGTTTAATAGGTTTATCCACACATACTAAACTACATAAGCCATATGTGGTTGTATTATGCTCTTTGTGGCTGGGTGGGTTTCCTCCCATACTCTATTTGCACGTTTGACGCAATACACAGTATAAACTATGTGTTTGTACAATCAGCACTTATCAATGGGTAGCTGCTGGATGGAGCATTGTCATAAGGATCCCTGGTTTCAGGGGTACAACTTTCCACCTGCTTTCAGTGGTGATCAGAAGCACTGGCTTGGACTGTGTTCGCCAGGCTGAGGTTAGCGTTACGCCTGTTAGTGGCTGCAACTCTGGCGTTTCTGTAGCTCAATGACTGGGCAAAAGCCTCTGCTTCATTTATCAGTCGACTAGCAGGTGCACTGCAACTGCTTTAGCCTTTAGGGTCTCTGTGCCCGGGGTGGGTTTGCGCCACCTGTGGAGGCTGAGGTACTGGTCCTCTGACCGAGTTTCTAGGGAAGCTCTGTCAAGTTGCCTTTATTGGCCAACAGTTGAGGCACCCGGTACACCGGGGCCTCTCTTCTCCGATACATTGCGGAGTCTCTTTGGGATTTTCATGCATCTCGCTGCAAGATGTCGGCCGTGTGCATTGCAGGGGAAGGGTCCTTACATCCGGAGGTGTTTCCACCTCCTTTACCAGAGGTGGGGCACTGGATGTGGACCTTATGGCCTCTTGACTCACTCGCAAGGTGTCAAGATCGTGGCCAGGTCCAGGGACCTCTGGGCAGACACATCAGACGCGTTGGTAGCCCGTGGGGGCAGTATATATATGCTTACCCTCCGCAACTGTTGTTGCCTCGCCTGCTTCGCAGAGTAGGGGCTGAGGCCATTCCGGTGATCCTCATTGCTCCAGAACGGCGACATTGGTACGCCGGTCTACTTCGGCTAGTCGCAGACGTTCTTTGGTGACTGCCTATTGGGGTGGACCTTCTGTCTCATGATCCCATACTTTATCCTGCTTTACAGTCCTTGGCTTTAATGGCATGGCTCTTTAAAGCCAGGTGCTGAAGGACCAAGGTCTCTCGGATTCGGTCATCTCTTTTATGTTGTTGGCACGGGAATCTTCCTCCAGAAAGATATATCACCGTACCTGGAAGGCTTGCATCGCTTTGTGCGAGGAACTTGATTGGCGTCCTCGGACGTATTCCGTTCCCAGGATTTTGCTGTTCTTACAGCGTGGTGTGACCCAAAAGCTGGCCTTGAATACCATTGAGGGTCGTATTTCAGCCCGGGCTGTCTTTTTCAACGACCGCTACCGGGCCATTCCTTGATTAGCACCTTTTGTGCCGGGGGTTCGCCATGTAATCCCCCCTGTCAAGCCTCCTCTCCCTACTTGGGATCTGAATTTGATGCATCTCGGTTCTCCAAGAACATTCCTTTGAGAATATCAGAGAGATTCCTCTCTTGACCTTGTCCCAGAAGGTGGCCTTCTTAGTGGCCATTACTTCGGTTAGACGGGTGTCTGAGTTGGTGGCCTTGTCCTGCAAGTCGCCTTACTTGGTCCTCCATAAGGATATGGCGGTGTTGGTCTTGGCCCTTCACCTTAAGAAGGACATTGTTCTTCCGTCCTTGTGTCCTCACCCATCGCATCCCTGAGAGTTTGCGCTTCATACATTAAGATGGGTACAAGCCAAGTGCGCGTGAGCTCCAAGATGGCCGCGTAAGCCCGGAGCTCCACATCACCCCGGACCACCGCCGCACATAGCTGCCGCTACAGCCCACTACAAGCCCAGTAAAAGGGGCCCCCGAAACTCCGGAGACCCCCGTGCACGTCCCTGGTTGTCCGCCCTGCTGTCACGATGGTACTCACCGAGGCCGAGATGCTGAGAGCGGTTCTCCCTTGCGACTAAGCGCACTCTACCCCTGGTGGTGGAACAGAGGGTGAAGGGCACAAAGAGGCACGAGGTACCAGCAGGCTGGTAGGTCTGCGTGCGGATGACGTGGAGCTGAAAGCTGTGCAGTACTAGTAGACACTGAAGATACACAGCAAGTCCGTAATCTGGCCAGGGGTTTGAGCACAGGAGATAATAGCAAAGTCCGTAGGCAGGCTGGAGGTCAAGCACAGGAGACTGGTAGAGTAATCCGTAAGCAGGCCAAGGGTCAAACACTGGAGAAAGGTAGCAGAGGTACAAAAGACAAGCCAAGGGTCAGGTGCTGGAAGAGATCGGAGCAGGTCAGGGTCAATCCGGGTCACAACGGTAGTATCAAGGCAGGAAACACAAGCAGGAACTAGGGAAGCTGAAAGATAAACCAGCAACTTAAACATGGATTCAGGCTGTCTTTTATAGGCAGCCAGGAAGTCATGTGATGTGTGCAGCTGACAGCTTCCACTGTCGACGTTGCTGCCATCTAGTGTTCAAAAGGAAGTATGCTGTGCTTCTTTATAATGTTTCACTGACAGTGCCCCCCCCGAGGAGCGGCCTCTGGACGCCCAAACTGGACATTAATTCTGGGTGTTCCAACTGAAAAGTTTGGATCAAGCGAGGGGCGTGTATGTTCCTTGAGGGTTCCCAATAATTATTTTCAGGCGGGTACCCCTTCCACTTAATTAGGTATTGAAGTTGCCTACCCCTCTTCCTACAGTTTATTATAGCTTCCACCTCAAATTCGTTCTCTCCATCAATCTTGACTGGAGGGGGAGGAGGCTCTTCTCTTCTCAAAAAAGGACTAGGGACCACTGGTTTTAGCAGGGAGGCATGAAACACGGGATGTATCCTGTAAGAATCAGGAAGGGTCAACTCAAAAGCCACAGGATTTACCATTCTTTTAATCTTGAAAGGGCCGATGAACTTTGGTCCTAATTTTCATGACGGGCAAGGGAGTCTAAGGTTGATGGCGGATAGCCAAACCACATCTCCTACTTTGAAAGCCGGGTTAGCTTTTCTTCCTCGGTCAAAATGTTTTTTATAACTATCCTGAGCTTTTTATATGGTTTCCTGGATCCTTTGGAAGTTGGATTGAATAGAAGTTATCCGATCTTGTACTGCGGGTACTGAGATTTCCGGGATGGTTTTAGGGAGGAAGGAAGGATGAAAACCACAGTTGGACCAAAAAGGAGTCTGGTTGGTGGCTGAGTGTATGGAATTATTGTAGGCAAATTCCGCATAGGGTAATAAAGAAGACCAATCGTCCTGGGAGCAAGAACAGAAACAACGAAGATATTGTTCTAGAGTTTGGTTTGTTCTCTCTGTTTGGCCATTACTCTGGGGGTGGTAAGCTGAAGAGAGACAAACCTTGATTTCTAATGACTTACAGAGTTCCTTCCAAAATTTTGAGGTGAATTGTGCGCCTCTGTCGGAGACAATATTATCAGGTACCCCGTGGAGTCTCACCACTTCCTTAATGAATGTGTTGGCAGTGTCTAAGGCAGAGGGGGTACCAATCATAGGTAGAAAATGTGCCATCTTTGAGAGGCAGTCAACAATGACAAAAATGGTGGTAAAGCCTTCAGAGGGGGGCAGGTCCACGATAAAGTCCATAGAGACCTCCTTCCATGGTCTTTCCGGGATAGGTAAAGGTCTCAGTAGGCCTCAGGATTTGGCCCTTGCCCCCTTGTTCCGCTGGCAAGAAATACATGAAGAAACATAGCTCTCACAGTCTCGTCTCCAACCTGGCCACCAAAAAGAGCGAGAGACCAGTTCGGAGGTTTTTTGTACTCCGAAGTGACCTGCAAGCTTGTGATCGTGAAATGTCTTTAAGATCAAGGATCTTACTTCCAGGGGGACAAAAATTTTTTTTTGAGCCCAGAACAGATTGCCCCGTTTCTCTAGAGAAGATATCTCTGGGTCGGTACAGTGGCTAGAGGCCTGTTCAATGGCAGTTCTTAGATCGGGCTGAGCAAGGAGAAGAAAATTCTGTGGCGAAAGGATGGTGTCAGGTTCAGTTGTCTGAGGAAATTCGGGGAACATCCGGGAGAGTGCGTCCGCTTTACCATTCTTGGAACCAGGTCGGAAGGTGATATGAAAATTAAACCTGGAGAAAAAGAGCACCCATCAGGCTTGTCGTGGTCTGAGGCGTTTGGCAGTCCGGAGGTACTCCAGGTTTTTATGGTCTGTGAAAATCATGATAGCGTGGGACGCACCCTCCAGAAGATATCTCCATTCCTCCAAGGCAAATTTAATGGCTAGCAATTCCCGGTCACCGACGTCGTAATTTCTTTCGGGGGAACTTAGCTTCCGGGATGCAAAAGCCACTGGGTGAAGGAGAGCCTTGGGACCCTGTCTTTGGGACAAAATAGCTCCTGTAGCAGTCTCTGAGGCGTCAACTTCCAGCACGAAGGGCAAAGCTGGGTCAGGATTCTGTAAAATTGGTGCCGAGATGAATCTGAGTTATAACTTGTCGAAGGCTTCCTGGGTTTCCTGGGACCATTGAAAGCGATTTTGCTGACGGGTCAACTGAGTGATGGGAGAGATCATGGATGAAAATCCCTTAATGAACCTCCGATAGAAGTTGGCGAAGCCTATGAACCTTTGCACCCCTTTTTTATCAGTAGGGGCCGGCCACTCCTGGATAGCTTTAACTTTCTGTGGGTCCATAGCAACCCCTTCGGTGGAAATAATGAACCCCAGGAACTGGACAACAGTTTTCTCAAACTCACATTTCTCAGCTTTAAGGTAAAGTCCGTGGTTTCTGAGAATTGTGATAACCTTTTTTACGTGAGTTTGGTGAAGTTCAATGGTGGCAGAAAAATAAGGATATCGTCCAAGTAGACAATTACAAAGTTGTCGAGATATTCACGAAAGACATCGTTCACCAGATGTTGAAAGGTTGCCGGGGCATTGCATAGCCCAAACGGCATCACCAAGTATTCAAAGTGACCGAACCTGGACCTGAAGGCGGTCTTCCACTCATCACCAGCACGAATCCGGATAAGATTGTAGGCACCCCGTAAGTCTAATTTGGAGAAGATGCGGGCGGTACGAAACCGCTGAAACAGTTCTGGGATAAGTGGGAGCGGGTACCCGTTCTTTATAGTTATTTTATTGAGCTCCCTGTAGTCTATGCAAGGTCTTAGGGAGCCGTCTTTCTTTTCGATGAAGAAGATACCGGCTCCAGCCGGTGAAGAGGACGGATGGATGAAGCCTTTTTCAAGATTCTCGTCTATGTATACCCGAAGAGCTTCCAACTCGGTCTCGGACAATGGAAATATGCGACCGAAAGGGATTTTTGAGCCAGGTAGGAGGTCAATGGGACAGTCGTAAGACCGATGAGGTGGCAAACAATCTGCTTTCTTTTTATCAAAAATGTCTTTGAATTCGAGGTAAACGGGAGGGACATGCTGGAGATGGTCAGGCACTGGTTGAACAGTTAGGCATGAGGCAGGAGCTGGAACAAAACAATGCTGGGAGCAGTAGGCAGAGGAGAAGGAAATCTCTTTATTAAGCGAGCTAATTTGAGTATCATGGGCTTGTAACCATGGAAGTCCCAAGATGACAGGGAACATGGGGGAGCAGATAATATCAAAACATAAGTGCTCCTGGTGGCCTGAGTCTGTGACAGTGAGAATGGGAACAGTTTCTTTTGTAACAGGTCCTGAGCAGGGTAAGGACCCATCGGCTAAGCAAACCAGGAGATTCTGTCTCTTGTTGAGGAGAGGAACATGTAGTTTCTGAGCCAATGATGCATCAAGGAAGCAGCTGCAGGCACCCGAATCGACTATGGCCAGTAGCCGAATTACCTCTCCCGCTACCCGTAGAGAGACAGGAAGGGTAACATGAGTTTGAGTAGGACCAGCAACTTGATAGTTCATAGCATAATGGTTGCGTGACTTACTGGGTCTCACGGGGCAGTTACGTAAGTAATGTCCCGCTTCGCCGCAATACAGGCACAGGTTCACTTGGCGTCTCCGCTGTATTTCATCGGGGGTGAGTGGAGCTCGGACCAAACCTAGCTGCATGGGTTCACTCTCAGGAGCAGAAACAACAGGAGTAGCCAGGAATGGAGGATGGACTGGAGAAGGCTTGGGTAGCATCCAGGTAGGTCGGGTGGACTGGAAACGCTCGGAGCGCCGCTCCCGCATGCGTCTGTCCAATTTAATGGTCAATTGAATTAAAGCTTCCAAAGTAGTAGGGGTCTCAACCCGGGCCAGTTCGTCTTTAAGGGCCTCGGAGAGACCCTGGCGGTACTGATATTTGAGGGCAGCCTCGTTCCATCCTGTATCAGCTGACCATTTATGGAAATCAACCGTATAGTCCTCCACTGGTCTCTTTCCTTGGGTCAGGGCATGTAAGGCGGACTGTACGCTGAGGGTCATCATACAGTTGAGCCATGGATTCAAAGAAAGTGTCTATTGAGTTCAATATGGGGCTTCTCTGCTCCATGAGACCATGGGCCCAGGCTTGTGGTTCCTCAGATAATAAGGAGATAATGAACCCCACCTTGACAACTTCAGAAGAAAAAGTCCTGGGTTGGAGGGCCAAGTA
Source organism: Rana muscosa (assembly GCA_029206835.1). Classification (NCBI taxonomy): domain Eukaryota; kingdom Metazoa; phylum Chordata; class Amphibia; order Anura; family Ranidae; genus Rana; species Rana muscosa. The sequence continues at coordinate 1,222,608,779 of CM055122.1, forward strand.
TAGGGAGCAGGTGTTCTTGAAAGCTCTGAATTTCTTTCGGTTGCCCGAAAATCACTCAGGAATAGGAACCCATGGTTCAGGAACGGCAATAATGACAGCAGGGTTGGACTGAGCTTGAGAAGAGGAGGTCCCAGGAGAAACTGCTGAAGCTGTGGTGGCTGAAGCGGGCGACCTAGATAGGTACTGAAGACGTCCTTCCATCTGGATATAACCCTCCTGCAACTTCTGGACTGCCTGTGTAATGGCTGTGACCTGATGACACAGGGCCTCAAGAGGAGAACACGCTCTGTCGGCCTCTGACATTTTGGCTGGTTTATACTGTCACGATGGTACTCACCGAGGCCGAGATGCTGAGAGCGGTTCTCCCTTGCGACTAAGCGCACTCTACCCCTGGTGGTGGAACAGAGGGTGAAGGGCACAAAGAGGCACAAGGTACCGGCAGGCTGGTAGGTCTGCGTGCGGATGACGTGGAGCTGAAAGCTGTGCAGTACTAGTAGACACTGAAGATACACAGCAAGTCCGTAATCTGGCCAGGGGTTTGAGCACAGGAGATAATAGCAAAGTCCGTAGGCAGGCTGGAGGTCAAGCACAGGAGACTGGTAGAGTAATCCGTAAGCAGGCCGAGGGTCAAACACTGGAGAAAGGTAGCAGAGGTACAAAAGACAAGCCAAGGGTCAGGTGCTGGAAGAGATCGGAGCAGGTCAGGGTCAATCTGGGTCACAACGGTAGTATCAAGGCAGGAAACACAAGCAGGAACTAGGGAAGCTGAAAGATAAACCAGCAACTTAAACATGGATCCAGGTTGTCTTTTATAGGCAGCTAGGAAGTCATGTGATGTGTGCAGCTGACAGCTTCCACTGTCGACGTTGCTGCCATCTAGTGTTCAAAAGGAAGTATGCTGTGCTTCTTTATAATGTTTCACTGACACCTGCTCACCCGTCGTGATCTCAGGTCTCGGCTCGGAACGGAGGGTGTACCAAGATGGCCGCGTAAGCCAGGAGCTCCGCATTACCCCAGACATAGCAGCCACTACGAGCTCAGTAAGGGGGCCCACGAGGCTCCAGAGACCCCAGTGCACACCCCTGGATGTCCGCCAGGAGGGTGAGGGAGGGTGTACCAAGATGGCCAACGTCTCCATAGCACCTCAGCTACTCACAGCCCACACTGAGGGGACGCCAGAAAATAGGCAAGTCTCAGCCCCAGCCACCCTCACCTACTCCCAGGTGACACAGGGGATACACCAGGCCCCCTCACCGGCCTCCACGGAATCCCTGCTGGGCCGCACCATGGAGGATTATGCCCTGTCACCACTTGGGCCTACTTACTCACATCTCCTGGCCACCCCATCCCTGGGATACCTAGACCAGGACCCTGCCTCACCACCTGCGGACCTGTTCCTCAGGCTCTCTGTTCTCCTAGAGAGGGGACTGGTCAGCACGGCCGCTCAAATCACTAGAGACATTAAATCATATTTCCAAAATCTGGGATCCAGAATGGAGGCCATAGAAAATAAATTGGACTTCACAGTATCCAGAACCAATCAAAATTCAGATCACATTCAGGTCCTACAGGACCAACTTGAATAGGTCCAGAAGATATAACTTCAGACTGCGGGGCCTACCTGAAACTGTCACGGACGTGACCCCTGCAGTCCAGGACGTCATCAAGGCCCTAATCCCCAATACCCCCCCTCATCGCCTGGAGCTGGACAGAGCCCACAGGCCCCTGGGAACCCCCCGGAAGGACGGTTCTCCCAGGGACATCACTGTGAAGCCACACTTTTACGCGGTGAAGGAGGTAGTTATGCGACATTCTCGTTTATTACCACAGGTGACCTGCCTGGGCCACCAAGTACAGATATTCTCTGACCTCTCCCCCTCTACAATCCAGAAACAGAGATCTCTTAAGCCACTCCTGATGGTCCTTTCACAACGGGACATTAAATACAGATGGGCGTTCCCTTTTGCTGTGAAGTTCACCTTGAACGGTAAGACGCATTCCTTCTCAACCCTGCCGGATGGCGAGAAGATCTTCCTCAAACTCGAGCTCATTTCACAGGAGGCCCCCATGGACTACTCCAGTGCATCCACTAGCTCCTCTAAACGACCTCCTCCTACGAGCCCGGTCTCTCCGGTTTGGAACAAGAGCATGCACAAAAGATCGAAGGAAGGCAGACCTCCATAAGACACAGACTAAATCTCTTGTTCATCCTCCTCTCCTTCATTCCCCTCACCATTGAGGGAAGATTCACCTGTTGACGGAGCTGGAAGCTCCTGGTCCTAGTGACCCCTTGACTTTCCCACCTCCATGCTGGTTATACGGCTGTTCCCTTATCCCATAACCAATCTTCTCCAGTTGCTAGTTGACGGCAAGTTCAGAAGTCTAGCCTCTGAGTGGACTCTTTCTCAAGCAAGATTCGTCCGCCGTGTTTTCTCAGTGTTCAAAGAAAAAAAACAGAGAAGAGGAAAAGTTTATTTATTTTTTATTTTTTATATGATTGTTCTATTTTTGATTGTTCCACTTTATTTTTCACTTTTTTCTACCGCCTCCAAACCCAAAAAACTTCTGGTTCTCTGAGGAGCGCTCTCTGGAGGCTCCTTGAATCCTATCGAGCGGGGATCCTGGGGGGTACAGGGAACTAAGATTTCCAACCCCTGAAGGACAGCACTATCTTGGGCACGGGGTATCCCAGTATGGATATTCATGGTGCCAGGGGTTGTCGTTGGACTCCTGGGGGAGTCCCTCCCCCTCATGGGGGGGTCGCTCCCACGGGGGCCCTGGGGATCCTGGTTCCCACACAGCCCCTGGGTTGAGTTAATTAAGGTTGGGCTTAGTTGTTTTTTGTTTGTGTTAACTTTTCCTCAGCAGTCGGGGTCCGGGGTGACCCACTTGCGCCTCCGCCTCTCCCATAGTTGCAGTTTTTTTTTTTGCACCTGTGGGATGGGTTGTCAGTTCCCATTTCGAGGTGACCGACCATTTTTGGTAGGAGTTTGGCAGACTTGTTTTATGCCAAAACCGATAGGTCTTCCTGGAAGACACCTTGTACTATTTTGATTTTCTTATTTCTCTATTTCTTTCTTACTTTAACTGTTCTCATTTTTCCAGCTGATCTGTCAGGGAAGAGCCGGGACCAGAACCTGCACCGATTTGTATCTCATCAGGCCCACACACCCAATCGGGACCATAAGAGTTGGCAGGAGGTAAGTGATGGTACCTATGACTGCATTCCACCTCTGTATCCCCATGGTTAGTCCGCAGCCCCCAGGTTCTAATGTAAGGATAGCCTCACATAATGTCCAGGGTTTAAACTCCCCTCTGAAAAGAAGAAAAGCGTTTGATCATTATCATGCCCTCAAACTGGACATTGTTATGCTCCAGGAGATCCATTTCCCAATGCGATACAGCCCTAATTTTCTACACGCTAAATTCCCAACATTCTTCCTCGCAAACGCGGAGAACAAGACTAAAGGGGTAGCAATCCTTTTTTCAAAACGTAGCACTTTTTCTATGACAGCAGTCCACAGAGACCTGGAGGGCAGGTTTATTCTGGTCAAGGGCACCATGGAGGGCACCTTGTATTCCATAGTGTCATACTATGCCCCCAACGCAGGTCAATCTCTCTTCAAGACCCTTGCCCCCCTCTTGGAAGGCAGAGTCATCCTAGGTGGGGACTCGAACGTGGCCTTTGACCAGGGCCTAGACAGATCCAAACCTCCTGGAGCCCAATTAACCCGCCCAACTAGAGCTAGTCTTAAAATAGCTAAACTGCTACATTCGCACGGCCTGGTAGACATCTGGAGGGAACTGAATTATTCTAAAAGGGATTATACCCACTATTCCTGCCCCCACCAGACATACGCTAGAATCGACCATGTCCTAGTCTCCCCAAACCTTATCCAATCCGCCCTGACCTCGTCCATCCAAGACACGGCCTGATCTGACCACTCTCTAGTGACCCTTACCATGCTCAACCTCCTCACACGACAAACAGATACGCACTGGAGACATAACAAATCACTTCTCACTGATCCCATCAATGTTAAGGAAATAACTGACTCCCTAAAGGAATACTTTACTTTGAATGATAAGGACGATATCTCCCCAGAGATCCTATGGGCCGCCCACAAAGCAACGGTTAGAGGCAAGCTAATTAGTATGACTACCAGGTTGAAAAGGGAGCGACATCAGGACTTAGTGAAACTGGAGAAGGCCTTTCAGTCCCTGAAGACCAAACACAAGCGATGCCCCACTAAGACTTCAATGGAACAGTTAGACGCTGCGAGGCTGGAGCTTAACCTGGCCCTCACAGTGAAAGCGGAGAAACACATACGTTGGAGTGGGCCAAAATTCTACATGCAGAGGGATCACATGGGCGCCATGTTGGCCTCTAAACTATCTCTGCGGTAACGTGCTCAGACCACCCCCGGATTAGGATAGCGGGACAGCCCCCCATGGCCAACCCAAACAAAATACTCACAGCATTCCAGGACTTCTACTCCCAGCTATATAGCTCTCCCTCCGCGGACAAGGGTCCGGAAATTCTACATTTCCTAAAGGACCTTCCATTACCAACCCTATCCATCGACCATAAAAACCCCCTTTTCGTCAGAAGAAATCTTGGAGGTTATAAAAGACCTCAAGAAGGGAACAGCTCCGGGTCCCGGTGGCCTTTCGGTACTCTACTATAAGGCATTTGCTGACACTCTAGCCCCGTACATGGCAAAAAAATTTAACACAAAAACCCAGGGTTCCCCCTTAGACCCCCACCTCAACACTGCTTATATAACCGTTATACCCAAACCGGACAAAAACTCAGAGGAAGTGGGGAATTATAGACCCATCTCCCTCATTAATACCGACCTTAAGATCCTGACGAAGATCCTAGCCAACCGCCTGGCATCCTTCATTGGTCGGTACATCCACAAAGACCAGGTTGGGTTTATACCAGGCAGACAGTGCCCGGACCAGGTCAGACGGGCAGTAGATATTATTTCCCTCCTACAGTCCGGCTGGGACCAAGGCCCCAAACAGGAAGGAATGTTGCTCTCTCTTGACTTGCACAAAGCCTTTGACTCAGTAACCTGGCCTTACCTCTTTGCCCTCCTGGAGCGCTGGGGATTTGGCCAGCGCTTCATGGGGGTGATCCGCGCCCTCTACTCCGCCCCAAAGGCTATGATACGCCTACAGCAGGCATGTCCAAAGTCCGGCCCGCGGGCCAATCACGGCCCGCGTTCTGGTTTCGGACGGCCCGCCTGGTCATTTTGACATGTATGTCTTTTGTGGCCCCCAACGAATCCCTGAGCACCGGGGGCCACAAAAGAAATACATGCTGGCTGCTGAGGAGGAGGCGGGACGAGTGCTATGCATACAGGAGTACTTCCTGTTTACACAGCGACTTGTGTAAAAGGAAGCCCCGTCTCCTGCGCTGCCATTGGACGACTGTTCTGTCCATCACAGGAGGCGGGACGTTCGATTAAAGAGGCCGCAGAGAAAACAGGAAATTCTCCTGTATGTCTGTCAGCGCTCATCCCGCTCCCCCCTGTCTCCTCCAATGCTGCAGATGAATGAATCAGGCGGCAAGGGGGGTGCTGCATTCAGGGCAAGGGGGTGCTGCATATTCAGGGCAAGGGGGTGCTGCATTCAGGGCAAGGGGGTGCTGCATTCAGGGCAAGGGGGTGATGCATTCAGGACAAGGAGGGTGCTGCATTCTGGACAAGGGGGGTGCTACATTCAGGACAAGGGGGGTGCTGCATTCAGGACAAGGGGGGTGCTGCATTCAGGGCAACAGGGGTGCTGCATTCAGGGCAATGGGGGTGCTGCATTCAGGGCAACGGGGGTGCTGCATTCAGGGCAACGGGGGTGCTGCATTCAGGACAACGGGGGTGCTGCATTCAGGACAACGGGTGTGTTGCATTCAGGACAACGGGGTGTTGCATTCAGGACAACGGTGGTGCTGCATTCATGGCACTTGTGAGGCTGTATTGATGGCCAGTGACCCTTATTTTGATTCACAGTTCTTTATTTAAAATGTAAGATTTTTTAAAGTGAAGGTGTGTGTTATACGCCGATAAATACGGCATATCCAAATAACACGCCTGAGCTCATCCATTCACCACACATAGCCACAAAGGCAAGGGAATTCTTGTTGGGCAGTGTATTAGTGCTCGAACGAACACACTTAGACCGAATTTTAATGGTTCACAGAATGTCAGGAAAAATGGTTGGCCCTCACGCATGTTCACTTCATCAAATCTTTGAAAAAAGTTTGGACACCCCTGGCCTACAGGGACTCCACTCACGGCCCCTTAATATAGCCAGGGGAACTAGACAGGGCTGCCCCCTCTCCCCCTTAATTTTTGCTATTGCCATCGAGTCCTTGGCGGTCGCAATATGCTCCAACCCAAATATCCAAGGAGTAACCTGTGACCCACAAACTCAGAAATGTGGTTTGTTCGCTGATGACATTCTCCTATTTCTCACCTCACCGACCACGACCCTCCCTAGTCTCTGCAAACTCCTGAACGATTTTTCCGTCGTCTCAGGCCTCAAAGTAAATTATTCGAAATCTCAGGCCCTTAATGTCTCCCTTAAACCGGAGGTAGTCTCAGCGTTACAAAGTGCATTCCTATTTGAGTGGAGCAACGTTTCCATTAAGTATCCATGGATCAACCTCACAGCTAAAATTGAGCAATTGTATATCCATCCAATTTCCCACCCATGTACCGAAAACTTGCTTCTGACCTTACAAACTGGGACAAGGGGGCTATGTCATGGCTGGGAAGGATTCATTCGGTAAAAATGACTCTCCTCCCCAGACTACTATATCTGTTTCGTTCCCTCCCCATAAACATTAGAAGGGACCACTTAAAATCCTTTCAAAGCAAAGTTACCAAATTTATCTGGGGGGGTTCGGGCCACAGACTTCCCCAAAAAACTATTTTTCAAACTAGGACTGGGGTGGGTTGGGATTTCCTTGCCTCCTTTGGTACTTCCAAGCAGCCAGAATAGCTCAATTGTCCACTGTTTACTCCAGATTTGAAAAGCCTGATTGGGTTAACATTGAGAGACAGGCTGTCCCAACACATACATTAGACTATCTTCTGTGGACTCCCTCCAAGGACCGCCCCCAATATTATCTCCTATCCTTTCTCAAACCTTGTCTCTGTGGGACAAGTTGCGACCTGCACCTTCCCTGACCTCAGACTGTAAACCCCTGGCACATATTTTCCACAACCCGGACTTTCCTCCGGGGCAAGACATCAAGGCCTTTCAATGGTGGCTGGACAAGGGGCTGTATCGCCTTGGGCACTTCTTCACCCCTTCAGGCCCGGTTACCCAGAAATTCTGTGTTCAGAACCTGGAAATGCCGGCCTCGGAGCACTACAGATTCCTACAGATACAACACTTCCTCCACAGGCTATGGAAGGGGAAACCTATCCCCCTCAAATTTACTCCTTATGAAATGTGGTGCGGACAGGCTATGGCTCAGAGGGGTGGAATTTCAATCATTTACCAATCACTTGCCCTCCCATCCTCAAAATCCTCGTACATGCTAGCATGGGAAACTGACCTCCAAATTACTTGGGACATTGAGAGGTGGCAGTCTTAATTTTTCAGAGCTTTCCAGGGGGTGAGAAACATCTCATTAGTTGAATCTGGAGTCAAGGTCTTGACCAGATGGTACCTCACCCCCTCGAAGTTGGCCTTATTTTATCCCACAGCGAGTCCTCTCTGCTTCCGCGGATGTCATCTCACAGGCACCATGGCCCACACTTGGTGGGAGTGCCCTAGAATTAGGTCATTTTGGAGCAGGATGTTTACTCTAATCCAAACGGTAACTACTCACCAGCTTCCGAGAACCCCAGCCATAGCTCTCCTTAATGCTGACCTACCTGGAATTCCCAAAGCAAGCCGCAAACTAATACATTTTATACTGCTATGGGCCAAGATGACCATAGCCAAGGCGTGGAAACAACCCACGGTCTACCTCTTTGCGGCCAAGCGTAAGATCTCCTGGATCATGTCTCAGGAGAAACTAGCCAGCACTAGACCGAAACGTTCCCGAAGTTCGAAGCCATCTGGGAACCTTGGTCCCTACATGTGGGGGTTCCACTGCGCCCAGGATTTCAGTCCCAATCTATAACTACTGGGGACCACAGCTCTCTCTCTCCTCTTCTTTCTCTCTGCGATACTCTTCTTTCACCTTCCTCTTTCTATTATCTCTCTTTTTTTTGGTACTTTCCGACTCCATATGGCATGTTTCTAGGCTTATATCTGGATTGTTAGTCTGACAGTTTTTTTTTTCTTCTCTGATCACTCTGGCACAATGTTAATACTGGACTTCCGTCCTCATGGTCCTTAGCTACCTTCGGGATCGGGGGGAACCCTCCGGTCACAGTTTGTTCCCAATAGGGGTGCTTGGGATTTTCTCCCCATGATCCGGTATCATTGTCTGAATATTAGGACAAGGTATTTAGAGTGAAAGTACTAGTCAGTGGTCAATTTACCTGTACCGGTAGGACTCTGTTTGTACTTTGCCATTACATATTGTGATCTTATGTCTGGAAGGATTGTACAAATTGTTTATTCTCTTTTGGTTTTAAAAAAGCAATAAAAAATCTTTGTAAGTAAGATGGGTACAAGCCTTACGGGTGTACCTGTCTGCTACTGTTTCCATTCGGAAGTCTGACTCACTGTTTGTGTCTGTCTCTGGTCCAAAACAGGGCCGAGCGGTGTCATCTGCCACCGTCTTTAGGTGGATCAGGCAGACCGTCTTACAGGCCTATGCCCTTAAGTGGCGGGCACCTCCCTTTCCGGTTGCGGCGCATTCCACCAAGGCAATTGGTGCTTCCTGGGCTTTCCGACATCAAGCGTCAGTTGCACAAGGTTGCAAGGCGGCGACCTGGTCGTCCGTTCATACCTTTTCAAAATTTTATAAGGCAGGCCGCTGTTTAATGTTTCAACTCCTCCGTTGAGGAGCTCTGCTTGTCTGGAGTGAAGTTTTGGTTGTAACTGTACTACTGCTCCCACCCTTCTGATACCGCTTTGGGATGTCCCACACGTTTACAGTATCCAGCTGTGTCAGTCCATGGATGATAAGAGAAAATAGATTTTTGTACTCACCGTAAAATCCGTTTCTCTGACGTCCATGGACTGACACAGCACCCACCTTTCCTTTTAAGGTTTGTACTGCTTTGTTACGAACTGAGGCTGCTAGCTGCAGGTGGGAGGGTAATATCTGGAGGGACCACCCCCCTGGGCGGGGCTGTTCAGCTCTGGTTTGTTCTAGAATGTATGTTTCTAACATCTAACATTCTGCCTAGATCTTCTCCTGCGAGCAGGGACATATACCCACACATTTACAGTATCCAGCTGTGTCAGTCCATTAACGTCAGAGAAACAGATTTTACGGTGAGTACAAAAATCCTATTTTTTTTGTTTCCTTGCATGTGCCCCTCGGATATCCAGCAAGTGCACTTGTAGTGCAAAGTGGATTTGCCTTTAGTAAAGAAACCCCAAAGTCCAAGATACCTAATAATTTAGGGTGTACCCAGCAAAATGCTGGAGTTCAATTTACCGAATGGGGAAACCATTTAGATTGACCTGTGTGTCCCCAAGGAAAGACATTGGCAGGGATTTACCCTCACTTCCTGTGTGGCTATGTGACAGGAAGTGAATCATTTGGAAGGATAAAGTGGCCAAATTTGGGAATTGTCTTCACCCTATCAGGGGTGCAGACATCTCCAAAAACTGTTCAGACTTCTAATCCCTCTGCACTCAATCCCAAAGCAAAAATAAGAAAGGATTTAATTTAGTTTAACTTTGCAAAGACACATTCCTAAGTTCAATTGTGATGCATGTCAATGGCCCATTTAGACCCTCTTTAACCACTTGAGATCAGCGCTATAGCTGATCGACGGCCACAGCACGGTCCTCAATTGCCGGGAGTCTGTCAATAGATGTCTTCCCCTTCGCGCGTGCGCTGTGGTCACCGAGTCACTGAGACTCGGGTGAACACAGATCCGAGTAAGGGGCCGATCCCTGCCCCTTACCACGTGATCAGCTGTCAGCCAATGACAGCTGATCACGTGATGTAAACAAGCGCTTGGTAATGGTTTTTGTTTTCTCCTTGCGCTGACAGCGTGAGCATAAAAAAAAAGGCAATCACCGGCTTATGTGCAAGGGACATCGGGCCCGAAGAGGAAGAGGCAATTCTGCATCATCTGTGACAATCAGTAGCCACTGCCAGTGCCACCTATCAATGCCCACCACTGGTGCCAATCAGTGCCACCTAGCAGTGCTGCCTATCAGTGCCCATCACTGCCAACTATCATTGCCCATCACTGCCAACTAGCAGTGCCACTTCTCAGTGCCCACCAGTGCCAACTAGTAATGCCACCTCTCAGTGCCCACCCTTGCCGCCTTACCGGTGCCCATCAGTGCAGTCTCATCAGTGTACATCAATGAAGGAGAAAAATTACCTTTTTTCGAAATTTTCTAACTAAATATTAAAATATCCAAATTTTTTTGTTGGTCTTTTGTATTTATAGAAAAAAAGAAAACACAAACGCAGAGGTGATCAAATAGCACCAAAAGAATGCTCTATTTGTGTGAAAAAAAATCTTAAAATTTCATTTGGTTACAGTGTTGTATGACCGCGCAATTGTCATTCAAAGTGCATCAGCGCTGGAAGTTGAAAATTGGTCTGGGCAGGAAGGGGGTTTAAGTGGCCAGTAAGCAAGTGGTTAATATAAGGCTACATGCACACAGACGTTTTTACAGCCGCTTGTTTGAGTGTTTTTTGCAGCTTAAAAACGCCTCTCCATGTTAGCCTATGGCCTCATGCCCACCATGACGTTTTTGAGCTGTAAATGGCATAGCCTTTTTTAGGCCCCATGTACATGGGACGCTGGTGCAAAGTCTTCTAAACTAAGGATGAAACCGGCATTTATAAACGCGCATTTTGCCGCGTTTGCATGCCGCGTTGAGCCGCTTTTGCGTCTATAAGCGCTTAGTTAGGAAATATCGTAAGGACCCTCCCTAAGCTCAAAAAACAGTATTATAAACCATTTCAGCCAGTTTGTGAGACCAGAATGAGTAACAGCAGCTGAGATAGCAGCAGTGTACTTGAATTTAGCGTGTCACTTGCCACATCACTTGGATCGTACCCCTACATCGTACCCCTACCCATTCACCTGGAGGAAAAAAACTGTCAATAAAAAAACACACTACACAGGTTTTTAAAGTAATTTATTAGGCAGCTCCGGGGGTCTTCTTCCGACTTCATGGGTCTTCTTCCCACTTCGGGGGTCTTCTTCCAACTTCTGGAGTCTCTTCCGACTTTGGGGGTCTCTTCTTCTGCTCTCCAGTGTCGTCTCCGCGCTCTCTGGTTCTTCTCTCGCTCTCCTGTGCTTTCTGCCTTCTGCCGGGCGCCTCCGCTATCTTCTTCCAGCTCTTTTGCTAGCGGGGGCCCGATCTTCATCATCGTCTTCTTCCCTCTTCTCTCCTCCCGATGTTGACTCGATGCTCTCTGCCGCTATAATGCCGTGTGCACGGAGCGCAATGACTTATATAGGCATGGGGCGTGGTCACCGCGTGATGCCACCCGGTGACCCCGCCCCCGTATGACATCACAGTCCCAGGGAATGATGGGAATGCGACGTCATACAGGGGCGGGGTCACCTATGCTCAAGACCATTTTTTGTAGTAAGTTGGTGTTTACAGTGACAATGGGGGTTATTTACTAAAGGAAAATTCACAATTGGCACTACAAGTGCACTAGGAGAACCTAGGAGACAGCTAAATAAAACACAAGCAGTAAATCAAATTCAAGATGATTACAGTTCAAATTTTTTTTATTATTTTCAAAGAAATCAATAATCTTCTGGCATAGCAATGGCCCCCCTACCTGTGAAATAGTCAACATATTTTTGGCGCACATCACGGGCAAGCCAGTACGGCCAGCTTCCAGGGCCGGAATTGCATTGAGGTCCTGAATTGCGGCCTCAGGCATAAACAAGGGCATATAATTCGGAGCATTTTTCCAGAGAATATTGTGGAGAACGCAGCACGCCATGACAATGTGATTTAGTTTGTACTCCGCCATATTGATAGATGTAAGAAATAGGTAATTAAACACCCTCCTCTCAGGGGTGAGGGTCCTTTGGGGAAATGGCCTCATGAGATGATTTCCAAGCCCAAAAGCTTCATCAGCGATGAACACAAACGGGAGTCCTTCCATGTTGTCTTCCGCAGGTGGCAATGCCAGGCCACCGCTCTGGAGACGTCGGGAGAACTCGGTCTGGGAAAATACTCCACCATCCAAAATCCAGCCATTCTTCCTTACGTCCACATATAAAAAATCATATGTCGCCGACACCACCACCATTATCACTATACTATGGAACCCATTGTAGTTGTAATAGTATGACTCCAAATGGGGTGGTGGGACGATGCGGACGTGCTTCCCATCTATTGCCCCTCCACAGTTGGGAAATTCCCACCACATGGCAAACTGGGATGCCACGGTCTGCCATTCCTGTGGCGTTGAAGGAAACTGGAGTCAAACAAGAAAAAAATATATTATTACATTTGCACATAACATTGCAAGCAGATTATACAAAAACATTCTTGTCCAACATCAGTATAACATTTATTTTAAGGAGTATTTAAAGCCAAAATTATTAGGCCCACTTATCAGATTCCTCAACCCCTCTGATTTCCCATTGTAAAAAATTTAGGGGGGGTGGTTCTAGCTGAGTTTGGGACCCCCAAAAAAAGCCTCTGCCACTCTGTCTGAATTTAATGAGAACAAAAACATTTGTACACATTTTAGGGGGTGTTTAGGGTAAAGCACTACAATGGAGCTGACAAAATACATTGGTAAGTGACTAGGTTAGGGGTGTATGGGCCCAGAATAGCATGTTGGAGAGGTTAGTGAAGGCAGATTATGCATGTAGGCCAAAAAAGGAGCATTAAAAGCTTACAGCATGCATGAGGACAAAGGGGACATTCACAGCATATTACATTCATGGTAATTAGAGAATGATGAAAGAAATACAATACAGTAGCATACATTAAATACATAGAATGTGATGTTAAAGGAGAAATCTTACCTTAATATAGTCCTTCTGTAGGACTTGGATGATGGCAGAACAGGTCTCTGGGATAATGATCCCCAGAGCCTGGGAGGAGATGCCTGTCGAGAACTTGAGGTCCTGCAGACTTCTCCCCCTCGGCAGGTATCTCAATGTGGCACTAGCCTCTGCTCGGCAGTGATGGCTTCCCGCATGCAGGTGTCCTGCCTCGTGATATAGGGGGACAGCAAAGCCAACAGACGGTGAAAAACGGGGTCCGTCACCCGGAGATAATTCCTAAAATCATCAGGATTATTCTCCTGGATCTCCTGCAGGAAAGGCATGTGACAGAATTCTTCGTCCATGAACTCCTCCTCACCCTGTTCATGGACTGAGCTTGGGTCAAAGCAAGAACCCCAACAACAAGCCACCGCACAGCACGAACTGTACGACGAGTACGTACATGCAACATAGCTAGGAAACGGTCGGCTGGTCAGAACGAACTAACAGAACGCACTGAAGAACAGCAAGGCATATGAGGAACGACCTGAAAATCAGAAACGAGTGGACAAGAAGGCACTGAAAAACAGATACGCACTAACTACACGCCCAGAAAGACAGATACGAACCCACAAGCACCTACTGAACAGCAGAAAACTATCTGAAAAGCACAAACACTAAAAAGCATGAATCGTCTCTCACCAAACTTTTACTAACACAAGGATCAGCAAAAGCAGCCCAAAGGGTGGCGCAGTTGAAATGGAACTTCGTCTTTATAGTGCCGTCGTACGTGTTGTATGTCACCGTGCTTTAGACGGGCGGAATCTGGTCTGAACGTGTGTAAGCAAGACAAGCTTGGCCGGAATTCAATCGGGAAAACTTTCGTTTTTTTATCAGACGGGAAAACCGGTCGTGTGTATGAGGCATCAGAGGTCGGGTTATGCATAGGTTATGCATGACTTGTACGGGAGCTGGGACTAAGACTGACAAATTGTTCTGTTATACGCCTTTCTTAGGCAGGATCGACTGAAACCTTGGGCCAGCAGTCTATTCTGAAGTTTACCTGCTTCTTGTTTAAATGACTCATCATTAGAAGAGTTTCTTCGCACCCGAAGATACTGTCCATTAGGGATGAGCCCGATGTTTGAGCCGAATGTAAGTTTGACACGAACATCAGGTGTTCGCCTGTTCGCCGAATAGCGAACAATTTGGGGTGTTCGGGGCAAATACAAAAGCCGCGGAACACCCTTTAAAAGTCTATGGGAGAAATCAAAAGTGATAATTTTAAAAGCTTATATGCATGGTATTGTCATAAAAAGTGTTTGGGGGCCTGGGTCCTGCCCCAGGGGACATGTATCAATGCAAAAAAAAAGTTTTAAAAACTCAAGTTTTTTCGGGAGCAGTGATTTTAATAATGCTTAAAGTGAAACAATAAAAGTGAAATATTCCTTTAAATTTCGTACCTGGGCATTTAAAGGAATATTTCACTTTTATTGTTTCACTTTAAGCATTATTAAAATCACTGCTCCCGAAAAAACGGCCGTTTAAAAAAAAAAAATTTGCATTGATTTTTTATGACAATAACTTGCATATTAACCTTTAAAATTAGCACTTTTAATTTTTCACGTTCGTGTCCCATAGACTTTAACGGTGTTCGCGTGTTCAAACAAATTTTTTGCCTGTTTGCATATTCTGCAGGCGAACCGAACCGGGGGGTGTTCGGTTCATCCCTACTGTCCATAAGGAATTGAGTTTTTGAAAGGAGTCGGATGAAAACTTTCCACATGCAATATCGTGTATTGTCTGCTGTATTTTTGCGGAATAAGGTACTATTTTGTTTTACCTCTGGATTACAGTTTACCTGAATGTCCAAGAAAGTTATTTTTTTCTTGTCATATGCCATGGTAAACTTCAAATTCGGGTCATTGTTGTTCATTTTGTGGAAGAACTCCAGGAGAGATAGATACAGCTCATAGAGCGCTACAACCACCCCGTGCTAATGCCCCCCCCCCCCCCGGGACAACATTGTGAAACCAAATTTTTACAGTGTGCAGGATGAAGTTAGGAGGGGATCGAGGGAGGCGGACCAGCTCACTATGCAGTGTCACCCGGTCCAGGTGTTCGCCGACTTATCCCCTTGTACTATCCAGAGGAGGTGCTCCCTCAAACCACAACTGCTTGTCTTATCCCAGAAGTCTATCAAATATCGGTGGGCGTTTCCCTTCAAGCTAAGCTTTACTTTCCGGAACAAGACACATGGATTCTCTACCATTCAGGACGGTGAACGTCTTCCTCATCAATGCCCAAACTCTTTTCTTCCTACAAGACCCCGGGGTCTTCCAAGCGACCTCCTCCAATGAGCCCTATTTCTCCTTTATGGCAAAGTCAGCACACCAAGCGATCCAAAGACGCTCAGCCTCCTTGATCCCACACTTGATTTGCCCGGTTTTTCAATTTAAAATTTTTCCAGGTTATTCATTGATTGGTGTGATACTCAAGTATCCCCTCAGTGCTGATAAACACTTATTCACTCCTTTTCTCTCTGCGTTACTGTAGATGCTGTTTTGTTTTGATTTTTAGATAAGCGCATATACGGGTGGGTATGTATATATATATATATATATATATATATATATATCTTCCCGTGTGTTTGTCCATGACAGTTCTTGCTTACTGTTGTCAGGGAGGGCCTCGGCGGATTTTTCCCCCTCCCAGGTTCTTCCTCAAAATTGATTTTTTCATTACACTGCCCTGTTCAGTTAGATTTGCTGACTTTCATTTCCGGCCCCATCATGATACCTCACCAGCCCATTTCCTGCGGTAACCCATACAGTAATGTTTAGCCCCGGCTGGGGCTCCCCACACATTTGAGTTTTCTGACCCCTGAGGGACCACGTTACTAAAGTGGGTCTAGGCCAGAGCGCATTACATGCTCCTCCATCTGCCTCAATGTTGGGGTTCTTCCTTGAAGCAGATCCTTGCCCACCATTTCGATGGAATTCTTCAAGGTTCTCTGCCCATGTGGGAACTGGCAGGTCCATTTCCACTCCAATTGGACCTACGGTATCCATGTGGTGGATATTGTATGGTCCTCCTCTTCCCCTCCTCCTGCTCTCTATTCTCTATCCGCTATCACAATTTCCCTTTCTTCTTTCCAGACACAGAGGAATCCATCTCAAGGTCCATGATCTATTTCCTTTCTCCCAGGTCATCTTGCTCCGATACTGTCAGGAAGGGCAAGCCAGTAACCAAAATGTCAGAAGAACATCTGTGTGCGGGTTCCCAGTAAGAAGACACTTCTTACTGAGCATACGCGCATGCACAGATGCGTGAATGACGGTGCGTGTGCGCGCACGGGAATGCACACGCGCATGTTGTGACAGTTCTTGGCGCCAGATGCGCTATTTAAAGGAGACTGATGCCCACGTTCATTGCTGCCTGGTCTACAGTGTTCCCTGTGACCCCTGCTACCTGTTGATCTTGAATACCTGTTCCAGTGGACTTTTGGCTTGTTCCTAACTATTCCTGCCTTCTGCCTGCCTCTGATTCCGGCTTGTCCTGATTTTGCTTCTGTCTCTCCCCTGGTCTGCTTGCTGCCCGCCTGTTACTGACTCGGCCTGTACTTTGACTCTGCTCCAGCTACCGCACTTATTCCAGATCTGTCCTCTAGTGTTTGACCCGGCTTGCCTGTACCTGTCTTTGTTCCGATCTACAGGACACCTCCTTGCTGACTGCTGGGTCCTGCTTCCAGTCTGATCCTGTCTCCAGCCTGCCTGCTGTTCCAGCCATCTTCCAGCCATCTTCCTTGCTGAGAGTCTCTCCACAGCCTCATCAGAAGTTCCGACCAGCCCCTGCAACAGCGATCCTGCAAGGGAATTGTGCCACTCTGCACTCCCGAGCTCCCTGTCTGCTCTATCAGAGGTTCTCGAGTCAGAGGTGTAAGAGAGGCCTTCCCCTGCATACCGGGCTCTAAAATCAGGTACGCGACAGTACCAGACAGCCATGTCTGAGCCCGAGCAGGGAACCTCTCCAATGGATGATCTTTGTCGGCATCTTGCTGGACTGACTCAGGCCATTAAGAGCTTGCAAGAGGGCTATACTAAACTGGAAGGAAGTGTCCAGGCCCTATCCTCACCTGCTGCTCATCCAGCCTCCGCCACAACTGGGACTCCTGCTACACCCACAGTGATAATGTTGCCTCCAGAGCCCAAGGTTCCTACACCCGAGAGATTCTCTGGGGAATGCAGTAAATTCAGAGAGTTCCGTAATGCCTGCAAACTCTTTTTTGTCCTGCAACCACGGACATTCTCTTTGGAGACTACCAAGGTTGGCTTTGTTATTTCTCTGTTGCAAGGTCAGCCTCAGTCCTGGGCTCACCATCTGTTGGAGCAGAAGTACGAATCTCTCAACAACTTGAGTACCTTATTCCATGCTATGTCCCAGCTCTATGAGGACCCTCACAGGACTGCCACCGCAGAAGCACCCCTTAATGCTCTCCAGCAAGGTCGCAGATTATGTATCTGCATTTAGGTGCTGGAGTTCAGATACAAACTGGAACGATGCCGCCCTGCGATACCAGTTTTGTATGGGCCTTTCTGAACCCTTGAAAGATGAACTGGCCCGAGTGGGCATTCCTAAAACCTTAGATGCCCTCATCAACCTATCTATCCAAATTGATAGGCGTCTAAGGGAACAAAGGTCTGAACGTACATCAGAACCATACAGTCCTGTGTGGATATTACCACGAGTATCCAGCTTCCCTAATCCTGCTCATGCAGCTCCTGTGACTCCCACCGACTCACCACCAACACCTCCGAACCGACGCAGTTGGGCCTGCTCCACCCCTCACTCACTGCTGAAGAGCGTCAATGCTGGCGTATCAACAACCTTTGCCTCTATTGTGGGGAGCCTTGACACTACGTGAGGTCATGCCCAGCAAAGCTTCGTAAGTGTTTATCCATCTCTTCTGAACATGCACATGCCTTACCAAACAACTCTTCTCACCTGGCTATCCTAATTATTTTACAGCTTCCAGTAGGGAATACCCAGGTCACCGCTATAATTGACTCTGGAGCTTACAGCTGCTTTATGGACTTATCCTTTGCCACTAGGCACCAAGTTCCTCTGCGACCCAGGGCGAAGGGACTTTCTGTGCATTTAGCTGATGGGTCTGCTATTAAATAAGGATTAGTCATGCAAGAAACTGTCCCATTATCCACCACCATTGCCAGTAACCATCAGGAACTGTTGTGTTTGGATGTCATTGTTTCCCATTATCCTTGGATTGCCCTGGTTACAGGCCCACAACCTGCACATCAATTGGAACACAGGCGAGATCAGTTTCCATTCCCCTTACTGCCATCAACACTGTCTACAGGTAGTTACTTGTGCTCCCCCATCCTTGCTATGTATGGACTTCCTGGATGTATTCAGTAAAAAGGAGCAGAAACTCTTCCCCCACCCAGGTCCTATGACTGCCCTATTGAGCTTCTCCCCGGAGCCGAAGTCCCTTTTGGAAGAATCTTCCTCCTAACAGAACTTGAGTTAGGGACCCTAAAGTATTATATTGATGACAATCTAAAGAAAGGGTTCATCCGCCCATCCACTTTTCCGGCAGGGACAGGAATTTTCTTTGTAAAGAAGGATCACTCTCTACGGCCCTGCGTAGATTATCGTGAACTCAATAAGATCACAATTAAAAACAGGTACCCCCTTCCCTTGGTACCCAAATTGTTTCAAAGACTTGGGGCCGCAACTATATTCACTAAACTGGACCTTCGTGGGGCTATAATTTAGTCAGTTTCCAAAGTGGAGACAAATGAAAAATGCCTTTCCACTCCCGATTCGGGCATTTTGAATATTTGGTGATGCCCTTTGGACTGTGTAATGCCCCTGCCACATTCCAGCATTTTGTTAATGATATTTTCATAGACTATCTAGACCTGTTTGTCATAATATACCTGGACGATATCCTGATCTTTTCCTCATCCCTGGACAAACACGTGGACATGTTGGAAGTGTGCTAAAGCGGCTTCGGCAACACGGTCTTTACGCAAAACCTGAGAAGTGCGAGTTTAAACGCCAAAGTATACAGTTCCTAGGGTTGATAATTTCAGTGGAAGGTATCAAGATGGATCCTCAGAAGGTTGCTTCTATCCTTGACTGGCCAGTCCCTGCAGATAACAAAGGTATCCAATGCTTTTTGGGGTTTGCAAATTTTTATATGAAATTTATCAGAGGATTGTCAACCATCATCTCCCCCATCACATAACAACAGCAAAAATCACCAGCGCTAAAAAATTGGTGGAGGAATGTAAAAATCCTCAAAATGTCAAGAGGTGCAGGAAAATCAAAAGGAGGATGTGAATCCAGAGCAGCAGGATAAATTTGTACCCGGAAATACCAAATATACAAAGTTAAAACACTAAAATCCAGCACTCATGGAACATACACAATGACACATGTAGGCTTTAAGTTATAATGAAGAACTTTGTCCATTTATTAGTCAGAATTTAAAATATAAAAATAAAAAGAATCCAATCCCAAATGGACCAAAAAAACAAGAAATAGATGTGATATTCACAATGGTCACAAATTTTTCATTATAACTTAAAGCCTACATGTGTCATTGTGTATGTTCCATGAGCGCTGGATTTTAGTGTTTTTTCCCCCATCAAATAGCTAACCAAGCAAGGCACCCGGTTTCATTGGTACCCTGAGGCACAAACTGCCTTTGAGACTCTCAAGAAGCTGTTTATCTCTGCATCTGTCCTAAAACACCCTGATCCAGCTTTGCCATACATTTTGGAGGTAGACGCATCTGAAACAGCAGTCGGAGCAGTCCTTTTCCAGAGACAGGGGCTCAAGGTTTTATTGCACCCAGTTGCATTTTTCTCCTGTAAGCTATCAGAAGCAGAAAGAAATTATGATGTTGGAGATCGAGAACTGTTGGCAATCAAAGCAGCACTTGAAGAGTGGCGGTACCCCTTGGAAGGAGCAGCACATCCATTTCTGATCTATACTGATTATAAAAATCTACAATACCTGAAAGTTGCCAAGAGGTTGAAACCATGTCAGGCCAGGTGTCACGGGGATACGCACCTGATCAGCGAGTCCGTTGGAGCAGAGTGAGGTCACCCGTACGGATCCAACTCACGGGCCCCTGGTAGTGCAGACAGGAGGCACGGGAGTGCGGAAGGGTAAGAGAGCCTGAGATTGGTTCCTGGAAGGCGGCTCCAGATCCTGGGTTCAGGAGGGTAGCTAAGCCAGGCAGGCTGCAGGCTGGCAGGTAGGCAGGCAGGTGTATAGAGCAGCGCAGCTGGGCGGATGCAGAAGGAGCGGTCAGACAGGCAGGGTTCGGCAACGTTCAGGCAATATGGTACAGCGGGGTAGGCAGGTTCAGGGTCAAGGACAGGCCGAGGTCGGGTGCAGGCGGATAGCAGGGAAAGTCCAGCAACAAGCCGGGTGGTCAGAAGGTCGGATTTCGGGCGAACAACAGGAGCAGGATACACAGGGGACTGCAGATCAGACAGCACCGGTCTGAAGTGTTCCAGGAGTTTAAATAGGCAAACCGGCGTGCGTCGGCGCGCGCAATGGCGCACGCGCGCGTGCGCCCGCAATGCGCGCACATGCACTCGCACGCACAGGCACACCAACGCGCACAGGCACGCGCGCCCGCGGTCTGGGGAGTGCACCAGCGCGGACGGGAACATGCCAAACATCAGCGCGCATCGGCGCACGCGAACGCACACCAAAGCGATCACCGACACGCCCGGCAAGGTACGTTCTCTGACAGTGCCCCCCCCTTTAGGGCAGCCCCTGGATGCCCAATTGAGCGATCTTCGCTGCATGAGACCTCCTGAAAGCTTGCATGAGTTCCTCCACATGTATGCCGCTTTCGGGTTCCCAGGAGTTATCTTCTGGGCCGTAACCCCTCCACTTAATTAGATATTGCACCTGGTTGTGTCTCTTCCTACAGTCCAGGATTGCCTCCACCTCAAACTCCTCCTCGTTGTCAATCAAAA
Organism: Rana muscosa; assembly: GCA_029206835.1. Classification (NCBI taxonomy): domain Eukaryota; kingdom Metazoa; phylum Chordata; class Amphibia; order Anura; family Ranidae; genus Rana; species Rana muscosa. Next base: position 1,222,629,879 of record CM055122.1, read on the forward strand.
CAGGTTCCGGTGGGCCAGTGTTACGGCCAGCGAAGGGGTTAGGGACAACCGGCTTTAACAGGGTCACATGAAAGACTGGGTGGACCTTCAGGGAGTTAGGCAGGTCGAGCTCATATGCCACATTGTTGATCCTCCTCTTTACCGAGAAAGGTCCCATGAACTTAGGGCCCAACTTCCTGGACGGACAGGCCATCTTTAGGTTAATTGTGGATAACCACACCTGGTTGCCAGGCTCCAGAATGAGTTCCCCTCTCCTTTTCCTATCAAACATCCTCTTGTTGTACTCCTGGGTCTTAGACATGGTCTCCTGTAGAAGTTTGTTATTGGAGAAGAAGAAATCCATTGTTTCGGACACTGCAGGGATCGTGCATTCGGGTATGGTACTTGGCAAAAAGGAGGGATGGAATCCATAGTTGGCAAAGAATGGGGTTTGCTTAGTGGCAGAGTGCAGGGAGTTGTTGTAAGCAAATTCAGCGATGGGGAGTAGGGAGACCCAATCATCCTGGGAAAAGGAGGAAAAACAACGGAGGTACTGTTCTAATGTTTGGTTGGTTCTCTCTGTTTGACCATTCGTCTGAGGGTGGTACGCCGAAGAGAATGCCAACTCAATTTCCAGAGACCCACAAAGAGCCTTCCAAAATCTGGAGGTGAACTGGGCGCCTCGGTCTGAGACAATACTTGCCGGAACTCCATGGAGCCTCACTATCTCCCTGATAAAAACCCTCGCCATCTCCATGGCGGAAGGTGTACCTTTCATGGGCAAAAAATGAGCCATCTTGGACAGCCTGTCAACGACAACGAAGACCGTGGAGAATCCTTCGGACAGGGGGAGCTCCACTATGAAGTCCATCGACACCATCTTCCAGGGTCTTTCAGGGACAGGTAGAGGTTTTAATAGACCCCAGGCCCTCATCCGGCTATTCTTGTTCCGGGAGCAGGTGTTGCATGAGTCCACGTATCTCTTGCAGTCGCTACCCAGCTGCGGCCACCAGAACGTGCGCTTGATAAGCTCGGCCGTTTTCAAGGTACCGAAATGTCCGGCCAACTTGTGGTCATGGCAAAGTTCCAGAACAGCTATCCGAAGACCCTCAGGGACCAGAATTTTGCCCTCGTGCCTGATCAGACCATCTTGTGCCCTGACACAGTCCTCCGGAAGAGAGGTCAAGCCAGCAGACGCCCGCTTAATACGGGGCATGAGGTCTTCTTGAAGCAGCAGGAAGTTCCCGGCAGGGAGGATGGTGTCAACAGGTAAGTTCTCTTCAGGAGTGTTGAACATTCGGGACAGTGCGTCCGGTTTAATGTTTTTTGAGCCAGGCCTGTAGGTGATGTGGAACAGAAACCTTGAGAAAAAAAGTGCCCACCTTGCCTGCCTTGGCTTCAACCTCTTAGCTGTTCTCAGGTACTCGAGGTTCTTGTGGTCCGTGTAGACCAAAATGGGGTGTGCCGCCCCCTCGAGCAGGTAACGCCATTCTTCTAATGCGGCCTTGATAGCCAGGAGTTCCCGGTCACCCACGTCATAGTTCCGTTCCGCCGTGGAAAGCTTGCGCGAGAAGACGGCCAGTGGAAAAAGTAAGGCTTTAGCCCCCTGACGCTGGGATAGCACAGCCCCCACTGCATTTTCGGAAGCGTCCACTTCCAGGACGAAAGGAAATGCAGGGTCAGGGTGCTTCAGGATGGAGGCAGAGACAAATAATTCCTTCAGTTTGTCAAAGGCAGCTTGGGCTCTAGGGGACCAATAGAATCGGTTTCCTTGTTTGGTCAGTTCGGTAAGAGGGGCGACAATTGCAGAGAAACTTCTGATGAACTTCCGGTAGAAGTTGGAAAATCCGATGAAGCGCTGGACCCCTTTTTTATCTGTGGGGGCAGGCCAGTCCAGGATAGCCGACACCTTCTGAGGGTCCATTTTAATGCCCTCAATCGAAATGATCAAACCGAGAAACTGGATGCTTTGCCGCTCGAACTCACATTTCTCCGGCTTGGCGTAAAGCCCATGTCGTCTGAGCCGAACAAGGACATTCCGGACATGCCTGCGATGGTCGTCTACAGAGGAGGAGAATATCAAGATATCGTCCAGGTATACTATGACGTACAAGTCCAGGTAATCACGGAAGATGTCATTGACAAAATGTTGGAAGGTAGCCGGAGCGTTACACAGTCCGAACGGCATAACTAGATATTCGTAGTGCCCGAACCGTGTGCGGAAGGCAGTCTTCCACTCATCCCCCTCTCGAATGCGGATCAGGTTGTACGCTCCTCGGAGGTCAAGCTTGGTGAATATGACCGCCGTTCCCAGCCTCTGGAAAAGTTCCGGCACGAGAGGTAAGGGATAACGGATTTTAATGGTGATCTTGTTCAACTGCCGATAATCAATACAGGGGCGTAGGAAATGGTCCTTTTTTTCGACGAAAAAGATGCCCGCACCTGCAGGCGAGGTGGTTTTTTTAGGTTGTCGTCGATGTAGACCTTCAGTGTGCCCAATTCCTGCTCGGTCAACGGGAAGATCCTCCCAAAAGGTACTTCGGTCCCAGGCAAAAGTTCTATAGGGCAATCATATGGTCTGTGAGGAGGAAGGGTTTCTGCTCCCTTCTTACTGAACACGTCCAGAAAGTCATGGTAGGGCTCAGGGATGGTTTTCTGAAGGTCAGGGTCTGTGCCCAGACAGAGCAGGTGAGGGTGGTCGGTAGAGGCTTGTTGCAGGCAGTGTTGCTGGCAATAATCTGAGAGGAATTTAACCCTCCCTGTAGCCCAGTCAATGTTGGGGTTATGGGCTTGCAGCCAGGGCATCCCCAGAATGACGGGGAATAGCGGAGAGGAGATGGCATCCAGACTTAGGAACTCCTGATGGTGGGTTGCCACCGAGGCCAACAAGGGAACGGTTTCCTGAGTGACGGGGCCGGATTTGATAATGGAGCCATCAGTGAGGTGTACTGCAAGTCCCCGGGATTTCGGCTGCAGGGGAATGTGATGACTGGCAGCAAATGTCAAATCGATAAAGCAGCTGCATGCCCCCGAATCAATTATGGCGGGTACTAGGATTGCGGAAGTCCTTCCGGGGGGCTGTAAAGAGATGGAGAGAGCCAAGTGAGAAGTTGGGTTAGGCAACAAAGAGGCACAAGTAGAAGAAACAGGCAGGCACTTACGCATCTTGGCCGGGCAGGATCTCACGTAGTGTCCTGGTTCGCCACAGTACATGCACAGATTGTTGCTACGCCTATGCTGGCGTTCTTCGGGAGAGAGAGAAGGGCGCAGTAAGCCCAGTTGCATGGGTTCCGGGTCATCTAAGGCCGGTGACGGGGAAGCCGGAGGTGCAAGACGGACTGGGTTTGAGACCTTGGGGAGCAACCAGGTGGGTCGGAACTGACTGGAGGTCCTCTCGGAGCGGCGCTCTCTCAGGCGCCGGTCGATCTGAATTGATAGATCTATTAGCTTGTCCAGGGTTTGAGGAACTCCGACACGTGCTAGCTCGTCCTTGAGCTGATCCGACAGGCCCATCCGGAATTGGTACGTTTGAACTCTGCCGCGTAGTCCTCGGCCGCTCTGCGGCCTTGCAGGAGAGAGTGAAGAACGGATTCTGCAGTAGCCGCTTGTTGCGGGTCCTCGTAGAGTTGGGACATAGCGGCAAAGAACGTGGCAAGGGTCTCCAAGGAGGCATCTTTCTGCTCTAGAAGGCGGTGAGCCCAGGCCTGCGGCTCGTCGGTCAGCAGGGAGATGACGAAGCCCACCTTGATTACTTCCAGAGAAAAGGTGCAGGGTTGCAGGGCGAAGAAAAGCTCGCAGGCGTTGCGGAATGCACGGTATTTGCTGTGATCGCCCGCAAACTTCTCGGGTGTAGGGACCCTGGGTTCCGGAGGAAGCATGACGACGGAAGGTGTAGCCGGATATCCCGTGGATGTGGTGCCTTGCGGGCTGGCAGGCGAGGACAGGACTTGAACTCTTTCCTCCAACCTGGTATAGCCGGCTTGGAGGTCTTTCACGGCTTGCGTCAGCCCGTTCAGGTGTCGGCATAATTCCTCCATGGGATCCCTCCCCTGCTCGGACTCGGACATGGCTGTCTGATACTGTCACGGGGATACGCACCTGATCAGCGAGTCCGTTGGAGCAGAGTGAGGTCACCCGTACGGATCCGACTCACGGGCCCCTGGTAGTGCAGACAGGAGGCACGGGAGTGCGGAAGGGTAAGAGAGCCTGAGATTGGTTCCTGGAAGGCGGCTCCGGATCCTGGGTTCAGGAGGGTAGCTAAGCCAGGCAGGCTGCAGGCTGGCAGGTAGGCAGGCAGGTGTATAGAGCAGCGCAGCTGGGCAGATGCAGAAGGAGCGGTCAGACAGGCAGGGTTCGGCAACGTTCAGGCAATATGGTACAGCGGGGTAGGCAGGTCCAGGGTCAAGGACAGGCCGAGGTCGGGTGCAGGCGGATAGCAGGGAAAGTCCAGTAACAAGCCGGGTGGTCAGAAGGTCGGATTTCGGGCGAACAACAGGAGCAGGATACACAGGGGACTGCAAATCAGACAGCACCGGTCTGAAGTGTTCCAGGAGTTTAAATAGGCAAACCGGCGTGCGTCGGCGTGCGCAATGGCGCACGTGCGCGCGCGCCCGCAATGTGCGCACATGCACCCGCACACACAGGCACACCAACGCGCACAGGCACGCGCGCCCGCGGTCTGGGGAGTGCACCAGCGCGGACGGGAACATGCCAAACATCAGCGCGCATCGGCGCACGCGAACGCACACCAAAGCGATCACCAACACGCCCGGCAAGGTACGTTCTCTGACACCAGGTGGGCACTTTTTTTTACCAGATTTTCTTTCCATATTACTTACAGGCCAGGGTCGAAGAACACAAAATCTGATACAATTTCCCCCATGTTCAATGAGTCAGAAGTTCCAAAACCTCCGGATTAGGGATGAGCTTTATGTTCGAGTCGAACATGAGTTCGACTCGAACATTGGCTGTTCGCCCGTTCGGCGAACAACGAACAATTCGGGGTGTTCGCGGCAAATTCGAAAAGCCACGGAACACCCTTTAAAAGTCTATGGGAGAAATCAAAAGTGCTAATTTTAAAGGTTAATATGCAAGTTATTGTCATAAAAAGTGTTTGGGGACCTGGGTCCTGCCCCAGGGGACATGTATCAATGCAAAAAAAAGTTTTAAAAACTGCAGTTTTTTCGGGAGCAGTGATTTTAATAATGCTTAAAGTGAAACAATAAAAGAAAAATTATCCTTTAAATTTTGTATCTGGGGGGTGTGTATAGTATGCATATAAAGTAGCGCATGTTTTCCGTGCTTAGAACTGTCCCTGCACAAAATGTAATTTCTAAAGAAAAAAAAGACATTTAAAACTACTCACAGCTATTCATGAATTGTCGGGTCCCAAATTTCCCCAAACGATACAAACCCTCTTATATCCATCATAAATTTCCTCAGTTATACATCTCAAACGCAGAAGAGAAATCTAAAGGGGTGAGAATTATTTTTTCCAGACATAACTCCTTTTCCCTCTCCAAAGAGGTAGTTGATCCCAACGGTAGTTACCTTCTCCTAGTGGGTACCATCAATGGTTCCACGTTTACATTTGTATCATACTACGCTCCAAATCGAGGGCAAGCAGAATTCTTCTCATATTTGATGAAGACTCTATCCTCACACTTTTCAGGTATGGTAATCATGGGGGGGACTCGAATGTAGCCCTAGATCAGACTCTCGATAAGTCGGGAGATGGAGGAGCTTGGCTCCTCTGTCCTCCGAAATATAGCACTCGTATAGCTAAGCTCATTCACTCCCACGGTTTGGTAGACATATGGAGGGAATTAAACCCCTCCACAAAAGACTACACACACTTTTCAGAGCCCAAATTGTCAATCTTGAAAAATCATTTCTAAAGATACCCAAAAACCATAAACAAAACCCAACAGCCTCATCTATTGCACAATTAGAAGCAGGACGTCTATCCCTCAATATTGCGCTTACCACTCAAGTCGAAAAGGTAATGATTAAGCACAGTTTGGATGTATGAAACCCATCTATGTGACTAGATATCTGGTGTCCTGGTGTATCCTGGTGATTTTCAATAAAGGAACGTCTTTGGAACCTTTGGATGTGCAACCATTTCTTCTTTTTCCTCGAAAAGGACCTACGTTGGGCTACGTCCCAGCACTACCTGCTGAAAGACAAAATAGGCCCCAGACTAGCTTACAGGTTGACCCCTAAACCACGATCCTTTTTCTTCCCCAAAATCCGCTCCCTTACGGGTTCCCTCACCCAGAATCTGGATAATATAATGGCCGAGTTCCATAAGTTCTATTCAATGCTATACCAGGCAAACACTCAGGCCTCTTCGAAAGAGTTGATTGACTTTCTTGACGGGATCCCCCTACCCAATCTGGCTTCTGCACACCACTCTGACCTTAAAGAACCTATCACAGAGTCAGAAGTGTTAGAAGTCATTAAAAATGGATCAGCCCCAGGACCTGATGGGTTCTCCGTCTGCTGTTAAAAGACATTCACTCCAACCTTCTCTCCGTATTTGACGAGACTTTTCAACACTCTTCGGAAGGGTTCACACATTGAAAGTGACGCTAATTCAGCATACATATCGGTCATTCCTAAACCAGGCAAAGATGCTTCTGAGGTTAGCAATTATAGACCAATCTTTTTGATCAATAACGATCTCAAAATTCTAACAAAAATTTTAGCCAATAGACTGTCATCTTTTATAGACCGGTATGTACATAAAGATCAGGTGGGATTTATCCCAGGGAGACAGTGGCCAGATCAAATACGGAGAGCTATCAATATTATCTCACTATTACGTTTGGGCTGGGATGGGGGGTCCCCTCAAGAGGGCTACCTCTTGTACATCGATTCACAGAAGGCATTTGATACAGTGGAGTGGCCATTCTTATTTGAGGTTTTGTCCAGGTGGGGTTTTGGGCCTTAGGGCCCTATATTCTAACCCCAGCACACGTGTGAGACTTCAGGGCCAATACTCGGAGCGGTTTCCTATATCAAAAAGCACAAGACAGGGTTGTCCCTTGTTGCCTTTGATATTCGCAATAGCTATTGAGACATTGGCAATTGGCATCAGGAAGCACCCGCACATTCGTGGGGTCCATCGTGGCCCGAAGACTCACAAGTCTTTGCGGATGATTTATTACTCTTCGTCACATCACCTTTAATTTCTACACCAATCATCCTGTCTTTATTACATAAATTCGGAAAGGTTTCTGGTTTACATGTTAACATTTCAAAATCTATAGCACTCAACATTACGACCCCGGCTCTACTTATTGAGACACTTAAAAAACATTTCCCCTTCCACTGGAGCTCTTTCTCTCTCCCCTATTTGGGGGTCAACCTGACAGCTAATGTTGGACAACTATACAGCGCTAACTTCCCCGCAATCTATAAAAAACAAAGCTCTGACTTGGACACCTGGTCTAAATGTGATCTATCCTGGTTAGGCAGAGTTGCCTCTGTCAAAATGACCTTACTGCTGCGTTTATTGTACCTCTTCAGATCATTACCTATCTTGATTCTAAAATCTCATCTTAATAAATTCCAATCCAAAGTTATCAAATTTATTTGGGGCTCCAAAGGCTATCGGTGTCCTAGGAGTGTTCTCCTCAGACTACAAATCAGGCAGCTCAACTTGCCCAATTTTACATAATCTACACAAGTGGTAATAGACCTGATTAGGTCAATATGGAGAGGCAATCTATCTCCAGACACACCATAAATTATCTTCTCTAGTGCCCCACTAAAAGCTGACCACAGATTTTAGCACCCACCCTATCTCACTCTATGGCCCTGTGCGACTCACTTCATGCTAATCCTGCACTCAGATCTGAACTCCGTCCCTTAACCCACCTCTTTCATAATCCTCTTTTTCCACCAGGCCTTGATATTAGAGCTTTCCAGTGGTGGTTAAATAAAATACTTTTTAGGATAGGGCACTTTTTCCCCTCTATGGGGCCTTTAACTTTCAACCACTGTGTCATCAAGCTAGAGATGCCCCAATCAGAGAAATTTAGACTAACACAAATTCGTAATTTTTTACTCTCTATTTGGAAGACTAGACCCGACACCTTGAGAGTTACGTCCTATGAACAATGGTGCACCGAAATCAAGGATCAGAAGGGGAGCATATCTCTGATATACTCCTCATTGGCAGAGACTTCAGGAAAAGCTTTGTATGCATTCTTTTGGGAACAAGAATTAAATATAGACTAGAATACAGAAACCTGGTATCATCAATTTACACAATCCTTTAAAGGTATTGTAAATGTCTCTTTAGTAGAGGCTAGTATCAAACTTCTAACACGCTGGTATCTTGTTCCCTCCCACCTAGCTCAGATCTTCCCTGTGTTTTAGGGGTTGTGGACATTTAGGTGATCTCCTCCATACTTGGTGGAACTGTCCCTGCGTAAGGGGTTTCTGGAACAAGGTATTCCACTTGTTGCGGAAGGTCACGGGTCTGGCTATTTCTAAATCACCGCTCATTGCTCTGCTGAATGAAAAAGTAGATAAGATACCAATACGCTCTCAAAAACTGATCTATTTTATATTATTGGGGGCAAAGATGACCATTGCCTGGGCCTGGAAACAGCCAACTGTGTCCTTACTGGCAGCAAAAAGGAAAATCTCATGGATAATGATCCAGGAAACAGCAATTAGTATTATCCAAGACAAAATTAAGAGATTTGACGCGATTTGGGATCCATGGACCGAACAAGTTCTCTCCCCTTCCTAAACACAAACTAATTAACCCGATCTATCTCCTCTGTCTATACTGTCCTCTATATACCCCTTTCTCCCCTCTTCTACATTCCTTCTGCTTTTTTTTCCTCTTTTTTCTTTTATCTGAATCACTCCAAAGTGTGGTCGAATAAATTAGTTTTGCTCCATATTTATGTATTTTAAAGGTTATAAAGGATATGTGGGTGAGCATTCCAATAATAATCCTGCATAGCTACGTGTAGGAGGTAATATGCCATTAAACTTCAAAGACCTTCCACTATTAGGATACTGTCTCTCGAGATATGCCTAGAGGTCTGGGAAGTTCACAGTCTCATGGCCACCCTTGAGGTTCTTAAAGGGTTAAGATTAATGAATATGCTTAATCATTATGGGATTTCACACCACCAACTCCCCGGATAGTGATAATCTTTGTTACTTGTGACCTCGAGCACTTTTACAACTATTGGGTGTACGAAAATAGCATGTGTCATCTCTCTCCTGCCTTAGGCTCATTCTGACAGCTATTCGCTATGGCCATTAATATCACTTCCCTAAATGTTAATCTCCCTGGCGGTATTCCCGAGCGTGACTCGGGGTTGTTTTTTTCTGGTAGGATCGGTAACCCTGAGTCACGCTCGGGGTAACATTGCAGAGCTGCCAGCGGAGTCCCCTTACCTTTTCCTGGCGATCCAGCGATGATGTCCTGCGCTGTGATCGCCGGTGAGATCACCGGCGAGAGTGCCGACTCCCTCTCACTTCCTGGTTCCCTTCCCTGTGAGCAGCAGCAGCGCATGGGAGCGGAACTGGGCGGAAATTTCAAAAGTTCAAAAGTTCAAAAGTAACACAAACATAAAAGAGGTGATATATTGTAATCTGAGAGGATTGCACTGTATCATCTCTGTATCATCTCAGATCTGATTACGGTACAGTGCCCCTTGCCTGCCATTTTCCTGTCATCTGTGCCCATAATTTTTTTTATAACATGGCATCAACATCAAAAAAGCGCCACTTTATTACTACAAGGGCGCTTTTGGACCAGTTGAGTGACAGCGGCAGCGACACGGAGTTGCTCGCAGAACTGAGCGATAGTGAGTCATGGGGAGATTTGTCGTCTGACACTGATCTGGCAAGTGACAACGGCGATGATCCTGCACCTGACCTCAGCAATGTGCGCACTTGGTGCCCTATAGACTGCGATACAGACCAGGTAGCGCCCCCAAGATTTCCGTTCACTGGATCACCTGGGATAAAGGTAGATGTTGAGCGTGACAACCCTCTGGCATACCTGCAATTAATACTCACTGAAGAGGTAATTGAAAAAATTGTCACAGAGACCAATCTCTACCATGATCAGCAATCCGCTATGCTGCATGCCAGGTTTTCCAGAAGCAGAAAGTGGGAACCGGTGACGAAAGATGACATCTAGCAGTTTCTGGGACTCATCATTCTTCAGGGGGTGGTGGGGAAACCGCTCCAGAAATTGTACTGGACCACCAATAAGTTACTGGCCACTCCATTTTTTGGCACCGTGATGTCAGAATACCGGTTTTCCCTCATCATGAAGTATTTCCACTTCACGAACAATGAAGAGTTTGATGAGGCCACGCATCCTGCGCCCAAACTAAAAAAAATCTGGGAGATATGCCAAATGATTGTGACCAATTTCCAGCGGACCTATGTGCCAGAAAGGGACATCAGCGTGGACGAAAGTTTGATGGCCTACAAGGGACGCCTAAGCAGGATACAGTACATTGCATCCAAAAGAGCGTGGTTTGGCATCAAATTCTACATGCTCTGCGAGTCATCCACAGGGTACATCTGGAATTCGGTCATTTACACCGGTAAAGGCACGAAGTTCAACCCCAGGTACAGCGGCTATGGGATGGCCACATCATCTGTCCTTACACTGCTGGAGCCATTGCTGAACCAAGGATATTGTGTGACCATGGATAATTTCTACACGTCTCCAGAACTGTATGAGGTTTTGCTACAAAACAAGACTGATGGGTATGGTACCGTTAGACCTAACCGATGTGACATGCCATCTATGTTTGCCAAGAAAAAAATTAAAACCAGAGAAATGGTTGCCTTTCAGAAGGGTAAGATGATGGCAATGCGATGGCGAGACAAGAAGGACGTGTGTCTCTTGCAAAGTGTCAGTGTGGTTACACGATCTTGTGGCGGAAGATTGTGGAACGACGCAACGGCACTCATCAAGTCTGTGGCAGAGACTTTGAACGAGCTTCGCACCGGTTGCTAGGTCAGAGAGAGTACGCCTATCCGGTGGTTGCTGAATCCAGCGTGGAACTGATTTGTCCTCTGGATCTAAGATTGTACCCGTGATACGCAAAGCAAGGTACCTGAACCTCTCCTATCCCTCTACCCCTCTGTTGGAACTGGTATAATAAAGCTCTTGAAGAAAAAGTATCCAAGCGTTGGTGTGAACATTCATGAAAGCTCTTCAAGAGGGATCGCTGACACGAGTGTGGTGAATAGTGATGAGCCGAACACCCCCGGGTTCGGTTCGCACCAGAACCCGCGAACGGACCGAAAGTTCGAACGAACATTAGAACCCTATTAAATACAATGGATGCGAACGTTCGAATTCTAAAGTGCTAATTATAAAAACTATTATGCATGTTATTGTCCTAAAAAGGGTTTGGGAACCCGGGTTCTGCACCAGGGGACATGTATCAATGCAAAAATAAGTTTTAAAAACGGTCGTTTTCCGGGAGCAGTCATTTTAATGATGCATAAAGTGAAAAAAAAAAAGTCAAATATTCCTTTAAATATCGTACCTGGGGGGTGTCTAAAGTATGCCTGTGAAGTGCCACGTGTTTCCCGTGTTTAGAACTGTCCCTGCACAAAATGACACTTCTAAAGGAAAAAAAAGCCATTTAAAACTGCTTGCGGCTTTAATGTAATGTCTGGTCCCGGTAATATGGATGAAAATCTTTAAGAAAAATGGCATAGCTACCCCATGACCCCCCCCCTACCCCAGCCCATTACCAGCCCCTTTGGGTCTTGTATGGATATTAAGGGGAACCCCGCACATAAAATAAAAAAGGCCCTATATACTCTGAACAGCCGTATACAGGCGGTGCATACAAGACAGGGACTGTAGGTTTGTTCTTATGTAGAATCTGTTTGTAATTTTGAACAGGTACATTGTTGAAGTGTAGCTCCAGACCAAAAATCTATTTTTAAACTTTTTGGAAAACATAGGTAAGGGTTATCACCCCTGTAACATTTGTTTTGCTGTCTGTGCCCCTGTTCAGAACATTTCACCTCACTTTCCGTCCTAATGACAACTGTTTTTGAAATGTGGTGTTTTTCTTGAAACAAGGATTGCTGATAAAGCATCAGTACAGAGGAGACACCTTTCTCCCATATTTATTCTTACAGGAGAGAATTTTCCTTCCTAGTGGTAGATTTCCTCTCACTTCCTGTTGTCTTCTTGCGTTTGCAAGTAGGAGTCGTTTGTAAGTTGGATGTTTGAAAGTAGGGACCTGCCGTATATACTCTGCAGAAATAGGCCCCTTAGTTGTTGGTGTTGGCACAACACTGTAAGCACTCACAGTTACTCTTGGTTGGTGCTGGAACGCCCTGCTGTCAACTATTATATCAGGAATTTTAATTACATATAATTGTTGAACAGTGGTAGTAAAAATTGGGCCTTTGATGGTGGTGCTGGTGCCACAACACTGTAAGCCCTGACAGTTACTCTTGGTGGGTGCAGCAATGGGCCCTGCTGTGAATTATTAGATCAAGAATTGTAATTACATGCCCCTGTTGAACAGGGGCTGAAAAATTGGGCCTTAGGCACTGGTGGCACAACACTGCAACCCTTCACAGATACTGTACTTGGAGCACAGCAATGAGCCCTGTTGCAAAGTATTGCTTCAAAAATTGTAATGACACGCCCCTGTTAAACAGGGGCTGAAAAATTGGGCCTTAGGCACTGGTGGCACAACACTGCAACTCCTCACAGATACTGTACTTGGAGCACAGCAATGAGCCCTGTTGCAAAGTATTGCTTCAAAAATTGTAATTACACGCCCCTGTTAAACAGGGGCTGAAAAATTGGGCGTTAGGCACTGGTGGCGGCACCCATAAACAAAAATGATCTTCCAAGCTATCATCATCAATCGTATCATTGAGGACTCGGAGGAGGAGGATAGCCAGTCAACATAACAGCACAGGCACTCAGCATCAGCATCAGTCTTGAAGGGATGTGACATTTTAAAATCAATTAGTCTGTTATATCAGCATCAGGTGTGTGGTAGCTGGTGGTGATCCAAGACTGGTTCATCTTGATGAAAGTCAGTCGATCAACCGAGTCGGTGGACAGGCGCACCCTGTGATCCGTGACAAATCCTCCAGCAGCACTGAATGTGCGTTCCGAAAGAACGCTGGATGCAGGACAGGCCAGTAGCTCAATTGCATACTGTGCAAGCTCTGGCCAGTGATCCATCCTCAAGACCCAGTAAGCCAGAGGATTTTCGGTGGGGAAGGTGTCCAAGTCTGACCTTGCCCCTAGATATTCCTGCACCATGTTTATCAGACGCTGGCGATGGTTGCTGGAACCGATCATACTTTGGGGCTGCGGACTAAAGAATTGTCTGAACGCATCGGTCAGACGGCCACCTTCCCCACCGCTCCTTCTTTGACTGGCCGAAGCCTCAGCAACTCGTTGTCCAGGACCAGGAGTTTGCAACCTCCCAGTCTCTGGGAACGCGTTGCACAGACCTTTCTGCAAGGCCTCCCGGAGTTGTCTCATCCTCTGCTCCCTCTGCGACGGTAACATAAGGTCCGCAACCTTACCCTTGTACCGTGGATCAAGGAGAGTGGCCAGCCAGTAATGGTCCCTCTCCTTGATCCGAAGAATACGAGGATCCTTCCGCAGACTTTGCAGGATCAGGGAGGCCATGCAGCGTAGGTTTGCTGAGGCATTCGCTCCGGAGTCCTCTGGGTCACTAAGGACGACATGATCCGCAGCCACCTCCTCCCAGCCACGTACAAGTCCACTGGTTTCTTGGGACTGTAAATCATCCCTAAAAGACTGCTGCTGATGATGCTGAGTGCCAGCCTCCACCTCCATGCTGACACAATCCTCCTCCTCCTCCTCCTCCTCCTCCTCCTCCTCCTCCTCTTCCTGTGCGATGGGTGGGACAGAAGGAACACTGTCTGGGTAAAGGGGGCCTTGAGAGGCAAGGAAGTCCTCCTCTTCCTGCCTCTGTTCTGCCTCAAGTGCCCTGTCCATTATTCCACGCAGCGTGTGCTCCAACAGGTGGACAAGAGGTACAGTGTCACTGATGCATGCACTGTCACTGCTCACCATCCTCGTGGCCTCCTCAAATGGTGCCAGGACAGTGCATGCATCCCTGATCATGCCCCACTGGCGTGGAGAAAAAAAACCAAGCTCCCCTGACCCTGTCCTGGTGCCGTAGTCGCACAGGTACTCATTGATGGCCCTCTGCTGCGTGTGCAGCCGCTGCAGCATGGCCAACGTTGAGTTCCACCTGGTGGGCATGTCACATATAAGGCGGTTCTTGGGCAGGTTCAACTCCTTTTGCAGCTCAGCCAGGCGAGCACTGGCATTATAAGATCTGCGGAAATGCACACAGACTTTCCTGGCCTGCCTCAGGACATCCTGTAAGCCCGGGTACCTGCCCAAGAAGCGCTGCACCACCAGGTTAAGGACGTGAGCCACACAGGGCACATGGGTCAGTTGTCCCTGTCGGAGGGCGGAGAGGAGGTTGGTGCCATTGTCGCAAACCACCATTCCTGGCTTAAGCTGGCGTGGCGTCAACCACCTCTCGGCCTGGCCCTGCAGAGCAGACAGGACCTCTGCCCCAGTGTGGCTTCTGTCCCCCAAACACACCAGCGCAAGCACGGCATGGCATCTTTTTGCCTGCGTACTTGCGTAGCCCCGTGAACGGCTACGGAGCACCGCTGGTTCATAGGACAAACCACAGGAAGAGGCCATGGAGGAAGAAGAAGAGGAGGGGGTGGAGGAGAGAGGTGTGTCACAACCAGTAGTAGCATTTTGGAGGCGTGGCGGTGGGACAACCTCCAACACTACTGCACCTTGTCCTGAATCCTTCCCAGCTGCCAAAAGAGTGACCCAATGGGCCGTGAAAGAAAGGTAACGTCCCTGTCCATGCCTGCTGGACCATGAGTCAGCGGTAATATGCACCTTACCGCTGACCGCCCTGTCCAGCGAGGCCAAGACATTGCCTTCCACATGCCGGTAGAGAGCCGGAATAGCCTTCCGTGAGAAAAAGTGGCGTTTGGGAACCTGCCACTGAGGAACCGCACATTGCACAAACTCACGGAAGGGGGCCGAGTCTACCAACTGAAAAGGCAGCAGTTGAAGCGCTAGCAATTTAGCCAAGCTAGCATTCAACCGCTGGGCATGTGGATGGCTGGGAGTGAACTTCTTTCGACGGTCCAGCAGCTGGGGCAGGGAAATTTGCCTGCTAGAATCGGACGTCGGTGTACTGCTAGCAGAGTGGGCGCAAGTACTTGGCTGTGACACACCTAATTCTACACCTTCATTCCTCTCAGTGCATGTTTCAGAGAGGACTGAAGTTATAGTGGGGTTGGAGATCCCAGCTGATGCGGTGCAAGGAGAGGTCCGCTTGGTTCTTTGGTGTGGGTCTTTGAGGTAGGCTTGCCAACGAGCTGCATGGCAGGTCAACATATGTCTGGTCAGGCATGTGGTACCCAAGCGGCTGATGTTTTGGCCACGCGATATACGCTTGAGACATATGTTGCAAACAGCAGCTGTGCGATCTGATGCACTAGCCTCAAAAAAGGCCCACACCAAAGAACTTTTTGAATGACGGGCAGAGGCAGCGCCCTGCACAGGCGGAGCTCTGCGGTGTGATTCCGTCGGTGTACTGCCCTTACGCTGGCCACCAAAGGGCATCCTGCCTCGTTGGAGATGTGCCTCCTCCTCATCCTCCTCCTCCTCCTCTCTCCTATTAGGCACCCACGTGGAGTCATTGACCTCATCATCCCCTCCCTCCTCATCACTGGAGCCAATCTGGCAGTATGCTGCAGCTGCTGGAACATGACTGCCAGATTGGTGTCCTTCTTGAGCATCCCCTCTGTCTGCTCTCACGCTACTGCCTTCCTCTAGCTGGGTTTCATCATCAGACCCTTCGAAACGCTGGGCATCCTCCTGGAGCATGTACCCAACACTGTGCTGAAACAGTTCGGGGGACTCCTCAGGAGGAGGACATGGTGGGTCTAGGGAAGGAGTGACTGATGATTTGTCTGACATTGATACCAGGGAAGACGACGCTTTGGCAGCTGCTTTTCCAGTACCCTGAGCCTGGGTGAGAGAGGATGAGGAGGAGGAGGAGGGCTTGGTCATCCACTCTACCAAGTCTTCGGCATGATGTGGCTCAACATGTCCAGCTGCCGAAAAGAAGGACAAGCGTGTCCCATGGCCATGTGCTGATGACAATGCACCGCGTCCACGACCAGCACTGTTGCCCCCAGACACAGAGCCTGCTTGCCCTCTTTTATTGCCTCCTGACTGTCTGCCTCTCCTTGTTTGCCTTCCAGACATTCTAATAGATGGCCTGCAGGGAGATGGGAAAAAAGCAATAAGGGCTACCTTCAGGTGTCCTTCTCTGTCCCTTGAAACAAGGACTTTCACAGTGAAAGAAACTGACACTGTCCCTACCTAGAGTTTTCTGTCCCTAGAATAAATGTTTTTTTTAATCACAATATAGCACAAGGACAATTCACTCAATGTCTCTCCAGGTCCCTGGAAACAAGGACTTGCAGAGTGAAAGAAACTGACACTGTCCCTACCTAGAGTTTTCTGTCCCTAGAATAAATGTTTTTTTTAAGCACAATATAGCACAAGGACAATTAACTCACTGTCCTTACAGGTCCCTGGAAACAAGGACTTGCAGAGTGAAAGAAAAAAAACACTCTCCCTACCTACAGTTTTCTGTCCCTAGAAAAAATGTTTTTTTTAATCACAATATAGCACAAGGAAAATTAACTCACTGTCCTTACAGGTCCCTGGAAACAAGGACTTGCAGAGTGAAAGAAACTGACACTGTCCCTACCTAGAGTTTTCTGTCCCTAGAATAAATGTTTTTTTTAATCACAATATAGCACAAGGAAAATTAACTCACTGTCCTTACAGGTCCCTGGAAACAAGGACTTGCAGAGTGAAAGAAACTGACACTGTCCCTACCTAGAGTTTTCTGTCCCTAGAATAAATGTTTTTTTTAAGCACAATATAGCACAAGGACAATTAACTCACTGTCCTTACAGGTCCCTGGAAACAAGGACTTGCAGAGTGAAAAAAAAAAAACACTCTCCCTACCTAGAGTTTTCTGTCCCTAGAAAAAATGTTTTTTTTAAGCACAATATAGCACAAGGACAATTAACTCACTGTCCTTACAGGTCCCTGGAAACAAGGACTTGCAGAGTGAAAGAAAAAAAACACTCTCCCTACCTAGAGTTTTCTGTCCCTAGAAAAAATGTTTTTTTTAATCACAATATAGCACAAGGAAAATTAACTCACTGTCCTTACAGGTCCCTGGAAACAAGGACTTGCAGAGTGAAAGAAAAAAAACACTCTCCCTACCTACAGTTTTCTGTCCCTAGAAAAAATGTTTTTTTTAATCACAATATAGCACAAGGAAAATTAACTCACTGTCCTTACAGGTCCCTGGAAACAAGGACTTGCAGAGTGAAAGAAACTGACACTGTCCCTACCTAGAGTTTTCTGTCCCTAGAATAAATGTTTTTTTTAATCACAATATAGCACAAGGAAAATTAACTCACTGTCCTTACAGGTCCCTGGAAACAAGGACTTGCAGAGTGAAAGAAACTGACACTGTCCCTACCTAGAGTTTTCTGTCCCTAGAATAAATGTTTTTTTTAATCACAATATAGCACAAGGAAAATTAACTCACTGTCCTTACAGGTCCCTGGAAACAAGGACTTGCAGAGTGAAAGAAACTGACACTGTCCCTACCTAGAGTTTTCTGTCCCTAGAATAAATGTTTTTTTTAATCACAATATAGCACAAGGAAAATTAACTCACTGTCCTTACAGGTCCCTGGAAACAAGGACTTGCAGAGTGAAAGAAACTGACACTGTCCCTACCTAGAGTTTTCTGTCCCTAGAATAAATGTTTTTTTTAAGCACAATATAGCACAAGGACAATTAACTCACTGTCCTTACAGGTCCCTGGAAACAAGGACTTGCAGAGTGAAAGAAAAAAAACACTCTCCCTACCTACAGTTTTCTGTCCCTAGAAAAAATGTTTTTTTTAATCACAATATAGCACAAGGAAAATTAACTCACTGTCCTTACAGGTCCCTGGAAACAAGGACTTGCAGAGTGAAAGAAACTGACACTGTCCCTACCTAGAGTTTTCTGTCCCTAGAATAAATGTTTTTTTTAATCACAATATAGCACAAGGACAATTAACTCACTGTCCTTACAGGTCCCTGGAAACAAGGACTTGCAGAGTGAAAGAAACTGACACTGTCCCTACCTAGAGTTTTCTGTCCCTAGAATAAATGTTTTTTTTAAGCACAATATAGCACAAGGACAATTAACTCACTGTCCTTACAGGTCCCTGGAAACAAGGACTTGCAGAGTGAAAGAAAAAAAACACTCTCCCTACCTACAGTTTTCTGTCCCTAGAAAAAATGTTTTTTTTAATCACAATATAGCACAAGGAAAATTAACTCACTGTCCTTACAGGTCCCTGGAAACAAGGACTTGCAGAGTGAAAGAAACTGACACTGTCCCTACCTAGAGTTTTCTGTCCCTAGAATAAATGTTTTTTTTTAAGCACAATATAGCACAAGGACAATTAACTCACTGTCCTTACAGGTCCCTGGAAACAAGGACTTGCAGAGTGAAAGAAAAAAAACACTCTCCCTACCTACAGTTTTCTGTCCCTAGAAAAAATGTTTTTTTTAATCACAATATAGCACAAGGAAAATTAACTCACTGTCCTTACAGGTCCCTGGAAACAAGGACTTGCAGAGTGAAAGAAACTGACACTGTCCCTACCTAGAGTTTTCTGTCCCTAGAATAAATGTTTTTTTTAAGCACAATATAGCACAAGGACAATTAACTCACTGTCCTTACAGGTCCCTGGAAACAAGGACTTGCAGAGTGAAAGAAAAAAAACACTCTCCCTACCTACAGTTTTCTGTCCCTAGAAAAAATGTTTTTTTTAAGCACAATATAGCACAAGTAAAATTAACTCACTGTCCTTACAGGTCCCTGGAAACAAGGACTTGCAGAGTGAAAGAAAAAAAACACTCTCCCTACCTACAGTTTTCTGTCCCTAGAAAAAATGTTTTTTTTAATCACAATATAGCACAAGGAAAATTAACTCACTGTCCTTACAGGTCCCTGGAAACAAGGACTTGCAGAGTGAAAGAAACTGACACTGTCCCTACCTAGAGTTTTCTGTCCCTAGAATAAATGTTTTTTTTAATCACAATATAGCACAAGGAAAATTAACTCACTGTCCTTACAGGTCCCTGGAAACAAGGACTTGCAGAGTGAAAGAAACTGACACTGTCCCTACCTAGAGTTTTCTGTCCCTAGAATAAATGTTTTTTTTAATCACAATATAGCACAAGGAAAATTAACTCACTGTCCTTACAGGTCCCTGGAAACAAGGACTTGCAGAGTGAAAGAAACTGACACTGTCCCTACCTAGAGTTTTCTGTCCCTAGAATAAATGTTTTTTTTAATCACAATATAGCACAAGGAAAATTAACTCACTGTCCTTACAGGTCCCTGGAAACAAGGACTTGCAGAGTGAAAGAAACTGACACTGTCCCTACCTAGAGTTTTCTGTCCCTAGAATAAATGTTTTTTTTAATCACAATATAGCACAAGGAAAATTAACTCACTGTCCTTACAGGTCCCTGGAAACAAGGACTTGCAGAGTGAAAGAAAAAAAACACTCTCCCTACCTACAGTTTTCTGTCCCTAGAAAAAATGTTTTTTTTAATCACAATATAGCACAAGGAAAATTAACTCACTGTCCTTACAGGTCCCTGGAAACAAGGACTTGCAGAGTGAAAGAAACTGACACTGTCCCTACCTAGAGTTTTCTGTCCCTAGAATAAATGTTTTTTTTAATCACAATATAGCACAAGGACAATTAACTCACTGTCCTTACAGGTCCCTGGAAACAAGGACTTGCAGAGTGAAAGAAACTGACACTGTCCCTACCTAGAGTTTTCTGTCCCTAGAATAAATGTTTTTTTTAAGCACAATATAGCACAAGGACAATTAACTCACTGTCCTTACAGGTCCCTGGAAACAAGGACTTGCAGAGTGAAAGAAAAAAAACACTCTCCCTACCTACAGTTTTCTGTCCCTAGAAAAAATGTTTTTTTTAATCACAATATAGCACAAGGAAAATTAACTCACTGTCCTTACAGGTCCCTGGAAACAAGGACTTGCAGAGTGAAAGAAACTGACACTGTCCCTACCTAGAGTTTTCTGTCCCTAGAATAAATGTTTTTTTTAATCACAATATAGCACAAGGACAATTAACTCACTGTCCTTACAGGTCCCTGGAAACAAGGACTTGCAGAGTGAAAGAAACTGACACTGTCCCTACCTAGAGTTTTCTGTCCCTAGAATAAATGTTTTTTTTAAGCACAATATAGCACAAGGACAATTAACTCACTGTCCTTACAGGTCCCTGGAAACAAGGACTTGCAGAGTGAAAGAAACTGACACTGTCCCTACCTAGAGTTTTCTGTCCCTAGAATAAATGTTTTTTTTAAGCACACTATAGCAGAAGCACAAAACACACTGACACTCTCCCTACCTATCCTTCTCTTTCCCTAAACTAAAGGAATCCAGGTTAAGCAAGAAAGAAATAACAGTCACTGTCCCTGCCTATGCTACTCTATCCCTGCTCCGGAACACACTACACTAGGCCGCCGTGCTGGCGGCCTTTTATAGTGTGGGGCGTGTACTAAACACCCTCAGCAATAATTGGCCACAGGCATCCTGCCTGTGGCCAATCATTGCTCTCCTCGCTGCCGGCGCTGTGATTGGCCAAGCATGCGGGGTCACAGTGCATGCTTGGCCAATCACAGCGCCTGGATGACACTGCGATGGCGTAGTGCATTGTGGGCCGTTCGCGTCACTCGAATTTGGCGCGAACGGCCCAAATCGTTCGATCTTCGTCGAACGATCGAACAGCCAATGTTCGAGTCGAACGTATGTTCGACTCGAACACGAAGCTCATCCCTAGTGGTGAACAGAAAGGTAACGGTAGGCCCAAAACTTTAAACCAGCAGCTCCTACGGGGGTAGTGCTACACATTCGAATTACTGAAATAAATAAATTTTTTGATGATATTCTAATTTTAAAGATGCACATTAAAGAAAACATATAATATAAAGGCAACAATAAATTAATTGTCACACATCATCTTTACCACATGATTTAAATAATACAGAATCTGTTTCCTCTCCCTAACCACTTCCAGCCCGCCGGCCGTCATATGATGTCCTTTACTTTATGCAGGGATATCTAAATGATGCTTGCAGCTACAGGCATCATTCAGATATCGTCTCTTTCAGCCCCCGATTCCTTACACCATAAGAATGATCATAGCGGCTGTTTCACCGCTTGATCGTGCTTACGGGCAGCGAGAGGGGACGTCCCCCCTCCCGCCACCCTCCGGTGCTTCTACCGACTCACTGATATGTTCGGTGAGTAAGAGACAGAAAACCGCCGGCCCCGGATGTTTACCATAGAGATACCCAGCAGACCAGATGGTCGCCAGAGTCTCTATGATCGTCGGAGGCTGGGCACAATGTTATGACATTACGCCCAGCCTCCGCATTCAAACAATCGGTGCCGCCTCGGCAGAAAAGCTGAGATCTTTTTTTTATTTATTTCAGGATTCCCAGCCTAGAGGTGAGATGTGGGGTCTTATTGACCCCATATCACAGTGTAAAGAGGTCCGATCTTGGCATATTCCTATTACAAGGGATGTTTACATTCCTTGTAATAGGAATAAAAGTGATCAAAACAAATTTAACATTAAAATTAATGTAGCGGGTATGTACTATTTAGGGGTAGTATCTGGGTGGTAGTATGACCCAGATGCATTAATTGGTAGAGTAGGGCTGTGTTCTATTCGTGTGAGGAAATTAGTGGTGTTCAGTTCCCTGCGGCTCAGTAGGTGGCGCTGTCGCTTTGGGCTGGGGTTGAACCATCACTGCAGTGCCGTACCCTTTGTGACCTCTCGCAGCAGCTGTACGACGGGGCGGGGAACCCGCTATGCTTGCTGGGAGAGGGAATAAAGGGGGCGGACATCTTCACCACAAGGTCCGAGTCCCAGGCACCTTTAGCCTGAGGGCTGCTGTCCGTGATCGGTGTCCAGGCGCCCTTGGCCTGTACACGTGGAGTTCGTGTTCCATCCCAGACACCTTCAGTCTGGGATGAGGTACTCAACCGGAGGCCTGGGGCCCAGTACCTTCCACTGGGTCCTGCAAGGGAGGGATCATCCTAAGGTGCCCCGGGTGTTGGGCGCCTGAATCCAGGGCGTAAGGGACCAGAGAGGGGATCCTCCCAAAGAGCTGGTACAGCATATTGCCAGTGCCGGGTGGACCTCTGGAGACCGTCCGGATGGATGTCTTTCCCGAACAGGAGCCAATTCATCAGGGAAGGTAGTTCATGTTCTGTGGCCGGTGGCAGCGGTACATCTAATCCACTCAGGTCGGTGGCAGAGTCCTGCTCTCAGGCCTGTGGCAGGGGCCTCAACAGTTCACCCAGTCGGTGGGAGCGACCAATCTCACGGTCGGTGGCAGAGACTGTGCGCCAAACCTATTTGCACTAGAAGGAATAGGAGAGTTTACTGTGCCTGGACCTACTCGTATCCACACCCTGTCTGTTTATTCAAAAGTTCAACTGATGCTATTCACTTGTAAGGAAGAATAAAGGAGTGTTGGACTATTTATGGTGTGGGGCTCTATTACTGACAGTCAAACTTCCACAGAAGAAGCAGGGGCTCCAATAAGAACACAAGCCCGAAGGTAAAACAAGTGTTTGCTTTCACCTCTGCACATTAGAGGACATAGGCCGTAGTGAACCTCATCCTCCTCCCGCATACCCCTAGACAAGCCAGCCATTTTATTCACAAAGGGGACGGGGGGTGAGGCCGCTACATGTGGGGTCTCGAGTCCGGGATCGTGTTATGGAGCCGAAGCTGACGGAGTTTGAGCGTGTCTGCCCAATGGAGTTCCGAGTAGGTCGGCCATATTGGCCAAAACGCCACGAGGCACACCCTCCCTGCACAGTTCGTGGGCGTGACTCGGAGAAGGCCTGCAAATTGAAGCACCAGAGGAGAGGAGTCCGGCCACGTGAGGAGGATCACGTTGGGACTGTGGCGCGAACTGCGCAGTGCGCGATAAAGCAACAAGCCGTGACCATGTTTTAAAATGCCTCGTGGTTTCCAGTTTCAACCACCACGAGGATGGCTTTGACTAATGCTCCGGTTACGGATACAGGGATCCGGCTCAAGCCCCGGGGAAGATTCGCCCTGTATTCCTACATTCCTACAGAGCCCTGGGTATGATTTGTCCCGGCTGTTCGGGACTAGTGGTGCAGTTGAAGCCGTCCGGGCGCTGTGAAGCCTGCGGAGTGTTCACATTCGAGGTGGAACCGTCCTTTGAAAAGCCAAGAGCCATCTACCTCGACCGCACAGGCGCCACTACTCAAGAGGGAGAAATCACTGCTTGGACAGCTGTTCCCGCGCGCACTGCTGGGACCCTGGAGGAGGTCTCCATCAAAGAAGAGAAATCCAAGGATGCTGCCTCGGTCACCACAGGGCCCTTGCTCCCACGGTCGAAATGGAAGGTTGGCCTGGTCAAGGCTTCCTGTGGCCGTGGAGGAGCTTCGCCCCGCTGCTTGCCTGGCCTGGATGAATCTGGAGGGAAGAGCCCTGGACATCGTGACACTACTACAGGCCCAGGTGAGCCAGGGGTTGGGACTGTCGGTGTGGTTGGAGGTGTCGGGAGTCCACAGCCATTAGAGCCCGCTGAGGGGGGTGACTCCGAGTCTACAAGGGGTTACCTGCCTGCTGAAATGTATGACACCTCCGACCTGGAGTCGCTCTCTGACATTGGAGACGATGCAGAGATCGACAAGATTTTCTGCCAGAAGGGCTGGGACAAGATACCTCTGTCCTCGTCCTGTGCCAAAAAGGGACTCACCTATGTCCGCAGGGGATAGTACATCCCGGGTGGAGGGTCCAGTGCCTGAGGAGGGGTCTCGTCCCCAGTCTGCCCTTCGATCTCCGGTGCCACCTGTATCAGATACCGGGGGCCAGAGACTGTCGCTGCGGGCGCCTATGCCCAATATGGAGGTGGTCAAGGCACTTTGCCATCCAGATTGTATCGTCTTGCCGGGCGTGGGGAACAAAGCTACTATGCCTCACTTGGCCAGGCTTCAGCGCTTAATCTGCCAGAAGGTTGCACAAGAGTATGGGTGGGAATACCCATACTTGCCAAAAGAACTGCTGTATGAGGTCGGAGTCTACCGGGAGCGTTGGTACAATGACTTTGTGTGGACACATATCAAAGTGCCACACGCACGCAGGTACCTCGCCTGCTCTCCCAAGGCATCACAACGGTTCAAGGACTGCAAGGCAGAATGGATGCTGGGTCGGCACATCCACACGGATAAGGTGCTGATCCGCCGGAAAGATAAGGAGGATGCTGAGTATCAGATCGAGACCATGGATCAACATTTGAAACCCCTTGTCCTGCCGCATCCCAGGTTCTATTTGTAGGAGAAAAGACTCCTTTTCTTAGTTTTTTTTTTCAAATTGATGAAACTTTCTAGAGTTTGTGTTTCCTTCCTGGAAAATCAGTGACTGTGCCCTAGTTACAGGGGTGTTTGTGCTCTTCGGAGGAATGGAGACTGTTCAGTTGTTTGTTCTCTTTCTTCCATCCCGCAAAGTAATCATGGACTTTGGGGTAGTTAGGGCCAAGACACAGAGAAGTTTCGTCTCAGGATTCGACAAGTGCTTTTACCGCGGCACTGTCACCAGTGTTGCGCAACGACATTCACTTTTCACACACACACTTCAGGGAAGGAAATAATTTCTCTTAGGAGGAGTTTTTTCCATTCCCACACAAATATATGTGTCAGGGATTTGTGTGCTTAATCTTTTTTTGTTTCCCCTCTGCAGGAGAACGTCCATCAAGTCTGTTGAGAATGGGGTGGGTCTTAGTCAGTGACGTGGAAGGGGAAAAATGTCAATAATGTTGATGTGTTGATAATTTGTTATGTGTTTTTTTCCTTTCCCTTCCATGTCAGGTTCAGGCACAGTGTCAGGGTTTTTTTTTTTCTCTTTCAAAAAATTTTTGTTGCTTTTGAATTTCCCTTAGCTAGTCTCTGGATTAGGTTGTGTTGGCTCCCGTTGGGGCAATGGCTTGTTCCAGACACTGGAGACCAGTGTCAAATTACTGGGGGGAGAGTGTAGCGGGTATGTACTATTTAGGGGTAGCATCTGGGTGGTAGTATGACCCAGAAGCACTAATTGGTAGAGTAGGGCTGTGTTCTATTCGTGTGAGGACATCAGTGGTGTTCAGTTCCCTGCGGCTCAGTAGGTGGCGCTGTCGCTTTGGGCTGGGGTTGAACCATCACTGCAGTGCCGTACCCTTTGTGACCTCTCGCAGCAGCTGTACGACAGGGCGGGGAACCCGCTGTGCTTGCTGGGAGAGGGTATAAAAGGGGCGGACATCTTCACCACGAGGTCCGAGTCCCAGGCACCTTTAGCCTGAGGGCTGCTGTCCGTGATCAGTGTCCAGGCACCCTTGGCCTGTACACGTGGAGTTCGTGTTCCATCCCAGACACCTTCAGTCTGGGGTGAGGTACTCAACCGGAGGCCTGGGGCCCAGTACCTTCCACTAAGGTGCCCCGGGTGTTGGGCACCTGAATCCAGGGCATAAGGGACTAGAGAGGGGATCCTCCCAAAGAGCTGGTACAGCATATTGCCAGTGCCGGGTGGACCTCTGGAGACCGTCCGGATGGATGTCTTTCCCAAACAGGGGCCAATTCATCAGGGAAGGTAGTTCATGTTCTGTGGCCGGTGGCAGCGGTACATCTAATCCACTCAGGTCGGTGGCAGAGACCTGCTCTCAGGCCTGTGGCAGGGGCCTCAACAGTTCACCCGGTCGGTGGCAGCGACCAATCTCACGGTCGGTGGCAGAGACTGTGCGCCAAGCCTATTTGCACTAGAAGGAATAGGAGAGTTCACTGTGCCTGGACCTACTCGTATCCACACCCTGTCTGTTTATTCAAAAGTTCAACTGATGCTGTTCACTTGTAAGGAAGAATAAAGGAGTGTTGGACTTTTTATGGTGTGGGGCTCTATTACTGACAGTCAAACTTCCACAGAAGAAGCAGGGGCTCCAATAAGAACACAGGCCCGAAAGTAAAACAAGTGTTGGCTTTCACCTCTGCACATTAGAGGACATAGGCCGTAGTGAACCTCATCCTCCTCCCGCATACCCCTAGACAAGCCAGCCGTTTTATTCACAAAGGGGACGGGGGGTGAGGCCGCTACATTAACAATAAAAAAAAGCACCCCTGTCCCCGTGAGCTCGCATGCAGAAGTGAACGCAACGTTATTCAAACCATACATGTGAGGTATAGCCGCAAACGTTAGAGCGAGAGCAATAATTTTGCCCCTAGACCTCCTCTGTAACTCAAAACATGTAACCAGTAAAAAAAGTGTCATCTATGGGGATTTTTAAGTACCGAAGTTTGGCGCCATTCCACGAGCGTGTGCAATTTTGAAGTGTGACTCGGCGTAACTTCATCTTTCACATAATGCAAAAACATTGGGCTAACTTTACAGTTTTTTTTTTAAAGCACAAAAAAACACATTTGAAAAATTGCTGCGCAAATAATGTGCGAGATAAAAAGTTGCAACTACCGCCATTGTATTCTCTAGGGTCTTTGCTAAAAAAACATATATAATGTTTGGGGGTTCTATGTATTTTTCTAGCAAACAAAATATGATTTTTACATGTAGGAGAGAAATGTTAGAATTGGTCTGGGTGGCAAGTGGTTAAATATAAAACATTAAACTATAATTAATCACTGACAATAAATGTTTTTTGTTCATTATAGAAAATGGTTAAAGTAATCAGAAATTATTTACAAAAGATATTTCTGGAATTCCTGTAATCATCCTGTAATATGACATTCAACATTTATTTAAATCAACTGCATTTCAGAAACATCAAACAGAAGCCTTTAAGTATGCTGTGGATATTTTCTATGTCACTAGCTCATATGACTATCTATTCAGCTATTTCCAAAAGGCTCCTTTTCAATATTTCAACTATACAATACAATTTAAGCAAGTAAATTACCATGCTCCAGTTGAGCGAATTCCAATGCAACAAAAAATTGAATAATTTTGTATTTTAAATAAAATTAATTCAGAAAAGTTACTGGCATAGGCCAATAAATGTAAAAATCTGAAAAAAAAAACACATTTAAGTATTAACGAATAACAGTAAAAACCATGTGAAGTGGTCTGTGAAGGATAATCTGTGTGAATCGTTTCTAAAAAGTGCTACTTCTCCATGCAGTACAATAATATTTTGCAGCATATTTTAGCTTTAGCACAATGAGTTATGCATCAGTGTTTAAGAGCATATTGTGCACTGTTATTGCCCTGTCTCTGGAGAACTACAAACTGCATTAGTATGAATTACCAAATCATAACTTTATGTGCAGCAGATTTTCCTCAAGGACTTTAGCATTTTTATGTCATAATCCCTCTATTATCCCCCTCCTCACATGCTTTATAACTATTAAGGTATTGAAAAATTCTGAACAGATGTCATCTAAAGATGAATGTTGCTGTGTGGATGTGTGTCAAGTCTAGAATCTGGATATTGCTCTAAAAATGTCAAGCAGAAAATACATTAAAAAAATAAATATATACTAGTAAATGTTGTTTTCTTAAAGTGGTTGTAAACCCTTTTTGACTCCATCTACCTATAGGTATTTTAGGCAGAGAGTTGGGACTTTGAATGAGGCCATAGACATGGTGGAGGCACATGAATCAGAGTGCATATTTATTGAACATAGAAATGTAAAAAACATGTCAATAACAAAAACCACATAGAAAAAGACATGGAAGGCATGATAGCACCAGGTGCTGCGCCAGTGGGGACTGCCAAAGAGAGTCTAGAATGGAGGGATACATAATCACGGTATCATAGTAAACTGAAAAGATCCATGAAAATAGTATAGAGCTAATAGCATAATACCAATCAAAGGAGTCTGTGCTCATAGATGAAAATAGAATGAGAGTGTGAACCATGGATCTTTTCAGTTTACTATGATACATTGATTATGTATCCCTCTATTCTAGACTCTCTTTGGCAGTCCCCACTGGCGCAGCACCTGGTGCTATCATGCCTTCCAGCAACCCGGCCTCTGTGCATGGTGGGTGGGGGGTCTCTGTGTGTTTTCCCCCCCGTTGGCATTCTGCTTCATCACCTCAGCTCCCGGGACAGACCATCACCCTGGCCTTGGTTATATATCCACCAATCCTAATTTCTGTGACCCTATGTAAGTATCTGGGTTGGGCCGTATTGCCTTTCCCTGCCAACATTAGTTACAATCATACCAATTATATTATCATATTTTGTAGATATCTCTGAGCATCCGCCCCTGATGAGTGTCCCTCTTACACGAAACGCGTCGGACAATTTGGGATGCAGACATATGTTTATACACTATCAACTCAGAAATTCTTCCACCCACCATTTATAATGTTATTGCTTTTATACAATTGTTATTCTCTTTGCATGTCCTGCTTTGGTGTTTCATGTACATAGATGTATCATTGAATGTATCTACCAATCAATTTAGACCACTACGTGGCACAAGTTGTTATATACACATGTACTCTTGATGCCATTAATCATAGAAACAGGTTAGGGATGAGCTTCGAGTTCGAGTCGAACTCATGTTCGACTCGAACATTGATTGTTCGCCCGTTCGCCGCCGAACAGCGAACAAATTGGGGTGTTCGTGGCAAATTCGAAAAATCTATGGGAGAAATCTAAAGTGCTAATTATAAAGGCTTATATGCAAGTTATTGTCCTAAAAAGTGTTTGGGGACCCGGGTCCTGCCCCAGGGGACATGTATCAATGCAAAAAGAAGTTTTAAAAACAGCAGTTTTTTCGGGAGCAGTGATTTTAATAATGCTTAAAATGAAAAAATAAAAGTGAAATATTCCTTTAAATTTCGTACCTGGGGGGTGTGTATGATATGCATGTGAAGTGGCGCATGTTTCCCGTGCTTAGAACTGTCCCTGCAAAAAATGTCATTTTTGAAAGAAAAAAAGTCATTTAAAACTCACTCGCGGCTATTAATGAATTGTCGGCTCCCGGCAATACATACAAAAGTCATTGATAAAAAAAAAAAAAAAAGCGTGGGGGTTCCCCAGAACTCAATTACCAGGCCCTTCAGGTCTGGAATGGATATTAAGGGGAACCCTGCCGCAAATTAATTTTTTTTTTTACGTGGGGTTCCCCCAAATATCCATTCCAGGCCCTTCAGATCTGGCATGGATTTTAAGGGGAACTCCACCCCAAATTTAAAAAAAAATGGTGTGGAGTCCCCCTAAAAATCCATACCAGACCCCTTATCCGAGCACGCAACCTGGCCGGCCACAGGGGAAAAGGGGGGCACGAGAGAGCGGCCCCCCCTCCCTCCTGAACCGTACCAGGCCACATGCCCTCAACATGGGGAGGATGTCCCCATGTTGATGGGGACAAGGGCCTCATCCCCACAACCCTTGCCCGGTGGTTGTGGGGGTCTGCGGGCGGGGGGCTTATCGGAATCTGGAAGACCCCTTTAACAAAGGGGACCCCCAGATCCCGGCCCCCCCTATGTGAATTGGTAAGGGGTACATTGTACCCCTACCATTTCACGAAGAAAGCGTATTTTTTTTAAAAAAAAAGACACACAAACACCTTGAAAAAGTCCTTTATTTAAAAAAAAAAAAAAAAAACATTCCAGCGGTGAAATCCAGTGTCCCGCGGCGATCCCGATGTCCAGCGCTGTCCTTCATTGGTTGTGCCTGAGCGGACCTGATGGGGAACTCCCTCTCAGTATTTTAAATGTATAGACCCGCCCCTTCTAAAGTTCCCCATCAGGTCCGCTCAGCGGACCAGATGCGGAACATGAGAAGGGGCGGGTCTATACATGTATAACCAAAGTGAGAGCAGTTCCCCATCAGGTCCGCCCCCTCGGTATGTCGGACCCGCCTACGTCATTGGCTTGAGCGGGGAACTTCCTTCACTGTGTAATTTAAATTACCGAGGGGGCGGACCTGATGGGGAACTGCTCTCACTTTGGTAATACATGTATAGACCCGCCCCTTCTCATGTTCCGCATCTGGTCCGCTGAGCGGACCTGATGGGGAACTTTAGAAGGGGCGGGTCTATACATTTAAAGCATTGAGAGGGAGTTCCCCATCAGGTCCGCTCAGGCACAACCAATGAAGGACAGCGCTGGACATCGGGATCGCCGCGGGACACTGGATTTCACCGCTGGAATGTTTTTTTTTTTTTTTTTTTAAATAAAGGACTTTTTCAAGGTGTTTGTGTGTTTTTTTTTTTTTTTAAATACGCTTTCTTCGTGAAATGGTAGGGGTACAATGTACCCCTTACCAATTCACATAGGGGGGGGCCGGGATCTGGGGGTCCCCTTTGTTAAAGGGGTCTTTCAGATTCCGATAAGCCCCCCGCCCGCAGACCCCCACAACCACCGGGCAAGGGTTGTGGGGATGAGGCCCTTGTCCCCATCAACATGGGGACATCCTCCCCATGTTGAGGGCATGTGGCCTGGTACGGTTCAGGAGGGAGGGGGGGCCGCTCTCTCGTCCCCCCTTTTCCCCTGCGGCCGGCCAGGTTGCGTGCTCGGATAAGGGGTCTGGTATGGATTTTTTGGGGGACTTCACGCCATTTTTTTTTAAATTTGTG
The DNA here is from genome assembly GCA_029206835.1 of Rana muscosa. Classification (NCBI taxonomy): domain Eukaryota; kingdom Metazoa; phylum Chordata; class Amphibia; order Anura; family Ranidae; genus Rana; species Rana muscosa. Next base: position 1,222,660,680 of record CM055122.1, read on the forward strand.
ATGGAGTTCCCCTTAAAATCAATGCCAGATCTGAAGGGCCTGGAATGGATATTTGGGGGAACCCCACGTCAATTTTTTTTAAAATTTGCGGCGGGGTTCCCCTTAATATCCATTCCAGACCTGAAGGGCCTGGTAATTGAATTCCGGGGAACCCCCACGCTTTTTTTTTATTTTTTATCAATGACTTTTGAATGTATTGCCGGGAGCCGACAATTCATTAATAGCCGCAAGTGAGTTTTAAATGCCTTTTTTTCTTTCAAAAATGACATTTTTTGCAGGGACAGTTCTAAGCACGGGAAACATGCGCCACTTCACATGCATATCATACACACCCCCCAGGTACGAAATTTAAAGGAATATTTCACTTTTATTTTTTCATTTAAAGCATTATTAAAATCACTGCTCCCGAAAAAACGGCCGTTTTTAAAACTTTTTTTTGCATTGATACATGTCCCCTGGGACAGGACCCGGGTCCCCAAACACTTTTTAGGACAATAACTTGCATATTAGCCTTTATAATTAACACTTTAGATTTCGAACGTTCGAGTCTATTGTATTTAATAGGGTTCTAAAGTTCACACAAACATTTTGTCTGTTCGCAGGTTCTGGTGCGAACCGAACAGGGGGGTGTTCGGCTCATCCCTGAACCAGGTATTCCGTCATGATACTGTGTAAGTACCTAAAATGGATGGGTAGATCCATCAGAGTAGGCCCATAGAAATAGAAATGGGTGTTTGGAATATAGGCTGAGCATGAATATCGTAGGGTGTTACCTTGTAGTATGCTGGAAGGCAAAGGCTTGTCAGGGCTATGGCATCTGCATGTGAATGGCAACAAGCTGGAAAGACTGGGGAGACGCCATGTAGCGTCCCGCACGTGCATGAGGCCGCCATACACTAGTGGAGTATTAGCGTAGGGTACAGCACTGCACAGACTAGGACACACTTTCACAGGGTCTCACAAGATGCCATCACATTTTGGGAGACCCGAACCTGGAACCAAACTGTTAGTTACAAATAAAAGTGTAAAAAAAAATAGGAAAAAAAATTAAAAAATATACCGTATATAAAAAAAAGTTGTTGTTTTATTGTTCTCTCTCTCTCTCTCTATTCTCTCTCTATTGTTCTGCTCTTTTTTTTTTACTATATTCTATGCTTATGCAATGTTTTATTGTTACTATGTTTCATCATGTTTGCTTTTCAGGTATGTAATTATTTTATACTTTACTGTTTACTGTGTTTTATTGTTAACCATTTTTTTGTTTTCAGGTACGCTATTCAGCTGCAGCACTGATTTATGTATCTTGACAGCAACAGCGTTTGCTCCCACGATATGTAAATCAGCGACTCCAGCGCTGTAGAAGGTGATTTCACCATCACAGTTAAAAAAAAAGGGCATATATGCCAAAAAGCATGGGGGCAGGGGTGGAGGGGCGATTCGCCTCTAACATTAGGGGAGGATAGCTCCCATGCTTCGGCATATTTTTTTAGGCACAGATTACGTTAAGAAAATGTTTTATTATTTTTTACCATGTTTTATTGTATTTGCTTTGCAGGTATGGTCTGTTTTATTGTTAACCATCATATGCTTAGCAGGTACGCCATTCAGCTGCAGCACTGATTTATTTTGACAGCAACAGCGTTTGCTCCCACGATACGTAAATCAGCGACTCCATCGCTGTAGGAGGTGATTTCACCACCACAGTTAAAAAAAATGGTGCATGCATGCCCATCATTAGAAGTGGGTGGATGAAGGGTGGTATTCTAATGGTGGGCATACCCACCGATCAATCTCTTTTTTTTCGTTCAGCCCACAGGCTCCATAAAAAAAGAGCATTAAAATGTATGCCCAACAAGGCCCAGCAACGTACTGGTATGTTGCTGCACTTTGAGTGGTTATTCCAGAATGATGCCTGTGGGTTTAGGCCGCTTACAGGACACCAAAAACCAAGCACCACCTTCAGGCTTTCTAAAGGCGTAAAATTTTGATTTTACTCCTCACTACCTATCACAGTTATGGAGGCCCTGAAATGTCCAGATAGCACAAAACCCCCCAAATTACCCCATTTTGGAAAGTAGACACCCCAAGGTATTTGCTAAGAGGCATGGTGAGTATTTTGCAGCTCTCATTTATTTTTGAAAATGAAGAAAGAAAATAATTTTTCTTTTTTTTTTCTTTTTTACATTTTCAAAACTTTGTGACAAAAAGAGAGATCTGCAAAATACTCAACATGCCTCTCATCAAATAGCTTGGGGTGTCTACTTTCCAAAATGGGGTCATTTGGGGGTGTTTTGTGCTATCTTGACATTTCATGGCCCCCAAAACTGTGATAGGTAGTGAGGAGTGAAATCAAAAATTTACGCCCTTAGAAAGCCTGAAGGCAGTGATTGGTTTTCGGGGTCCTGTACGCAGTTAGACTGCCAAAAAGTCTCACACATGAGGTATCCCCATACTCAGGAGAAGCAGCATGTATTTTGGGGTGTAATTCCACATATAACCATGGCACGTGTGAGCAATATATCATTAAGTGACAACTTTGTGTATTTTTTTTTTTTTCATTTTTAATCACTTGTGACAAAAAAAAATATTCAATGGGCTCAACATGCCCCTCAGCAATTTCCTTGGGGTGTCTACTTTCCAAAATGGGGTCATATAGGGGGGGTTTGTACTGCCCTGCCATTTTAGCACCTCAAGAAATGAGATAGGCAGTCATACACTAAAGCCCTGTACACACGATCGGATTTCCTATGGATTCTAATCCAATGGATTTTTCCATCGGAAATCCGATGAAGCTGACTTCCATCAGTCTTGCCTACACACCATCAGTCAAAAATCTGACCGTCCCAAACGGCGTGACGTAAAACACTCCGACAAGCCGAGAAAAATTAAGTTCAATGCTTCTGAGCATGCGTCGACTTGATTCTGAGCATGCGTGGGTTTTTTGTCTGATGGAGTTCCACACAGACGATCGGAATTTGCTATCGTTTTTTTCCCATCGGATAAATTTAAAACATGTTCTATTTTTTCTCACCGATGGAAAAAAGACCGATGGGGCCCATACACGATCGGTTTGTCCGATGAGAAAAGTCCATCGGACTGTTTTCATCGGTAAAACCGATCGTGTGTACACGGCATAAAAGTTGTGTAAATTCCAGAAAAAGTACCCTAGTTTGTAGACGCTATAACTTTTGCGCAAACCAATAAATATACGCTTATTGACATTTTTTACCAAAGAGATGTAACTGAATACATTGTGGCCTAAATGTATGACTACAATTGAGTTTATTGTATTTTTTTTTTATAACAAAAAGTTGAAAATATGTATTTTTTTTTACATTTTCGGTCTTTTTCCATTTATATCGCAAAAAATAAAAATTGCAGAGGCAATCAAATACCATCAAAAGAAAGCTCTATTTGTGGGAGGAAAAGGACACAAATTTTGTTTGGGTACAACATTGCATTACCGTGCAATTACCAGTTAAAGCAGCGCAGTGCCAAATTGTAAAAAGTGCTCTGGTCATTCAGCAGCCAAATCCTCCGGGGCTGAAGTGGTTAAAAGTCTTATACCTGATATTCCGCCACATAAGTTGGAACTGGATCGAGCACATGGAGCATTGGGCCCCCCACGTAAAGTTGGAGCCCCTAAAGATATAGTGGTCAAACTATCTTCTACGCAGTGAAGGAAGAGATCATGAAAAGATCCCGCTCGCAAGCACCTCTCCTCTGTCAGAATAACTCTGTACAGATATTTGTGGACATCTCTCTTGCGACCATACAAAGGAGGCGATCTCTGAAACCCCTACTGAATGTTCTTTCTCAAAAAGATATCAAATATTGGTGGGCCCTCCCGTTTGCTCTTAAATTCACCTTCAAATCTAAAACCTACTCCTTCTCCATCCTGCAAGAAGGTGAGAAGCTACTACTGGGCCTGAGATTCATCACACTTGACCAACCTCACATCCCCAATCGGGTGCCACAAAACACCAAACACCATCCAGCCCCATATCTCCTTTGTGGAATAAGAGCACCTTCAAGTGTTCTAAGGAAGGCAGACCTCCCTGATTTCAGGAGGTTCAGCAGTGCTAAACCTCCTCCACTAGACTTACCAGTTTTTCTTTTAAATGATGACCCATTCATACCTACCATTCACCGAGACACCTACAAGATGGACTATGACCTGTATAACTTGCCGGCCAGTTGGCCACCCAGTTGTTTGTTTTTTTTTTGCACTGTCCAAGCCTATTCCTCACAAGCCTGGAAGCTGGACTTTACACGTTACCATTTGGCATCCAACCTGGTCATACAGGATCCGGAACTGTAAAGCTGTTGAAAGTCATCCCTCAGTGGACGGACTATACATACCTATTTAATTTGGTGTGTCTTGGTCGGGGTGACATGTTCCTGCACGTCCCCCTTCCCACTGGTTATGGAATTTCCATGCCCACTGGGTAGGAACTTAACCTCATATGATGGGGTTGAGATGAATGTTGATACTACGGACGGAGAAAATCCTTTTTTGTTCCCTAGAGCTTATAGTGGGCTGCTCTCTAAACTTTCCTCTTTCTTTCTTCCTTGCTAGTACTTACCTCTCTTCTCTTTCAGCCAGGTCCGGGACCCATTTCTCTCCACTGCTCATTCCAGGAACCACATTTCTTAGTGGATGGATCTGGGCGTTCAGTCCAGACACTTCTCTGAGGTGAGTGACGGAGTATCGGGTGAGTTCCTTATCCCTCTGCTTGATAGCTGACGACACTCTGCCCTCTCCTCCCCTGCGTGTTGCCTCACACAATACGCAGGGGATGAACTCCCCGGTAAAGCGCCGTAAAATTTTACAATCTATGCATTCCCAAAAAATAGATATCGTCCTACTAACTTCCCAAGGTGGTATAACCCTTCTTTTCTACATGCCAAAAATTCCACATTCTTCCTGACAAATGCTGAAGAAAAAAACAAGGGAGTAGCAATTCTAATCTCAAATAACTGTAAGTTCATGCCTCAACTGGAACACAGGGACTCAGATTTATTCTTGTAAAGGGCACTATAGATGACCAATTGTTTACTTTTATTTCATACTATGCACCCCATCAGGGCCAAACCGCAATTTTCCAAGCGATGCTTAAGACCTTAGACCCCATGGTAGGAGGGATGGTAGTATATGGAGGTGACTCAAATACTACCCTTGACCAAAGCTTAGACAAATCCAGACCCCCCGGCTCCCAGCTCACCCATCCTCCAAGACAGAGCCTTAAAATAGCCAAACTTATATTCCAGCACAGTTTAGTTGATGCATGGAGAGAAATGAACCAAGAGGGATTACACACACTTTTTGTGCCCGCACCAATCCTATGCCAGAATTGATCACATATTAGCTTCCATAGCTAACATCCCGGCCATAGTCAAATCATACAAAAGGGATACGGTGTGGTCAGACCATTACATGGTAATTCTCACTCTAATGCCGCGTAGACACGATCGTTTTTCATGCCGTTAAAAGGGCCATTAAAAAAAATGGCCATTAAAAATGATCGTGTGTATGCTCCAGAGCATTTTTAACGACGTGAAAAACGGCCATTAAAAATTTCGAACATGCTCTCTTTTTTCACGTCGTTTTTTTCAACGACGTGAAAAACGATAGTGTGTATGCTTTAACGACGAGAAAAAAAACGCGCATGCTCAGAATCAAGTATGAGACGGGAGCGCTCGTTTTGGTAAAGCTAGTGTTGGAAATCAATATGGCACATTCGTCACGGTTGAATTAATAGCATTGTTTTAATGCTGCGCATTCCGTTCTTCTTTAGAGAATGCTTGAACAATTACCCTCTTTTGATAATGATATTGAGAGTTATGCCAAACTTGTTTCTAAAGTAATTCCTAATTTTTTTAATGATAGAAAAATATTCTTTTCAAGCCACATCTCCCTCACAAATTCCTTAAGAAATGTAAAGATCATTTTTTTGATTTTTGTTCTTTTTGCATTTTTTTTTAGTACTTAAGTTAGCCTCTTCATTTTTCTGTGGCTTTTTCTTTTTTCCCCTTAAATTATGTTTGGGGAAATGTCCCACACCAACCTTCAAAATTTGTCTCATTTTGCCTCAAGGAGGTTTGTGTCCCTTGTTAATAACAATAATATTATTAGAAATGTCCCTGCCTGCTCCCTAACAAACACTCTTTTGAAATACAAATCACATAGTCTAGTATTTAAAGCCCAAAAAAAGTATCCTTTATTTCGGAACATAACAAATTAAAGGGGATGGCAGCACTGGAGAGCCTGCTTGCATTTGTTCATCCCTTGGACCCCACAACAACCATCCAAGATGTGAAAACCAAAAAGGAGGTCAATCTTGGCTTGAACTCCCAGAGGTCAGGAACCGCAGCAGATAAGTCATATATGTCCCCAGTCTGTGGTACTACAGCAGGCATTATTTTTTTCTCTTCCTTGTAGCCTTCTCTCCAGCCTTCTCTGCAGCCTTCCCTGCAGCCTTGGTTGGTTTCTTCCTCGGAGGCTGGGGATCAGGAGGAAAGGTTGTGGCAGGAGGAGTAGTAGGAGGAGGAGGAGGAGGTGGAGGAGTAGGGACAACCTCTGTGATGTTGGTGTACTTGGTGAGTTCACCGAGCAATCCCTTGTGGATCACCTTCAACAGGAGGGTCTCGCTATACAGCTTTTGCCGCAGGTCCATTTGGGCTAGCTTATCGGCCAGGACTGCGGCAAAGCCCTCCTCAGCAGAGGGTGCCTCTCTGAGGGCCACAGTAGCCTCTTTGAGGAAGGCTCTTGTTTCCTCCTCCACCTGCCTACCTCTCCTTGGCCCTCGTGGTCTCATTACCAGGGGAGACATCTGGGCTCTTGTGCTGGGCCCAGCTTCCTCCTGGGTGCCACTTGGCCCAGCCTCCTCCTGGGTGCCACTTGGCTCTGCCTCCTCCTGGTCCCCACCATCACCCTCTTCCTGGCTCTGCTCTGGCTGTAAAAAAATAAAGGGACTTTATTATTTTTTTGCCACCATCAATCACACACATTGTTCACCTCCAGACATTTTTGACATGAATGGGCAAATTTTGAAAATTCTCACAGATTCCGCCTCCTGATATTGTTGCCTTGTCCACATCAAAATTGACCACTACTGTATCTTGCTCTTTAAATCCTTTTTTTTTTTTTTTTATAAAATACCTAACAATACTATCCTCATTTTAAATGCATCACTTTTGTAACATCTAAATGGAGATATCAATACTTTACCTGGCTCCATATATCCAAATCTGCCTCCTCAAGGGCCTGATCTTGATCCTCAGAGGAAGCCAGAGCAGGGTTGCCAGGAAGGCTGGAGGGCTGGCTGCAAGGAAGGCTGGAGGGCTGGCTACAAGGAAGGCTGGATTGACCTCTGGGGGGAAGGGTGGAGAGAGATTCCCGCACTTCCAGCTGGTCATCCAGAAAAGAGAGCTTGCTGTAGTACCACAGACTGGGTTTATAAACCTTATCTGCTGCAGCACCTGACCTCTGGGACTTCAGGACCATATTCCTCTGGGTCCTGTATGTCCCCCTGATGGTAGCAATTTTGGTTTTCACATCTTGGAGAGTTGTTGTGGGTATCTGGGTTTGGACAAATGCAAGCAGGCTCTCCAGTGCTGCTGTCCTGGCCGTTTTGTTTTTATTGGACCCACTTTTGGTCTGCCACAGGATAGGGAGTTCTTTCCATTTCTCAATGAACTCCCCCATGAACTCCGGGTTTTTGAATGTATTCATTCTCTCTGTAAAATCAAAAACCAAGAAAAGACATATGTTTCAGGCAAGAATCATCAAATCAGCATTTTGAACAGATATAAAAGCCCCAAATCTCCTCCTCTGCGTAACCCAAAATCCTTAAGAATGTTATGTACCTTGGTCAACACGTTCGTTGCGAACTCCCTCTCCCGCCAAATGAACGTATTTTCGACACATGGATCGGCACTTGATATACACTGCGCATGCCTGGAACTACGCATGCTTTCCCCGCCCCTGACGTTCGATATTGTACTTTCCCCGCCCCTTCTCGCTCGTTGTAGTGCTTAGCAAGATGGCGGAGACACAGGTGGCTGAGATTACCTCGACAGAGGATGAAATTCCAGAGGAGCCCAAATCCCGATCCAGAAGATATAAGGCATCCAACATGTCATTCGAGGAAATGGTGGAGATGGTCGCCATTTTAAAGAGGGAGGATTATGATGCCAAGCATGGGCCGTATAAAAGGCCGAATCTGGTCAAGTCAAAAATTATGGGCAAAGTGGTCAAAAGTCTTCACCAAAAATTCGGGGTGTGCAGAGCAAAGGAACAGCTCAGAAAACGATGGTCTGATCTGAAGTTGCGGGAGCCCGACCAATACAAACGAATCAAGAAAGTTCTACGAAAAAGTAAGTTTTATAGTGCTATTTTCCCTGCTAGAGATTATTACTTGTATTATGTCGTGTATGTTTGTCTTTGATATCGTACAGTGAAAGATACCATCTTTCAGATTCGTCCGCAAAGTAAACGGACGTATTAAACCTCATTCTCCGTACAGTTCATCAAACGATGTTTTTGGATCATCCAGTGTGAACACCCATTTTTTTTTTTTTTGGGGGTAGCAAATTTGGTCACCAAATATTTTTAGGGATCAAATCCAAAGGACATTTTTGGAAAAAAAAAGGATATGCATGGTAATGTTAAGGGAGAGAATGCTCAGCAGCTGATGAAACATCTGAACGCAGTAGTACAAGTGTGGGCCAAAAGGCCCAAAGTTTGAGGGTGTCACACACAGGTGATCCTGTGTATATACTTTGGGGCGTTACAATGTGTCAAACTTTGTTAAAAAAAATATATGCTATGTATTTGGCTATGTATCCAATCATGTTTTCCTGTTGTCACTGGGGGTCCATTGAAAAATGGACCACACTTCAAAAGAATGTTTGCAAATTATTTTCTCATGCTTTATTTTTCTCCCAAAAATCAACCTTAATAATGAAACTATACCTTTTCTTGCAATCTCCATAGGGCTTCAAAGAGCTACGTCAGATGAGCCTCGAAATCCAACACCTTCAACAATAGCCCCAGACCCACATGATGGAGAGGAACGTGAGGTTGTGGAAGTGGAAAGTGCCACCTCAACAGGTCAGTGTCAAACCAGACAGATGCAGGTTAATAGATGTAGGCCTACATATTCTATACTACATGTTTTTTTTTTTAAATGTAGGTGCAGTTCTGGCCGAAGACCCCAAAAATTTGACACATCACAGTGCCCAGATCCTGATCCAATACCTGATGGTCTGCTGTCGTGACCTTCAAAAATTAAAGGGAGACTTGATAGAGATCAGGGAAAATACCAAGCGGGTGGAGGAAAGGCTACAAAAGATCATGGCTGTGCTTGGGCGTATCTAATGTTTTTTACAAAATTAACGTTGAACTATGTTTTTCATTGAACCTTTTAGGACTAGTAAATGTAAATTTTTCAGATATATATTTTAATATTTTTTTGGTATGCATGGCTGTTCATGCGTTTTAACAAGCAAAAAATGTTTAGGACATCTACATTTAAAAGGATTTGTCCAATACTAAAATAAAAAATGGCATTTTGGTATCAAGAAGTTGTGGCTTCATTAGGTAAATGTTGTGCTACTGTGAACTAAGCAATGTTTTGTGTTTACACTGACAATGAAGGCGAATTAAGAATGCACAATACATATGGCAATACAAGTCCACTAGGTAAACCTCCGAAAAACAGAAACCATTATTAAAATTATACACAAAACCAATCTTTGTGAAAAATAATGTTTTATTTTTCTAAATTAAAAGGTTAAAATGTTAAAAGTCATCAGGCATTTCAATGGCCCCCCTACCCACAAAAGAATCCACATATTTGTCACGGACCTCACGTCCGGTTTGGGGGGCCAAGCCTGGACGGCCAGCTTGCAGGGCCACAAGATGTTCTGCTTCCATTAAGGTGGCCTCAGGCCCAGTCAAAGTCAGATAATTTGTGGAATGCACCCGGAGTTAATTATGTAGGACACAACACGCCATTACAACATGGTTCCATTTGTAAACGGCAAGGTGGATGGAGGTGAGGAACAGGCGGAAGCGGCTGGCCATGATGCCAAAGGCATTTTCAACCACCCTTCTTGCTCTAGCCAGCCGATAGTTGTACACCCTCCTCTCAGGGGTGAGGGTGCGCTGCGGGAATGGCCTCATCAAATGGGGACCCAGGCCAAACGCCTCATCCGCCACAAACACAAATGGGAGTCCCTCCACATTCTGCTCCGCTGGTGGCAAGGCCAGCTGATCCAAAAGGAGCCGTTCCCCAAACTCCGTCTGTGCAAAAACTCCTCCATCAGACATCATGCCATTCTTGCCAACGTCCACATAGAGGAATTCGTAGGTGGCCGACACCATTGCCATCATGACGATGCTGTGGAACCCCTTATAGTTATAATAAAAGGATCCCGAATGGGGTGGTGGGACGACCCGAACATGTTTGCCGTCGATGGCCCCTCCACAGTTTGGAAAGTTCCATCGTTGGGCAAAGTCCGATGCCACATTCTGCCATTCATGTGGTGTAGAAGGGAACTGTGTAATGAAATCAAAAATAAATTAATACTTTGAGACTGAAACATTGAAAGCAGATTAAAGGAAATCATTCATGGCCAACATTGGGGCAAACAGAAAAATTAAAACATTAGTAGTAAGCAACAAAAAAAGCGAAAAAAAAATAATAGAAAATGGGGGGGGGTTGAAGATGAGTTGGGGAGATCACAAATGAAGGCTGGAGCACTCTGTCTGAATTTAGGACAAATGTTACATTCCTAGGCAATCTTTAGGGGGTGTTTAGGGTAAAGCACTATGATGGAGCATAGATTAAAATACATGGAAAGGACTAGGCAAGGTGGGTATGGCCCCAGGATAGCATGCTGGAGAGGTTAGGTAAGGGAAATGTTAATGTAGGCCTAATGAAAAAATTTAAAATAAAAAATTAGCATGTGGTGAAAGGGGAAATTCCCTGCAGCTAAGAATCATGGGAATTAGGGACTGCTAAGAAACCCCCCAAAAAAACATTCTAAAAAATACATACAATGTGATGTTTGCAATAAGAACACTTACCTTAATATAGTCCTCCTGCAAAACTTGGAGGATGGCCTGTGGAGAACTTTAAGTCCTGCAGGCTTCTCCCAGTCGCCAGGTATCGCAACGTGGCAATGAGCCTCTGCTCAGCACTGATGGCTTCACGCATAACGGTGTCCTGCCTGGTAATGTAGGGGGACACCAAAGCCAACAGATGCTGAAATACGGGGTCAGACATCTGGAGAAAATTCCTATAGTCATCAGGATTATTCTCCCTGATCTCCCGCAACAAAGGCATATGACAGAACTGGTGCCGCTGGAGCAACCAATTCTTAGTCCATGAACTCCTCCTGACCCTGCTCATGGCATGGAGTCGGGATACAGCATGAACCCCTGCACCAACTACAGCACGAACTCTCCGACGTGTACGTAGCCGCAACATGGCTAGATAACGGTCGCAAGCTCAGAATGAACCAGAAGAACGCACGGAAGAACAGCAAGGCCTATGAAGAACAAGCTGAAAAACAGGACCGAGCAGACGAGAACGCACTAAATAAACAGATACGAACTGACTACAAGCCCTGCCAAACAGATACGAACCCACAAGCACAAACTGAACTCCACAAAACGATCTTCAAAGCATGAAGACTGAAAAGCGTGAATCGTCTCTCACCAAACTTTTACTAACATGCGGTAACACGGAATTAGCAAAAGCGGCCCAAAGGGTGGCGTCATTAGAACGGAACTTCCCCTTTATAGTGCCGTCGTACGTGGTATACGTCACTGCGCTTTGCTCGATCGTTTTTTAAAATGATCGTGTGTACGCAAGACAGGCTTGAGAGGAAACATGAAAAAAACGACGTGAAAAACGGCAAGAAAAAAATGGCAAGAAAAACGATCGTGTGTACGCGGCATAAAGAGGAAATCCAATAGCTCCAATTTCAGGCAATTGAGAATTAACAAATCTATTCTCAGCGACCCCGTTAGAGCCCTGGAAATAGAAAGGGCCATAAAGGAATACTTCCTCTTAAATAAAGTGGAGGGGGTATCAGTGGAAACTCTTTGGGTGGCCCATAAGGCCACTATCCGGGGCAAACTAATTAAAACTTCCTCCCAAATTAAAAAGGAGAGATTGATAGATATTGATAGATGAAAAAAAGATTTTAAACATATGAGAAATTTACATAAACAGGACCTCAAACAGGTTCACACAAACAGACTAGATGCAGCGTGCCTTGCCCTAAACCTAGCTCTCACGGCCAAAGCTGAAAAAAACATTAGATGGAGAAAAATTGTTATCACCAAAGGGATAAAATAGGCCATATGTTAGCAGCCAAATTGTCCCCCCAGCCATGGCAGCACACCTTACCCAAAATACGAGTCCTTGGAGGGAATCACACTTTAAATCCACAACGCATCATGGAAACCTTCCATGATTTTTATGGGAAATTATACAAAGCAGGAAACAATGATAATGAGCCTCATACAAACTCATCCCTGGACTCGCTCCCCCTTCCTAAACTGGAAACCCGACACAGGGATGAACTGGAGGCTTCGGTTTCAGTAGAAGAAGAACTCTTTGTTATTAAAAACCTTAGACAGGGTTCTGCACCTGGTCCAGATGGCTTCTCAACATCTATTACAAAACATTTTTGAGCAAACTTTAGCACCACATCTGGCATACTTCTTTAACTCAAATACCTTGGGGGTCCCCCTGGATAAACAGCTTAACGCAGCTTTCATCTCCATGATTCCCAAACCGAACAAAGACCCTGGAGAGGTAGGAAACTATAGACCCATCTCCCTAATTAACAACGATTTAAAGATCATGACCAAAATCCTAGCAAATAGCATGGCATCCTTTATTGGTCTGTATGTTTATAAGGACCAAGTGGGATTCATCCCAGGTCGACAGGGTCCAGACCAAATCAGGAGAGCGATAGATATTATATGTTTACTACAATCGAATTGGGCTGGGGAGAACAATCGAGAAGGACTGCTCCTTTTGATTGACCTCCAAAAAGCCTTTGATTCGGTCTCATGGCCTTATTTGTTCAACATTTTTCACCGCTGGGGTTTTGGTCATAAGTTTATGGGACTCATGGAGGTGCTTTATTCATCCCCAGAAGCATGAGTACGTCTTCAGTGATACTACTCAGAACCTATTAAAATAGTAGGAGGGATGAGACAGGGATGCCCCTAACCCCCTTAATATTTGCAATAGCTATAGAAACCCTGGCGATAGCCAATCAAACCATCCTAATATCCAGGGGTCAACGGTGGACAGTAGACATGTGTGCTGCCGAAAAATTTGTTTTTTTTTGTTTTTTCGTTTCATTCATTTTTTTTTCCAAAATTCGGGAAACTCCAAGATTCGGAATTCGGAAATTCGAAAATTCAAAATTCGGAAATTCAGAAACTTGGGAAATTCGAAAATTCGGAATTCGGAAAGTCAGAAATTCGAAAATTTGGAAATTCAAAAAATTCGGAAAATCGAAAAATTCGGAATTCGGAAATTCGAAAATTCCGAAATTCCGAAATTCAAAGATTCGGAAATTCAAAAATTCAGAATTTTCCATTTTTGAATTTTACATTTTGGATTTTTGGAATTTAGAATTTTCGAAAATCTGATTTTTTTTTAAGAAAATCAGTAAAATTTGAAAAAATAACTAACTAATAATAACTATTAAATTACAGGTGTTGGAATTTCCTTTCAAATTTGGCTGTTACAAATTTATCTGAAGTTACGAATTATCCTAAATAATGAATGGAACATCTAAACCAATGGAATGGAACAAATTAATAATAAATAATAATAATAACATATTTTATTATTATTTATTATTATTAGATCGTTACGTTATTTTTGATAATTCGTAACTTTGGATGAATTTGTATTCGTTATGTTCACTAACAGCCGAATTTGAAAGGAAATGTCAATACCTAATCTCCAAATTTCCAAAATATAGAATTTCAAATTTCCAAAATTTTGAATTTGCTAATTTTTGAAATTCCGGTATTCTGACTAGTTAATTCCCCGACTTAGTTGGGGTAGGCGGTAAACTTTGGTGGGGGTGGGTCAGCCATGCCTTGTGACCATTGATCTCTGGGAACCTGAATTCTGACATTTGACCTCTGGGGGAGGTCCCTATTCCAATTCATGAGTCCTAGCCTTACTCTTCAAGAGGAAACCCTAACCCTAAACCCTGGCCCTGACCCTAACCCATGACCCTAACCCTTACCCCTAACTGATGACCCTAAGCCCTAACCCTAACCCCAACCCCAACCCTAACCCTAGCTATAACCCCCAACCCTAACCCTAACCCTAAACCCTAACCCTAACTCCTAACCCCAACCCCCTTACCCTAACCCTCTAACCCTAACCCTAACCCTCTAACCCTAACATCCTAACTCTAACCCCTAAGCCTAACCCTAACTACTAACCCTAAGCCCTAACCCCTAACCCCTAACCCAACTCCTAACCTTAACCCCCTAACCCCAACCCTAACCCCAACCCCTAACCCTAACTCTTAACCCTAACCCCAACCCTAGCCCTAACCCTTGCCCTATCCCTAACTCCCAACCCTAACCCTAAACCCTAGCCATAACCCTAACCCTAGCCTTAACCATAGTGAGCCTAATAGGGGTGGTGGCGCTGCCTATTAGCCTATGTAAAACCACCAAAGTGGTGGCAACTAGGGATGAGCTTCGAGTTCGAGTCGAACTCATGTTCGACTCGAACATTGCCTGTTCGCCCGTTCGCCGAACAGCGAACAAATTGGGGTGTTCGCGGCAAATTCGAAAAATCTATGGGAGAAATCTAAAGTGCTAATTATAAAGGCTTATGTGCAAGTTATTGTCCTAAAAAGTGTTTGGGGACCCGGGTCCTGCCCCAGGGGACATGTATCAATGCAAAAAGAAGTTTTAAAAACGGCAGTTTTTTCGGGAGCAGTGATTTTAATAATGCTTAAAATGAAAAAATAAAAGTGAAATATTCCTTTAAATTTCGTACCTGGGGGGTGTGTATGATATGCATGTGAAGTGGCGCATGTTTCCCGTGCTTAGAACTGTCCCTGCAAAAAATGTCATTTTTGAAAGAAAAAAATGCATTTAAAACTGACTCGCGGCTATTAATGAATTGTCGGCTCCCGGCAATACATACAAAAGTCATTGATAAAAAAAAAAAAAGCCCTTATCCGAGCACGCAACCTGGCCGGCCGCAGGGGAAAAGGGGGGAACAAGAGAGCGGCCCCCCCTCCCTCCTGAACCGTACCAAGCCACATGCCCTCAACATGGGGAGGATGTCCCCATGTTGATGGGGACAAGGGCCTCATCCCCACAACCCTTGCCCGGTGGTTGTGGGGGTCTGCGGGCGGGGGGCTTATCGGAATCTGGAAGACCCCTTTAACAAAGGGGACCCCCAGATCCCAGCCCCCCCTATGTGAATTGGTAAGGGGTACATTGTACCCCTACCATTTCATGAAGAAAGCGTAAAAAAATGTTTAAAAAAACACACAAACACCTTGAAAAAGTCCTTTATTTAAAAAAAAAAAACAAAAAAAACATTCCAGCGGTGAAATCCAGTGTCCCGCGGCAATCCCGATGTCCAGCGCTGTCCTTCATTGGTTGTGCCTGAGCGGACCTGATGGGGAACTCCCTCTCAGTATTTTAAATGTATAGACCCGCCCCTTCTAAAGTTCCCCATCAGGTCCGCTCAGCGGAACATGAGAAGGGGCGGGTCTATACATGTATTACCACAGTGAGAGCAGTTCCCCATCAGGTCCGCCCCCTCGGTATGTCGGACCCGCCTACGTCATTGGCTTGAGCGGGGAACTTCCTTCACTATGTAAATTTACATAGTGAAGGAAGTTCCCCGCTCAAGCCAATGACGTAGGCGGGTCGAACATACCGAGGGGGCGGACCTGATGGGGAACTGCTCTCACTTTGGTAATACATGTATAGACCCGCCCCTTCTCATGTTCCGCATCTGGTCCGCTGAGCGGACCTGATGGGGAACTTTAGAAGGGGCGGGTCTATACATTTAAAACACTGAGGAGGAAGTTCCCCATCAGGTCCGCTCAGGCACAACCAATGAAGGACAGCGCTGGACATCGGGATCGCCGCGGGACACTGGATTTCATCGCTGGAATGTATTTATTTATTTATTTTAAATAAAGGACTTTTTCAAGGTGTTTGTGTGTTTTTTTTAAAAAAAAATTACGCTTTCTTCGTGAAATGGTAGGGGTACAATGTACCCCTTACCAATTCACATAGGGGGGGCGGGATCTGGGGGTCCCCTTTGTTAAAGGGGTCTTCCAGATTCCGATAAGCCCCCCGCCCGCAGACCCCCACAACCACCGGGCAAGGGTTGTGGGGATGAGGCCCTTGTCCCCATCAACATGGGGACATCCTCCCCATGTTGAGGGCATGTGGCTTGGTACGGTTCAGGAGGGAGGGGGGGCCGCTCTCTCGTCCCCCCCTTTTCCCCTGCGGCCGGCCAGGTTGTGTGCTCGGATAAGGGGTCTGGTATGGATTTTTAGGGGGACTCCACGCCATTTTTTTTTAATTTGGGGTGGAGTTCCCCTTAAAATCCATGCCAGATCTGAAGGGCCTGGAATGGATATTTGGGGGAACCCCACGTCAATTTTTTTTTAAATTTGCAGTGGGGTTCCCCTTAATATCCATTCCAGACCTGAAGGGCCTGGTAATTGAATTCTGGGGAACCCCCACGCTTTTTTTTTTTTTTTTATCAATGACTTTTGTATGTATTGCCGGGAGCCGACAATTCATTAATAGCCGCGAGTCAGTTTTAAATGCATTTTTTTCTTTCAAAAATGACACTTTGTGCAGGGACAGTTCTAAGCACGGGAAACATGCGCCACTTTACATGCATATCATACACACCCCCCCAGGTACGAAATTTAAAGGAATATTTCACTTTTATTTTTTCATTTTAAGCATTATTAAAATCACTGCTCCCGAAAAAACGGCCGTTTTTAAAACTTCTTTTTGCATTGATACATGTCCCCTGGGGCAGGACCCGGGTCCCCAAACACTTTTTAGGACAATAACTTGCATATTAGCCTTTATAATTAACAATTTAGATTTCGAACGTTCGAGTCCATTGTATTTAATAGGGTTCTAAAGTTTACACGAACATTTTGTCTGTTCGCAGGTTCTGGTGCGAACCGAACAGGGGGGTGTTCGGCTCATCCCTGGTGGCAACTAATTAATAGAGAGGAATAGACACTGGTGGTGCCTCACAGTGGATGGTGGGTAATGAGAGTGTGAGTGTTACCAAAAGGATAACAAATTAAATGAACGTACCCAATAGATTGGGTTAAAAAACCCCAGTGAGATGTGTGCAAAAAGGCCTCTGAAGGGCGATGAACCCTCAATCGCTCTTCGGCCTCACCTATGTTCCTGGTATTGAGTGGGTGTATCCTAATGCGAATCTTATTAAAAAATCGTATGGCAAAATAGCCTCACCTACACCAAGAGTGTGAGACAATAGTGTATAGGGTTTTACATAGGCTAATAGGCAGCGCCACCACCCCTATTAGGCTCACTGTTTTTATTTCTGGGTTTCCATTTGGTCACTCTTACAACAGGGGGGCAGCAGCTTTTATTCCACTGAGCGCAGACATCACTGATTTATTTGCTAGCCTTAACCATAACCCCTAACTCCCAACCCTAACCCTAACCCTCTAACCCTAACCTCCTAACCCTAACTCTTAACCTCTAACACTCTAACCCTAACCCCTAACCCTAACCCCTAACTGGTAACCCTAAGCCCTAACCCTAACCCCTAACCCTAACCCTAACTGCTAACCTTAAGCCCTAACCCTGAGGCCACTTTCACACTGAGGCGCTTCTAAACTGCCAGTAAAAACACTGAGCGATTTTGAAGCACTTTTCATGCGCTTTTGAAGAGCTTTCCATTCATTTCAATGGAAAGGGAAGTTTTTCACAGCCCTGCCAGCACACTGCCCCAGTGTGAAAGAATTCATTGATTTTAATGGAAATACGTTTTTGTGAGCTTTTTAGGCGCTGTTTTTAGCGTGAAAGCACCTGAAAAGCGCCTCAGTGTGAAAGTGGTCTAACCCCCTAACCCCAACCCCTAACCCTAACTCCTAACCTCTAACTCCTAACCCCTAACCCCTAATCCTAACCCCTAACCCTAACTCCTAACCCCTAACTCCTAACACCTATCCCTAACCCTCTGACCCTAACACCCTAACCCTAAGAATTTACTAACTTCGAATTTTCGAATTCCGATTTTTCAAATTTCTGAATTTGGAATTTTCGAATTTTGCAATTTGGAATTTTCGAATCTCGAATTTTCAAAATTTTCAATTTTCAATTTTCGAATTTAAAATTTTCGAATTTTCAAATTTCTGAATTTCCGAAATTACGGAAATTCGGAAATTAGACATTTTGGAAATTCGAAATGTCGGAAATCTGAAAATCCAAACATTTTGAAATTGAAAATTTTTGAAATTTTGAAATTCTAAATTTCGGAAATCCGAAAATTCGGAAATTGAAAAATATGGAAATTCGGAAATTTCGGAATTAACTAATTTGTAAAAATTGTTAAAAAACTAATTTGGAACTAAAAAACACAAATGTGCCTTGTTTACATAGGACTTAATACATAGGACTTAATACTGTTTATCACATCACCGACAACCTCACTCCTAAACATCTGCAAATTACTGGAGGACTTTACTAAGGGTTATGGGTTAATCTCTCTAAGTCCAAAATTCTAAATGTAACGGTCCCACACACGATCGCACAGAACCTAAAAAACTCTTTGAATGGATTGACTCCACCATTCGATATCTGGGAACAGAACCCTCCCCAAAAATGTAACTACTTTATCAGGCTAACTTTCCCCTAATGTATAAAAAGCTTGAAGCGGATCTCAAAAGCTGGGCGCTCCATGAACTGTCTTGGCTGGGGAGGATAAATGCGGTCAAAATGACATTACTTCCCAAATTGCGCTATCTATTCAGATCCCTCCCAATCCCTCTAAGTAAGGAAAGATTATCTAAGGACATTCCAAAGCAAAATCTTAAAATGTACCTGGGGAACCACCTCTCGCAACAAACTTTGTTAAGACCTAGAACACAAGGAGGACTAGGGGTCCCTGACTTAATGTGGTATTACCAAGCGCCACGCTTAGCACAATTGTCGGTCATCTACTCTCGCCTGGAGAAACCCGATTGGGTGCAAATAGAGTGGCAAGAGGTCCCGACACACACGTTGGACTTCTCTGGTGCCCTCCAAGAGATCGCCCACACATTATGTCACCAGTGCTCTCACACTCCATATCCCATTGGGATGGCCTGAAAGGCTGGTCCACCCTGACCTCAGATATGCAACCGCTAGCGCATATTTTTCATAACCCCAGATTCACTTAGGGAATAAACATTAAAGCCTTTAGATGGTGGTTAGATAAAGGGTTATACCGCATTGGATATTACCTAACTCCCCTGGGCCCAATCTCACTCACCTTTTGTACAAAATAAACTGGAAATGCCAGAATCGGAGCGGTATAGATTCCTGCAAACCTCCCACTTCCTTCATTCATTATGGAAGAATAAGCCTGAACCCCCAAGATTGACAGCCTACGAACAATGGTGTGGTTAGACCACGGAGCAGAGGGGGGTATCTACCTGTCACTTGCATCAGACAACACTATATTACCTTACATGCACTCTTGGGGTAGCGAACTTCAGGTCAGATGAAACGCAGAAACCTGGCATAAAAACTTTTTTCGGGCCCACAAAGGCATATACAATACAGCCCTAATTAAGGCTAACCTTAAGCTAGTTACCAGGTGGTAACTAGTCCTGACAAGGCTGGAAAAAAATTCCTTTCTCCCCCCCCCCTTTGTTTTAGAGGATGTGATTCTCTGGGTTCCATGCTCCAAATCTGGTGGGAATGCCCGAAAATCAGAGGGTTCTGGAATATAATTTTTCACATGATCCGCAAGGTAACAAGCTGCCAAATCCCTAAAGTCCCCTCGATGGCATTGCTCAATGCCCACTTACCCGACACTAACAGAGCTACACAAGATTTAATCTTTTTCATATTTTTGGGGGCAAAATTATCCATAGCAAAAGCATAGAAACAACCAAAGGTTTTATTTTCTGCAGCTAAAAATAAATTTTCCTGGATAATGGCCCGAGAGAAAATGTTTAGTTCCCTGAAATGTTTAGTTCCCGTTGCTAGGTTTGAGCTAACCTGGAAACCCTGGGCAACATATAGGAATTCCTATAAAAAATCTGCACCATGTAAAGATAGAGAGGGCTCCCGGAAGGCTGGCACCCCTGAATACTTTCTTCTTTCCAAGGAGCGGACCTGATGGGGAACGTGAGAATGGGCGAGTCTATTCATTTTTTTACACTAAAGAGGAAGTTCCCCATCAGGTCCGCTCAGCCAAGACGTAGGCGGGGTCTGAGATACGAGGGAGCCCCCGCCCCCTCGTACCTCAGACCCCGCCTACGTCATTGGCTGAGCGGACCTGATGGGGAACTTCCTCCGCATTGTAGGTCCGCTCAGCCAATGACGTTTCGAGTGGAGACTGCAGCGCTGGACATCGGATCGCCGCGGGACATTGGATTACATCGCTGGAATGGGTTTTTTATTTTTTATTTTTAATAAAGGACTTTTCCAAGGTGTCTGTGTGTTTTTTATTTTTATTATTACACTTTCTTGTACCCCTTACCAATTCACATGGGGGGGCGGGATCTGGGGTCCCCTTTGTTAAAGGGGTCTTCCAGATTCCAATAAGCCTCCTGCCCGCAGACCCCCACAACCACCGGGCAAGGGTTGTGGGGATGAGGCCCTTGGAAGGGTCTAGTATGGATATTTGAGGGGAACCCCACGTAATTTTTAAAAAAAATTTGAAGCAGGGTTCCCCTTAATATCCATACCAGACCTGAAGGGCCTGGTAATTGAATTTGGGGGGACCCCCACGCATTTTTTTTTTATCAATGACTTTTCTCTGTATTGCCGGGAGCCGACAATTCATTATAGCCGCGAGTGGTTTTAAATGGCTTTTTTTCCTTCAGAAATTACATTTTGTGCAGGGACAGTTCTAAGCAAGGGAAACAAGCGCTTCTTTACAGGCATACTATACACCCCCCCAGGTACGAAATTTAAAGGAATATTTCACTTTTTATTGTTTCACGTTATGCATTATTAAAATCACTGCTCCCGAAAAAAACTTTTTTTTGCATTGATACATGTCCCCTGGGGAAGGACCCGGGTCCCCAAACCCTTTTTAGGACAATAACTTGCATATTAGCCTTTATAAATAGCACTTTAGATTTCGCACATTCGAGTCCATTGTATTTAATAGGGTTCTAAAGTTCACGCAAACTTTAGGTCTGTTTGCAGGTTCTGGTGCGAACCGAACAGGGGGGTGTTCGGCTCATCTCTAATTACAACACATGACATCACTTCCGATTTTATTTTCTGTCGTGCAGGAATTTTCGTGACTTTAGTAACCTATTCAATTTCTACTTGCGATTATTAAGCGGAAAAAAGTCGTACGATCTGTCGTACTATATTCGGATCGTGTGTACAGGCCATGAATGTACAGCAATTAACAAGCATACATCCAGGGCCGATCCTAGATATGTTGCGGGGGGTGCAGTTCACCCAGGCGCCACAGAGGTGGGGGCACTGAAGCGCCAGAGTGCTCCCCTCTATTCTCCACCTCCTCTCCTTGTCCGTGCTAGTCGCCGCCGCCGATGTGTTTTTCAAACCTAAGTCCGGCGTCCCCCCCTCCCTCCTCCTTCCTCCTGTCAGAGGAGGAGAGTGAAGCAGAGCTCAGAGCGGCTCTCTCTGTGTGGAGAGAGACAAGCCGCGCAATGCCGTCGCTGAGGGGGCGGTCCGTGCCTTCTCCTCCTCTCTGTGTCTTAGCTCCTGCCTGCTGCTGCTGTGATCTGTGCTCCACCCGGGCGGCGCGGCTGCACATTGTCCTCTCCTCTTCAGCTGCCGCCGGGTGTTTTTATGTATGTAATGGGGGGACTAATGGAGGGGGCCGGAGGGGGGGTTTGTCCTGGGGGGAGTCTGTACTAATGGGGGGGTTTGTCCTGGGGGGGTTTGTCTTGGAAGGGTCTGGACTAATGGGGGGGTTCTTCCTGGGGGGTCTGTATTAATGGAGGGGGGTTTGTCCTGGGGGGAGTCTGTACTAATGGAGGCGGGGTTTGTCCTGGGGGAGTCTGTACTAATGGGGGGGTTGTCCTGGAGGGGTCTGTACTAATGGAGGCGGGGTTTGTCTTGGGGGGAGTCTGTACTAATGGGGGGGTTGTCCTGGGGGGTCTGTACTAATAGAGAGGGGGGTTTGTCCTGGGGGGAGTCTGTACTAATGGAGAGGGGGGTTTGTCCTGGGGGGGTCTGTACTAATGGAGGCTGGGTTTGTCCTGGGGGGAGTCTGTACTAATGGGGGGTTGTCCTGGGGGGGTCTGTACTAATGGAGGGGGGTTTGTCCTGGGGGAGTCTTTACTAATGGGGGGAGTCTGTACTAATGGGGGGTTGTCCTGGAGGGGTCTGTACTAATGGAGGCGGGGTTTGTCTTGGGGGGAGTCTGTACTAATGGGGGGGTTGTCCTGGGGGGTCTGTAATAATAGAGAGGGGGTTTGTCCTGGGGGGAGTCTGTACTAATGGAGAGGGGGGTTTGTCCTGGGGGGGTCTGTACTAATGGAGGCTGGGTTTGTCCTGGGGGGAGTCTGTACTAATGGGGGGTTGTCCTGGAGGGGTCTGTACTAATGGAGGGGGGTTTGTCCTGGGGGGAGTCTTTACTAATGGGGGGGTTGTCCTGGAGGGGTCTGGGCTAAGGGGGGGTTTGTCCTGGGGGTCTGTATTAATGGAGGGGGGGTTGTCCTGGGGGAGTCTGTACTAATGGGGGGGTTGTCCTGGAGGGGTCTGTACTAATGGAGGCAGGGTTTGTCCTGGGGAGAGTCTGTACTAATGGGGGGGTTGTCCTGGAGGGGTCTGTACTAAAGTTGGGGGGTGGTTTGTCCTGGGGCAGTCTGTACTAATGGAGGGGTGGGTTTCTCCTGGGGGAGTCTGTACTAATGGGGGGGTTTGTCCTGGGGGGAGTCTGTACTATGGGGGGTTGTCCTGAAGGGAGTCTGTACTATGGGGGGTTGTCCTGGAGGGGTCTGTACGAATGGAGGGGGGGTTTGTCTTGGGGGGGAGTCTTTACTAATGGGAGAGTTTGTCCTGGGGGTCTGTGCTAATGGGGGGGTTTGTCCTGGGGAGTCTGTACTAATGGAGATGGATTGGTTTGTCCTGGGGGGGTCTGTACTAATGGACGGGGTGGTTTGTCCTTGGGGGTCTGTACTGAGGGAGGGGTTTATACTTAGTGGGGAGTCTGCACTGACGGAGGGGGTCTATACTTAGTGGAGGGGGTCTGTACTGAGGGGCGACTATAGGTGGTGGAAGGGGGGTGACGCCACTGCAGCTGCGGCTCTTCTTTCCCCCCTCCCTCTCCTCCTCGCACGCAATGCTGTACTAGTGAGCGGCGCTTGCAAGCACAGCCGCCCACTATGTTTCTTCCCCCACCTTCATATCGGCCAGGGAAGAAATAGAATAGAAAAAGGAGCAGAGAAGAGGATTGCGGGACATGTAGTTCGAGGACTGGCAGCCCCACTGTAACAAAGAAACTGCAGCCCACACAGCATGCCCAGCTGAATGGGAGAGAGAGAGAGAGCCAGGAGCCCAGGAAAGCTTTCAGGGAAGTGCACCCAGGACTCCAGAGGGAGTGGACAGTGCTGAGAGAACACCATCAGAGAGAGAACCCCGCTGCCCTGCGCCACCAGAGTGAAAGCCACACAGCCTGGCGCCATCCCTGGTGTAAAAAAGAATGGAGTCATTGCCAGAATACAGACCTGGGCTCTACCCAGCGGAGTCGCCATGGGCAATTCAGAGTGAGCTGACTCCTGATCAGAGGAACCGTTGTTGCTGGGTCAGGTGAGAGGGCCGATCGACCATTATCTACTAGCGTCCATAGGAACTGCAGTCTCTGACCATCTCCTGTATTATATCTGCAGTCTCTGACCATCTCCTGTATTATATCTCCAGTCTCTGACCATCTCCTGTAGTATGTCTGCAGTCTCTGACCATCTCCTGTAATATGTCTGCACTCTCTGACCGTATCCTGTAATATGTCTGCACTCTCTGACCATCTCCTGTACTATGATTGCAGTCTCTGACCGTCTCTTGTATCATGTCTACAGTCTCTGAGCATCTCCTGTAGTATGTCTTGGGGCACTCTCTAACAGAAGCCCTCTCTGTGTTCATCAGAGAGACTCCCCTCCAGGTCTCATTAGTGTACTCTCTTCCAGTATTTTCTTAATTGTTAAAAGATCATGGGAGGATCCTAGGGTAACGAAGACTTCTTAGGGGAGCATCTCTGTGTTTGAGTCGTTGCCCTAGAAACATTTGTAAAGGGGAGGAGTTGGTAAGATGGTGACGACGCCCATGTGGGGGCGCCAGAAATATTTCTGCACCCAGGCGTCTGTGACCCTAGGATCGGCCCTGCATACATCCCCCGGAGAGATACCAGAAATAGCTTCAGTTGACATGCAGACACTCAGGTACAGGTGGAATTCACAAAGTTTTGGAGTGAAAACCCTTTTCTCAAGTGAAATCCAGTTAAACTCTCCCTGTTCTAACGATGATGTATACAGTATGATGCTTGTAGCTGAGAGTTTGCCAATGTTTAGTTAGAGGAACTGTAGGGAGATTATGTGCATCTACTACAATTTATTGTTACTGTATGTCTTTATATGATGCTTCCTTTCATAGAAATGTGAAACTTGAAAAGGTAACTGTCTGGAGTGCTGCCTATTGTTTATTTAGAGTGTATTATTATCCCTGCAACTTTCTGGAGGAAAATCAATCTATGGTTTCAGCACCCTTATTTATGTAATTAAGTCTTTATGCACTGATTTTGTGATTTGGGTACTCATTAGCTTATTTTTCTCGATTTACTAGTAGGAGGAAAACTCCACTTAGATACTTGTCAGTGGAATAGGTGTCTATAATGGATGATTTTCCCATACTTCCTATTCATTTAACATTTCTACATTTTGAATTTCCCAAGGAAGATATTAGTCATTAGGATAAATTTAGATAATATTTTAACAGAGGTTTTAACACTTTTTACTCTATGCAAAACTTTTTTTACTTTGTATATAGGTTAAAGCGGGATTTCACCCGCAATTTTTATTTTTTTAAAGTCAGCAGCTACTAACACTGTAGCTGCTGACTTTTAATAAGGACACTTACCTGTCCTACTCGTCCCCGACGGCGATCCTGGCAGGTCCCGGCGCCTCCATCCTGACTAGGGGGAAAGCCTTACAGCTTCACTGCCCGTTTCCTACTGCGCATGCGCGACTCCCGCGGCACTTTTTGAATGGGCGGCTGCCTCCTGGGATTACACACAGTTCCCAGAAGGCAACGCGCCCCATTCACTAGAAGTGGATGTGGAAGAAGACCCACCGCGGATAAGGAAGAGGCAGATTAGGGACTTCCACATAGCAATCGCTATTTCGGGTGAGTCAAATTTTATTAATTTTTTTCTATAGTTTTTTTTCACATTTTTTTGCTGCATTTTGGTGTATTTTTTTT
Organism: Rana muscosa; assembly: GCA_029206835.1. Taxonomy (NCBI): domain Eukaryota; kingdom Metazoa; phylum Chordata; class Amphibia; order Anura; family Ranidae; genus Rana; species Rana muscosa. Next base: position 1,222,686,388 of record CM055122.1, read on the forward strand.
TTAGGGTGGAACTCCACTTTAAGGTTCTTATTTAGGCACTTCATTTTAACAATGCTCAGCACTTGTCTCCCTATTGTCACTCAGTAACATGATGCGCTTCCAGTGGAGACCATGGGTAACCACTTCAACAAACATTATGCAGGCCATGCAGCTATTGCTATAGTGACATGAAATGGATGCAAAGAGGTGACAGGAGAGCAGCAGCACTGAAATGCATAAAAAAAAGGAGAAAGAAATACGAAAAAAAAATATTTTACTAAAATAAGTGGTATGTGTTTCATTTAGCAAAATAAATGTAATTCAGTTAGGAATTACATATAAGCGAACAAAAAAAAGTGTTGTAAATTTAAAGTGGATGTTACTAAAAACTATGTCATGCTTTAACATGAGAGGTTTTGATGGAGCATAGGCATTTTCACTACCTAAACTTTAAAAGAACAAGTCTAACAACAGTTTTTTTATTTATTTTTTATGTATTTTTTTTTTTTTTTTTGTGTATTTCAGCAGGAAACTGGGAGCATACTTTCTAATTTGAGGGCCATACATTTTCCTTGCTGGTTAGAATAAATAAAAGCAGCACTGTATATGTGTATTTGTTTGGTAAGATGACTGTCAGTGTTTATCAAGACAAAGTAAATCAAATTAGTCTGTGGCCTGTCTCCCAACCCTATTAACCTGCTCAGCTGTGAGAAACCGAACAACCCCTGCCAATATTTAATTTCTTCACTAGCTGATAAGATCATTTCAAGATATTCAATGGGTTTCACTTCAGGTTCCTCATAGTTGCTGGCATCCTAACTGCAGTGGTTGGATCTTATTTTCCTCTCATTTGCTGAGAAAAATAGGATGGCAACTCCAAGATCCATATAGCTTGTTGCAACAAACACTGATCAGGGCTTCACAGTGTTTGACAGGGTGGACTGATTTTTCTTATCATAGCCTGTCCACAAAGGCCTAGGCCAGCCCTGGCTTATTAGCATTCCTTGGTGAGATGTATCTGGCCTATTTCTGTCACACAGGCAGATTGAGCCTTTCACTCAGACCAGCCAATGAGTGACACATGGTCTGACTGGGAGGACAACATTGTTATTTGAGTTAAGAAATCAATTTGTATCAAATGTACACTGTAATTTATTTGTTGGCTTTGAAGGGAACCTGGCTGAGATAAATAGAAATGGGCTTCTTTTTTCCCTTTACACTTAGCTGATAAAGTTCTTGTGAAGCTCCAGATAGTTCCAGTCAGAGGCAAAGTGACAAACATGTTTAAAGTTGCACAGTGATCTTTAAATCTCAAAAAGAACACCTTGTCGGACATGATAGAACATATTTTACCTTTTCCATCTATCTGTCAGAAAGCTGCTGTGACACATTGGTTTAGTATTTTTGCTGACATTTTCTTTATCAAGCAGATCTGTTTGTGGTCAAAAGATGCTTATTCCCATTTTCTTCAGCACATAGCAGGCTATGCAGCTCAGAGAGAGAAAATGGATCTAGCTTTTTTAGACATCATTTATTTCCTCACATGTAGTATTTTATTTTTTGCTCTATGGGGTAGTTAATTGCATAATATTATTCAAAAATTCAGCTATATGACAAAAAAATGTTTATTGATTTAAAAAAATAAAAAATAAAATGAGTATATATTTATCAAAATGTGTTCTTTTTTTTCTAGTTGACATTTACTTAGAGTGACAGACACAACAGGCATTGCTTGCCTTTTGTAATAACAAACATGAAACAAAAATTGGTTGATTGTTTGATTGTTTTTAAACTTTGCAATGCTATGCTAGATAGCAATAATTTGAACAATTGTTTTAAATAACAACTTTAGAGCAGGGTTGCCAACTTTCAGTAAATTTATGAGCAGTTTGTAAAATCTGTACTTTTTGCATCTGTCCATGAATGCCCATTACGGACATGTAGGCTGCATGTTCATAACTGACATTCATGGACAGATGCAACAATTATGGATTTTACAAACTGTTTGTAAATATACTGAAAGTTGGCAACCCTGCTTTAGAGTCTAAAGAAAATCTTGGGCACCTGTTGTGCAGCTGTTGCTTTCCTATCTTGGAATTTCAAGTATGGGAACCCCAAAAGCAGTGATAGAGTAATGTGTGTAACGCTCCTTTTTTTTTGTAGATTTTTAGCCATTTGGTTTTGTTTGAAACTTTTGCCAGTTATTTCTTGATAATTGTATACTGTTGGGGAGATTTCCCTTCTCTTCCTGCCCTGTAAACATGCCAGGAAGTGAAAATCTCTACAACGTAAGAAATGTAAGATTTAAAATCTATTTTTCATTTGTTGACACAGTTTTAGATTTTCTCTCACCTTCAGTCCTGGTGACAGTGGTCGCCAATACAAATAGAAAGTACATTTCCCTGAAGGACAACAATAAAAACTGAGAGGGCTTCTAGCCCGTCACCACTCTATCCAAAGCGTTATAAAGTCATAAAACAAAAAATATGCTCTGACTGTGCACTGTCCCCCCTCACCTCTCTACTTCTAGCAGCTTCTAGAGATGGGGGGGCAGCCATTCGATTCCGGCCACCCCCCCGCGATCGCTCCCGGCGAATGAGAATGCCCCCTCTGCCTGTGTAATGTAAACACAGGCAGAGGAAGCAGGAAGAAGTGATGTCATCTCTTGTGCGGCGCTCACATATACCGAGCGCCGTACAAGAGAAGACATCAAGGTTAGTGCACAAACACTACACTAACACCAGCACACATAGGCACATAAATCGCCCCCCCAGGCCCCCCCATATCACCCCCCAGCCCCCAGTCACAGTGTCACTGATTGCAGTGACCATTTATTTACTGATCACTGCAATCAGTGACATTTGTGACTGTAAAAGTGTCACTACAGTTTAGTTTTAGGTCCAGTGTAGCCCCCTAATAAAGGTTTAACTCCTTGATCACCCCCTAGCACCGCCGTCGCTAAGCGATCATTTTTCTGATCGCTGTCTTAGCGTCGGTGATGCAGATCGGTAGCCAGTAATTTTTTTTAGGTTCGCCGCAGGTTTTCATAGCGTCAGGTACCCCCATAAATGATCTAATAAAGGTTTAACCCCCTTGATCACCCCCCAGGTAACCCTTTCACCCCCTATCACCACTGTCGCTAAGCGATCATTCTTCTGGTCGCTGTCTTAGCGTCGGTGATGCAGATCGGTAGCCAGTATTTTTTTTTTAGGTTCGCCGCAGGTTTTTATAGCGTCAGGTACCCCCATAAATTATCTAATAAAGGTTTAATCCCCTTGTTCGCCCCCCAGGTAACCCTTTCACCCCCTATCACCACTGTCACTAAGCAATCATTTTTCTGATCGCTGTCTTAGCGTCGGTGATGCAGATCGGTAGCCAGTAATTTTTTTTAGGTTCGCCGCAGGTTTTTATATCGTCAGGTACCCCCATAAATTATCTAATAAAGGTTTAACCCCCTTGATCGCCACCCAGGTAACCCTTTCACCCCCTATCACCACTGTCGCTAAGCGATCATTTTTCTGATCGCTGTCTTAGTGTCGGTGATGCAGATCGGTAGCCAGTAATTTTTTTTAGGTTCGCCGCAGGTTTTTATAGCATCAGGTACCCCCATATATTATCTAATAAAGGTTTTAACCCCCTAATTGCCCCTAGTTAACCCTTTCACCAGTGATCATCATATAAGTGTTACGGGTGACGCTGGTTAGTTAGTTTGCTTTTTATAGTGTCAGGGCACCCGCCGTATATAACCCAATAAAGGTTTAACCCCCTGATCGCCCGGCGGGTGATATCAAATAGGTTTTAGCGTCAGAGAGGGTCTGCGTCACACCCCAGGCAGCGTCAGGTTAGTGCCAGTAACGCTAACACCCACGCGTGAAGCATACACCCTCCTTAGTGGTATAGTATCTGAACAGATCAATATCTGATCTGATCAGATCTATACTAGCGTCCCCAGCAGTTTAGGGTTCCCAAAAACGCAGTGTTAGTGGGATCAGCCCAGATACCTGCTAGCACCTGCGTTTTGCCCCTCCGTCCAGCCCAGGCCACCCAAGTGCAGTATCGATCGATCACTGTCACTTGCAAAACACAACACACATAACTGCAGCATTCGCAGAGACAGGCCTGATCCCTGCGACTCCAGTGCTGTAGGAGGTGATTTCACCACCACAGTTAAAAAAAAAAAGCAAATATGCCGAAGCATTGGGGCAGCAGGGGCGGAGGAGTGATTTTGCTCCTAATGCCGCGTACATACGGTCGAAATTCCGACGGAGGCTTGCCCGTGGAAAAGTCCGACCATGTGTGTGCGGCATAACTTTTTTGCGGGAGGATGCCCCCATGCTTCGGCATATATAAATGGTGCATGTATGCCCATCATTAGAAGTGGGTGGATGAAGGGCGGTATTCTAATGGTGGGCATACCCACCCGATCAATCTCTTTTTTCATTCAGCCAACTGGCTGCATGAAAAAAAAAGATTACAATACATGTCCAACAAGGACCAGCAACGTACTGGTATGTTGCTGGACTTTGAATGGTTATACCAGATTGATGCCTGCGGGTTTAGGTATCATCTTGGTATCATTCTTTTCAGCCAGCGGCCGGCATTCATGTAAAAGCAATCCTAGTGGCTAATTAGCCTTTGGACTGCTTTTACAAGCAGTGGGAGGGAATGTCCCCCCCCCGGATATAAAAAGCGCCATTGGGAAAGCATTTTATCACACCGATCTTGGTGTGGTCAGATGCTTTGAGGGCAGAGGAAAGATCTAGGGTCTAGACCCCAGTTTTTTCAAAAAAAGAGTACCTGTCACTACCTATTGCTATCATAGGGGATATTTACATTCCCTGAGATAACAATAAAAATGATAAAAAAAAAAAAATATGAAAGGAACAATTTAAAAATAAAATAAAAAAGCAAAATTCATAATAAAAAAAAAAAAAAAAAGCACCCCTGTCCTGCCCTGCTCTTGCCCAATGCCGAACGCAAGCGTCGGTCTGGCGTCATATGTAAACAGCAATTGCACCATGCATGTGAGGTATCACCGCGAAGGTCAGATCGAGGGCAGTAATTTTAGCAGTAGACCTCCTCTGTAAATCTAACGGGATAACCTGTAAAGGCTTTTAAAGGCTTTTAAAAATGTATGTAGTTTGTCGCCAATGCGCGTTTGTGCGAAATTTTAAAGCATGTCGTGTTTGGTATCTATGTACTCGGCCTAAGATCATCTTTTTTATTTCATCAAACATTTGGGCAATATAGTGTGTTTTAGTGCATTAAAATTTAAAAAAAGTGTATTTTTTCCCAAAAAAATGCGTTTGAAAAATCGCTGTGCAAATACTGTGTAGAAAAAAAAATGCAACACCCACCATTTTATTCTGTAGGGCCTTTGCTTTAAAAATATATATAATGTTTGGGGGTTCAACATAATTTTCTTGCAAAAAAAATATGTTTTCATGTAAACAAAAAGTGTCAAAAAGGGCTTTGTCTTCAAGTGGTTAGAAGAGTGGATGTAAGCTTCCTAATGTTGTGTATAAAATGCCAGAACAGTTCAAAACCCCCCCAAATGACCCCATTTTGGAAAGTAGACACCCCAAGCTATATACTGAGAGGCATGTCGAGTCCATGGAATATTTTATATGTTGACACAAGTTGCGGGAAAAAGACAATTTTTTTATTTTTTTTTGCACAAAGTTGTCACTAAATGATATATTGCTCAAACATGCCATGGGCATATGTGGAATTACACCCCAAAATACATTCTGTTGCTTCTCCTGAGTACGGGGATACCACATGTGTGAGACTTTTTGGGAGCCTAGCCGCGTACGGGACCCCAAAAACCAATCACCGCCTTCAGGCTTTCTAAGGGTGTAAATTTTTGATTTCACTTCTCACTGCCTATCACAGTTTCGGAGGCCATGGAATGCCCAGATGGCACAAAACCCCCCCAAATGACCCCATTTTGGAAAGTAGACACCCCAAGCTATTTGCTGAGAGGTATTGTGAGTATTTTGCAGATCTCGCTTTTTGCCACAAAGTTTTGAAAATTGAAAAAAAAAAAATAATAAAATTTTCTTTCTTCATTTTCAAAAACAAATGAGAGCTGTAAAATACTCACCATGCCTCTCAGCAAACAGCTTGGGGTGTCTACTTTCCAAAATGGGGTCATTTTGGGGGGTTTTGTGCTATTTTGGCATTTTATGGCCTTCGAAACTGTGATAGGTAGTGAGGAGTCAAATCAAAAATTTGTGCCTAGAAATCCGGGGTCCCGTACGCGGCTAGGCTCCTAAAAAGTCCCACACATGTGGTATCCCCGTACTCAGGAGAAGCAGCAAAATGTATTTTGGGGTGCAATTCCACATATAACCATGGCATGTGTGAGCAATATATCATTTAGTGACAACTTTTTGTATTTTTTTTTCTTTTTTTTGTCATTACTTAATCACTTGGGACAAAAAAAAAATATTCAATGGGCTCAACAGGCCTCTCAGCAATTTCCTTGGGGTGTCTACTTTCTAAAATGGGGTCATTTGGGGGGTTTTGTGCTATTTTGGCATTTTATGGCCTTCAAAACTGTGATAGGTAGTGAGGAGTGAAATCAAAAATTTGCGCCCTTAGAAATCCTGAAGGCGGTGCTTGGTTTCCGGGGTCCCGTACGTGGCTAGGCTCCTAAAAAGTCCCACACATGTGGTATCCCCGTACTCAGGAGAAGCAGCAGAATGTATTTTGGGGTGCAATTCCACATATAACCATGGCATGTGTGAGCAATATATCATTTAGTGACAACTTTTTGTAATTTTTTTTTTTTTGTGATTATTCAATCACTTGGGGGAAAAAAAAAATATTCAATGGGCTCAACATGCCTCTCAGAAATTTCCTTGGGGTGTCTACTTTCCAAAATGGGGTCATTTGGGGGGGTTTTTACTGCCCTGCCATTTTAGCACCTCAAGAAATGAGATAGGCAGTCATAAATTTAAAGCTGTGTAAATTCCAGAAAATGTACCCTAGTTTGTAAACGCTATAACTTTTGCGCAAACCAATAAATATACGCTTATTGAATTTTTTTTTACTAAAGACATGTGGCTGAATACATTTTGGCCTAAATGTATGACTAAAATTGAGTTTATTCGATTCTTCTTATAACAAAAAGTAGAAAATATCATATTTTTTCAAAATTTTCGGTGTTTTTCCGTTTATATCGCAAAAAATAAAAATTGCAGAGGCAATCAAATACCATTAAAAGAAAGCTCTATTTGTGGGAAGAAAAGGACGCAAATTTCGTTTCGGTACAACATTGCATGTCCGCACAATTTACAGTTAAAGCAGCGCAGTGCAAAATTCTGAAATCACCTTTGGTCCTTTAGCTACCAAATGGTCCAGGGCTTAAGTGGTTAAGATATAAGTACAAGGCACTACTAATCATAAGGTATCCATTTTAAACTCAACAACGATAAAGAAGAAAATAAAGCAACTGTTGTGGAAATTTTATGAAGATGTATTTAATATGTATTGTCATAGTGTCTCCCAGTGTTAGTACTCCCGCAGCCCGCTCTAAAGAGCTGACTGGGGTAGACTGACACTGGTAGTGAAAAACTTCCTGAGGTTGGAGAGAGGTGTTTTCAGAGTGGGGATATGTCCGCCCGTGAAAGGGCCCCTGTGAGATGCACAGAACGTTCGTCTGAGGGGGATGTGTTCACTCTGCAAAGACATTATCGGTTAGGGGATGTACGCTCGCGTGTCTCTGTGTGCCTGATCAACACGTGGCAGGATGCATAGCGTACGCCTGAAGATAATCTCCCATCAGCAGGAACGGTAGTATAATCCGGGTATGTGTTGTTCTCTGAACAACGCAGAATAAGGATTCATACCAATGGTAAAACGGGAGCCTTTGAACTGTCATGATCAGGGAGAGCGTCCATGGGAAATGTCGTAATTTCTCATGGAGGAAACGATTGGCTGTTGGGGCCATCACTTCCTGTTTGTCATTGCTTTTGTTGTGTTTGAATAAAAACCAAGTGCTGTGCTGGGTAGAGCCCAGAAGAGTCAGATGAGGACATAAGTTGTGGTCATGTCTGTTTACTTGGGGATATGCGGGAAATAGAGTGATAGGTAAGATGCATTATACCATTAGACAAAATGGGTGCTTATTAGCACAGGAGATATGGATTACGCGTACAGTAGCGTATAGCCATATTTCGCTGACAGCAATGGCGGGCCAAAGATGTAGCAGTCAACAGGGCCTTTTTAGCATCAGATCGGGAGGAGGGAGAGAGAATGGATCCATGTTTTGTCGGTCCGATGCGTTAGGGAGGTTCTGCTTTGCAAAAGAACACATTTTTCGTCTTTTGGTAGAATGGCTGGATTTTGATAGTATGTTTGTTGGGTGTGTGATTTGTCAGTATGGATTGGGATATTTTCCACCCATATGGGACCCATTTAATGCAACCTGGAAAATTTGTGTAAGTAACTGAAGATGAGAAATGGAGACTGTGTGTTGTGTGCTTCTGAGAAGTTTGTATAAATGGCTGCTGCATATTCAAGTGAAACCATGTGGCCATGAGAGGGGGAAGGGCGGCCAGGCATGGCTGTTTCCATCACTTACAATGGGGACTGTTTGTTGAAAGGGCTACACTCCGTAGACAATAGCATGGGGGAGAGCTCTTTTGTTTTGAGATGAAAAGATCATGCATGCCAGCACCACTGTGTGGGTATTCCTCAAATGTCTTGTTTCCTGTGGAAGAAGTATATGAACTTTATTTGGGAACAAGAGTGTATGTTTGAGTCGTGTTATTTTGTGTTTTATATAATGTTGTTGCTTGATTGGAGAACCTGTGTTGTTTGGTTGGCCAAGGTCCCTAGTAGTATGTAGCCTAAAATGTAAGTGTTCATTTGTTCTCAAATGTGTAGTTTTGTGGGGAGAAGTTTTGGTTTTCTAGTGGGGAAGTCTGTTTGCGCTGGTTTTGGCAGGATCAACAACTACATTTCATGTGTTAATGGCACCATTTTGTCGTGGCCTGGCTTTCGTCTGCCATTTTCTTTTGTTGTTGTCACCATGTGGCCGTGCTGTCGTGGAATTATTGGTTGTCTGCAGAGCACACAGCCCATATTTCCTGTGCTCTATAAGCACACACTTTAGATTCATCTTTTTGCAATAATGCTATCTTTAGCTAAGTTTGCTAAGATCCACTCACCGTCCATTCGTCCCATCATTCATCCCAAAAAGGCAGCATCACACAGCTTATGTTCTCATCTCTCAGCAGACCAGCATGACTGCCAAGCCGACGCCTAATCATAGGCTTTTATTAAACTCAAAAGATCTCAGACAGGAGGTGATTGGCTGCAGCAACCAATCCCCTCCCCCATGGGCGGGGACATCACAGGATGTCCCTTCCACACAGGAGAATGACCATACAAGGACGTCCTTCCAACAGGTTGCCTTACATGAATCCCACTCAAGAAATATAGATTAAAGGATTCAATACAATAATACATACAATGAATACAATAACGTATGATGGCTAAAGTTACCGTTGATAGGAATTCTTATTCTGCGCTATTCCATAGAGTAACGCATATTAAGATTGTAATGGGGGAGGGAGGCTATCTGCAGATGCGCACTACGAATCCCAATCAATGTTGATCAGACACAGCAGAGACAAGAGCACGCATCTGCTCATAACCAATGATGTTGTTGCAGAGCGAGGACATCCCCTCCTCAACGATCGTCCGTGCTAATGCACAGAGGGCCCCCGTCGGTGGGCATATCCGCACCCTGCAAACATCACACTCCAACCTCAAGACGTTTTCCCCTATCAGACGGGATTCAACCAGCCTCAGACTACCCCAATCAGCTCTTTTTGAGCGGGTTGCGGAAGTACTAACACTGGGTGACACTATGACAATACATATTAAATACATCTCCATAAAAATCTCCACAACAGTCCTCCCTTTTTTGTCATATGCACTCCATGTGTCCCTCGATGAAAGTTGATCTGCTTCTTACATCCGCAAATGAATCAGTCCTTAGTCCATAAAAAGGAAAACACGGCTTGACATGTAGACTCTACTCTTCAGGGGCATGACTTATAAAGGAGGACATGACATGGTGAGCTGTAGTAATCGCCGATCCGTCTGTGATCCTCTGTGTCTTGTATGTGGGTCCAGCTTCGGGGCGTCTCATCAAGGAAACTCTGGTCACGCGTCAAATCAGGCAACAGGAGCACCTCGTCACGACATAGAAAGAATAGAAATAAAAACGACATGAGTATATATATTCCCACTTCCTTTAACCACGATCCACTGTAAAAATAAAAATTAGATCCCCAAAGATTCCCAGACCCTTAAAATAGACTCCCAACTTTCACTTAGCTACAGCTCTGGCTTCAACAATTACATGAAGAACCCTATCCTTAACGGATGAGAATTGTTCAATCGTATCCCAAGCCCGAGCCCCCCCACCTTGTACATGCAGGACACCATGCCCAGACCTGGTCGGGGTTGGTGAACAAATCCCTTCTAGCTGTCCCTGCCATTCTTAATTTCCTGCGCCATCAGATCCTCGCGATCGGCCGCGACCTAAGATGCTGGGACAGCTTCACCATCACGCATGAACCTCTTGCTTTGGGGGAATTACCTTTATAAGCTGCAGATCCGCATAAACACCAAACTAAAGTTCAAACACACTTGTGGGCTGCCTAGATACCCAAACCGACAAGAGGCAGAGCCATTAAAACTAAAACCAATTTTACCCTCTAAAAATGCATCGTTAGATTCCATTGACAAGTGTCTGTTTGGAGTCTTCACCAGTTTGTCAAAACTCCTCATACCCATAATAACATCATAAATGGCATGTACCGCTGTCATCGCTGGGGACTAAAACTTGGTGAAGACTCAGAACAGACCATCGGTCCTGTTCACTTTCTGAGCTAGTCAGGAAATACACTTTACATAATAACTTGGGATGCTTTTCACAGTTACCCTTGCTAAAATTTACTAAACAACAAAAATATAAATAAACAAAGATACTCCTCATTCTTTGGTGTGGTTGAGCCGCTTCTTGCAGTGGATGGCGTGGTCTCATCCCTCAAGCTTCTTTACAACGACCCAGTCACCTGGTTGGAAAGAATGTAAACTGATTATTAAGTCAGGGTCCAGGAGGGACTCGTGAACCCTGTGGTGGACATTTTGAAGTTCATGTCACAACGATCGCACCTCCCCCATCAGCCGAGAATATAAGTGACAGCTAATGAGGAGAGTACGACCCTGGTTTTGATTGACCTCCAAACAACCCTCATATGACAATAACCCAGACATCGGGACTGTGGTCAGTGCATAACCTGTGCGTGGCTTACAATACCTGGAACCATTGACAAAAGGTTCTTAGCCTCTGGGATGGGAACCTACTTCACCAGACTGCTGCTTGCCGATTCAAATTCTAGAGGTTATTATTAGTTTGAAAAAAAACTGTCACTCTTACATTTATCATTCTCCCCCCTTTTCTTCCTCCTTACAGACTGAAGGAAGAAATGCGTGGTGCAGGAAAAAGAAACAATGAAATAACCTATGATACTTTTACCTCCTTAGACTCATGTATTTATCCATATGTACAGCTGTCTACATACACCTGTTCTCTGTGTACAAACTCCTTGGACCTGAAAAATACTTATAAGCAAAATCATTACTCTATTCTTCATATTTAACCTGAAAAGAATGGTAAATTGTCAATGACATTCTTTCAAAACCGATTCAAACAAAACCCTCTGTAACCCTTACTTTTCCCGTTCCTACAAACATACAACAGCCGCGACGCATCGAAGGATCGCCACGGTAAGTTCGAACATATTCACGTTACTACATACAAACATTCAGATACAAACGTGGGGGAGATACTTCATAGTTTCCAAAACCAAAAATTAAAAAAACAAAAACAGCCAGAATTCTCCCTTCACTCTTTCAGCAATAGAAAAAAAAATACTATGGGACAAACATGAGAGCAGCTCGAGAACCTTCATGGACCAGCCATACAAAGTTCAAACAAACGGGCATGAGCCACCGTTCCTCATCATTACAGATTTCTGAAGCCGCAGCTCAACTACATCCATTCCAGAGGGATACCCAAAATAGTATCCTTGGACCACCTATGTTAATCTTTTTGGGGTTCAAAGGCCTTTGCCCCAAAACTAGGCTTCGTGCACTGTGTGACCGTCTGACTATGGGAAGCCTCCATTCCTTCCCTTGTGTCCATGGCGATTCGAATCGGCTTATCGTCTTAAACCTGCGTCCAGGTTAAACCGTTGCACCCATTTTCGGAGATCACCGCCCGGTGTCTTCTTTTACGGTGAATTGAAGAACTACAACCACTATATGGTCAAGTCCTCCAACTAGAAACCCTAACCGAGGCGTCAACTCTATGGCTTGTTGTCCCAACACTTTTGGAACTACAGCAACAACCACAGATCAACCCCAGAATTAGGCCTCTACCCCTCACAGTGCATGCATACACAAGCATTTTCCGCTATACACCCATACACTGCGTTGTCAGACTAAACCACACAGAACACTTACGCCAGTTTACCACCTGCAGAACGATGTGGCTTCTCTCTGTATCTAGATGATAAAACAATGGTGATGCCCCCCCTGTTTTGCTTTCTACCCAAAACTGTATTACAGTACAAAACTTCACAAAACTGGAACAAAATATAAAACACTTTTAAACACAAAAATGCTTTCCATCTTCCTTCCAAACACAAATCTCACTGCTCACCTTTAAAAACCCCAAGCTCCTCCCACCAACTTTCTGCTGATATATAAAATGCTGAAAAGAAACTTCCGGTTACATGCCCAGCTACTTAAAAAAACCAAACTGGTTTTTTTACATATCAATTGTCCAGGAAGAGGGAGGGGGAGGGGGAAGCCCAGCCACATTGCTGTGTCTATCAAGACTCCAATTTAAACATAAAAACACACCATTGTGCAAAATTCAGTGCAAAGTGGAGTTTTTACTTAAAAAAAAATCCAATACAAAAAAACGCCACTCATATACTGCAAAGTCAGCTGACCCTGCAATAGCTTACATTTACTTAAATGAAAACAGAGAAATCCCCCTCCTAACACCATTTGCATGGAGTTTACATGTTCTCCCTGTCTGCGTTGGCCTCCCCTCACACTCCAAATGCTGGTAGGTCAGCCAGATCCCATCCATAAATAGGCCCCAGCATGTGCGTGTGTCCGCAAGCACGTTGTGGCCCCTCGGGGTAAGACCGCGCTATTTTAAGATACCACTCAACTCAAAAGGCGATGCTTAGAAAAACTATTTAATCTAGCAAATGCATAAAACAGGACAAAACTGCGCCAATCAACAAATGCCAACACAGTATCCAGGGGCTGATGTGCACCAACCACTAGATACCAAAAAAACAATGGCCAATGATTATAAAACATATGACAAAAGTCCAGATGAATGCCCAGATGATGCAATAAAAACCCCAAAAATTAAACCACAATACTGAATTATAGAGCTAAAAATGATGGATTACCGTATGTACTCGAGTATAAGCCGAGTTTTTAAGCACAATTTTTGTGCTGAAAATGCCCCCCTCGGCTTATACTCGAGTCACCTTTTTGCGCCTGATCTCCCGGACTTTGGGGAGCCGGTACCGGCCGGCCGTAGGTCCCCTGGACCCCAAACTTGGCACACATATAGCCACACTCTTCCTCTACAAGATTGCAAAGTTTCTTGTCCGGGGGACTTACGGCCGGGGAGCACCGATTTTTCAAAGCCGGGCACCCCCTCCATAGACTCCCATGTTAAACGTCAGACTAGTCATGGACACAGTGAGGCATGGACACAATGAGGCATGGACACAATGAGGCAAAGTGAGGCACACCCTAGGCTTATACTCGAGTCAATAAGTTTTCCCAGTTTTTGTGGTAAAATTAGGTGCCTCGGCTTATGTTCGGGTCGGCTTATACTCGAGTATATACGGTAATAGTCCCACTGCAAAGGCATAAATCCTGCAAAATCACAAGCTGAGATCAGCAGATGACCATGCAACACACAGTGACATCAGCAAACAAAGGTAAGGCAACAGCCTACCAGAGGCAAGCCCATGAATGGTGGATGAACCATCGCAAGCCTCATGGACAACAACAACAATGGCGCCATTTTAAATGATCATCAAAATCCACTGAAAATTTGTGTCAGCTACACTCCACAAGGCTCATGCCATCTCCACAAAGCCACACACCTGAGACACCACATGTACACTTAAACATTTTTAGACCCTTTGGCCACTAAACAGCACATTCAATAAATGTTAGTTACATGCACAACATTAAAACAACACTTTTCTCTACATAAAGTTCATATACACACTGTGGCATCAGCTTCCATAACAAGCCATTGAGAAATATAACTCCTCAATGCTAGCATCCAAAACAGCCTGCAACCATTCAAAGGGCGTATTCCTTTCAACAAACAGCTACTATTGTCTGGCTTCCAACAATGCCTGGCCACTTGAATATGCGGCAGGAATTTTCAACTTAAAAACCAAACACTTTTGTTAAAATATTTTTACACTTATGGAGACATGTGTCTTTGTCCCCTACAAAAATCACAATCTATCAATTTCTATTTTTCATAGAAATCACAAACACTACACACATACAGTATATTGTTGTCCTACATGTCTGCTTAGAGTTTCTTTCCTTCAGGGCACAGCCCCTGCAACACAAAACAGTGGGCAAGCCCTTCCCCCATTCAAGCACATGGCTCACAAACAAGCCTCTGAGAAATACAAAAAGCTCAACCCAACACACATTGCAGGCTGAATAATCCCACATCTATACCTTCATTTCATACACAATATACAGTTTCCATCAGCATTCACACAGGCTCAAACACTACACACAACTTTGTTCTGAAAATTGGAAAGTCAGATATACACAACTTTCAAACATGTTGGCAGTGATAGCCATGCTGCCTGCCCCTCCCCCGCTAAACCTCATGGGGGCAGCCATTTTCAGCTACTCTCACACAAACATCCAGGCACACCCAGGCATACCCACACAGGCACACACAATCAAATTCACAGGCATACGATCCATGACAAAATCACACACACATCTCTTGTACTGCAAACAGCATTATTTCAAAAAGACGAAAATTTTTGTTCTTTTACAAAGTACAGCCTCTTCACGCATTACAGCGCAGGTCCACTCTCCCCCCTCTGCTGATGTGATGCTCAAAGAGGCCGCAATTGGTCCCTTTGTGGTCGCCATTTACTGTCGTGGAATTATTGGTTGTCTGCAGAGCACACAGCCCATATTTCCTGTGCTCTATAAGCACACACTTTAGATTCATCTTTTTGCAATAATGCTATCTTTAGCTAAGTTTGCTAAGATCCACTCACCATCCATTCGTCCCATCATTCATCCCAAAAAGGCAGCATCACACAGCTTATGTTCTCATCTCTCAGCAGACCAGCATGACTGCCAAGCCGACGCCTAATCATAGGCTTTTATTAAACTCAAAAGATCTCAGACAGGAGGTGATTGGCTGCAGCAACCAATCCCCTCCCCCATGGGCGGGGACATCACAGGATGTCCCTTCCACACAGGAGAATGACCATACAAGGACATCCTTCCAACAGGTTGCCTTACATGAATCCCACTCAAGAAATATAGATTAAAGGATTCAATACAATAATACATACAATGAATACAATAACGTATGATGGCTAAAGTTACCGTTGATAGGAATTCTTATTCTGCGCTATTCCATAGAACAGGGATATGCAATTAGCGGACCTCCAGCTGTTGCCAAACTACAAGTCCCATGAGGCATAGAAAGACTCTGACAGCATCAAGCATGACACCCAAAGGCAGAGGCATGATGGGACTTGTAGTTTGGCAACAGCTGGAGGTCCGCTAATTGCATATCCCTGCCATAGAATAACGCATATTAAGATTATAATGGGGGAGGGAGGCTATCTGCAGATGCGCACTACGAATCCCAATCAATGTTGATCAGACACAGCAGAGACAAGAGCACGCATCTGCTCATAACCAATGATGTTGTTGCAGAGCGAGGACATCCCCTCCTCAACGATCGTCCGTGCTAATGCACAGAGGGCCCCCGTCGGTGGGCATATCCGCACCCTGCAAACATCACACTCCAACCTCAAGACGTTTTCCCCTATCAGACGGGATTCAACCAGCCTCAGACTACCCCAATCAGCTCTTTTAGAGCGGGTTGCGGAAGTACTAACACTGGGTGACACTATGACAATACATATTAAATACATCTCCATAAAAATCTCCACAACAGTGCTGCGGCTTTCGTCAGCCATTTTGTCGTGGTTTGATTTTCGGTTGTTGCAACTTCCATTTCGTGTCTGCTGTGTTTTGTTTCTGGTGGAATTTCTCAGCCTTTGGGCAAGATTTCAACGTTTAGTGTGAGTTAAGTAGTGCGGTCTGTTCTGTGTTAAAAAGGTGATTTTGATTTGTAAAGGTACAATTTGGTCTTGTTAGCGCTTATATGGGAGAGACCGTATTTTGAAGGATTTTTATTTTATACAGTTAGCATGTAAATCATCCCAGAGTGGAAATTGCTCCAATTTCAGGGGTGAGACACCGGAAACTGAGAAACTGTTTTGTTTAATGTTAAACTCGCTAATCTAAATTGTTTTTCCACTGTTAGATTGTGAAGACACCTTTTTTTGTTATTACACATGGTGCAGTCACCATTTTGTTTTCCTTTGTGTGTGAAACCATGTGGCTGAGCCACCATCTTGGCATCATTTCTGTTTTTCTTTTAAGTGAATTCAATCTTTTCAGGTTAGCTATTTTTGTACTTTTTATCAACTTTTCAATGAAACTATGGTGTTTGTTTTTTATTTGAGTTTTGGTTGTTTGGGTGTTTTCTTTGAGTTTCTTAGAGGGCAATTCATGCCCCTCTCCCATTGTTTTGGGTTTTATCATTTTAGCTGAGTTTTGTATTGTATAGCGTGCAGTAGAAAAATGCTTTGGTTGACCTCTTTGAGTTACAGGAGTTTAAGTGATCTGACTGCCCAGGGGATAGAGGGGGGATTCACTTCGATTTACAATATGGGGGGGTTTATTTTGCCCTTTCCTGGACAAAAGTTTTTTTTAAGTCGTTGAAGTTTCCTATAGGATGTTAGACATAGTGAAATTCAGGGAAGATGAAGCTAGGCTTCCCTTCCCCCTCCCTCTTCCTGTCCATTGATATGTTAATAAACCAGTTTTATGAGTTCCTAGAGATCAGCAGAGATGGAAGTCCTTTGCAGGATGTGATGTATCAACAGGAGTTGGTGGGAGGAGCTTGGGGGTCTTTTTAAACAAGCATGGGGCAAAAGGACTTGTGTTTTGGAAGGACAATGGAAAACACTTTGGTTTTTAAATTGAATTCCAGTTTTTTTGCGAAGTTTTATATTGTAATACAGTTTTGGGTAGAGAGTAAAAGGGAGGCAACCAAGTTATTGTTGTAACATCTAGATACAGGTGTCAGGTCACCTGTGGCCAGGTGACAGATGCACACCGTAGGGGGTTAGGAGTGAACCACAAGGTAGTGAACCCTATGACTGACTGCTGCAGATAGGATACTGAGTGGTTGTGGAAAGTGGGGCCAGAGGAGCACAACCGGGATCCTACAGGAAGCTAGAGCCAAGATTCCCCAGGGCGCGGAGTCTAAGACCCAGCAGGTCTTCTCCAGAGCCTCTAGTGGTGAGGATGTTACGCTGCAGACTAGGTCCAGGTCGCGGCCCCTAGAGTCTCCTAGCTCACGCCCCGTAGGGTAAGGGGAAAAGAGGGGAAACAGCAGCACAAGATACAAGAATAATGAAGAACAAGCCAAAGTTTAAGGGTCACAAGCAGACAAGGATAACGAAGGACAAGCCGAAGGTTCAAGGGTCACAAGCAGACAGGGATAGTCAGGGACAAGCCAACATCGTAACAGAGAGACAGACGTAGCACACGGCAGGCAGGAACCCAAACACACAATGCTTAACAAACACGTTGATCAGCAAAGCAGGCTTGCAGTGCACAGGTTAATATAGTGTTCTGTGATAGGGCCTGGGGTGGAGTCTGGCTGGGAGGAGATTATAAAGGAAGCCAGGTGAAAGGGTTCTGGCCTCTAAGATGAACACATGAGGAGGAAAGGTAAGATGGCAGACAGACATTAATGCATATCCATGACAGTACCCTCCCTCTTACGAGGCCTCCCCCTTCCCCGCCTGGGCCAAGGTTTGGAGGGACACTTCAGATGAAACTCCTTTTTTTTTTATATCAATAATTTTTATTGAAAGTTTAAAGCATACAAAGGATAAAGACTTTTAGCGAACAAGAAGTATAGAAATATGAATAATATAGTAAATAATACAAAATAACTTAGAGCTGAGTTAGAGAGGAACTCAGTCCCCTGATGTATTAGTCAATTTGTTAAGCGTAGTAAGTAGTCCTGTACCAGGTGGAGATGGGACAATGGTTAATTCCACAATCTATGGCCGACCACTAACAATCTCTCTGTTTGGTTGCAGTGATCAACCCACTACATTCCTTGAAGTCCCATCCCTTGTATAATAGTATAGGCAGTGCTAAGTGCCACTACTCCTATGAATCATGTTTCTCGTAGCTACATCATTAGGAACCAAGAAAGAAAAATAAAATCAAACATATGAAATAACTTTAAGATTAACCAGAGTTGAAACGTATGCCCTAATTAGCTCGCTTTAATTTAATTGCTTGTCATACCAGTCGTGCCAAGGTGCCCACAACTTGGATATCTTGTCAAATTGCCCTATTGCTGAAGCATGGAGAGACTCGTATGTACTATGTGTTTGTACAGTAGTTATAACTTCTGGAAATTTTGGGGCTTCAATGTTCTTCCAGTGTCTAAGTAGAGTTAGGCGTGTAGCCATTAATATATGTGCAGTTACAGTTCTAAGTGCAACAGGTACTGATTCCAAGTCCAGAGAGAGTATGGCCAATTCGGGGCGTAAAGGTAAAGTGATATGTGAGATAGCTTGTATTAGTTTCTCAATCTGAACCCACAAAGGTTTAACCTTTGGGCATGTCCACATTATGTGGAACAATGTGCCCCTCTCTCCACATAGCCTCCAGCACCCTGAGGTAGTGCCCGGGAAGATTTTTGACAATCTATGTGGGGTAAGGTACCAGCGAAGCAGGATTTTCTGGTGCATTTCCCATAAGTTTGTACTCTTGGTAGTAGTTAACTGAAGTTTGATTGCCCTCTCCCAATTTTTAGCAGTGAATGTCAGACCAATGTCTTTTTCCCATGCCAAAATGTTTGGGGTTTTAATTAATATATCCTTGCTCTGTAGCTCCCTGTAAATGATTGACATACCTTTGGAACCCTTTGTGTCTTGTTGGTAAAAATCAGTTAATTTCTTTGGAAGTTGGGTAAGCAAAGTAGGGGTCTTCCTTATTACTTGAGTTAGTTGAATATACCTATAATGCTCCCTCGGTGGCAGGTTAAATTCTTGTTGTAGTAAGTGAAATGGTTTAATTTTGGAACGAGTGATTATATCTTCCAAATGGTGAATACCATGTAACTTCCATGTGTTGAGATTTATATCTGGGATAATGTGACGGACTGCCATAATGTTAAGGTTCAGAGGAACCGTCTCTTCCTCCCATGATTGCGCTGTACAAAGATGAGCCCATGCCCTCAATGAAGCTAGTATGGGTGGCGATAGATTCCTATCTAGAGATTTGCAGTGACGAGCTGTCATCAAAAAGTTTGCCAAGTTGTCTTTCTGTATTTGTGTGGCTTCTAGTTTTTTCCATAAGTGGTTGCAGTTAGGTCTTAGCCAGACTTTAATCTGGGCTAATATTGATGCAAAATAATAATCCTGCAGTATAACATGGCCGATGCCCCCCGCCGCTCTATTTCTCACTAGTTTGCTAAATGCGCACCTTGCCTTCCTCCCCTGCCACAAATAGTTATTCAGGATCGATTGAAGGGAGGCAAAGTACGCATTAGGTATAGGTATCGGAAGGGTCCTGAACAAATATAGCAGCTGAGGTAAGACCATCATTTTGAACGCCGCTAGCCTACCCAGCCAGGACAATTCAGAATGAGTAATTCTGTTCAGTTTGTTTTGAAAAGAGTTCAAGAATGGTGTGTAGTTAGCATTGAACAGTTCAGCCATGTCATTAGTTAATGTTATGCCCAGATAACCTATGCCTCCATCCGACCACACATAAGGGTACTTGTTTTGTAATTCTATTTTAGTTTCTGGAGCTATACCTAATCCCATCAGATAAGATTTTGTTTCGTTTACCTTATAGTAGGAAACTAATGAGAAGGTCTGTAGTGCATCCTGAACATTGGCCAGGGAATCGTCTACATTAGTTAAGAACAAAATTATGTCGTCGGCAAATAGACTTATGACATGTTTCCTGTTGCCCACTTGCAAACCTGCTATTTGGGGGTGTCCTCTCATGTGCATGGCCAGAGGTTCCATTAACAAATTAAAAATGAGTGGAGATAAGGGGCACCCTTGGCGCGTGCCATTCGTTATTGCAAAGGGAGTTGACAGAGCACCTGCAATGTAAACTTGAGCTGAAGGAAATGTGTATAATGCCTTTATTGCAGAAAGTATGAGGCCTCCAAAGCCGAACCTGCTCAGCACCTCTGTAAGGTATCCCCAATGAATTCTATCAAACGCCTTCTCCGCATCCAGTGAGAGGAGCAGAGAAGGCGTTCCCCTCCTTTTAGCAATGTGTATTAGGTTGACTAGTCGCCTAGTGGCATCAGCTGTTTGTCTCCCCTTAGTGAATCCAGATTGATCTATATCCACAATGTCAGGTAGGATATCCACCAGTCTAGTAGCTATAAGTTTGGCATAGATCTTGACATCATTATTCAGTAATGATATTGGCCTAAAGTTTTGTGGTACATCTGGAGATTTCCCTGGTTTAGGCAAAGCTATGATTGTAGCAGTTAGCATTTCAGGAGGGAAAGAGGAAGATGCAGCAGCTGAATTGAACGTTTCAGTGAGATGTGGGCAAAGAATGTCCTGAAATGTCTTGTAGTATTCCCCTGTAAAACCATCTGGGCCAGGCGATTTGTTGGCGGGAAGAGCCTGGATCGTCTGTTTTACCTCTAGATCAGATATGGGGGAGTTAAGGCTCTGAAGGTGTTCCTGTGTAAGTTTGGGGAAATTGAGTTTGTCTAAAAATGCGTCAATAGCCTCTTTTGTTGGCTGTGGTGTGTTAAGATCGTCTTTTAGGTTATATAATGAGCTGTAGTATTGGCTAAATGCGTCAGCTATTGCTTGGGGGTGAGTTTGCTTGATCTGCATTTTTGGTTGTAGAATATGGGAGATTTGGGTTCTGGTTCTGTGACCCTTTAGTTTGTTGGCCAGCAGTTTGCCTGCTCTGTTTCCACTGGTGTAGTATGCCAGTTTTAACCTCCTAGAGGTCTTTTCAAAATCGTCAAGGAATTTTAGCCGTAGTTCTGTGCGAAGTTGTGTTACTTGGTCAGACAGTATGTGGGATGGATTAGCTTTGTTTCGTCTGTCTATGTCTTCAATTTTGGATAGCAGTTGTACGGTTTGCTGCTGCATTTCCCTCTTGTATCTCGCCCCCTGCTGCATCATCACCCCCCTTATCACCGCCATATGTGCGTTCCATATAACAAAGGGATTTGCTACTGAACCTTGATTATCGTCAAAGTATTCAATCAGTTTACCCTGGATGTATGACCTGATTGGACCTTCCTGCAGCAGGCGATGGTTGGCTCTCCATAAATAAGTAGATTTTTGAGAAGAAGGGTTCCCTATTGTTAAGCAAACCGAGGCATGGTCCGACCATGTGATACTATTGATTTTAACCGACTTACATTTCATCAGTAACCATCTGTCAACCAAAAATAAGTCAATTCTACTATAAGACCTATGACAATTAGAGAAAAAAGTATAGTCTTTTTCATTTGTGTTCAAGCATCTCCAAGAGTCATATAGGTTGTGATTTTGTAGGGACATCAACAGAGATGAGGGCCGCCTCTTTGGTGAAGAGGTGGAGTCTACATCTGGGTCTGGTGTAATGTTGAAGTCCCCACAAATAATTAACATTCCCTTCTGCACCTTACTTACTTTTTTCACAATCCTGTGAAAAAATTTAATTTGTCTCACATTTGGTGCATACACATTCGCCACAGTGTAAGTGACGGAATTGATGTCACAGATCAATATTATGAAACGTCCCTGAGGATCACATATAGCTTCATGTAGGTGAAAAAAGACTGTGTCTCTTATTGCTATCATCACTCCCTTTGTCTTTGAGGGCGCATTTGCTTGATAGACGTGGGGAAACTGGGGATGTGTGCATTTAGGAGGCGAGTTCTGTAGAAAGTGGGTCTCCTGAACACACAAAATGTCACAATGTTGATGCAAGGCCTCCTTCCACAGAGATCTCCACTTGGCAGGGTGATTAAGACCCTTGGTATTTAGAGTCATAAACGTTACCACCATGTGTGGAGAATAAAGTTACTTACAGATGATGGGAGGCGCTGGATAATTCCTGTAGTTGCACTGCGCGAGATAGGCATTTTGTGCTCATACTTGTCTAAGGTTCTTTCAGCGAAGTATGGGAAGCAGTACTTCAGACTATTAGGGCAAAAGGGAGTTATTTCAAGAGAAACATGAAAAAAAATAACAATGGCAACTTGCCAAGTAACAGAGTGCAAAAGTGTGTGACTCATTATCACTCAAGCGGTAGGTGGGGAAAGGGAGAAAGTTCGGAACAGGAATCCGATCTATTCCAACAGGCACTCTATGTAATTATCAAAGTTTAATCCAGGTTAGTTGTGAGAACGAGCAATTCTGCGGTCAACTGTGCGCCATTCAGGTTCTAGGTTTTTTGATGTGGGTCCCCGCTGAGGTTGTGGTTGATTATCAGGGACAATTCCCCAAGAGTGTAGCAGTGCCATTCCTTTGGCTAGGGAGTCCATAACATATTCCTTGTCATCTTTCATGACTATCAGTTTGGTCGGGAAGCCCCATTTATAGGTCAGTTTGTGATTTCTGAGGGTCTTTGTGATGGTATTGAGATTTCTGCGTTTTTGGAGAGTGTACTGCGATAAATCCGCATAGAACTGGAGGTCAGAGTAAGGAGCAGGGATCTGTTCTTTTTGGCGTGACACTGCCATCAGTTGCTCTTTGGTGTGATAAAAATGTAATCTAAGGATCACATCTCTAGGTATAGCATCAGAGAGGTATGTGGGCTTTGGGAGCCTATGGATCCTATCCACCGTGAAGTCTAGAGCAGACAGGTCTGGCAGAACTGTAGCAAACAGTTGAGCAGCATAACTACGCAGCTCCTGGTGTGTAACAGATTCAGGGATCCCCTTATTTTCACATTGTTCCTTCTGGACCTATCTTCCATTTCTGCCAGCCTAGCTTTCACTGACTCCATATCATCCTCTGACTTTTCACTAGTATCAACCAGGTCATTGATAGTGGAAGCATACTCCTCCATCTTATTCTCTATGTGAGAGACCCTATCAGCCATATGTCTCAGTTCTGTGCCAAACTTGTGTACGCATGATATCATGTCTGACTGGAGTGAGCTCCTGAGGGATACCAACATCTCTTTCAATACTGTATCTAAGACAGGTTTATCATTTGTGGGGAATAAGTCGATGGAGTCTGGTAAGTCTCTGGTGTCATCCCCTGAATCTATGGGAGAGCTCACCTCATGTCCAGCATCCGCGGCATCCAGCCGGCAACTCGCCTTCTCCGGGCTCCCAGATGAAGGGGTAGCTAGCGGGGAATGTGGGTTCCTCGGTGGGCTGCTTCTTTTCATGTTTGTGCCCTTCTGAGATGAGCGCTGGGAAGAGCCTTATACTGGCGTGGAGGATGAGCCGGCGCCATCTTGCTTAGGCCCCATAGAGAAGAACGCTGTGAGTTTGGTCGGCCGGTTCCCCTCCTTCTTGCATCTCATCATGCTGGATGTCTGTTCGCCGGGTCAGTGGGAGCTGAAACGCCGTATTTGGGCAACTTTTTGGTGCCTGGATCGTCCGTTATAAGCCGTTTAAGTGCCGCTGGTACCGGAGCTCAGCTACAGCATGTCCTCCTCAGTCTCCGGCTAGCTCCGCCCCCAGATGAAACTCCTTTAACAGACGAGGTGCAAAGACCTCATATGCAGTGATCCAAGACCTCTCCTCAGGACCAAACCCCTTCCAATGAACGAGGTACTGAAGAACGCCTTTACAGAGTCGGGAGTCCAGAATTTGACTGACCTCGTACTCCTGATTATCCTCAGAGACAGGTGCCACGGTAGGGAGAGGACGAGAGAATTTATTGAGGACTAAAGGCTTTAGAAGAGCAACATGGAAGGAGTTAGTGATTTTAAGGCTCTTAGGAATCTGGAGTTTGAAACAAACCGGATTCAGTTTAGCAGTTACAGTGTATGGACCGATGAATCGTGAAGAAAACTTCAGAGAAGGAACTCGGAGCTTGATGTTCCTGGTAGAGAGCCAGACTTTGTCCCCTGGCTGAAGAAAAGGTGGTTTACGCCTGCGGCGGTTGGCAAAGCCTTTGAATTTTTCAGAAGCTGCCCGGAGGGAATCATGAACGTCACCCCAAACATAATTGAGAGACTCCTGAACCGAAGCCAAAGCTGGAATATCTGGAGAACAGATCATGGGAAGAGGAAGTTGAGGGTGTTTTCCATAAACTGTAAAAAAGGGTGTCTTCTGCGAACTGGTATTTACATGATTGTTATGGGAAAATTCTGCGCACGGGAGTAGGGAGGACCAATCGTCATGGTGAGAAGACACAAAGGTGCGAAGAAAGACCTCTAACTCCTGATTAACCCTCTCAGTCTGTCCATTGGATTGAGGATGGTAAGAAGAGGAAAAATCCAAGACAATATTTGAGGAATTTGCAAAAGGCTCTCCAAAAACGAGACGTAAATTGGACTCCCCTGTCGGAAACAATATGAGAAGGAACCCCATGGAGGCGGAAAATTTCTCGAATAAAAATGGGAACCAAGGCAGGAGCAGAAGGAAGACCAGGAAGAGGAACAAAATGAGCCATCTTGGAGAACCGATCAATTACCACCCAAATGACTGTATTATTCTCAGACAGTGGGAGGTTGGTGATAAAATCCATGGCAATATGAGCCTAGGGCTCCTTAGGAATGGGCAAGGGCATGAGGAGACCAGCAGGAGCTTGTGTGGAGGATTTAGACTGAGCACAGACATGACAAGCCTTAACGTAGTCTTTGACATCTGAGCGGAGATTAGGCCACCAGTAGTGACGACTAATGAGTAAGAAGGATCGGAGGAGAGTGGGCAGCAATGCACGAGGTTGGAATGATCGGCTCAGGTTCAGGGGTGGACTCCTCGTCAAAAGTGTCAAATGACCTAGAGAGCGCATCAGCCCGACCGTTGCAGGAACCAGGTTTGTAAGTAATCGTGAAATTAAAACGGGCAAAGAAGAGACTCCACCTGGCCTGTCTAGGATTCAGACGTTTAGCATTCTGTAGATACTGTAAATTCTTGTGGTCAGTAAAGATCGTAATAGAGTGAGGGGAACCCTCCAAGAGATGATGCCACTCCTCTAACGCCAATTTAATCGCGAGAAGTTGCCGATCACCGATGGCATAATTCCTCTCTGCCTGAGAATTTTTTTGGGAGAAGAACGCACATGGTTGACGTCTCTTCTCAAAGAATTGAAGAAGCACAGCTCCCACCCCCATTGAGGAAGCGTCCACTTCAATAAAAAATGCATCCCCAGGATTTGGTCTCCTCAAGAGAGGTCCAGAAACAAAGGCCTGTTTCAGGTCGTGAAATGCAGAGACAGCTTCGGGAGGCCAGTCTTTGGCATTCGCACCCTTCTTGGTTAAAGCGATAATAGGCACGGCAATGGAAGAGTAATTCCTTATGAACTGCCCATAATAATTTGTGAAGCCAAGAAAGCGCTGTGTGGCCTTGAGGCTAGCAGGAAGAGGCCAGTTGGTAATAGCCAAGACCTTCGCAGGATCCATACGAAGACCCGAACATGAGACAAAGCACCCCAAAAACAGGACCTCAGAACATTCAAAGGAACATTTCTCCAGCTTGGCATAGAGATTGTTCTCTGTAAGACGCTGAAGTACAGTGCGGACA
Source organism: Rana muscosa (assembly GCA_029206835.1). Taxonomy (NCBI): domain Eukaryota; kingdom Metazoa; phylum Chordata; class Amphibia; order Anura; family Ranidae; genus Rana; species Rana muscosa. The sequence continues at coordinate 1,222,712,510 of CM055122.1, forward strand.
TGGTTTCTGTGGACGAGCAGATTTTCAGAAAAGATCAGAATGTCATCCAGATAGATGACAACAAACCGGTACAGCAGATCTCTGAAGATTTCATTGACAAAGTTTTGAAAGACGGCTGGGGCATTACACAAACCAAAAGGCATCACCAGGTATTCGTAATGCCCGTCTCTAGTGTTGAATGCAGTCTTCCATTAGTCACCCTCCCGTATTCGAATGAGATTGTACGCGCCTCTGAGATCCAACTTGGTGAAAATGGAGGCACCCTTCAACCTATCGTATAGCTCAGATATTAAGGGTAAGGGGTATCGATTTTTAATAGTAACTGCGTTTAAACCTCGATAGTCGATGCAGGGTCTTAGGGCAACGAAAAAGAACCCTGCCCCTGCAGGCGATGCGGATTTCTGGATGAAACCTCTCTCCAGATTCTCTGCAACATATTCAGACATGGCTTGGGACTCTGGGATGGACAGAGGGTAGGTACTACCCCTGGGCAGAGTTGCTCCGGGGACAAGATCAATAGCACAGTCAAAAGACCTGTGGGGAGGAAGCACCTCAGCTGATTTCTTACAGAACACATCCCGGTAATCGCTGTATGCAGCGGGAAGATCAGAAGAAACAGAAGTGGGGGCAACCGGAAGCCTCTCCTTGGGGGCCACCTTGAGAAGACATGACGAGAAACATGAGAGACCCCAAGCCAGGACCTGCCCAGAGGCCCAGTCCACATGTGGAGAGTGGAGCTGCAGCCAAGGAAGGCCCAATACAATGGGGGTAGAGGCCTTGGGTAGAATGAGAAAGGATATCCACTCCTGGTGGAGAATCCCTATCAACATCCTAATGGGTAGCATCTGGAAGAAAATAGGGCCCCCTGGGAGAACAGTGCCATCAATTGCCGAGACTACCAATGGGGTAGCGAGAGGTGAAAGGGTAAGCTTCATAGAAGAAGTAGTTTCCCAATCCATAAAATTGCCGGCAGCCCCTGAATCCAAATATGCAAGGGTTGATTGAGGAGAAGTGCCTACATGAAGGAACACCAGCAGGAGAAGGCGAGAAGGTGATGTTTCAGGGTCCAATACTCCACCTTCCAAATGTATTAGGCCCGAGCGTTTCCCGGACAGAAGCGAGCAAAAGTCACGAAAATTACCCTTGCCCCCACAATAGAGGCATAAGCCCAGAGTTCTGCGCCTAGCACGTTCTTCGGGGGTTAGTCTGGTCCGGCCCAGCTGCATAGGTTCCTCAGCAGGTGGAGGATGCTCCACGGGATGAAGGGAGGGGAGCTCAGACTGGCTAGAATCCAGAGAGTGCTGGCGTCTTTTTCCTAGCGACCTCTCCTGAAAACGAATGTCGATCTGGTTGCACAAATAAATTACATCGTCCAGACCGACGGGAATGGCTCTTCCCGCTAATTCGTCTTTCACTCGGTCAGAGAGGCCATGTAAAAAGGTAGCGACCAGGGCCTCATTATTCCAGCTCAATCCAGCTGTGTGGATACGGAACTGACGAGCATATTGTCCCACTGAACTAGCTTCTTGGCGAAGACGTAAGACAGCACTAGCCGCTGAAGAAGCCCGAGCCGGCTCCTCGAAGATGTTACGAAAGAGCTCCAAGAAGTCGGACAGGCTGGAAACCACCGAATCATTCCTTTCCCACAGGGGGGCAGCCCAGGCTAAAGCTTCACCGCAGAGGAGGGAGATGATATAGGCTACCTTAGCCCGATCAGACAGGAAGTTTTGAGGCTGAAGCTCAAAATGAATCGTACATTGGCTGAGAAACCCCCTGCAGGCCTTGGAGTCCCCAGAGAAACGGAACGGAGCTGGCAGTTCTAGTGAGTGTATGGCTGCGACTGATGCGAAAGGCGCAGCCGCTGGTTGTACTTGAGGTTGCAGATTTGGGGTTCCCAAGGAGGTCTGAAGCTGCTCGAAGCGAGAAGCCAGATCCTGGAGGAATCGCATCACCTGAGTCTGATCTGATTCCTGGGTCTCAAGTCTACGGACTATGCCCTGTAATGGATCATCCGCGGGGAGCAGCATGTCAGCCGAGTTCATGGCTGATCAAACTGTCAGGTCACCTGTGGCCAGGTGACAGATGAACACCGTAGGGGGTTAGGAGTGCACCACAAGGTAGTAAACTCTATGAGTGACTGCTGCGGATAGGATACTGAGTGTTTGTGGAAAGCGGGGCCAGAGGAGCACAACCGGGATCCTACAGGAAGCTAGAGCCAAGATTCCCCAGGGCGCAGAGTCTAAGACCCAGCAGGTCTTCTCCAGAGCCTCTAGTGGTGAGGATGTTACGCTGCAGACTAAGTCCAGGTCGCGGCCCCTAGAGTCTCCTAGCTCACGCCTCGTAGGGTAAGGGGAAAAGAGGGGAAGCAGCAGCACAAGATACAAGAATAATGAAGAACAAGCCGAAGGTCAAGGGTCACAAGCAGACAAGGATAACGAAGGACAAGCCGAAGGTTCAAGGGTCACAAGCAGACAGGGATAGTCAGGGACAAGCCAATATCGTAACAGAGAGACAGACGTAGCACACGGCAGGCAGGAACCCAAACACACAATGCTTAACAAACACGTTGATCAGCAAAGCAGGCTTGCAGTGCACAGGTTAATATAGTGTTCTGTGATAGGGCCTGGGGTGGAGTCTGGCTGGGAGGAGATTATAAAGGAAGCCAGGTGAAAGGGTTCTGGCCTCTAAGATGAACACATGAGGAGGAAAGGTAAGATGGCAGACAGACATTAATGCATATCCATGACAACAGGTAGAAAGAAGCCATAATATTGTTTTGAATAGTGGGGATTTCATGGTGCTTTGTAGTTTGTCTGACAGGCCGTGTATAATACTCGGAATTCCAGTGCGTGATTGTATTAGCATAACTCAAGGAGTAGTATTTAGAGTTGAGCAGACACCTGGATGTTCGGGTTCGACGGGTTCGGGCGAACTTCACAAAAAAGTTTGAGTTTAGGACCCGAACTTGACCCGAACTTGACCCGAACCCCATTGAAGTCAATGGGGACTCGAACTTTTGAGGACTAAAATGGCTCTAAAAAAGTAATGGAAAGGGCTAGAGGGCTTAAAATGGCAGCAAAATGTTGTTAAGAGCATGGCAAGTGCTCTGCAAACAAATGTGGATAGGGAAATAACTTAAAATAACATAAAATACATAAAAATAAAAAATAATAATCTTGACCTAGGAGGACGAGGTCCATATGGAGTAGGAGGTTGAGGTGGCGGTGGATGTGGCGGTGTAGGTGGAAATGGCGGTGGAGGAGGACGACGTAGCCAACACTGGTTTTTGTTTTTAATTAAATTTTTTTTTAAATTAGGGTACACCCCAAAAGAGTGAGAAAGATCAAAAATACAACAATGGCTGGGTAAGGCCGGTATACATGTCAATTCTGCACAAGGTACGGACAAGTCCTGTGGGATCCATGCCTAGTTCATTTTAATGAACGTGAGCTTGTCCACATTGGCTCTGGACAGGCGGCTGCGCTTGTCTGTGATAATGCCCCCTGCCGTGCTATATACACGTTCAGATAATACACTGGCTGCAGGGCAGGCCAGCACCTCCAAGGCGTAAAGGGCAAGCTCAGGCCATGTGCCCAATTTGGAGATCCAGAAGTTGAAGGGGGAAGACCCGTCATTCAGTACGTGTAGGCGTGTGCACACATACTGCTCTACCATGTTGGTGAAATGCTGCCTCCTGCTAAGACGTTCCATATCAGCTGGTGGTGCTGGTTGTTGTGGCGTGCTGACAAAGCTTTTCCACATTTCGGCCATGCTAACCCTGCCTTCTGAGGTGCTGGCAATGCCCTGGCTGCGTTGGCGACCTCTTCCTCCTCCTCGCCTTCGCCTTGTGCTTCCACTGTGCCCCCGCTGTCAGGTGGGAATGCCACCAGCAGCGCGTCTACCAGCGTGCGCTTGTAGTCGTGCATCTTGCGATCACGCTCCAGTGAGGGAATTAAGGACGGTACGTTGTCCTTGTAACAGGGATCCAGCAGCGTGGCCCCCCAGTAATCAACACCAGTTATAATGTGGGCAACTCGGCGGTCGTTGCGGAGACACTGCAGCATGTAATCGCTCATGTGTGCCAGGCTTCCCAGAGGCAACGAAAAGCTGTCCTCTGTGGGAGGTGTATCGTCTGTGTCCTCTGTATCTCCCCAGCCACGCACCAGTGATGGCCATGAGCTGGTCTGGGTGCCACCCTGCTGTGAACATGGTTCCTCCTCCTCCTCCTCCATCTCCTCCTCCTCATCCTCCACCTTGTCATCCTCCAGAACTGTGCCTTTGCTGGACAATTGTGTACCTGGCGTTTGTTGGTGCAGGAAACCACCCTCGGAGCCACTTGTGAATGACTGCCCTAAAAGCCTTGGAAATTATCCCTCTTCCTCCTCCTCCTCCTCCTGTGCCACACCCTCTTCCATCATCGCCCGAAGCATTTTTTCAAGGAGGCATAGAACTGGGATAGTAACGCTGAGAACGGCATCATCGGCAATTGGCCATGTTGGTGGAGTACTCGAAACAGTGCAACAAGGCACACAGGTCTCGCATGGAGGTCCAGTTATTGGTGGTGAAGTGGTGCTGTTCCGCAGAGCGACTCACGCATGCGTGCTGCAGCTGAAACTCCACTATCGCCTGCTGCTGCTCGCACAGTCTGGCCAGCATGTGCAAGGTGGAGTTCCACCTTGTGGGCACGTCACATATGAGGCGGTGAGCGGGAAGGCCGAAGTTACGTTGCAGCGCTGACAGGCGAGCAGCAGCAGGGTGAGAACGCTGAAAGTGCGCACAGACGGCCCGCACTTTCTGCAGCAGCTCTGGCATATCGGGGTAATTTTTAAGGAACCTCTGCACCACCAAATTCAGCACTTGCGCCAGGCAAGGGATGTGCGTCAAACTGGCTAGGCCCAGAGCTGCTACCAGATTTCGCCCATTATCGCACACCACCAGGCCGGGCTTGAGACTCACTGCCACCAACCACTCATCGGTCTGTTGTTCCATGTGCCTCCACAACTCCTGCGTGGTGTGGGGTTTTTCCCCCAAACAGGAAAATTTTAAAACTGCCTGCTGTTGTTTACCCCTGGCTGTGCTGAAGTTGGTGGTGAAGGTGTTGGGCTGACCGGATGAGGAGGTGGTAGAGGATGAGGAAGCGGAGTAGAAGGAGTTAGCAACAGGAGGCAAACTGAAGCGCCCTGCAATCCTCGGTGGTGGAAGGACATGCGCCAAACTGCTATCCGCCTCAGGCGGCATTTTTTTTGAATAGCAGAATAAAATAACAGTATCTAAAGTGTGTATCTCACACATACAGGTGTAGCGATACCTTCAACTAAGAGGGCCGCAGATTTAGTTTGGGCCCTGAAGACAGGCAACCCCCGGCAATTTACTCGACCCCCTACTGGCACAGTTAGTCTAGGGTAATATGTGTATATCTTATGCTCTATGATTAAATTCAAACACCAAGACAGTGATAAAGAATAACAAATTTACTTTCTATGGCAATGGAAATCAACAGTGATAACAGATCATAAGAATCTATCTGCAGAGCCCTGCAGCAGTAGTCACACTACAACTATAGAGATATGGCGCACACGCGCCACCTGTAACAGTACTTCACTATGCGCCCTATGGCGCAGCAACTAAATAAACTACCTAGATGGCCAGGCCTGACCATTTAACTCAGTCTCTAGTAGGGGTAAGATTCTTCACATGCAAGTCTTTAAACAGTGGTGCACATTTCAGGAACACATTTGTAATCCAAGGGGGGGGGTAAAAATGCCAACACAGTACACTCCACTAAAGATCCGTTCAACTCAGTTCTGCTTTGGATCTCAAATGGGGAAAAGAACTCAAATAGGAACTAGTGGGCCACGGCAGTCTGTAGGCCTAACAATGGTATAAAGTATTTGTGGATTGAGCAAGTGCTCACTCACCCCTCCGGACGCGATCCTAGTCCGGGAACTTCCACCTGCTGTGTCTCCTCACACAGCTCTGCAGCAGTCTGGTCTCCGGCTCAGCAGCGGTTGAAGAAAACCGAGTCAGATGCCACCCAGGCTCGAGATGGGGTGGAAGGCTCTTTGGGTAACAGCGCAAGGCCCAGGCTTCAGGCCTTGCACCACAGTGGATCCGCACAGGAAGATCTCTCCCTTGAAGTCTTGTGTCCCAAAGAGGCCGAGCCCAGCCTCGCCTCCTCCTTTTATAACCCCTCCCATGAGTCTCTGGGGTGGAAACTTTGCTGAAAGGGGTTCTGGGTAACGTAGTCTCTCTCCTCTGTTTTCACTTCCAGTAAAGTCTCTTCTCTACTCCCTCCCGACTCACCTCTCACCCGGAAAATCCTGTCTCTCTCTATTAAAGGGGAATACCCCGCTACACACTCCCCCCACTTAAATTCTTTGGTCCCCCAAAGACAATTCTAGCATACACTGCGTACAACCCTGTACAACATTTCGTATGACGTTGGCATATGGAATTCCCACCAAAACAAAGGGGTTGAATTCCCTTGCCCACAGGTCACATTATCATGAGAGGCCTGCCTAACTGTGCCAGAGAGTGAGTGGGGGTTGCCCTTCACCCAATGAACAGTGGAGGGATCCGGATTCTCTACACTCCTCCTGGCAGTGACCACAGAATCTTCTGAGCTCTTCCCCATTTGTGGGTAGGTCAACTTTTTGGGAGGCCTTATGACTCTGCGAGCCCTTTGTTCTCTTGGGGTTTCTGGCTCTGGCGCCACAGGCTCTTCTTCTGTAGCAGGCTCGGGCGACACGGCAGGCTCTGTAACATCTGCTTCAGGAGCCGAGGGATATATAGAGTCTCTAGGGTCCTTTCCAGAGTAAGTATCACAAGCATCCTCCCAGTAATCTGATGAAGGACTAGATGGGATGAACTCAGCGGCTTCTGCATTCAGTTGTCCATCTATAGTGTCTTCAGTAGTTGGAAGATCTATAGCGGAAGTTCCTGGAGTTGGGGAAGGCCACAGCCAGTCAAGTTCTCTTCCTTCATCTCCACTGAGTTCAGAGGCCTCTACATCTTCAGCCCGAGAGGTCTGGGACCGAGTGTTTGGCCTGGGGGTATCTAGAATAGAGACTGGTTCAGGGAAGTCCCTCACTGGAGGTATCCTGACCGCTTCAGCAAGTGGGAGCAGGTGGTTTCGATGCCACGTCTTCAGTGATCCTACCTTTCCTTCTGGCTTCAACTTGTAGACAGGTAGGCCCGACAGCTTCCTACAGATGACATAGGGTTCAGATCTCCATCTGTCTGCAAGTTTGTGTTTTCCAGGGACCCCCAGATTGTGTAGCAGTACTCGGTCCCCGGGCTGCAGGTCTTGCACCCAGACTTTCAAGTCGAAGTTTCTTTTGTTTCGAGCTCCCCTTTGATCTGATGCCGCTTGAGCTTGTTCATAGGCTACTTTCAGGCTGTGTCTGAGCCTGTCCACATATCCTTTGTGGGATTTGGCTGAGGAATGGTCTAAAGAGGTGCCAAAGGCCAGGTCAACAGGTAACCTTGCTTCTCTCCCAAACATTAGTCGATATGGGGAGTAGCCTGTAGCATCACTGGTGGTGCAGTTGTAAGCGTGTACTATAGCTGCTATGTGTTTGCTCCAATGTTTTTTCTTCTCACTATCCAGAGTTCCCAACATGTTGAGCAGGGTTCGGTTAAACCTCTCCGGCTGAGCATCTCCCTGTGGGTGATAAGGTGTGGTTCGAGTTTTCTTGATTCCTAATGAATCCAGGAGTTTCCGGATCAGTCGACTCTCAAAGTCCCTTCCTTGATCTGAATGAAGTCGCTGGGGCAGCCCATAATGGACAAAATACTTCTCCATAAGTACCTTGGCTACTGTGGAAGCCTTCTGGTCTTTGGTTGGGAAAGCTTGGGCATACCGGGTGAAATGATCGGTTATCACCAGAACATTTCCTAGTCCACTCAGGTCGGGTTCGAGGCAGAAGAAATCAATGCATACCAGATCCATTGGGCCTTGACTTTGTAGATGGCCCATTGGGGCAGCTTGATGGGGTAAAGTCTTCCTCTGGATGCAGCGTGCACATGAATGGCAGTACTCTTACACTTCTGCCCTCATGCAGGGCCAATAGAACCGACTTCTGACAAGTTGAAAGGTCCTTTCCGCCCCTAGGTGGCCGTGATTGTCATGTAGGGCAATCAGAACAGTCTCTCTATGTTTTTCCGGAAGAAACAATTGCCATTTATCTTCCAGGTCATCAGAGGGGCCCCTTCGGTAGACCACTCCCTGATGCACCTGTAACCTGTCCCACTCTTTCCTCAACAGGCGAGCTTCCTTTGAGTAGTGACTCAGGAGTCTGTTTGGATCCTGATTCTCCAGGGCTTCCAGAACCAATTTTCCCATGGGGTCTTCTAATTGGTCGCATCTTAGTTCCTTCTTGGACAACTTTGGCAGGTGGTCTTCTTCCAGTTGAGTTACTCCACAGTATTGTTTGGGGACTCCTACCATGGTAACTCCTATCTCTCCTGCCCTTGAGCCTCCTCTGGCTTGCAATTCAGCCCCTTGACAAAGGGCCCGCACCCCGTCAGGTGCCACTTGAGTCCAGTCTTCCATGTCACTGGTGGGGCCATGAGATCTCCTGGACAGAGCGTCTGCATCTCGATTTCCAATCCCTGGCCTGTACTTTAGGCTGAAATTGAATCCAGACAATGCGGCCAGCCACCTGTGTCCAGTGGCGTCCAGCCTTGCTGTAGTGAAAAGGTAAGTAAGGGGGTTGTTGTCGGTCTTCACAGTGAACTCCGCCCCATACAGGTAGTCTTTGAGCTTGTCTACTACCGCCCACTTAAGGGCCAGGAACTCCAGCTTGTGAGTGGGGTAGTTCTTCTCGGAGGGGGTCAGGCTCCTGCTCACGTAGGCAACAGGCCGCAGTTGTCCTTCGTGTTCTTGGTAAAGTACTCCTCCCAGACCATCATGACTAGCATCTACGTGTAGTTCATAGGTAGGGATGAGCTTCGTGTTCGAGTCGAACATACGTTCGACTCGAACATCGGCTGTTCGATCGTTCGACGAAGATCGAACGATTTGGGCCGTTCGCGCCAAATTCGAGTGACGCGAACGGCCCACAATGCACTACGCCATCGCAGTGTCATCCAGGCGCTGTGATTGGCCAAGCATGCACTGTTACCCCGCATGCTTGGCCAATCACAGCGCCGGCAGCGAGGAGAGCAATGATTGGCCACAGGCAGGATGCCTGTGGCCAATTATTGCTGAGGGTGTTTAGTACACGCCCCACACTATAAAAGGCCGCCAGCACGGCGGCCTAGTGTAGTGTGTTCCGGAGCAGGGAAAGACACGCATAGGCAGGGACAGTGACATTTATTTCTTTCTTGCTTAACCTGGATTCCTTTAGTTTAGGGAAAGAGAAGGATAGGTAGGGAGAGTGTCAGTGTGTTTTACTGTGCGAGTCCTTGTTTCTAGGGACAAAGAAGGAAAGTGAGGGGATTTCTCCTTGTGCTATAGTGTGCTTTAAAAAAACATTTTTTCTAGGGACAGAAAACTGTAGGTAGGGAGAGTGTCAGTTTCTTTCACTGTGCCAGTCCTTGTTTCTAGGGACAAAGAAGGAAAGTGAGGGGATTTCTCCTTGTGCTATAGTGTGCTTTAAAAAAACATTTTTTCTAGGGACAGAAAACTGTAGGTAGGGAGAGTGTCAGTTTCTTTCACTGTGCCAGTCCTTGTTTCTAGGGACAAAGAAGGAAAGTGAGGGGATTTCTCCTTGTGCTATAGTGTGCTTTAAAAAAACATTTTTTCTAGGGACAGAAAACTGTAGGTAGGGAGAGTGTCAGTTTCTTTCACTGTGCCAGTCCTTGTTTCTAGGGACAAAGAAGGAAAGTGAGGGGATTTCTCCTTGTGCTATAGTGTGCTTTAAAAAAACATTTTTTCTAGGGACAGAAAACTGTAGGTAGGGAGAGTGTCAGTTTCTTTCACTGTGCCAGTCCTTGTTTCTAGGGACAAAGAAGGAAAGTGAGGGGAATTCTCCTTGTGCTATAGTGTGCTTTAAAAAAACATTTTTTCTAGGGACAGAAAACTGTAGGTAGGGAGAGTGTCAGTTTCTTTCACTGTGCCAGTCCTTGTTTCTAGGGACAAAGAAGGAAAGTGAGGGGATTTCTCCTTGTGCTATAGTGTGCTTTAAAAAAACATTTTTTCTAGGGACAGAAAACTGTAGGTAGGGAGAGTGTCAGTTTCTTTCACTGTGCCAGTCCTTGTTTCTAGGGACAAAGAAGGAAAGTGAGGGGATTTCTCCTTGTGCTATAGTGTGCTTTAAAAAAACATTTTTTCTAGGGACAGAAAACTGTAGGTAGGGAGAGTGTCAGTTTCTTTCACTGTGCCAGTCCTTGTTTCTAGGGACAAAGAAGGAAAGTGAGGGGATTTCTCCTTGTGCTATAGTGTGCTTTAAAAAAACATTTTTTCTAGGGACAGAAAACTGTAGGTAGGGAGAGTGTCAGTTTCTTTCACTGTGCCAGTCCTTGTTTCTAGGGACAAAGAAGGAAAGTGAGGGGATTTCTCCTTGTGCTATAGTGTGCTTTAAAAAAACATTTTTTCTAGGGACAGAAAACTGTAGGTAGGGAGAGTGTCAGTTTCTTTCACTGTGCCAGTCCTTGTTTCTAGGGACAAAGAAGGAAAGTGAGGGGAATTCTCCTTGTGCTATAGTGTGCTTTAAAAAAACATTTTTTCTAGGGACAGAAAACTGTAGGTAGGGAGAGTGTCAGTTTCTTTCACTGTGCCAGTCCTTGTTTCTAGGGACAAAGAAGGAAAGTGAGGGGATTTCTCCTTGTGCTATAGTGTGCTTTAAAAAAACATTTTTTCTAGGGACAGAAAACTGTAGGTAGGGAGAGTGTCAGTTTCTTTCACTGTGCCAGTCCTTGTTTCTAGGGACAAAGAAGGAAAGTGAGGGGATTTCTCCTTGTGCTATAGTGTGCTTTAAAAAAACATTTTTTCTAGGGACAGAAAACTGTAGGTAGGGAGAGTGTCAGTTTCTTTCACTGTGCCAGTCCTTGTTTCTAGGGACAAAGAAGGAAAGTGAGGGGATTTCTCCTTGTGCTATAGTGTGCTTTAAAAAACATTTTTTCTAGGGACAGAAAACTGTAGGTAGGGAGAGTGTCAGTTTCTTTCACTGTGCCAGTCCTTGTTTCTAGGGACAAAGAAGGAAAGTGAGGGGAATTCTCCTTGTGCTATAGTGTGCTTTAAAAAAACATTTTTTCTAGGGACAGAAAACTGTAGGTAGGGAGAGTGTCAGTTTCTTTCACTGTGCCAGTCCTTGTTTCTAGGGACAAAGAAGGAAAGTGAGGGGATTTCTCCTTGTGCTATAGTGTGCTTTAAAAAAATTTTTTTCTAGGGACAGAAAACTGTAGGTAGGGAGAGTGTCAGTTTCTTTCACTGTGCCAGTCCTTGTTTCTAGGGACAAAGAAGGAAAGTGAGGGGAATTCTCCTTGTGCTATAGTGTGCTTTAAAAAAACATTTTTTCTAGGGACAGAAAACTGTAGGTAGTGTGACAGCAGGAAGGTAAAGTCACCTGGTTGCATCCAGGGGGGTAGATATATTTCGCCCAGATTCAGGCTTTACGCCGACTTATACAACTAGGTGGAGAGTTGTATAAGGCTAGTGGGCTCATGGATGACTCATACCTCTAGGGAGAGTGTGGGGCGTCGTGCAGACAGAGATGAGGAGACCAGCTGAACCTTGTCAGCTCATTTAGGCCTCTATAAGAACTCCCAGCTTCATTAGATGTTAGCTCATGCCTGGAACCAGACCTGTGTGGACTGTCTAGGGAGAGTGAACCCCTGTGCGGTGAGACAAAGCCTGTGTGGCTATTTGCTTGGACATTTAAAACCAGGGACTTAGGGACTAGGACAGCACTAGGCTGATCCCAGTTGTTAGTTAGGAAACCTGTATGTTTAATCAGAGGTCAAGTTGACCAGGATTTATTTTGTTTATGTTTCTTTTGCTTTGCTGTGTTTTGTCACTGTAAATAGAAAATAAACCGCACCTTTTTGATTTTGAAAACCACAACCTCCGTTTGCTGGGCCTGTTTTTGTGTGGGGAGCCCATCTCGGGGGTCACACACACCCGCTGCCGAGCTAACCCCCTCACAGTTGGTGGAGAACCAGTGGCAGTTTTTTTTTTTTAAGCCAGCATGGAGGAGATACTGAAGCAGCTGGCTCTAGCAAATGCCAATCAACAGCAGACAAATGCAGGTTTGCAAAAGAACTTCGCAGCCCAGCAGCAAGCTCATCAACAGAGCCTTGCAGCCCAGCAGCAGACAAACGCAACTTTGCAACAGAGTCTGGAGGCTCAGCAACAAGCCCAGCAGCAATCTGAGGCCCGCTTCATAGACCTGTTGCAGAAGCAAGAGCAGAGACTACAACAACAGATGGAAGCAGTAATGCAGCAACGTCCGCAGACCAGTGAGGAAAGCCGTCCCACTAATACCGCGTCCTTTGGGGTGAGTCGTTTATTGACAAAAATGACTGGAGAGGATAATCCAGAGGTATTTTTGACCACATATGAAAGGACCGCTGAAAGAGAAAAGTGGCCTGAGGAGCAGTGGGCTGGACTGGTGGCTCCTCTGTTAACTGGTGAATCGCAGAAAGCTTACTATGACCTAGAGCCTAACCAAGCAAAAGACTATGTGATGCTAAAAGCTGAAATATTGGCAAGGCTGGGTGTCACCCAGGCTGTCCGGGCTCAGCGTGTGCATAACTGGACTTTCCAGCTTGGAAAACCCCCCAGGTCTCAAATGTATGATCTCATTCACCTGAGCAGAAAGTGGCTACAGCCAGAGACTTTGTCCGCACCAAAGATTGTGGAACGTGTTGTAATGGATCGGTTTTTGAGAGCTCTTCCTACTGCCATCCAAAAGTGGGTAAGCCATGGAGACCCAGAGACGGCCGATGGTCTTGTGGATCGTGTGGAGAAATACTTGGCTACAGAGAACCTGACGGCCTCTTCCAGAGACACTCGGACTTTCCACCCTAAGACCAGACCATCCCCAGGGGCGGATAAGAGGATTCCAAGGGGTGAGGGTGGAGAGAGTGAGAGGGTGGGAGCTCTACCCCAAGTTTGGCGAGAACAGCCTGGGAAATCAGCGGCTCAAGAGGCCGCAAGAAGGATCGTTTGCTACCGCTGCCGGCAAGCGGGACATATTGCAGCCAATTGCCCGGTTGTGGAGGAACCCATGCAGTGTGACTTTCTGACGGGCAGACGTCAGTCACTGTGTGCGACAGTCGCATGCACTGCCATTCGAGGAACTGAGAAACATTTATGCAAAATGTGTGTTAATGGTAGAAATGTTGTGGTATTGTTGGATTCAGGTAGCCTTGTGACCCTGATAAAGGCTGAGTTAGTTAAAACAGAGGTCTCTGGGAATAGCAAGGTAGCTGTTATTTGTGTGCATGGGGACACCCGAGAGTATCCAGTGACTACAGTGTGTTTCGAGACCCCCAAAGGTACCCTCTCTCATCCAGTGGGCTTAGTATCTCAGTTACCGCATGACGCCATTGTGGGAAGGGATTTTCCGAAGTTCTGGGAACTGTGGGATGATCCTGAGCCCCCCACTGGTGCCCCTATGTACCAGGAATGTGATAGCCAGAACTCCCCTGAGAGTGGTGAGGACTCTCCGGAATTTCCCTTATCAGTATTGGCAGGGGAGACTCAAGAAACTGGAGAGGAGCCCACCTCCTCAGACGAAAACCTACCGTCTGTGGAGTTTTCTGAATTTGAGGTTCACAGGGAAAACTTTGCCACAGAACAGTTGAAAGACCCCGCCCTAATAAAGGCACGGGAAAACGTAGTGAAAATAGATGGCGAGTTAGTGAACCCAGATAATACCTGCACTTACCCATACTTCAGCGTAGAGAAGGACCTACTGTATCGGGTGGCAAAAAGGGCAGAAGAAACCGTTGAGCAGCTTGTGGTGCCCAAACCTTACAGGAAGTTGGTGTTGGAGTTGGCCCATGGGCACATTCTTGGAGGTCATCTGGGGACAGAGAAAACCCGAGAGAGGGTATTACAGAGATTCTATTGGCCGGGGGTGATGAAGGACATAGAAAATTATTGTTCCTCCTGCCCTGTGTGTCAGAGGTCGGCCCCGATGCCACATTTCCGTAGCCCGCTGGTCCCTCTACCCATCATTGAGGTCCCGTTTGAGAGGATCGCCATGGATTTGGTAGGTCCTATAATCAAGTCCGCTAGGGGGCACCAGTACATATTAGTTATAATGGACTATGCCACCCGTTATCCAGAAGCGATCCCTCTCCGAAATACCTCGGCCAAAACCATAGCCAAAGAGCTATCTCTTGTGTTTAGCCGGGTGGGTATTTGTAAAGAACTGCTTACGGACCAAGGTACACCCTTTATGTCCCGGGTTATGAAGGAGCTGTGTAAATTGTTCAAAGTGACGCAATTACGTACATCTGTGTATCACCCCCAAACCGATGGGCTGGTTGAAAGGTTCAACAAAACCCTAAAACAAATGTTGAAGAAAGTGGTGGATAGAGATGGAAAGGATTGGGACTGTCTACTTCCTTATCTGATGTTTGCTATTAGGGAGGTGCCCCAATCCTCTACGGGATTCTCCCCCTTTGAGTTACTGTATGGGAGACACCCAAGAGGGCTGTTGGATATTGCCAAGGAAACTTGGGAAAGTGAGAGTTCTCCCCACAGGAGTGTGATTGAGCATGTCGCCCTGATGCAAGACCGAATTGCACAGGTAATGCCCATCGTGAAGGAACATTTGGCCCAAGCGCAGTTAGCACAGCAGAGAGTGTACAACCGTGGAGCCAAGACCCGTACCTTTTCCCCGGGGGATAGGATACTGGTACTTGTCCCTACGGTTGAAAGTAAATTCCTTGCCAAATGGCAAGGCCCCTACGAGATAATGGAAAAAGTGAGCGAAGTGAATTACAAGGTCAGACAACCAGGAAGGCGAAAGCCCGAACAGATCTATCACGTTAATCTGTTGAAAGCCTGGAGGGATAGAGAGTCCCTAGTCGCAGACACTTGGTCACCATCTCAAACTGGTTGCGTGATTCCTGAGGTTGGAATAGCAGCCACCTTGTCACAACCCCAACAACAGGAGGTTAAGGAGTTTGTGCTTCGCAACAAGGAGGTATTCTCTGAGCTGCCGGGACAAACATCTGGGGTAGAGCATGACATCATTACCCCGCCCGGTGAAAGGGTGAAGTTAAAACCCTATCGGATCCCAGAGGCCCGACGGGAGGCAATACGGGAGGAAGTACAGAAAATGCTGAACTTAGGGGTGATAGAGGAGTCCCAAAGTGATTGGTCTAGTCCCATTGTGTTGGTGCCTAAACCGGATGGGAGCTGGCGATTTTGTAACGATTTTCGTCAGTTGAACAAAGTTACAAAATTTGACACCTACCCCATGCCACGTATAGATGAGTTGATCGACCGGCTGGGAACAGCCCGATACATGACGACTCTTGACCTCACAAAAGGGTATTGGCAAATCCCCCTGGCCAAGTCGGCCAAAGAGAAAACCGCATTTGTAACCCCAGACGGGGCGTTCCAATATAAAAGAATGCCGTTCGGGTTACAGAATGCGCCGGCCACATTCCAGCGGAAAATGGACCAGATGCTGAGGCCCCATCGGAAGTATGCTGCGGCTTACCTGGATGACATAATTGTCCATAGCACAGATTGGGCCTCACATCTGCCAAAAGTGCAAGCAGTCCTGGACTCTGTTCGGGAAGCGGGGTTTACGGCTAACCCCAAGAAGTGTACCATTGGGCAGGAGGAGGCCAAATATCTTGGGTACACCATTGGGAGGGGAGTAATAAAACCCCAACTCAACAAAGTCGAGGCCATCCAGAGTTGGCCACGTCCCAACAGCAAGAAGCAGGTACGAGCCTTTCTGGGAATCGCTGGGTATTATCGGCGATTCATTCCCCACTTTGCTTCTAAGGCTGTGCCCCTAACCAACCTGACGAAGGGGAAAGGGTCGGTCATGATTAAATGGACCCCCGAGGCTGAGGCAGCATTCCAATTCTTGAAACAAGCCTTATGTAGCCAGCCAGTGTTGTACTCACCCGACTTCTCTAAAGACTTTGTCGTACAAAGTGATGCGTCAGATGTGGGGTTAGGAGCAGTATTGTCCCAGGTCTGGAACGGGGAAGAGCACCCAGTCATTTACCTCAGCAGGAAGTTGAAGTCCCATGAGGTAAATTACGCCACCGTTGAAAAGGAGTGTTTAGCGGTGAAGTGGGCTCTAGATTCCCTTCGGTACTACCTGCTAGGTAGGCACTTTGACATGGTTACGGATCACGCTCCGTTAAAGTGGATGGCTCAAAACAAGGAAACAAATAGAAGAGTGAATAGGTGGTTCCTGGCCCTCCAGGAATTCAACTTCACAGTAAAGCATCGCCCTGGCGTTCAAATGGGGAATGTGGATGCTTTGTCTCGAGTACATGAATGCCTGATTGCTGGTGTTCCAACCCCGAGGTTAAAACAAGAGGGGGGGTATGTGACAGCAGGAAGGTAAAGTCACCTGGTTGCATCCAGGGGGGTAGATATATTTCGCCCAGATTCAGGCTTTACGCCGACTTATACAACTAGGTGGAGAGTTGTATAAGGCTAGTGGGCTCATGGATGACTCATACCTCTAGGGAGAGTGTGGGGCGTCGTGCAGACAGAGATGAGGAGACCAGCTGAACCTTGTCAGCTCATTTAGGCCTCTATAAGAACTCCCAGCTTCATTAGATGTTAGCTCATGCCTGGAACCAGACCTGTGTGGACTGTCTAGGGAGAGTGAACCCCTGTGCGGTGAGACAAAGCCTGTGTGGCTATTTGCTTGGACATTTAAAACCAGGGACTTAGGGACTAGGACAGCACTAGGCTGATCCCAGTTGTTAGTTAGGAAACCTGTATGTTTAGTCAGAGGTCAAGTTGACCAGGATTTATTTTGTTTATGTTTCTTTTGCTTTGCTGTGTTTTGTCACTGTAAATAGAAAATAAACCGCACCTTTTTGATTTTGAAAACCACAACCTCCGTTTGCTGGGCCTGTTTTTGTGTGGGGAGCCCATCTCGGGGGTCACACACACCCGCTGCCGAGCTAACCCCCTCACAGTAGGGAGAGTGTCAGTTTCTTTCACTGTGCCAGTCCTTGTTTCTAGGGACAAAGAAGGAAAGTGAGGGGATTTCTCCTTGTGCTATAGTGTGCTTTAAAAAAACATTTTTTCTAGGGACAGAAAACTGTAGGTAGGGAGAGTGTCAGTTTCTTTCACTGTGCCAGTCCTTGTTTCTAGGGACAAAGAAGGAAAGTGAGGGGAATTCTCCTTGTGCTATAGTGTGCCAAAGCATTCCTCATCAACCATCTTTGAAATCCTTGTTTTTTGGACAGTCAGGGAAATTGTCGTTGTGCTATTCTGTGCAAAAGCAATAATCCTCAACCATATTTAGAAATCCTTAAGTAAAAGGGATAGAGAAGGACACCTGAAGGTAGCCCTTATTGCTTTTTTCCCATCTCCCTGCAGGCCATCTATTAGAATGTCTGGAAGGCAAACAAGGAGAGGCAGACAGTCAGGAGGCAATAAAAGAGGGCAAGCAGGCTCTGTGTCTGGGGGCAACAGTGCTGGTCGTGGACGCGGTGCATTGTCATCAGCACATGGCCATGGGACACGCTTGTCCTTCTTTTCGGCAGCTGGACATGTTGAGCCACATCATGCCGAAGACTTGGTAGAGTGGATGACCAAGCCCTCCTCCTCCTCATCCTCTCTCACCCAGGCTCAGGGTACTGGCAAAGCAGCTGCCAAAGCGTCCTCTTCCCTGGTATCAATGTCAGACTCATCATCAGTCACTCCTTCCCTAGACCCACCATGTCCTCCTCCTGAGGAGTCCCCCGAACTGTTTGAGCACAGTGTTGGGTACATGCTCCAGGAGGATGCCCAGCGTTTCGAAGGGTCTGATGATGAAACCCAGCTACAGGAAGGCAGTAGCGTGAGAGCAGACAGAGGGGATGCTCAAGAAGGACACCAATCTGGCAGTCATGTTCCAGCAGCTGCAGCATACTGCCAGATTGGCTCCAGTGATGAGGAGGGAGGGGATGATGAGGTCACTGACTCCACGTGGGTGCCTAATAGGAGAGAGGAGGAGGAGGAGGATGAGGAGGAGGCACATCTCCAACGAGGCAGGATGCCCTTTGGTGGCCAGCGTAAGGGCAGTACACCGACGGAATCACACCGCAGAGCTCCGCCTGTGCAGGGCGCTGCCTCTGCCCGTCATTCAAAAAGTTCCTTGGTGTGGGCCTTTTTTGAGGCTAGTGCATCAGATCGCACAGCTGCTGTTTGCAACATATGTCTCAAGCGTATATCGCGTGGCCAAAACATCAGCCGCTTGGGTACCACATGCCTGACCAGACATATGTTGACCTGCCATGCAGCTCGTTGGCAAGCCTACCTCAAAGACCCACACCAAAGAACAAAGCGGACCTCTCCTTGCACCGCATCAGCTGGGATCTCCAACCCCACTATAACTTCAGTCCTCTCTGAAACATGCACTGAGAGGAATGAAGGTGTAGAATTAGGTGTGTCACAGCCAAGTACTTGCGGCCACTCTGCTAGCAGTACACCGACGTCCGATTCTAGCAGGCAAATTTCCCTGCCCCAGCTGCTGGACCGTCGAAAGAAGTTCACTCCCAGCCATCCACATGCCCAGCGGTTGAATGCTAGCTTGGCTAAATTGCTAGCGCTTCAACTGCTGCCTTTTCAGTTGGTAGACTCGGCCCCCTTCCGTGAGTTTGTGCAATGTGCGGTTCCTCAGTGGCAGGTTCCCAAACGCCACTTTTTCTCACGGAAGGCTATTCCGGCTCTCTACCGGCATGTGGAAGGCAATGTCTTGGCCTCGCTGGACAGGGCGGTCAGCGGTAAGGTGCATATTACCGCTGACTCATGGTCCAGCAGGCATGGACAGGGACGTTACCTTTCTTTCACGACCCATTGGGTCACTCTTTTGGCAGCTGGGAAGGATGCAGGACAAGGTGCAGTAGTGTTGGAGGTTGTTCCACCGCCACGCCTCCAAAATGCTACTACTGGTTGTGACACACCTCTCTCCTCCACCCCCTCCTCTTCTTCTTCCTCCATGGCCTCTTCCTGTGGTTTGTCCTATGAACCAGCGGTGCTCCGTAGCCGTTCACGGGGCTACGCAAGTACGCAGGCAAAAAGATGCCATGCCGTGCTTGCGCTGGTGTGTTTGGGGGACAGAAGCCACACTGGGGCAGAGGTCCTGTCTGCTCTGCAGGGCCAGGCCGAGAGGTGGTTGACGCCACGCCAGCTTAAGCCAGGAATGGTGGTTTGCGACAATGGCACCAACCTCCTCTCCGCCCTCCGACAGGGACAACTGACCCATGTGCCCTGTGTGGCTCACGTCCTTAACCTGGTGGTGCAGCGGTTCTTGGGCAGGTACCCGGGCTTACAGGATGTCCTGAGGCAGGCCAGGAAAGTCTGTGTGCATTTCCGCAGATCTTATAATGCCAGTGCTCGCCTGGCTGAGCTGCAAAAGGAGTTGAACCTGCCCAAGAACCGCCTTATATGTGACATGCCCACCAGGTGGAACTCAACGTTGGCCATGCTGCAGCGGCTGCACACGCAGCAGAGGGCCATCAATGAGTACCTGTGCGACTACGGCACCAGGAGAGGGTCAGGGGAGCTTGGTTTTTTTTCTCCACGCCAGTGGGGCATGATCAGGGATGCATGCACTGTCCTGGCACCATTTGAGGAGGCCACGAGGATGGTGAGCAGTGACAGTGCATGCATCAGTGACACTGTACCTCTTGTCCACCTGTTGGAGCACACGCTGCGTGGAATAATGGACAGGGCACTTGAGGCAGAACAGAGGCAGGAAGAGGAGGACTTCCTTGCCTCTCAAGGCCCCCTTTACCCAGACAGTGTTCCTTCTGTCCCACCCATCGCACAGGAAGAGGAAGAGGAGGAGGAGGAGGAGGAGGAGGAGGAGGATTGTGTCAGCATGGAGGTGGAGGCTGGCACTCAGCATCATCAGCAGCAGTCTTTTAGGGATGATTTACAGTCCCAAGAAACCAGTGGACTTGTACGTGGCTGGGAGGAGGTGGCTGCGGATCATGTCGTCCTTAGTGACCCAGAGGACTCCGGAGCGAATGCCTCAGCAAACCTACGCTGCATGGCCTCCCTGATCCTGCAAAGTCTGCGGAAGGATCCTCGTATTCTTCGGATCAAGGAGAGGGACCATTACTGGCTGGCCACTCTCCTTGATCCACGGTACAAGGGTAAGGTTGCGGACCTTATGTTACCTTCGCAGAGGGAGCAGAGGATGAGACAACTCCGGGAGGCCTTGCAGAAAGGTCTGTGCAACGCGTTCCCAGAGACTGGGAGGTTACAAACTCCTGGTCCTGGACAACGAGTTGCTGAGGCTTCGGCCAGTCAAAGAAGGAGCGGTGGGGAAGGTGGCCGTCTGACCGATGCGTTCAGACAATTCTTTAGTCCGCAGCCCCAAAGTATGATCGGTTCCAGCAACCATCGCCAGCGTCTGATAAACATGGTGCAGGAATATCTAGGGGCAAGGTCAGACTTGGACACCTTCCCCACCGAAAATCCTCTGGCTTACTGGGTCTTGAGGATGGATCACTGGCCAGAGCTTGCACAGTATGCAATTGAGCTACTGGCCTGTCCTGCATCCAGCGTTCTTTCGGAACGCACATTCAGTGCTGCTGGAGGATTTGTCACGGATCACAGGGTGCGCCTGTCCACCGACTCGGTTGATCGACTGACTTTCATCAAGATGAACCAGTCTTGGATCACCACCAGCTACCACACACCTGATGCTGATATAACAGACTAATTGATTTTAACATGTCACATCCCTTCAAGACTGATGCTGATGCTGAGTGCCTGTGCTGTTATGTTGACTGGCTATCCTCCTCCTCCGAGTCCTCAATGATACGATTGATGATGATAGCTTGGAAGATCATTTTTGTTTATGGGTGCCGCCACCAGTGGCTAAGGCCCAATTTTTTAGCCCCTGTTTTACAGGGGCGTGTAATTACAATTTTTTTAGCAATAATTTGCCATAGGGCTCATTGCTGTGCTCCAAGTACAGTATCTGTGAGGGGTTGGAGTGTTGTGGCACCAGTGCCTAAGGCCCAATTTTTCAGCCCCTGTTTAACAGGGGCGTGTCATTACAATTTTTGAAGCAATACTTTGCAACAGGGCTCATTGCTGTGCTCCAAGTACAGTATCTGTGAGGGGTTGTAGTGTTGTGCCACCAGTGCCTAAGGCCCAATTTTTCAGCCCCTGTTCAACAGGGGCATGCAATTACAATTCTTGATCTAATAATTCACAGCAGGGCCCATTGCTGCACCCACCAAGAGTAACTCTGAGGGCTTACAGTGTTGTGGCAACGCCACCACCACCACCACCACCACGAAAGGCCCAATTTTTCAGCCCCTGTTCAAAAGGGGCATGTAATTACAATTCTTGATCTAATAATTCACAGCAGGGCCCATTCCTGCACCCACCAAGAGTAACTCTGAGGGCTTACAGTGTTGTGGCAACACCACCACCACCACCACCACGAAAGGCCCAATTTTTCAGCCCCTGTTCAAAAGGGGCATGTAATTACAATTCTTGATCTAATAATTCACAGCAGGGCCCATTCCTGCACCCACCAAGAGTAACTCTGAGGGCTTACAGTGTTGTGGCAACACCACCACCACCACCACCACCACGAAAGGCCCAATTTTTCAGCCCCTGTTCAACAGGGGCATGCAATTACAATTCTTGATCTAATAATTCACAGCAGGGCCCATTGCTGCACCCACCAAGAGTAACTGTCAGGGCTTACAGTGTTGTGGCACCAGCACCACCATCAAAGGCCCAATTTTTACTACCACTGTTCAACAATTATATGTAATTAAAATTCCTGATATAATAGTTGACAGCAGGGCGTTCCAGCACCAACCAAGAGTAACTGTGAGTGCTTACAGTGTTGTGCCAACACCAACAACTAAGGGGCCTATTTCTGCAGAGTATATACGGCAGGTCCCTACTTTCAAACATCCAACTTACAAACGACTCCTACTTGCAAACGCAAGAAGACAACAGGAAGTGAGAGGAAATCTACCCCTAGGAAGGAAAATTCTCTCCTGTAAGAATAAATATGGGAGAAAGGTGTCTCCTCTGTACTGATGCTTTATCAGCAATCCTTGTTTCAAGAAAAACACCACATTTCAAAAACAGTTGACATTGGGACGGAAAGTGAGGTGAAATGTTCTGAACAGGGGCACAGACAGCAAAACAAATGTTACAGGGGTGATAACCCTTACCTATGTTTTCCAAAAAGTTTAAAAATAGATTTTTGGGCTGGAGCTACACTTCAACAATGTACCTGTTCAAAATTACAAACAGATTCTACATAAGAACAAACCTACAGTCCCTGTCTTGTATGCACCGCCTGTATACGGCTGTTCAGAGTATATAGGGCCTTTTTTATTTTATGTGCGGGGTTCCCCTTAATATCCATACAAGACCCAAAGGGGCTGGTAATGGGCTGGGGTAGGGGGGGGTCATGGGGTAGCTATGCCATTTTTCTTAAAGATTTTCATCCATATTACCGGGACCAGACATTACATTAAAGCCGCAAGCAGTTTTAAATGGCTTTTTTTTCCTTTAGAAGTGTCATTTTGTGCAGGGACAGTTCTAAACACGGGAAACACGTGGCACTTCACAGGCATACTTTAGACACCCCCCAGGTACGATATTTAAAGGAATATTTGACTTTTTTTTTTTCACTTTATGCATCATTAAAATGACTGCTCCCGAAAAACGACCGTTTTTAAAACTTCTTTTTGCATTGATACATGTCCCCTGGTGCACAACCCGGGTTCCCAAACCCTTTTTAGGACAATAACATGCATAATAGTTGTTATAATTAGCACTTTAGAATCCGAACGTTCGCATCCATTGTATTTAATAGGGTTCTAATGTTCGTACGAACTTTCGGTCCGTTCGCGGGTTCTGGTGCGAACCGAACCCGGGGGTGTTCGGCTCATCACTATTCATAGGGTTTGGTCGGGTCCGCGTAGGCCAAGACTGGGGCAGTGGTTAGGTTCTTCTTCAACGCCTGGAAGACCTCTTCACACTTTTGGTTCCACTGATCTTTGACTGACTCTCCCGGCTTCCTGAGCCCTGAGTCGTCCTCTTCCCCCTCGGTCTTGAGTAGTTCATTCAATGGCCTAGCAATTCGGGCGAATCCTTCCACAAACCTCCTGTAATAGGAGCAGAACCCTAAGAAGGATCTGAGTTCTGTTACTGTGGTGGGTTGTGGCCAGGAGGTAACTGCCTCCAATTTCTCAGGGTCTGTGGCCACCCCTTCTTCAGACACTATGTGCCCCAGATAATTCACAGAAGACTGGTAGAACCGACACTTCTCAGGCGAAAGCTTGAGTCCCTCCTCACTGAGTCTCCTCAACACTTTTTCCAGCCTCTCCTCGTGTTCCTCCAAGGTTCTCCCAAAGACAATGACATCGTCCAGGTATACAAGGACTTCAATAAGGTTCATGTCTCCTACAGTCTTCTCCATGAGACGTTGGAAGGTAGCAGGAGCTCCAGACAGTCCCTGGGGCATTCGATCAAACTCAAAGAACCCCACTGGGGTTATGAAGGCTGTCTTCTCCTTGTCTTCTGGATGCATAGGGATCTGATAGTATCCACTCTTGAGATCCATAACGCTGAACCACTTGACTCCAGACAAACTCTGTAAAGCGTCCTCTATCCTCGGAGTGGTGTACTGGTCGGGTATGGTTCTCCTGTTGAGAGTCCTGTAGTCTATACAGAGCCTCAATGACCCATTCTTCTTCTTGACCACCACTATCGGGGAGGCATAGGGGCTTCTAGACTCCCGGATCACACCAGTCCTCTTGAGTTCTGCAAGTTGTTTCCTTAGATCCTCCAGATCTGCTAGTGGGACCCGCCTGACCCTCTCTCTGAAGGGCTTGTCTTCTTGGAGGCGGATCCGATGGGTGGAACTCCTTGCACACCCCACATTGAACTCATCTTTGGAGAAGATATTCTCCCATCTGGTCAACTGAGCCTTGGCTCTCTCTTTCCAAGCCCTGGGCAGATTTGGGTTTTCCATGGACAGCTTCTCCCAAACATCTCCTCCTTCACCCGTCCCCTTGACTTCTGACAAGTTGACAGGGGCAGCAGGGCTCACCTGGCCCAGCAGCATCCTGGCTGGGATTTCCATGGGGCCATCTGTAGTGTTCCTAACACTCACCGGAACTCTACAATGGGCCTTCTTCAGGGCCTTCAGTGGAATCACTTCTGGTATCACTTCCAGACCGGGGGACTCTTCCCTTGGGTCAGACTCCAACATGACAAAGGGTCCAGGCTGCTCCCAAGTAAGCTTCACAGTGGCTCTGAGACAGGTTACTTCGCCGGGCTGCAACACTACCCCTTCTCTTCCAAGTCTCCACACCTTCCCTATTCCCTCTCCAGGGGTCTTCTGCTCCAGGACCAGCCGTTGGTAGGCCGTCTTCAGCATGGGGTGGATCTTGGTGGCCGCTTGCCCCTTCTCTTCCACTAGAGGGGTCAGGAGTCTTCGGACCAGGTCAGTGTTTGTCCCTATTATAAGGGAACTCTTGTTGGCTCCTGGCGGTCGAGGGCACACAACAGCCAGGGTGTCAAACACTTCGGCCTTTCCAGCCACGGATGGGTCAAAAGTCATCTTGACGGGCAGATAGCCATCATAGGGGAAACTCTGGGTTCCAATCCCACATATTTCCAGTCCCTCTATCTTCTGGATGGGCAGGTGACTCATGTGTTTATCGTAGAAATCCCGGTATAATAGGGTCACTTGTGCCCCAGTATCCAAGATTGCTCTGGTGTAGACTCCCTCCACTTGAATGGGCACTATAGGAAATGGGCCTACCAGCTTCTCCGGATATGGCCTGGCAGGGGTCGCCTTCTTCTGGCCCTTTCCCTTCGGACTCTCTCTCGTCCAACTCCCTTTGGACTTTAATCTTTCTTGAGCCTGGTATGCATTGATTTCCCTCCTTTCAATGGGTGTACAGACCCGCTGAGGGATACTATTGTTTTTCTTAGGTGTGCACCCCCTCTGGGGGGTGCTGTGCCTCTTCTGAGGGGTCTTGCCCCCTTTCTCTGTGTATCTCTGTTGAGGAATGTTGTGTTTCCTCTGAGGTGTTTTATCTCCTCTTTTCTTCTGCTTCGCATTCAGCTTGGAGCTCACTGAAGGTGATGGGCATCCGGTTGACTCCTTCACCGGGGCCCTCTGAAGTTTCCCGCCGGCTTGCGGTTGTCCATTTTCTTCTTCTTGGGACTGGAACATGTAGCTGCAATATGGCCAATTCCTCCACAGTTAAAGCAGACTATATCTCCCCATTCTTGTAAAGATGCGGGTGCTGAGGCAATTGGGAATAGTTCCTTCCTTGCAGGGATGAGCCGAACACCCCCCTGTTCGGTTCGCACCAGAACCTGCGAACAGACAGAATGTTCGTGTGAACTTTAGAACCCTATTAAATACAATGGACTCGAACGTTCGAAATCTAAAGTGCTAATTATAAAGGCTAATATGCAATTTATTGTCCTAAAAAGTGTTTGGGGACCCGGGTCCAGCCCCAGGGGACATGTATCAATGCAAAAAAAGGTTTAAAAAATTGACGTTTTTACGGGAGCGGTGATTTTAATAATGCTTAAAATGAAAAAATAAAAGTGAAATATTCCTTTAAATTTCGTACCTGGGGGGTGTGTATGATATGCATGTAAAGTTGCGCATGTTTCCCGTGCTTAGAACTGTCCCTGCACAAAGTGTCATTTTTGAAGGAAAAAAAGTCATTTAAAACTCACTCGCGGCTATTAATGAATTGTCGGCTTTTATCAATACATAGAAAAGTCATTGATAAAAAAAAATAAAAAAAAAGCGTGGGGGTTCCCCCAAATTCATTTACCAGGCCCTTTAGGTCTGGAATAGATATTAAGGGGAACCCCGCCACAAATTTAAAAAAAATGGCGTGGGGTTCCCCCTAAATATCCATACCAGGCCCTTGAGATCTGGCATGGATTTTAAGGGGAACTCCACCCCAAATTAAAAAAAAAATGGCGTGGAGTCCCCCCCAAAATCCATGCCAGACCCTTATCCGAGCACGCAACCTGGCCGGCTGCAGGGGAAGAGGGGGGACGAGAGAGCGGCCCCCCCTCCCTCCTGAACCGTACCAAGCCACATGCCCTCAACATGGGGAGGATGTCCCCATGTTGATGGGGACAAGGGCCTCATCCCCACAACCCTTGCCCAGTGGTTGTGGGGGTCTGCAGGCGGGGGGCTTATCGGAATCTGGAAGACCCCTTTAACAAAGGGGACCCCCAGATCCCGGCCCCCCCATGTGAATTGGTAAGGGGTACATTTTACCCCTACCATTTCACTAAGAAAGTGTCAAAAAATGTAAATAAAAACACACAAACACCTTGAAAAAGTCCTTTATTAAAAAAAAAAACAATAATATAAAAAAAACATTCCAGCGATGAAATCCAGTGTCCCGTGGCGATCCCGATGTCCAGCGCTGTCCGTCATTGGTTGTGCCTGTGCGGACCTGATGGGGAACTTCCTCCGCTGTGTTTTAAATGTATAGACCCGCCCCTTCTAAAGTTCCCCATCAGGTCCGCTCAGCGGACCAGATGCGGAACATGAGAAGGGGCGGGTCTATACATGTATTACACAGCGAACAAAGTTCCCCATCAGGTCCGCCCCCTCGGTATGTCCGACCCCGCCTACGTCATTGGCCTGAGCGGGGAACTTCCTTCACTGTGTAATTTTAATTTACACAGTGAAGGAAGTTTCCCGCTCAGGCCAATGACGTAGGCGGGGTCCGACATACCGAGGGGGCGGACCTGATGGGGAACTTTGTTCGCTGTGTAATACATGAATAGACCCGCCCCTTCTCTCGTTCCGCATCTGGTCCGCTGAGCGGACCTGATGGGGAACTTTAGAAGGGGCGGGTCTATACATTTAAAACACAGCGGAGGAAGTTCCCCATCAGGTCCGCACAGGCACAACCAATGACGGACAGCGCTGAACATCGGGATCGCCGCGGGACACTGGATTTCATCGCTGGAATGTTTATTTTTTTTTATTATTATTATTTTTTTTTAAATAAAGGACTTTTCCAAGGTGTGTGTGTTTTTATTTATATTTTTTGACACTTTCTTCGTGAAAAATGGTAGGGGTACAATGTACCCCTTACCAATTCACATAGGGGGGGGCCGGAATCTGGGGGTCCCCTTTGTTAAAGGGATCTTCCACATTCCGATAAGCCCCCCGCCCGCAGACCCCCACAACCACCGTGCAAGGGTTGTGGGGATGAGGCCCTTGTCCCCATCAACATGGGGACATCCTCCCCATGTTGAGGGCATGTGGCCTGGTACGGTTCAGGAGGGAGGGGGGGCCGCTCTCTCATCCCCCCCTCTTCCCCTGCGGCCGGCCAGGTTGCGTGCTCGGATAAGGGTCTGGTATGGATCTTTGGGGGGACTCCACGCCATTTTTTTAAAAATTTGGGGTGGAGTTCCCCTTAAAATCCATGCCAGATCTCAAGGGCCTGGTATGGATATTTGGGGGAACCCCACGCCATTTTTTTTTTTAATTTGTGGCGGGGTTCCCCTTAATATCCATTCCAGACCTAAAGGGCCTGGTAATTGAATTTGGGGGAACCCCCACGCTTTTTTTTTTTTTTTTATCAATGACTTTTCTATGTATTGATAAAAGCCGACAATTCATTATAGCCGCGAGTGAGTTTTAAATGACTTTTTTTCCTTCAAAAATGACACTTTGTGCAGGGACAGTTCTAAGCACGGGAAACATGCGCCACTTTACATGCATATCATACACACCCCCCAGGTACGAAATTTAAAGGAATATTTCACTTTTATTGTTTCATTTTAAACATTATTAAAATCACTGCTCCTAAAAAAACGGCCGTTTTTAAAACTTTTTTTTGCATTGATACATGTCCCCTGGGGCAGGACCCAGGTCCCCAAACACTTTTTAGGACAATAACTTGCATATTAGCCTTTATAATTAGTAGACTTGTGCACAACGGCAAAATTCGTTCCGTTTCGGTTCGCTTCTTGTGCACAACGGAAAAATTTGTTCCGTTTCGGTTCGTTTCTTTCCGGTCCTGTTGATTCGTAATCATTCGTAATTTTGCTAGACGGGATTTTTCATGTTCGGACTAATTCGTATTTTCGCAAGCGACATTTTTCGTTGAATTTTTTGTTGCTTTATAATTCGTACTTTTGGTAGAGTACGTTGTTTTTCGTTGATTCTGGACACAACTCCTACTTTCGTAACTTTTTTTGGGTTTGTTGATTCGTAATTTTCCGTGTCTCTCTCACAACGACGCTGCCTATTATGCCTAATGTGCTTCGAATGGATTTGTACTTTTCTAAATACATAGCGGTTATTTGTAACGATTCGAAATCTCGTATTTTACTTTTTAGTTTTAAAAACGGTCGTTTTTCGGGAGCAGTCATTTTAATGATGCATAAAGTGAAAAAAAAAAAGTCAAATATTCCTTTAAATATCGTACCTGGGGGGTGTCTAAAGTATGCCTGTGAAGTGCCACGTGTTTCCCGTGTTTAGAACTGTCCCTGCACAAAATGACACTTCTAAAGGAAAAAAAAGCCATTTAAAACTGCTTGCGGCTTTAATGTAATGTCTGGTCCCGGTAATATGGATGAAAATCTTTAAGAAAAATGGCATAGCTACCCCATGACCCCCCCCCTACCCCAGCCCATTACCAGCCCCTTTGGGTCTTGTATGGATATTAAGGGGAACCCCGCACATAAAATAAAAAAGGCCCTATATACTCTGAACAGCCGTATACAGGCGGTGCATACAAGACAGGGACTGTAGGTTTGTTCTTATGTAGAATCTGTTTGTAATTTTGAACAGGTACATTGTTGAAGTGTAGCTCCAGCCCAAAAATCTATTTTTAAACTTTTTGGAAAACATAGGTAAGGGTTATCACCCCTGTAACATTTGTTTTGCTGTCTGTGCCCCTGTTCAGAACATTTCACCTCACTTTCCGTCCCAATGACAACTGTTTTTGAAATGTGGTGTTTTTCTTGAAACAAGGATTGCTAATAAAGCATCAGTACAGAGGAGACACCTTTCTCCCATATTTATTCTTACAGGAGAGAATTTTCCTTCCTAGTGGTAGATTTCCTCTCACTTCCTGTTGTCTTCTTGCGTTTGCAAGTAGGAGTCGTTTGTAAGTTGGATGTTTGAAAGTAGGGACCTGCCGTATATACTCTGCAGAAATAGGCCCCTTAGTTGTTGGTGTTGGCACAACACTGTAAGCACTCACAGTTACTCTTGGTTGGTGCTGGAACGCCCTGCTGTCAACTATTATATCAGGAATTTTAATTACATATAATTGTTGAACAGTGGTAGTAAAAATTGGGCCTTTGATGGTGGTGCTGGTGCCACAACACTGTAAGCCCTGACAGTTACTCTTGGTGGGTGCAGCAATGGGCCCTGCTGTGAATTATTAGATCAAGAATTGTAATTGCATGGCCCTGTTGAACAGGGGCTGAAAAATTGGGCCTTTCGTGGTGGTGGTGGTGGTGGTGGTGTTGCCACAACACTGTAAGCCCTCAGAGTTACTCTTGGTGGGTGCAGCAATGGGCCCTGCTGTGAATTATTAGATCAAGAATTGTAATTACATGCCCCTTTTGAACAGGGGCTGAAAAATTGGGCCTTTCGTGGTGGTGGTGGTGGTGGCGTTGCCACAACACTGTAAGCCCTCAGAGTTACTCTTGGTGGGTGCAGCAATGGGCCCTGCTGTGAATTATTAGATCAAGAATTGTAATTGCATGCCCCTGTTGAACAGGGGCTGAAAAATTGGGCCTTAGGCACTGGTGGCACAACACTACAACCCCTCACAGATACTGTACTTGGAGCACAGCAATGAGCCCTGTTGCAAAGTATTGCTTCAAAAATTGTAATGACACGCCCCTGTTAAACAGGGGCTGAAAAATTGGGCCTTAGGCACTGGTGCCACAACACTCCAACCCCTCACAGATACTGTACTTGGAGCACAGCAATGAGCCCTATGGCAAATTATTGCTAAAAAAATTGTAATTACACGCCCCTGTAAAACAGGGGCTGAAAAATTGGGCCTTAGCCACTGGTGGCGGCACCCATAAACAAAAATGATCTTCCAAGCTATCATCATCAATCGTATCATTGAGGACTCGGAGGAGGAGGATAGCCAGTCAACATAACAGCACAGGCACTCAGCATCAGCATCAGTCTTGAAGGGATGTGACATGTTAAAATCAATAAGTCTGTTATATCAGCATCAGGTGTGTGGTAGCTGGTGGTGATCCAAGACTGGTTCATCTTGATGAAAGTCAGTCGATCAACCGAGTCGGTGGACAGGCGCACCCTGTGATCCGTGACAAATCCTCCAGCAGCACTGAATGTGCGTTCCGAAAGAACGCTGGATGCAGGACAGGCCAGTAGCTCAATTGCATACTGTGCAAGCTCTGGCCAGTGATCCATCCTCAAGACCCAGTAAGCCAGAGGATTTTCGGTGGGGAAGGTGTCCAAGTCTGACCTTGCCCCTAGATATTCCTGCACCATGTTTATCAGACGCTGGCGATGGTTGCTGGAACCGATCATACTTTGGGGCTGCGGACTAAAGAATTGTCTGAACGCATCGGTCAGACGGCCACCTTCCCCACCGCTCCTTCTTTGACTGGCCGAAGCCTCAGCAACTCGTTGTCCAGGACCAGGAGTTTGTAACCTCCCAGTCTCTGGGAACGCGTTGCACAGACCTTTCTGCAAGGCCTCCCGGAGTTGTCTCATCCTCTGCTCCCTCTGCGATGGTAACATAAGGTCCGCAACCTTACCCTTGTACCGTGGATCAAGGAGAGTGGCCAGCCAGTAATGGTCCCTCTCCTTGATCCGAAGAATACGAGGATCCTTCCGCAGACTTTGCAGGATCAGGGAGGCCATGCAGCGTAGGTTTGCTGAGGCATTCGCTCCGGAGTCCTCTGGGTCACTAAGGACGACATGATCCGCAGCCACCTCCTCCCAGCCACGTACAAGTCCACTGGTTTCTTGGGACTGTAAATCATCCCTAAAAGACTGCTGCTGATGATGCTGAGTGCCAGCCTCCACCTCCATGCTGACACAATCCTCCTCCTCCTCCTCCTCCTCCTCTTCCTGTGCGATGGGTGGGACAGAAGGAACACTGTCTGGGTAAAGGGGGCCTTGAGAGGCAAGGAAGTCCTCCTCTTCCTGCCTCTGTTCTGCCTCAAGTGCCCTGTCCATTATTCCACGCAGCGTGTGCTCCAACAGGTGGACAAGAGGTACAGTGTCACTGATGCATGCACTGTCACTGCTCACCATCCTCGTGGCCTCCTCAAATGGTGCCAGGACAGTGCATGCATCCCTGATCATGCCCCACTGGCGTGGAGAAAAAAAACCAAGCTCCCCTGACCCTGTCCTGGTGCCGTAGTCGCACAGGTACTCATTGATGGCCCTCTGCTGCGTGTGCAGCCGCTGCAGCATGGCCAACGTTGAGTTCCACCTGGTGGGCATGTCACATATAAGGCGGTTCTTGGGCAGGTTCAACTCCTTTTGCAGCTCAGCCAGGCGAGCACTGGCATTATAAGATCTGCGGAAATGCACACAGACTTTCCTGGCCTGCCTCAGGACATCCTGTAAGCCCGGGTACCTGCCCAAGAACCGCTGCACCACCAGGTTAAGGACGTGAGCCACACAGGGCACATGGGTCAGTTGTCCCTGTCGGAGGGCGGAGAGGAGGTTGGTGCCATTGTCGCAAACCACCATTCCTGGCTTAAGCTGGCGTGGCGTCAACCACCTCTCGGCCTGCCCCTGCAGAGCAGACAGGACCTCTGCCCCAGTGTGGCTTCTGTCCCCCACACACACCAGCGCAAGCACGGCATGGCATCTTTTTGCCTGCGTACTTGCGTAGCCCCTTGAACGCCTACGGAGCACCGCTGGTTCCGAGGACAAACCACAGGAAGAGGCCATGGAGGAAGAAGAAGAGGAGGGGGTGGAGGAGAGAGGTGTGTCACAACCAGTAGTAGCATTTTGGAGGCGTGGCGGTGGAACAACCTCCAACACTACTGCACCTTGTCCTGCATCCTTCCCAGCTGCCAAACGAGTGACCCAATGGGCTGTGAAAGAAAGGTAACGTCCCTGTCCATGCCTGCTGGACCATGAGTCAGCGGTAATATGCACCTTACCGCTGACCGCCCTGTCCAGCGAGGCCAAGACATTGCCTTCCACATGCCGGTAGAGAGCCGGAATAGCCTTCCGTGAGAAAAAGTGGCGTTTGGGAATCTGCCACTGAGGAACCGCACATTGCACAAACTCACGGAAGGGGGCCGAGTCTACCAACTGAAAAGGCAGCAGTTGAAGCGCTAGCAATTTAGCCAAGCTAGCATTCAACCGCTGGGCATGTGGATGGCTGGGAGTGAACTTCTTTCGACGGTCCAGCAGCTGGGGCAGGGAAATTTGCCTGCTAGAATCGGACGTCGGTGTACTGCTAGCAGAGTGGCTGCAAGTACTTGGCTGTGACACACCTAATTCTACACCTTCATTCCTCTCAGTGCATGTTTCAGAGAGGACTGAAGTTATAGTGGGGTTGGAGATCCCAGCTGATGCGGTGCAAGGAGAGGTCCGCTTTGTTCTTTGGTGTGGGTCTTTGAGGTAGGCTTGCCAACGAGCTGCATGGCAGGTCAACATATGTCTGGTCAGGCATGTGGTACCCAAGCGGCTGATGTTTTGGCCACGCGATATACGCTTGAGACATATGTTGCAAACAGCAGCTGTGCGATCTGATGCACTAGCCTCAAAAAAGGCCCACACCAAAGAACTTTTTGAATGACGGGCAGAGGCAGCGCCCTGCACAGGCGGAGCTCTGCGGTGTGATTCCGTCGGTGTACTGCCCTTACGCTGGCCACCAAAGGGCATCCTGCCTCGTTGGAGATGTGCCTTCTCCTCATCCTCCTCCTCCTCCTCTCTCCTATTAGGCACCCACGTGGAGTCAGTGACCTCATCATCCCCTCCCTCCTCATCACTGGAGCCAATCTGGCAGTATGCTGCAGCTGCTGGAACATGACTGCCAGATTGGTGTCCTTCTTGAGCATCCCCTCTGTCTGCTCTCACGCTACTGCCTTCCTGTAGCTGGGTTTCATCATCAGACCCTTCGAAACGCTGGGCATCCTCCTGGAGCATGTACCCAACACTGTGCTCAAACAGTTCGGGGGACTCCTCAGGAGGAGGACATGGTGGGTCTAGGGAAGGAGTGACTGATGATGAGTCTGACATTGATACCAGGGAAGAGGACGCTTTGGCAGCTGCTTTTCCAGTACCCTGAGCCTGGGTGAGAGAGGATGAGGAGGAGGAGGAGGGCTTGGTCATCCACTCTACCAAGTCTTCGGCATGATGTGGCTCAACATGTCCAGCTGCCGAAAAGAAGGGCAAGCGTGTCCCATGGTCATGTGCTGATGACAATGCACAGCGTCCACGACCAGCACTGTTGCCCCCAGACACAGAGCCTGCTTGCCCTCTTTTATTGCCTCCTGACTGTCTGCCTCTCCTTGTTTGCCTTACAGACATTCTAATAGATGGCCTGCAGGGAGATGGGAAAAAAGCAATAAGGGCTACCTTCAGGTGTCCTTCTCTGTCCCTTTACTTAAGGATTTCTAAATATGGTTGAGGATGATTGCTTTTGCACAGAATAGCACAACGACAATTTCCCTGACTGTCCAAAAAAACAAGGATTTCAAAGATGGTTGATGAGGAATGCTTTAGCACACTATAGCACAAGGAGAATTTCCCTCACTGTCCTTCCCTGTCCCTAGAAACAAGGATTATCACAGTGAAAGAAACTGACACTCTTCCTACCTATAGTTTTCTGTCCCTAGAAAAAATGTTTTTTTTAAAGCACACTATAGCACAAGGAGAATTTTCCTCACTGTCCTTCCCTGTCCCTAGAAACAAGGATTATCACAGTGAAAGAAACTGACACTCTTCCTACCTATAGTTTTCTGTCCCTAGAAAAAATGTTTTTTTAAAGCACACTATAGCACAAGGAGAATTCCCTCACTGTCCTTCCCTGTCCCTAGAAACAAGGATTCGCACAGTAAAACACACTGACACTCTCCCTACCTATAGTTTTCTGTCCCTAGAAAAAATGTTTTTTTAAAGCACACTATAGCACAAGGAGAATTCCCTCACTGTCCTTCCCTGTCCCTAGAAACAAGGATTCGCACAGTAAAACACACTGACACTCTCCCTACCTATAGTTTTCTGTCCCTAGAAAAAATGTTTTTTTAAAGCACACTATAGCACAAGGAGAATTCCCTCACTGTCCTTCCCTGTCCCTAGAAACAAGGAATCGCACAGTAAAACACACTGACACTCTCCCTACCTATAGTTTTCTGTCCCTAGAAAAAATGTTTTTTTAAAGCACACTATAGCACAAGGAGAATTCCCTCACTGTCCTTCCCTGTCCCTAGAAACAAGGATTCGCACAGTAAAACACACTGACACTCTCCCTACCTATAGTTTTCTGTCCCTAGAAAAAATGTTTTTTTAAAGCACACTATAGCACAAGGAGAATTCCCTCACTGTCCTTCCCTGTCCCTAGAAACAAGGATTCGCACAGTAAAACACACTGACACTCTCCCTACCTATAGTTTTCTGTCCCTAGAAATTTTTTTTTTTAAAGCACACTATAGCACAAGGAGAATTCCCTCACTGTCCTTCCCTGTCCCTAGAAACAAGGATTCGCACAGTAAAACACACTGACACTCTCCCTACCTATAGTTTTCTGTCCCTAGAAAAAATGTTTTTTTAAAGCACACTATAGCACAAGGAGAATTCCCTCACTGTCCTTCCCTGTCCCTAGAAACAAGGATTCACACAGTAAAACACACTGACACTCTCCCTACCTATAGTTTTCTGTCCCTAGAAAAAATGTTTTTTTAAAGCACACTATAGCACAAGGAGAATTCCCTCACTGTCCTTCCCTGTCCCTAGAAACAAGGATTCGCACAGTAAAACACACTGACACTCTCCCTACCTATAGTTTTCTGTCCCTAGAAAAAATGTTTTTTTAAAGCACACTATAGCACAAGGAGAATTCCCTCACTGTCCTTCCCTGTCCCTAGAAACAAGGATTCGCACAGTAAAACACACTGACACTCTCCCTACCTATAGTTTTCTGTCCCTAGAAAAAATGTTTTTTTAAAGCACACTATAGCACAAGGAGAATTCCCTCACTGTCCTTCCCTGTCCCTAGAAACAAGGATTCGCACAGTAAAACACACTGACACTCTCCCTACCTATAGTTTTCTGTCCCTAGAAAAAATGTTTTTTTAAAGCACACTATAGCACAAGGAGAATTCCCTCACTGTCCTTCCCTGTCCCTAGAAACAAGGATTCGCACAGTAAAACACACTGACACTCTCCCTACCTATAGTTTTCTGTCCCTACAAAAAATGTTTTTTTAAAGCACACTATAGCACAAGGAGAATTCCCTCACTGTCCTTCCCTGTCCCTAGAAACAAGGATTCGCACAGTAAAACACACTGACACTCTCCCTACCTATAGTTTTCTGTCCCTAGAAAAAATGTTTTTTTAAAGCACACTATAGCACAAGGAGAATTCCCTCACTGTCCTTCCCTGTCCCTAGAAACAAGGATTCGCACAGTAAAACACACTGACACTCTCCCTACCTATAGTTTTCTGTCCCTAGAAAAAATGTTTTTTTAAAGCACACTATAGCACAAGGAGAATTCCCTCACTGTCCTTCCCTGTCCCTAGAAACAAGGATTCGCACAGTAAAACACACTGACACTCTCCCTACCTATAGTTTTCTGTCCCTAGAAAAAATGTTTTTTTAAAGCACACTATAGCACAAGGAGAATTCCCTCACTGTCCTTCCCTGTCCCTAGAAACAAGGATTCGCAAAGTAAAACACACTGACACTCTCCCTACCTATAGTTTTCTGTCCCTAGAAAAAATGTTTTTTTAAAGCACACTATAGCACAAGGAGAATTCCCTCACTGTCCTTCCCTGTCCCTAGAAACAAGGATTCGCACAGTAAAACACACTGACACTCTCCCTACCTATAGTTTTCTGTCCCTAGAAAAAATGTTTTTTTAAAGCACACTATAGCACAAGGAGAATTCCCTCACTGTCCTTCCCTGTCCCTAGAAACAAGGATTTGCACAGTAAAACACACTGACACTCTCCCTACCTATAGTTTTCTGTCCCTAGAAAAAATGTTTTTTTAAAGCACACTATAGCACAAGGAGAATTCCCTCACTGTCCTTCCCTGTCCCTAGAAACAAGGATTCGCACAGTAAAACACACTGACACTCTCCCTACCTATAGTTTTCTGTCCCTAGAAAAAATGTTTTTTTAAAGCACACTATAGCACAAGGAGAATTCCCTCACTGTCCTTCCCTGTCCCTAGAAACAAGGATTCACACAGTAAAACACACTGACACTCTCCCTACCTATAGTTTTCTGTCCCTAGAAAAAATGTTTTTTTAAAGCACACTATAGCACAAGGAGAATTCCCTCACTGTCCTTCCCTGTCCCTAGAAACAAGGATTCGCAAAGTAAAACACACTGACACTCTCCCTACCTATAGTTTTCTGTCCCTAGAAAAAATGTTTTTTTAAAGCACACTATAGCACAAGGAGAATTCCCTCACTGTCCTTCCCTGTCCCTAGAAACAAGGATTCGCACAGTAAAACACACTGACACTCTCCCTACCTATAGTTTTCTGTCCCTAGAAAAAATGTTTTTTTTAAAGCACACTATAGCACAAGGAGAATTCCCTCACTGTCCTTCCCTGTCCCTAGAAACAAGGATTCACACAGTAAAACACACTGACACTCTCCCTACCTATAGTTTTCTGTCCCTAGAAAAAATGTTTTTTTAAAGCACACTATAGCACAAGGAGAATTCCCTCACTGTCCTTCCCTGTCCCTAGAAACAAGGATTCGCACAGTAAAACACACTGACACTCTCCCTACCTATAGTTTTCTGTCCCTAGAATTTTTTTTTTTTTAAAGCACACTATAGCACAAGGAGAATTCCCTCACTGTCCTTCCCTGTCCCTAGAAACAAGGATTCGCACAGTAAAACACACTGACACTCTCCCTACCTATAGTTTTCTGTCCCTAGAAAAAATGTTTTTTTAAAGCACACTATAGCACAAGGAGAATTCCCTCACTGTCCTTCCCTGTCCCTAGAAACAAGGATTCGCACAGTAAAACACACTGACACTCTCCCTACCTATAGTTTTCTGTCCCTAGAAAAAATGTTTTTTTAAAGCACACTATAGCACAAGGAGAATTCCCTCACTGTCCTTCCCTGTCCCTAGAAACAAGGATTCGCACAGTAAAACACACTGACACTCTCCCTACCTATCCTTCTCTTTCCCTAAACTAAAGGAATCCAGGTTAAGCAAGAAAAAAATAAATGTCACTGTCCCTGCCTATGCTTCTCTTTCCCTGCTCCGGAACACACTACACTAGGCCGCCGTGCTGGCGGCCTTTTATAGTGTGGGGCGTGTACTAAACACCCTCAGCAATAATTGGCCACAGGCATCCTGCCTGTGGCCAATCATTGCTCTCCTCGCTGCCGGCGCTGTGATTGGCCAAGCATGCGGGGTCACAGTGCAGGCTTGGCCAATCACAGCGCCTGGATGACACTGCGATGGCGTAGTGCATTGTGGGCCGTTCGCGTCACTCGAATTTGGCGCGAACGGCTCAAATCGTTCGATCTTCGTCGAACGATCGAACAGCCGATGTTCGAGTCGAACGTATGTTCGACTCGAACACGAAGCTCATCCCTAGTCAACATCTCTAACACCTTGGACATTTGTGATTTTAGAGTGTCTACCTCTGAGTCTCTTTCAGGGGTCATCACTGGGTTGACTAACACCTGTGCGGGGACAACATTTGTCTTAATCATTTGCTGGTCCTGTAGTGCCTCCTCATCTCTGATGATTTTTATCAAATCAGCATAAGTCAGTAACGTTCCTCCTCCCGAGGTTTTCAGGTACAGCCAGACTGGATCCGAGCGCAACGCTCCCTTTAAGACTTGCTTCATTCTTGCCGCATCTGTATCTTGGGGCTTCATTCCCTTCTTCAACACAATCTTGCACAGCAACCTGTTCAGTCTCCTAACATACTCTGAAAATTTCTCCTTTGGCTGTTGGAAAGTATGTTCAAATTGGTAGACCATCTCTGTCACCTTTTCCAATTGACCAAACTCTTCCGGTAGTATGGCTAGACAGTCTTGAGCCGTGCAATCTGCATTCCCAAATCAAAAACTTTTCACTGCTTCTGCTGCTGCGCCTTTGAGGCTTTCTATCACTCGTTGCCTCTTCTGCGCTTCAGGCACCTCCCATGCCTCTACTGCTTGTAATGCCTGCTCCACCCAGGTATCAAAATCTTCTTCCCCTGCAGGGACAGGGAGCTTCCCTGAGAATGTCTTTAGTCTCCGGTAGCTAGTCTCTATATGCACCGTGCTTGTCTTCTGACATTTGATTAGGAGATCCCCTATTGCCTTTATCAAATCTGGTGATATAGCAGTGGCAGGTGCGGGTGTCACCGGGGGCGTCACCCCGTCTCCTCTTTCTGGTGAGGTACGGGCCGCAGCCTGCGGTGATCCCATCAGTGATGGTTCCTTCTTTATAGTTACTGCGTGCGCCAACCTATAGGTTCTGTTGTCTGGCGTCCGCACACACTTGCGCTTGCAAGCCTCTGGCATCCCGTCCCCGTACTCCACTAGTGCATACTGATATGAAGTGTCTGGGTCTGACTTTATATCCATCACCCACGGTGTGTGATCTGGGGACACTAACTTCATTAACTCCTCTACCATCTCAGTCGACCATTCCTCCCCAGGGAGGCTGATGACTAGCGAGTTGTTTGGCTCTGCCCTAGAGGCTTTGCACCACTCTTCTACTGCTTGTGGGTCCATGCCGGCACTTCTGGCGTTCACCTGCTGTATCAGGATCCCAGACGAGAACCCCCACGTGTAGCGATACCTTCAACTAAGAGGGCCGCATATTTAGTTTGGGCCCTGAAGACAGCTCCGCCAACCCCCGGCAATTTACTCGACCCCCTACTGGCACAGTTGGTCTAGGGTAATATGTGTATATCTTATGCTCTATGATTAAATTCAAACACCAAGACAGTGATAAAAGAATAACGAATTTACTTTCTATGGCAATGGAAATCAACAGTGATAACAGATCATAAGAATCTATCTGCAGAGCCCTGCAGCAGTAGTCACACTACAACTATAGAGATATGGCACACACGCGCCACGTGTAACAGTACTTCACTATGCGCCCTATGGCGCAGCAACTAAATAAACTACCTAGATGGCCAGGCCTGACCATATAACTCAGTCTCTAGTAGGGGTAAAATTCTTCGCATGCAAGTCTTTAAACGGTGGTGCACATTTCAGGAACACATTTGTAATCCAAGGAGGGGGGGGTAAAAATGCCAACACAGTACACTCCACAAAAGATCCGTTCAACTCAGTTCTGCTTTGGATCTCAAATGGGGAAAAGAACTCAAATAGGAACTAGTGGGCCACGGCAGTCTGTAGGCCTAACAATGGTATAAAGTATTTGTGGATTGAGCAAGTGCTCGCTCTCCCCTCCGGACGCGATCCCAGTCAGGGAACTTCCACCTGCTGTGTCTCCTCACACAGCTCTGCAGCAGTCTGGTCTCCGGCTCAGCAGCGGTTGAAGAAAACCGAGTCAGATGCCACCCAGGCTCGAGATGGGGTGGAAGGCTCTTTGGGTAACAGCGCAAGGCCCAGGCTTCAGGCCTTGCACCACGGTGGATCCGCACAGGAAGATCTCTCCCTTGAAGTCTTGTGTCCCAAAGAGGCCGAGCCCAGCCTCACCTCCTCCTTTTATAACCCCTCCCATGAGTCTCTGGGGTGGAAACATTGCTGAAAGGGGTTCTGGGTAACGTAGTCTCTCTCCTCTGCTTTCACTTCCAGTAAAGTCTCTTCTCTACTCCCTCCCGACTCACCTCTCACCCGGAAAGTCCTGTCTCTCTCTATTAAAGGGGAATACCCCGCTACACAGGTATGCAGAAAACACTGCAAAATATTATTTTTTGCCCTAAATGTGTTTTTTTTTTAATACCAGAATAGAGCAACAGTATCTAAAGGGTATACCTCACATGTACAGATACAGACTAGGCCGCAATTTAAGATCTTGCCCCTAAATGTGTTTTTTTGAATAGCAGAATAGAGCAACAGAATCTAAAGGGTGTATCTCACAGGTACAGATATGCAGAAAACGCAACAAAAATTTTTTGTTTGCCCTAATTTTTTTTTTTTTGGAATAGCAGAATAAAACAACAGTATCTAAAGTGTGTATCTCACACGTACAGATATGCAGGAAACACTGAAAAATATATATTTTTGCCCTAAATGGGTGTTTTTGGAATAGCAGAATAGAGCAACAGTATCTAAAGGGTGTATCTCACACGTACAGATATGCAGAAAACATATCAAAAAAAAAAATTTGCCCCAATTTTTTTTTTTTTAATAGCAGAATAGGAGAGCAGTATCTAAAGTCTGTATCTCACACGTACAGATATGCAGAAAACGTTGCCAACATTTTTTTTTGTCCTGAATGTTTTTTTTTTGAATAGCAGAATAAAACAACAGTATCCCAACCATCATTCTCCTCCACCCTGGTGCCATCCTGATGCACATCACAATCAACAGAATCATGGGAACCATCACTCCCCTCGTGTTGACAATAGAAGGAGCAATGTTGTAAGCACTAGAAATAGATTTGCTTCATTAGCTGGGAATGAGGGGGCATCCACTTTGGATGTTAACCATGGAGCCTCTTGTTCCTTCCAAAATCAACAGCCAGGGGGCAGCTCTGGTTGGGATTTTCGGCAGGCTGGCAGGAACAGGCACAAAAGAAATGGGGACGCAAGAGAGGGTGCAGAGGGGGGAGGAAACTTCACTCCAAAGAGAAGGAAGTTTTAGATTGTGCTGGGATTATTAATCTTAGCACAAAGGAGTTGTCGAAGGATGAATTAATTACCTTGAATAAAGGGTTAAAATTTGCCCCTCCACGGAATCTTAATAAGTTCCAAACTTTCATAGACATCCAAAAATACACTAGGAAGTTAAATATCAAACGGTATATTATGAGCAATCCCACCAGGCAATCAGGTAGGGAGGCCTCAGTTATTTTGCATTCAGGGATGTCAAATGCATCCCTTTTTAATCCCCCTATCCACCAGGCGCCAAACCTGACTGTATTTCGTGATCTGGTGTTAAGGGATTTAAATAATTTAAACGTGAAACCGGCACGTACCCAATATAATTTCAGATTGGGCATGGAGTCCCTATGTAATAGGAGGGATGTGGTTGTGCGACCAGCCGATAAAGGGGGTGCCATCGTAGTTCTTGACAAGGACTCTTACTTTGAGGAGATGTCGAGGATAGTGATGGACCCTCTGACTTATTTAAATTTACCCAGGGATCCCACTGTTGAATACAAGAAGGACCTCAGAGCCCTAATTGACAAGGGACACAATATGGGCATTTTAAATCTAAAGGAAAGGGAACATCTAGTGCCACTGGCACCTAGATTGCCAGTGATGTATATATTGCCCAAGATTCACAAAACCTTGATCAATCCCCCAGGAAGGCCCATCATCAGTGGTATAGATTCAATCACCTCACGTATTGGCAAATATATTGACTATTATTTGCAACCACTGGTGTTGGGCACCCCGTCTTTCCTCAAAGACACCAAGCACGTTATTAACCTGCTTGGTAAGATTGAGTGGAAGGCCTCCTACTTACTTATTACGGCTGATGTCGCATCCCTCTACACGGCCATCTCTCATGATTTGGGTCATGAGGCGGTGCGACATTTTCTTTATCGTGACTCCAGCATCTCCGTCATGCAGTGTAACTTCGTGATGGAGTTTCTGGACTTCGCGATGAAGCATAACTATTTCTGGCACAGTGGTAAACACTATCTCCAGATTAGGGGTGTGGCCATGGGGGCTAAATTTGCCCCCAGTATGGCCAACCTCTTTATGGCCAAGTGGGAAGAGGATGTAGTACTTTGTGAAAGTCCACCCAATTTAATCTTTTGGAAAAGATTTATTGATGACATCCTGTTTGTCTGGGACGGTGATGTTGAATCAGCTAATTCTTATCTGTCTTTCTTAAACAGTAACGACAGGGGCATCATTCTTAATCACGAGATCAG
The DNA here is from genome assembly GCA_029206835.1 of Rana muscosa. Classification (NCBI taxonomy): domain Eukaryota; kingdom Metazoa; phylum Chordata; class Amphibia; order Anura; family Ranidae; genus Rana; species Rana muscosa. The sequence continues at coordinate 1,222,754,846 of CM055122.1, forward strand.
TCCCATTCAGATTAATTTTCTGGATCTCAATGTTTCAATAGTGGATAACAGGATTGTCACGTCTACCTTTTTCAAACCGACAGACAGGAACGGTTATATTCCTTTGGATTCATGTCACCATAGTTCCTGGCTGTCGGCGGTTCCGAAGGGCCAATTCTTGCGTTTAAAGCGCAATTGTACCGATCTGGAACAATATCGTAAAGAGGCAGAAATTCTTAAACAAAGATTCATAGCCAAGGGATATGATGTTGCCAGATTGGATTCTGTCATTACAGAGGTGGGCCTTAGAGATAGACAGACACTTCTGTGTGACAGACCTCCAGAAGTAGAAAATAGGGAGGACTTTGGCTTAGCTTTTCTGACTACATATTCGAGCCAACATTGGGCCATAAAAAGGATTATCAAAAGACATTGGTCGGTTTTAAAGAACGACCGAGTACTGGGTCTTCTATTGTCTAATACCCCGAGAGTACTCTTCAGGGGTGCTTCTAACCTAAGACACCTAATAGCACCCAATGTACCAGATCCTCCAACCCGTCCGTCCTTTTTTGGGGACCTAAAGGGATTTTACCCCTGTAGACGATGCAAAGTCTGTAAGGTTAATGCTCTCCAGGGTAGAAGAACTATTGAGTTCACTTCATCAGGAACAGGAGTCACATATCCCATCAGGTCCTTTATAACCTGCGCTACAAAATGTGTGGTGTACCTTCTGCGGTGCCCATGCGGTTTGGAATACGTTGGTCGGACCACTAGAAAACTGAGTATTAGATTGGGAGAACACATCACCAATATAAAAAATGGTTTTGACAAACATAGTGTGTCTAAGCATTATGATCTTGTACATAACAGAAATCCAAAAGGTACCATTTTCATTGGTTTAGAGAAATATGTGCCCCACTGGAGAGGTGGGAATGGCAAAAGAAGCATCTCTAGATCTGAAACCAGTTGGATACGCAAATTAGGTTGTCACACACCAGGTGGCCTCAATGTGGAATGGGATATAAATTGCTTCATTAACAATGGGTGATGTATTTTCTATTCTACCTGAAGCAATTTATTCCTATTCTTTTACAATTATGATCTGAGTTTTAATCCATCGAAATGTTTTTTTTGGGGCCCGATTAATTAACATATGAAACGAAAGTTTTTAAAAAAAAGATTTATATATATATCAAGTGTTAACTTGTTTTAGAATAATCTCTGAACAAATGTTTTTTTGAAAACAGTTACACTATGATCCACAAGATGTCACTGTGGAGACTAGATTAAAATTGGTGCAATTTCCGGAGGCTCCACTAGGGGTCATAGTGTAACTATGTCTATGTTTAGACCTATGCATTGAGAGATCAATGTAGAGGCTAATATTTGCTCCGTCTGTCAATCTGACATGTAGCCAATGAGAGAACCCCTAGTGGGCCCTTTGGCTACAAATAGCGTGTGCGCGCCTGTATGGGCGTGCCCCTGATGATGTCAGATGTGACGAAACGGCGTAGGGCGACACGCACATGCACTGCGCACGCGCGAATGGTCTTTGACAGAAACTCGGAGCAATTTACTTCCTTGCAAGGATTTTCTCTTTTATTATTTTATGCATATAGGAGAACTGTACTTTCTCTTGTACATTTTTTTAAATCGAATTAAAACTTCCTTGATGAACTCTGCACTATGGAAAGTTCTTTTTTCTTTTTTGGATTTAGTTTCATCTGCTGAGGATTATTCCCTCTGACTCATCAAGTGTGTTTCCCATTTCTGGATTGGATCAGCTGTGCAGACACGTCTCTGGAGACTCGCCTACTGTGAATGGAGTGTTCCCACTGCAGTCTTCCTGCCTCCCATGGAGTGAACATCGCTCTGCTAAGCTTGTTTTGACCCCCCTGAGAAGGGCGGTCACAGGCTGTTTGGTAAGCCTTCATTTCTCACTTTGGTGGCGGGATCTTCACTTATTGTTGGAATAATATCTACCAGTTTTATTGGATATTTTCTCTGTGGAACTTTCATCATCCAATTAGAGGGAAGACCCACTACACATTCAATTATTCGCTCTTCACGTGCATTTATGAACTTTATTTGTTTATTTGTGCTGTTTACTTGTGTTTTTGATACTTTTTTCACTTATTCAATTCACTGTATAGAAATACACAGTTTTTTTTCCAGCGCTACACTATTTTGTATACCCATTTTTGTTTGTACCTTATATCAAGGTTTTTTTTGGTGTTAGCAGCAGGTTTCCTTAAGGGACTTATTCATTTATTTATTACTTCACATTATTTTGCACCTAGCGCAAATTTTTCTTTTTATAAACAACTAAATAAACTACCTAGATGGCCAGGCCTGACCATATAACTCAGTCTCTAGTAGGGGTAAAATTCTTCGCATGCAAGTCTTTAAACGGTGGTGCACATTTCAGGAACACATTTGTAATCCAGGGGGGGGGGGGGGGGGGTGAAAATGCCAACACAGTACACTCCACAAAAGATCCGTTCAACTCAGTTCTGCTTTGGATCTCAAATGGGGAAAATAACTCAAATAGGAACTAGTGGGCCACGGCAGTCTGTAGGCCTAACAATGGTATAAAGTATTTGTGGATTGAGCAAGTGCTCGCTCACCCCTCCGGACACGATACCAGTCCGGGAACTTCCACCTGCTGTGTCTCCTCACACAGCTCTGCAGCAGTCTGGTCTCCAGCTCAGCAGCGGTTGAAGAGAACCGAGTCAGATGCCACCCAGGCTCGAGATGGGGTGGAAGGCTCTTTGGGTAACAGCGCAAGGCCCAGGCTTCAGGCCTTGCACCACGGTGGATCCGCACAGGAAGATCTCTCCCTTGAAGTCTTGTGTCCCAAAGAGGCCGAGCCCAGCCTTGCCTCCTCCTTTTATAACCCCTCCCATGAGTCTCTGGGGTGGAAACATTGCTGAAAGGGGTTCTGGGTAACGTAGTCTCTCTCCTCTGCTTTCACTTCCAGTAAAGTCTCTTCTCTACTCCCTCCCGACTCACCTCTCACCCGGAAAGTCTTGTCTCTCTCTATTAAAGGGGAATACCTCGCTACACAGGTATGCAGAAAACACTGCAAAATATTTTTTTTTGCCCTAAATGTGTTTTTTTTTTTAATACCAGAATAGAGCAACAGTATCTAAAGGGTATACCTCACATGTACAGATACAGACTAGGCCGCAATTTAAGATCTTTCCCCTAAATGTGTTTTTTTTTAATAGCAGAATAGAGCAACAGTATCTAAAGGGTGTATCTCACAGGTACAGATATGCAGAAAACGCAACAAAAATTTTTTGTTTGCCCTAATTTTTTTTTTTTTTGAATAGCAGAATAAAACAACAGTATCTAAAGTGTGTATCTCACACATACAGATATGCAGGAAACACTGAAAAATATATGTTTTTGCCCTAAATGGGTGTTTTTGGAATAGCAGAATAGAGCAACAGTATCTAAAGAGTGTATCTCACACGTACAGATATGCAGAAAACACATCAAAAAAACATTTTTTGCCCCAATTTTTTTTTTTAATAGCAGAATAGGAGAGCAGTATCTAAAGTCTGTATCTCGCACGTACAGATATGCAGAAAACGTTGCCAACGTTTTTTTTTGTCCTGAATGTTTTTTTTTTGAATAGCAGAATAAAACAACAGTGTCTAAAGTTTGTTTCTCACTAAATACAGATATGCAGGAAACGCAGTAAAATATCTTTTTTTTGCCCTAAATGGGTGTTTTTAGAATAACAGAATAGACCAACAGTATCTAAAGGGTGTATCTCACAGTAACATATGCAGTGCTGGTGCACTGAGCTTGCATAAAATGCCCGCTGACGCCAACCTAACTAACAGATGGTTAAAAGTTATCTTTTCTCTGGCACTGGGCTCAGGGCAGGGTTAAAAAAAGATTGTGCACTGCACCCACACAACAAAATCAAGGTAGATCACTGAGTAATTTGATTTCTGAATCAGGACTCCTATCTAATTCTCTCCCTCAGAGCAGCAGCAGCAACCTTTCCCTACACTATCTAAAGCAGATAGTTGATTGGCTGCCCTGCAGCTTTTTAAAATGCGCCATTACATTGCCAAACACTGAACTCGAACCCGAACATACAGTAAATTGTTCGGGTTCGGGTCCGGGTACCAAAAACCCAAAAGTCTGGTACGAACCCGAACTTTACAGTTCGGGTTCGCTCAACCCTAGTAGTATTCTGACAGGCCGTGTATAATAATTGGGATTCCGGGGGTCGATTCTGGTGATAAAGGCGCAAACTATAACCGCTCCGAAAGTAAAGCGCAGAGTTCTCTGGACGCAGAGTTTGCCAAAAAAGCGATTTGAATCGTCATGGGTAATGTTGGCCATCCATGCATCAGACAGCTGCACCACACATGAGGTCTGGGTTTGGGGCTCCGGACATGAGACCCCTTAAAGATTGGCATATATGGTCAGAGGGTACAGTAAGGTGTATTCCTTTGGAAGGTACTTTTGATGTCTGGAGGTACGAGACCCCAGAATAAAAATACGTTGGAAGTAGTTCAGCTGCGGCTTCAGAAATCTGTAATGATGAGTGGGTTGATGGATGTGTAGTACACGCTTTTGTGGTTAAAATTCTTATGCCTGTTTTTGAATTTTGTATGGCTGGTCCATGCAAGGTTTTCGAGCTGCTCTCCTGTTTTTCCCATTGTATTTTTGTCTATTGCTAAAAGAGTGAAGGCAGCATTCCGGCTGGTTGTTTGTTTGTTTTTTTCATTTTCGTTTTGGAAACTATGAATTATCTCCCCCACATTTGTATCTGAATGTTTGTCTCATGTTTTAGTCTTCTCATTGTTTGTATGTAGTAACATGAATATGTTAGAACTTACCACAGCGTCCCTCCTACGCATTGCGGCTGTTGTATTTTTGTAGGAACGGGAAAGTAAGGGTTACAGAGGGTTTTGTTGAATTGTTTCATTGACAATTTACCAATGTACAGGAATGTCATTATTGTTTGCCATTCTTTGCAGGTTAAATATGAAGGATAGAGTAATAACTTTTGCTTATAAGCAGTGGCGGTGAATCCATAAAGGGCGCAGGAGCGCCGCCCCCTCTCTCCTGCACCACTCTATCACCATAGATAGATTCATGCATTGCATGAATCTACCTATGGTCGCCGCTGACACCCCCTATTCAGGTGTCTAGCCCCTTTTCGGGCGCCAGGCACCTGAATTACACCATCGGGGGTGTTTTTTGGAAGCACCTGATTAGAGCCATAGGCTCTAATAGGCGCCCAAAAATGTGAACAGCGGGTGCCATGCTCAAAAATTTTGAGCACCATCAGCCACTGCTTATAAGTATCTTTTCAGGTCCAAGGAGTTTCTGAAAGCGTATGTACATAGAAAGCAGGTGTATATAGACAGCTGTACACATACATAAATACACACACCTATGGAGGTAAAAGTATCATAAGCTATTTCATTGTTTCTTTTTTTCCTGCACCACTCCCTGTAGTTTTCCTTCAGTTTGTAATGGGGAAGAAAATGGGGGGATAAATTTAAGTGACAGTTTTTCACACTAATAATACTATCCTTTCTAATTCTAACCAAGTTTGTGCCACAACTGTCTTTTTTTGATGTAATTTGAATCAGCAAGCAGCAGTCTGGTGAAGGACACTCCCATAAGAACCTTTTTGTCAATGGTTCCAGGTATTACACTCCAGATGGTAAGCCACGACGCACAGGTTATGCAGCGACCACAGTCATTAAGTTCCCACATGTCTGGGTTAATGCCATATGAGGTTTGTTCGGAGGTCAACCAAAACCAGAGTTTTACTTTCTTCAGCAGCTGTCACATATATTCTCAGCTGATGGGGTAGGTGCAGTCACTGTAACATGAACTTCAAAAGGTCCACCACGGGGGGTGTGGCTACCACGCAGCAGTACGGACGCTTAACTCCTCTGCTCCACTCCAGCAACGGGAATCAACATTGAAAAGGGGTACATCCGCCCAACACCGACCCTCACCTGCCTGAGCACCCGGACCACCTCCAGGGATGACCCGCAAGCGAAAAGAGGCCACCCGGCCGAAGAAATTGCCAGATTTCTTTCTCCGATGGCCTGCGATCTCACCCAAAATGGCGCCGGCGCCGGACACGAATCTCCTTCCTCCTCGGGCGGCTCTCCCTCAGCCGCATCAAGCCCAGGCTCGCTCGGCGGCTCTACAGGAAATCTCCTAGAGCTTCCACTCCGCTCTCCCGCAGCCCAGCGAAATCAAAGCCACGCATGACGATCGGCAGACAGCAGGTATGGAGGACACAATGGAGCTTGTGGACTGCATCACTGCGTTCCCCACTGCGGATAAGCCAGTATCTGACATAACCCTGAAAGACATGTTTGTCTCCCTCCGCAGATCCCTACATACAGACAGGATGCAGTACATGACCACCCTTAAAGCTGAAGTGGGAAAGCTGGGGGGGGCGGATAGATCATATGGGACAAAAAATGGGAGAATTTGTTTCCTCCCATAACACATTAGTTGATGCCCATACTGACCATTCTGAGGACATATCCTGGCTTAAAGCTAAGATGGCCAACCTTGAAGACAGGGCAAGGAGGAATAATGTAAAGATACATGGGGTTCCAGAAGCTGTTCAACCAGCACAACTACAGGAGTATGCCAGGGACCTCATGAAAGTGTACTTACCCTTTAGCGCCTGAGTCTGATTTGGTCATTGATCGAATACATCGACTTCCCAAGCCATCTTACCTCCCGGACAACATCCCCAGAGATGTTCTAATGCGAGTACATTTTTACCAGGCCAAGGAGCAGCTCATGACAGCATTCCGTAAAAACCCCCAACCTCCAGAAAGGTTCTCACACATCCAACTGTATGCAGACCTTTCTCAGTACACCATGCAAAAACACAAATCACTACTGTCTGTGACAAAAGCGCTGCGCAACCACAGCATCCTTTACCACTGGGGTTACCCGACAAAGCTATTTATCACTCTAGATGGAAAAACCACAGTGATCACCTGCCTAGAGGACGGTCTAGCATTTCTCCGCTCCTTAGACTCCTTAGACACCCTACACCCTACCTTAGACACCCTACCTGTCACGCCGTGTCCGGGATTTGATCCTGGGATCTGGTGTTCATAGACTGTTTTCTATGTCCTGAACCACCAGGGAACTGGTTATATGTATGTAGCGCCCCCCCCCCCCAATATTTGGGGACACTATGTTGAAACTATTGGCTCAGACCAATCTATGGTTCATTATTGCTTCTGCTCAGGGTGTGATACTGCCTGGCAGTAGTGTTCTCTGTTGCCTGTAGGTGGCATTGTCACCACCGGCATAGGTTTAACTACGGGGGTATCACAACACCTTGGGTGTCCTCTCTCGACAGCCGTGCAGTGGGCATGGTCAACCCGCTGTGCATGCTGGGAGAGGGTGCATAAGAGGCAGACACCATTAGGTGTGAGGCATTCCAGGGGACCTTTGATCCTGTAAGTGTACCTCGTGGCCCACATGGCACGGGGTGCGCGAGTGTGTTTGCGCCTTCGGCCCGAGGTTTCGTTGCTGCAATGTAGGCCCAATGTAGGCCCAGCTCCGCTGGCAAGGGCCTACACCTCAGAGAAGGATCCCAGGCTGCCCACTTGTAGGGGGCCCACCTTTAGGAAAAAAGTCCAGGGGAGGATGAGTCCCAGGAGATTAGCGACGGTACTGCTGTTTTGGGAAGAGGCCTGGAAACTCGCCTAAAGAGGGATTCATCATCTCTGTTATCTGTGCTCCATCCCGGCTGCTAGGACCGCTCTTATAGGCACTATCCAGGTGAGCAATACCCACTCAGGCTTGAGTGGCGATGAAGGACTGACACTGAGCTTGCGTGCCTGAACCTTCCCCTACTTTCTCAACTTCCTACGCTGATTAGGTTTTACTCCTGTGTGGACATTGGCCTTATTCTGAAAGATTTCTGCCTAGACAACAGAGAGAAGGGATCCACTCTAGAGAGGTAATTGCTGCAAGACCCAACAATAACACAGCTCGCCCCTCTCTATACAGAGGGGGGGATACCGGGCAAGTAGCAGGTGTGCCCCACTGAAGGCAGTAGAAGAGTGGGGTCTGTGTGCTACACGTATGTATCCTAGTTATTTTCTACTTCTACTTCTACTTTCTACTACTACTTCTACTTCACTAGTTGGGATGTTTGCTCCACCCTGGGACCAGCTATTAGCAGTCATCTCATCAGTGTCCTTATAAATCTCCACTTCCCCTTCCTGTCCGTGCCCTAGTATAGGTTCCTGTTTATGCTGTAGTGGATGCTGTTTTTGGTTTCTGACTTGGCTCGTTCCGGACTTCGATACTTGGATTACCCCTTGGACTTTGCTTATCTTGTTGCCGACCCCGCCTGGCTCGTTCTTGACTTCGATACTTGGATTACCCCTTGAACTTTGCTTATCTTGTTGCCGACTCCGCCTGGCGCGTTCTTGACTTCGATACTTGGATTACCCCTTGGACTTTGCTTATCTTGTTGCCGACCATGCCTGTTTCCGACGCTGGTTGACCCCTGTGTATATCCGCTTGCTGGGATTGTCCTTCCTCCTCCTGGGTTCCTGTCTTCAGCCTCTACTAAACCGTGAGTTGTTGCTGGAGTTTTGGTTAAGCTGTTTGCACCATTCATCGAGGTTCCTTATATTCTGGCTGCAGGATCTCAACCGTCCCTCCACCTCATGCTGGGATAACAAGACTACCGGTTAGGAAAGCAGAGGGACGGTTGTAGTCTCCTGGCAGACCTGACACTACCTGAGCGAGATGCTTAAAGCTCCTCCCCCTCTGTAAAGCTCAGCATACAAGGTGAGTGGCAATCGGTGTCACACAAGAAGAAAAATAAAAAGCAAAACACCTAGTTACCCCTTATGCAATACCTACAGCAACTTACTGATTCCCTGAGCACCATGGGGTGCATAGTGCGCACAATTTCCCCTCCTCAGTAGCAATGGGCAGCTGTTCTGCCTCCAGATTCCTGATCGAATCTACCTTCTTACAGAACTGTTCATTTTCTTGTCTGTTTTTTTTCTCGTTTTTTACCTGGTTTTATCTCCCCTCCCAATGGTCTGACCTGCATGAGACGAACCTCACTGTCACTGGTAGGGATGAGCCGAACACCCCCGGGTTCGGTTCGCACCAGAACCCGCGAACGGACCGAAAGTTCGCACGAACGTTAGAACCCTATTAAATACAATGGATGCGAACGTTTGAAATCTAAAGTGCTAATTATAACGACTAATATGCATGTTATTGTCCTAAAAAGGGTTTGGGAACCCGGGTTCTGCACCAGGGGACATGTATCAATGCAAAAAGAAGTTTTAAAAACGGCCGTTTTTCGGGAGCAGTCATTTTAATGATGCATAAAGTGAAAAAAAAGTCAAATATTCCTTTAAATATCAAACCTGGGGGGTGTCTAAAGTATGCCTGTGAAGTGCCACGTGTTTCCCGTGTTTAGAACTGTCCCTGCACAAAATGACATTTCTAAAGGAAAAAAAAAGCCATTTAAAACTGCTTGCGGCTTTAATGTAATGTCTGGTCCCGGTAATATGGATGAAAATCTTTGAGAAAAATGGCATAGCTACCCCATCAACCCCCCCCCTACCCCCTTTGGGTCTTGTATGGATATTAAGGGGAACCCCGCACACAAAATAAGAAAGGCCCTATATACTCTGATCAGCCGTATACAGGCGGTGCATACAAGACAGGGACTGTAGGTTTGTTCTTATGTAGAATCTGTTTGTAATTTTGAACAGGTACATTGTATAAGTGTAGCTCCAGACAAAAAATAAATTTTTAAGCTTTTTGGAAAACATAGGGAAGGGTTATCACCCCTGTAACATTTGTTTTGCTGTCTGTGCCCCTGTTCATAACATTTCACCTCACTTTCTGTCCCAATGACAAATGTTTTTGAAAAGTGGGGTTTTTATTGAAACAAGGATTGGTGATAAAGCATCAGTAGAGAGGAGACACCTTTTTCCCATATTAACTCTTACAGGAGAGAATGTCCCTTCCTAGGGGTAGATTTCCTCCCACTTCCTGTTGTCTCCTTTCGTTTGCAAGTAGGAGTCGTTTGTAAGTTGGATGTTTGAAAGTAGGGGCCTGCCGTATATACTCTGCTGAAATTTGCCCCTTACATGTTGGTGTTACCACAACACTGTAAGCCCTCACAGTTACTCTTGGTGGGCGCATGAATGGGCCCTGCTGTGAATTATTAGATCAAGAATTGTAATTGCATGCCCCTATTGAACAGGGGCTGAAAAATTGGGCCTTTGGTGGTGGTGGTGTTGACACAACACTGTAAGGCCTCACAGTTACTCTTGATGGGCGCAGGAATGGACCCTGCTGTGAATTATTAGATCAAGAATTGTAATTACATGCCCCTGTTAAACAGGGGCAGAAAAATTGGGCCTTAGGCACTGGTGCCACAAGACTGCAACCCCTCACAGATACTGTACTTGGAGCACAGCAATGAGCCCTATTGCAAAGTATTGCATCACAATTTTTAATTACACGCCCCTGTTAAACAGGGGCTGAAAAATTGGGCCTTAGGCACTGGTGCTGGTCCCACGACACTGCAACCTCTCCCAGATACCCTAGTTGGAGTGCAGGAATAAGCCCTGCTGCAAAGCATTGCATAAAAAAAAAAATATTACATGCCCCTGTTAAACAGGGGCTGAAAAATTGGGCCTTAGGCACTGGTGCTGGTGCCATGACACTGCAACCTCTCCCAGATACTCTAGTTGGAGTGCAGGAATGAGCCCTGCTGCAAAGCATTGCATAAAAAATTTAATTACATGCCCATGTTAAACAGGGGCTGAAAAATTGGGCCTTAGCCACTGGTGGCGGCACCCAGAAACAAAAATGTTCTTCCAAGCTATCATCATCAATCGGATCATTGAGGAGGAGGAGGATAGTCAGTCAACATAACAGGACAGGACAGCATCAGTCTTGAAGTTATGTGACATTTGAACATAAATTAGTCTGTTATATCAGCTTCAGGTGTTTGGTAGCTGGTGGTGATCCAAGACTGGTTCATCTTTATGAAGGTCAGTCGATCAACCGAGTCGGTGGACAGGCGCACCCTCTGATCCGTGACAAATCCTCCAGCAGCACTGAATGTGCGTTCTGAAAGAACGCTGGATGCAGGACAGGCCAGTAGCTCAATTGCATACTGTGCAAGCTCTGGCCAGTGATCCATCCTCAAGACCCAGTAAGCCAGAGGATTTTCGGTGGGGAAGGTGTCCAAGTCTGACCTTGCCCCTAGGTATTCCTGCACCATGTATATCAGACGCTGGCGATGGTTGCTGGAACCGATCATACCTTGGGGCTGCGGACTAAAGAATTGTCTGAACGCATCGGTCAGACGGCCACCTTCCCCACCTCTCCTTCTTTGACTGACCGAAGCCTCAGCAACTCGTTGTCCAGGACCAGGAGTTTGTAACCTCCCAGTCTCTGGGAACGCGTTGCACAGATGCTGCAAGGCCTCCCAGAGTTGTCTCATCCTCTGCTCCCTCTGCGACGGTCAGATAAGGTCCGCAGACTTTGCAGGATCAGGGAGGCCATGCAGCGTAGGTTAGCTGAGGCATTCTGTCCGGAGTCCTCTGGGTCACTAAGGATGACATGATCCGCAGCCACCTCCTCCCAGCCATGTACAAGTCCACGGGTTTCTTGGGACTGTAAATCATCCCTAAAAGACTGCTGCTGATGATGCTGATTGCCAGGCTCCACCTCCATGCTGACACAATCCTCCTCCCCCTCCTCCTCTTCCTGTGCAATGGGTGGGACAGAAGGAACACTGTCTGGGTAAAGGGGGCCTTGAGAAGCAAGGAAGTCCCCCTCTTCCTGCCTCTGTTCTGCCTCAAGTGCCCTGTCCATTATTCCACGCAGCGTATGTTCCAACAGGTGGACAAGAGGTACAGTGTCACTGATGCATGCACTGTCACTGCTCACCATCCTCGTGGCCTCCTCAAATGGTGCCAGGACAGTGCATGCATCCCTGATCATGCCCCACTGGCGTGGTGAAAAAAACCTGAGCTCCCCTGACCCTGTCCTGGGGCCGTAGTCGCATTGATGGCCCTCTGCTGCGTGTGCAGCCGCTGCAGCATGGCCAACGTTGAGTTCCACCTGGTGGGCATGTCACATATAAGGCGGTTCTTGGGCAGGTTCAACTCCTTTTGCAGCTAAGCCAGGCGAGCACTGGCATTATAAGATCTGCGGAAATGCACACAGACTTTCCTGGCCTGCCTCAGGACATCCTGTAAGCCCGGGTACCTGCCCAAGAACCGCTGCACCACCAGGTTAAGGACGTGAGCCACACAGGGCACATGGGTCAGTTGTCCCTGTTGGAGGGCAGAGAGGAAGTTGGTGCCATTGTCGCAAACCACCATTCCTGGCTTAAGATGGCGTGGCGTCAACCACCTCTCGGCCTGCCCCTGCAGAGCAGACATAACCTCTGCCCCAGTGTGGCTCCTGTCCCCCAAACACACCAGCGCAAGCACGGCATGGCATCTTTTTGCCTGCGTACTTGCGTAGCCCCTTGAACGCCTACAGAGCACCGCTGGTTCCGAGGACAAAGCACAGTAAGAGGCCATGGAGGAAGAAGAAGAGGAGGGGGTGGAGGAGAGAGGTGTGTCACAACCAGTAGTAGCATTTTGGAGGCGTGGCAGCGGAACAACCTCCAACACTACTGCACCTTGTCCTGCATCCTTCCCAGCTGCCAAAAGAGTGACCCAATGGGCCGTGAAAGAAAGGTAACGTCCCTGTCCATGCCTGCTGGACCGTGAGTCAGCGGTAATATGCACCTTACCGCTGACTGCCCTGTCCAGCGAGGCCAAGACATTGCTTTCCACATGCCGGTAGAGAGCCGGTATCGCTTTCCGTGAGAAAAAGTGGCGTTTGGGAACCTACCACTGAGGAACCGCACATTGCACAAACTCACGGAAGGGGGCCGAGTCTACCAACTGAAAAGGCAGCAGTTGAAGCGCTAGCAATTTAGCCAAGCTAGCATTCAACCGCTGGGCATGTGGATGGCTGGGAGTGAACTTCTTTCGACGGTCCAGCAGCTGGGGCAGGGAAATTTGCCTGCTAGAATCGGACATCGGTGTACTGCAGCAGAGTGCCCGCAAATACTTGGCTGTGACACACCTAATTCTACACCTTCATTCCTCTCAGTGCAGGTTTCAGAGAGGACTGAAGGTATAGTGGGGTTGGAGATCCCAGCTGATGCGGTGCAAGGAGAGGTCCACTTTGTTCTTTGGTGTGGGTCTTTAAGGTAGACTTGCCAACGAGCTGCATGGCAGGTCAACATATGTCTGGTCAAGCATGTGGTGCCCAAGCGGCTGATGTTTTGGCCACGCGATATACACTTGAGACATATGTTGCAAACAGCAGCTGTGCGATCTGATACACTCGACTCAAAAAATGCCCACACCAAAGAACTTTTTGAATAACGGGCAGAGGCAGCGCCCTGCACAGGCGGAGCTCTGCGGTGTGATTCAGTCGGTGTGCTGCCCTTACGCTGGCCCCCGAGGGAATCCTGCCTCATTGGAGATGTGCCTCCTCCTCCTCCTCCTCCTCTCTCCTATTAGGCACCCACGTGGAGTCAGTGACCTCATCATCCCCTCCCTCCTCATCACTGGAGCCAATCTGGCAGTATGCTGAAGCTGCTGGAACATGACTTCCAGATTGGTGTCCTTCTTGAGCATCCCCTCTCTCTGCTCTCACGCTACTGCCTTCCTCTAGCTGGGTATCATCATCAGACCCTTCAAAACGCTGGGCATCCTCCTGGAGCATGTACCCAACACTGTGCTCAAACAGTTCGGGGGACTCCTCAGGAGGACATGGTGGGTCTAGGGAAGGAGTGACTGATGATGACATTGATACCAGGGAAGAGGACGCTTTGGCAGCTGCTTTGCCAGTACCCTGAGCCTGGGTGAGAGAGGATGATGAGGAGGAGGAGAACTTGGTCATCCACTCTACCAAGTCTTCGGCATGATGCGGCTCAACACGTCCAGCTGCCGAAAAGAAGGACAAGCGTGTCCCATGGCCATGTGCTGATGACAATGCACCGCGTCCACGACCAGCACTGTTGCCCCCAGACACAGAGCCTGCTTGCCCTCTTTTATTGGCTCGTGACTGTCTGCCTCTCTTTGTTGGCCTTCCAGACATAGCAATGGCCTGCAGGGAGATGGGAAAACCAGCAATAAGGCGTAGCTTCAGGTGTATATTTTGCAGGAAGCACACAACGCCCACTGTAAGTGCTGCAGATGACTGCCTGTGTTACACAACAGGAAAAAACAGCAATAAGGGCTAGCTTCAGGTGTTTATTTTGCAGGAAGCACACTCCGCCCGCTGTAAGTGCTGCAAATGCCTGTTAGTGTAACACAAAAGAAAAAAAGCTCCAGCAATAAGGGCTAGCTTCAGGTGTATAATGTGCAGGAGGCACACTCTGCCCGCTGTATGTACTGCAAATGCCTTTTAGTGTAACACACCAGGAAAACACAGCAATACGGGCTAGCTTCAGGTGTATATTTAGCAGGAAGCACACTCCGCCCGCTGTAAGTGCTGCAAATGCCTGTTAGTGTAACACACCAGGAAAACACAGCAATACGGGCTAGCTTCAGGTGTATAATGTGTAGGAGGCACACTCCGCCCACTGTAAGTGCTGCAAATGCCTGTTAGTGTAACACACCAGGAAAACACAGCAATACGGGCTAGCTTCAGGTGTATTTTTAGCAGGAAGCACACTCCGCCCGCTGTAAGTGCTGCAAATGCCTGTTAGTGTAACACACCAGGAAAACACAGCAATACGGGCTAGCTTCAGGTGTATATTTAGCAGGAAGCACACTCCGCCCGCTGTAAGTGCTTCAAATGCCTGTTAGTGTAACACACCAGGAAAACACAGCAATACGGCTAGCTTCAGGTGTATATTTAGCAGGAAGCACACTCCGCCCGCTGTAAGTGCTGCAAATGCCTGTTTAGTGTAACACACCAGGAAAACACAGCAATACGGGCTAGCTTCAGGTGTATATTTAGCAGGAAGCACACTCCACCCGCTGTAAGTGCTGCAAATGCCTGTTAGTGTAACACACCAGGAAAACACAGCAATACAGGCTAGCTTCAGGTGTATATTTAGCAGGAAGCACACTCCACCCGCTGTAAGTGCTGCAAATGCCTGTTAGTGTAACACACCAGGAAAACACAGCAATACGGGCTAGCTTCAGGTGTATATGTAGTAGGAAGCACACTCTGCCCGCTGTAAGTGCTGCAAATGCCTGTTAGTGTAACACACCAGGAAAAAACAGCAATACGGGCTATCTTCAGGTGTATAATGTGCAGGAGGCACACTCCGCCCGCTGTAAGTGCTGAAAATGCCTGTTAATGTAACACACCAGGAAAACACAGCAATAAGGGCTAGCTTCAGGTGTATACTGTGCAGGAGGCTTAGCAACAATGACACTGACACTGTCCCCTGCCTATCCTTCTCTCTCCGTGCACACAAGGTTTATCAAAGAATATGACACTGACACTCTCCCTGCCTATCCTTCTCTCTCCCTGCACACAAGGTTTAGCAAAGAATATGACACTGACACTGTCCCCTGCCTATCCTTCTCTCTCCCTGCACACAAGGTTTAGCAAAGAATATGACACTGACACTGTCCCCTGCCTATGCTTCTCTCTCCCTGCACACAAGGTTTAGCAAAGAATATGACACTGACACTCTCCCTGCCTATCCTTCTCTCTCCCTGCACACAAGGTTTAGCAAAGAATATGACACTGACACTGTCCCCTGCCTATCCTTCTCTCTCCCTGCACACAAGGTTTAGCAAAGAATATGACACTGACACTCTCCCTGCCTATCCTTCTCTCTCCCTACACACAAGAATAGCACAAAGAATAGCACAATGACACTGTCCCTGCCTATCCTTCTCTTTCCCTGCGCCGGAACACACTACACAAGGCCGCCGCGCTGGCGGCCTTTTATAGTGTGGGGCATGTACTAAACCCCCTGAGCTATAATTGGCCACAGGCAACCTGCCTGTGGCCAATTATGGCTCTCCTAGCTGCCGGCGCTGTGATTGGCCAAGCATGCAGGGTCACAGTGCATGCTTGGCCAATCACAGCGCCGGGATTGCACTGCGATGGCGCAGTGTATTGTGGGCTGTTCGCGTCACTCGAATTTGGCACGAACGGCCCAAATAGTTCGATCTTCGTCGAACGATCGAACAGCCGATGTTCGAGTCGAACGTATGTTCGACTCGAACACCGAGCTCATCCCTAGTCACTGGTACCTGTTGGCGAAAACTTCTCTCCGGTGTCTCCACTCGGAACTATACTTCACAAGAACCTCCTGGAACCTCTATAAGGTACTGTCAGCAATATTATCCAACCTGCACCTATGGCCCTTAAAATAATATCCTTTAATGTACACGGACTAAACCATCCAGCTAAAAGAGCCTCAGTCTGAAGAGAAGCGCTGAAACTCCAGGCTGATGTTCTTTGCACACAAGAGACCCATTTTTCCTCCTGCAACACGCCCCACTTCCATCACAAAAAGTTCCCTCATACATTTTTGGCTTCGGCTCCGACAAAGCAAAAAGGAGTTTTCATCGCCATCAAGGACTCTGTGGCCTTTAACCTACTAGAAACCCATATAGATCCAGAAGGATGCCATCTATTTCTGATAGGAGAACTTAACAACAAACCTTTTACTATAGTGAACCTTTATGCGCCTAATTCTCACCAACTACATTTTTTGAAGACACTGTTTCGTATTCCACTATCCAAAGAGGCTCTCTGGTGATATGTGGGGACTATAATTCTACCACGGCTTTCACAGTAGACACTACTTCCAAATCCAAACAAAATACCCCACAGCTCCAGCCTCTCTTATGCCGCGTACACACAACCGTTTTTCATGACGAGAAAAATTTAATTTTTTAAATTGGTCATTAACCACTTGAGGACCGCCGCAGGCTGATGTACGTCGGCAGAATAGCACGGCTGGGCACATGGGCGTACAGGTACGTCCCCTTTAAGAGCCCAGCCGTAGGTCGCGAGCGCAACCGCCGGCGGCGCGCTCACGACCCGGTCCTCTTCTCCGTTAACCGTCCCCGCAGGGACCCATTCGCCGCTGGTGTCCCACGATCGGGTCACAGAGAGGAAGAACGGGGAGAGGTAAGTGCAAACAAACCTCTCCCCGTGCTTCCTAGTGAGCCTGTCACTGATCCTCTGTTCCCTGTCATAGGGAACGACGATCAGTGACGTCACATGCTAAGCCACGCCCCCCCCCCCACAGTAAGTAAAACACATCAGGGCACACTTAACCCCTACAGCGCCCCTCCTGTTTTTTTTACTAGTAATGGCGGCAATCCGTGTTTTTATTCGTTACTGCGACATTATGGCGGACACATTGGACACTTTTGACACATTTTTGGGACCATTGTCATTTTCACAGCGATCAGTGCTATAAAAATGCACTGGTTACTGTGAAAATGACACTGGCAGTGAAGGGGTTACACACCTGTCTCTATAACTGTGGTGGAGATGCACACTCCTAGCCCTGCGTATATTTGGCGTGCTAATTCCCGCATATTTCAAATGCCTTCTCATGTTGCCACTATAAGAAAAAATCTAACTGAATTTTTCTCGTTGAATAATCATTCTGTCTCTAATTCTGCTACGTTGTGGTGTGCCCATAAGGCTTTTATTAGAGGAATTATACTACAATTGTGCTCATGGGAAAAGAGACAGAGGACGCAAAAACTGGATCATCTCCTTGGTGAAATTCTCCTTGGTAAACTCTCTAAGCTTCGCTCTGATCTCAGGCTCCTACTTCTTGAGCAGTATGATAAGCATATCAATGCTCTCAAATTATCACATTATGCCTCTGGCAACCGTGCAGGTAAACTTCTTGCTCAAAGACTCAAAGTATGTAGAACCAAATCAAAAATCCCATATCTTTTTAACTCAGCTAACAACAAAAAGATATTCAACCCAAAGGACATAGCAAATTCATTCGCTGAGTATTATTCTACGCTTTACAACCTGGGAAAAGACCCTAATACCCCCCAACCCACAGATGAGCGAGTACAAGCTTTTTTTAGAAAGTATCAACCTCCCTACCCTCACACAAACCCAATTAACACCTCTCAATACCCCCATTATGGAACCTAAGATCAGAAAAGCGATCAAAACACTTCTGTCTGGCAAATAACTGGGACCTGATGGTCTGACAAACGACTACTTCAAAATTTTCCAAAACATTTTGTCCCCAACGCTCCAGTTGGTCTATGTTGATGCAATGTCCTCTGCCTCCTTCCCCTCCAAAATGCTTACGGCCTATATTGTTACTATCCCTAAACCTGGTAAGGACCCCACGGCCCCTCAAAATTTTAGACCCATCTCCTTACTTAACACTGATGTGAAGCTATACACGAAAATTTTAGCCCACCGACTCTATCCTTCCTAACCTCATAAAACCTGACCAAATTGGCTTCACCCCAGGTAGGCAAGCATCTGATGCTACGAGGAGAGTCATCAATATCATGCAATACGCCAAATCCTGTCGGATGCCTTCTCTGCTCCTCTATTTGGATGCGGAGAAGGCATTCGACAGGATACATTGGGGCTATATGACTCATACCCTGCAAAAATGTGGCTTTACAGGACCTATCCTCTCTGCCATCCTAGCCCTTTACTCATCCCCCTGTGCACAGGTCTATACATACAATATGCTTTCGACCCCTTTCACCATTTCCAAAGGCACAAGACAGGGATGCCCCCTCTCCCCTTCCATTTTTAACATGCTTATAGAACCACTGGCTGAAAAGATTAGAATGCACCCAAAGATAACAGGTTTCACCATTCAAGATAGTCCCCACAATATAAACCTTTTCGCAGATGACATCATCTTGTTCTTGACTTCCCCAAGTACATCCCTCCCACATGCCCACACTATCCTGAATGAATTTAGCCAGATTTCCTTTTATAAAGTAAACTTTACAAAATCACTCATCCTAGCACTGAATATTTCACCTCTAGGGATGAGCTTCGAGTTCGAGTCGAACTCATGTTCGACTCGAACATTGCCTGTTCGCCCGTTCGCCGAACAGCGAACAAATTGGGGTGCTCGCGGCAAATTCGAAAAATCTATGGGAGAAATCTAAAGTGCTAATTATAAAGGCTTATATGCAAGTTATTGTCCTAAAAAGTGTTTGGGGACCGGGGTCCTGCCCCAGGAGACATGTATCAATGCAAAAAGAAGTTTTAAAAACGGCTGTTTTTTCGGGAGCAGTGATTTTAATAATGCTTAAAATGAAAAAATAAAAGTGAAATATTCCTTTAAATTTCGTACCTGGGGGGTGTGTATGATATGCATGTGAAGTGGCACATGTTTCCCGTGCTTAGAACTGTCCCTGCAAAAAATGTTATTTTTGAAAGAAAAAAAGTCTTTTAAAACTGACTCGCGGCTATTAATGAATTGTCGGCTCCCGGCAATACATACAAAAGTCATTGATAAAAAAAAAAAAAAAGCGTGGGGGTTCCCCAGAATTCAATTACCAGGCCCTTCAGGTCTGGAATAGATATTAAGGGGAACCCCGCCGCAAATTAAAAAAAAAATTGACGTGGGGTTCCCCCAAATATCCATTCCAGGCCCTTAAGCTCTGGCATGGATTTTAAGGGGAACTCCACCCCAAATTTTAAAAAAATGGCGTGGAGTCCCCCTAAAAATCCATACCAGACCCCTTATCCGAGCACGCAACCTGGCCGGCCGCAGGGGAAAAGGGGGGGACGAGAGAGCGGCCCCCCCTCTCTCCTGAACCGTACCAGGCCACATGCCCTCAACATGGGGAGGATGTCCCCATGTTGATGAGGACAAGGGCCTCATCCCCACAACCCTTGCCCGGTGGTTGTGGGGGTCTGCGGGCGGGGGGCTTATCGGAATCTGGAAGACCCCTTTAACAAAGGGGACCCCCAGATCCCGGCCCCCCTATGTGAATTGGTAAGGGGTACATTGTACCCCTACCATTTCACGAAGAAAGCGTAAAAAAATGTTTAAAAAAAACACACAAACACCTTGAAAAAGTCCTTTATTTAAAATAATAAAAAAAAAAAAAAACATTCCAGCGCTGAAATCCAGTGTCCCGCGGCGATCCCGATGTCCAGCGCTGTCCTTCATTGGTTGTGCCTGAGCGGACCTGATGGGGAACTCCCTCTCAGTATTTTAAATGTATAGACCCGCCCCTTCTAAAGTTCCCCATCAGGTCCGCTCCCTCGGTATGTCGGACCCGCCTACGTCATTGGCTTGAGCGGGGAACTTCCTTCACTGTGTAATTTAAATTTACATAGTGAAGGAAGTTCCCCGCTCAAGCCAATGACGTAGGCGGGTCCGACAAACCGAGGGGGCGGACCTGATGGGGAACTGCTCTCACTTTGGCAATACATGTATAGACCCGCCCCTTCTCATGTTCCGCATCTGGTCCGCTGAGCGGACCTGATGGGGAACTTTAGAAGGGGCGGGTCTATACATTTTAAATACTGAGAGGGAGTTCCCCATCAGGTCCGCTCAGGCACAACCAATGAAGGACAGCGCTGGACATCGGGATCGCCGCGGGACACTGGATTTCACCGCTGGAATGTTTTTTTTTTTTTTTTTAAATAAAGGACTTTTTCAAGGTGTTTGTGTGTTTTTTTTAAACATTTTTTTACGCTTTCTTCGTGAAATGGTAGGGGTACAATGTACCCCTTAACAATTCACATAGGGGGGGCGGGATCTGGGGGTCCCCTTTGTTAAAGGGGTCTTCCAGATTCCGATAAGCCCCCCGCCCGCAGACCCCCACAACCACCGGGCAAGGGTTGTTGGGATGAGGCCCTTGTCCCTATCAACATGGGGACATCCTCCCTATGTTGAGGGCATGTGGCCTGGTACGGTTCAGGAGGGAGGGGGGTCGCTCTCTCGTCCCCCCCTTTTCCCCTGCGGCCGGCCAGGTTGCATGCTCGGATAAGGGGTCTGGTATGGATTTTTAGGGGGACTCCACGCCATTTTTTTAAAAAATTTGGGGTGGAGTTCCCCTTAAAATCCATGCCAGATCTGAAGGGCCTGGAATGGATATGTGGGGGAACCCCACGTCAATTTTTTTTAAAATTTGCGGCAGGGTTCCCCTTAATATCCATTCCAGACCTGAAGGGCCTGGTAATTGAATTCTGGGGAACCCCCACGCTTTTTTTTTTTTTTTTTTATCAATGACTTTTGAATGTATTGCCGGGAGCCGACAATTCATTAATAGCCGCAAGTCAGTTTTAAATGACTTTTTTTCTTTCAAAAATGAAATTTTTTGCAGGGACAGTTCTAAGCACGGGAAACATGCGCCACTTTACATGCATATCATACACACCCCCCAGGTACGAACTTTAAAGGAATATTTCACTTTTATTTTTTCATTTTAAGCATTATTAAAATCACTGCTCCCGAAAAAACGGCCGTTTTTAAAACTTTTTTTTGCATTGATACATGTCCCCTGGGGCAGGACCCGGGTCCCCAAACACTTTTTAGGACAATAACTTGCATATCAGCCTTTATAATTAACACTTTAGATTTCAAACGTTCGAGTCCATTGTATTTAATAGGGTTCTAAAGTTTACACAAACATTTTGTCTGTTCGCAGGTTCTGGTGCGAACCGAACAGGGGGGTGTTCGGCTCATCCCTGTTCACCTCCCCTCGGCACCCAACTACAAGCTGACTTCCCCTACAAGTGGAGTAAGTCCAGTATATTGTATTTGGGGTTTCAACTTACGGCTGACCTCCAGAAACTTGCTGACGTCAACTACTTACCTTTAATAGACAGAATAACTAAGGAAACCCAAAGACTGGCCAAAATGGAATTGTCTTGGATGGGTCAGTTGGCCTCATTCAAAATGCTCATACTTCCTCAGATACTTTTTATCTTTCGCACTCTACTCATTCCACTACCAAATACCCACCTTAGAGCCTTAAACTCCCTGCTGACATGATTCATCTGGTGCTCCAAGCGACCACGGTGTTCCAAAGCACTCCTAGTCAAACACAGGCTTGTGGGGGTATGGGTTTTGTGAATATTCAGGAATACTTTACAGCTTCCATTCTTACCCAACTTAAAAACTGGTTTAACTTCTCCCCTGACACCCCATGGAGTGATATCGAACAGGCTTTAAGCCCAACTAAGAATCTACACTCTCTCCTGCTCCTTGATGCCTGGCAACCGCTCTCCATACCAAATCTCCCACTCCCTGCTAGAATGGAGAGAACTTTGCAAGCTACCAACTTCCCCCTCAGGTAGGATAGATGTCCCCGAATCTTACAACCACTGACTGGCAAACTAAAGGTATAAAGATAATTTCAGATCTATACCACAATAACACTCTCAAATCCTTCACCTCTCTCCAGACCCAATTCAACCTTCTGACCACTGATTTCTATAAACACAATCAAATCACCCATCTCCTACGATCCATCAAGTCACACCATATATACCTCACGAAAGATATATGGCGATTTTACACTGCAGCCCCTCCACAGGGTATATAATTCTTCTACAATATCTTCCAACAAAAACTCAACTTCATTAACTCCCGTCCATATCAAAAATGGGAATCAGACTTAGGTACAACCTTCACAACCTCCCAAAGGATAAACTTGTTTAAATTGACATATAAGGCCTTTAAATGCATAAACCACTGGGAAATCTTGCATAGAATAGCTCTTAGGTGGTATCTCACGCCTTACAGGATGTCTAAAATTTCCCTTGCCAACTCACCACTGTGCCGGAGAAACTGCGGCTCCGTAGGCAACCTTCTCCATGTATTCTGGGCCTGTAAGCACCTGACCAGCTTTTGGAATAGCATATTTCGTTCTATCTCTACCATTACAGGGATCTTGACACATCCCAACCCAAGCCTAGCAGTGCTTAATATAGGTATTGAAACCTTGAGTTGTGGTTACGCACATTCTTCTGGTAGCTAGAACACTGATGGCGCAACATCGGAAATCCGATAAAGCTCCTAACGCCTCTGAAGTACTCAGGACTACCCATTCCCACTATGTCTATGAGTCCTTACTGGCTAGCAGACAGGGTAATAGGAAACAATTTAATTCTCATTTGAAAATCTGGAAAAACTGGTATAATGTAGATTGATATTGTCTCTCACCCCAACTACTTCCCTCTGTTCTTGTAAAGGTCAGACCAAAGACTATTTCTCTTTCTACCCTGTAAGTTCCCCACCCTATATTTATGTTACCTCATAAAAATGTTGTTTTCAATTAATTTTATGTATCCATTTTCTGAAGTTTACTCAAATATAAATACCTTGACTGTTATATGTACATTTATCTGTGCCTTAGTAGAACGTATATAATATACCGCTGATTGTACACCTTTTTATTTTTACATCATTCGTATTCTTATTGTACAATGGACAACTTCAATAAAAACGATAAAAAAAAAAAAAAGGTCCACCACAGGGTTCATGAGTCCCTCCTGGACCCTGACATAATAACCAGTTTACATTCTTTCCAACCAGGTGACTGGGTCATTGTAAAGAATCTGAGGGACTAGATCACGCCAGCCACTGCAAGAAGCTGCTCAACCACACAAAAGAATGAGGAGTATCTTTGTCTATTTATATTTTTTTGTTTAGTATATTTTAGCAAGGGTAACGATGACAAGCATCCCAACTTATTGTTTAAAGTGTATTCTCTGACTAGCTAAGAAAGTGAACAGGACCAATTGATGGGTCTACTCTGAATCTCCACTGAACTTTAGTCCCCAGCGATGACAGCGGTACATGCTATATATGATGTTTATATTGGTATGAGGAGTTTTGACAAACTAGTAGGGATGAGCCGAACACCCCCCGGTTTGGTTCGCACCAGAACCTGCGAACGGACCGAAAGTTTGCGCGAACTTTAGAACCCTATTAAATACAAACGTTCAAAATCAAAAGTGCTAATTATCAAGGCTAATATGCAAGTTATTGTCCTAAAAAAGGTTTGGGGACCCGGGTCCTGCCCCAGGGGACATGTATCAATGCAAAAGTTTTAAAAACTGCAGTTTTTTCGGGAGCAGTGATTTTAATGATGCTTAAAGTGAAAAAAAAAGTGAATTATTCCGTTAAATATTGTACCTTGGGGTGTCTAAAGTATGCCTGTGAAGTGGCACGTGTCTCCCGTGTTTAGAACTGTCCCTGCACAAAATGACATTTCTAAAGGAAAAAAAGTAAAAAAACTGCTTGTGGCTTTAATGTAATGTCTGGTCCCAGCAATATGGATGAAAATCATTGAGAAAAATGGCATGGGTACCCCCCCCCCCCCCAGCCCACTACCAGCCCCTTTGGGTGTTATATGGATATTAAGGGGAACCCTGCACCCAAATTAAAAAAAAGGCCCTATATACTCTGAACAGCAGTATACAGGCGGTGCAAACAAGACAGGGACTGTAGGTTTGTTCTTAAGTAGAATCTGTTTGTAATTTGGAACAGGTAAATTTGTGTAGCTCTAGACAAAAAATCAATTTTTAAGCTTTTTGGAAACCATAGGGAAGGGATATCACCCCTGTAACATTTGTTTTCCTGTCTGTGCACCTGTTCAGAAGATTTCACCTCACTTTCCGTCCCAATGACATATGTTTTTTGAAAATTTTGGGTTTTTATTGAAACAAGGATTGATGATAAAGCATCAGTGGAGAGGAGACACTTTTTTCCCATATTAACTCTTACAGGAGAGAATTTCCCTTCCTAGGGGTAGATTTCCTCTCACTTCCTGTTGTCTCCTTCCGTTTGCAAGTAGGAGTCGTTTGTAAGTTGGATGTTTGAAGGTAGGGGCCTGAAGTATATACTCTGCAGAAATTTGCCCCTTAGGTGTTGGTGTTGCCACAACACTGTAAGCCCTCACAGTTACTCTTAGTGGGCGCTGGAATGCCCTGCTGTGAACTATTATATCAAGAATTGTAATAAACATGCCATTGTTGAACAGTGGTAGGAAAAATTGGGCTTTTAATGGTGCTGGTGCCACAACACTGTAAGTCCTCACAGTTACTCTTGGTGGGCGCAGGAATGTGCCCAGCTGTGAAATATTTGATCAAGAATTGTAATTACATGCCCCTGTTGAACAGGGGCAGAAAAATTGGGCCTTTGGTGGTGGTGGTGGTGTTGCCACAACACTGTAAGCCCTCGCAGTTACTCTTGGTGGGTGCAGGAATGGGCCCTGCGGTGAATTATTAGATCAAGAATTGTAATTACATGCCCCTGTTAAACAGGGGCATAAAAATTGGGCCTTAGGCACGGGTGCCACAACACTGCAACCCCTCACAGATACTGTACTTGGAGCACAGCAATGAGCCCTGCTGCAAAGTATTGCATCAAAAATTGAAAATACACGCCCCTGTTAAACAGGGGCTGAAAAATTGGGCCTTAGCCACTGGTGGCGGTGCCCAGAACAAAAAATGTTCTTACAAGCTATCAGCATAATCATTGAGGAGAAAGAGGATAGTCACTCAGTATAACAGGATAGTCACTCAGCATCAGCATAGGCAGTCTTGAAGGGATCTGACATTTTAAAAAAAATATTCGGTTACATCAGCATCAGGTGCTTGGTAGATGGTGGTGATCCAAAACTGATTCATTTTTATGAAGGTCAGTTGATCGACCGAGTCGGTGGACACACGCACCCTGTGATCGGTTACAAAGCCTCCAGCAGCACTGAATGTGCGTTCCGAAAGAATGCTGGATGCATGACAGGCCAGAAGCTCAATTGCATACTGTGCAAGCTCTGGCCAGTGATCCATCCTCAAGAGCGCAGGAATGAGCCCTGCTGCAAAGTATTGCATCAAAAATTTTAATTACATGCTCCTGTTAAGCAGGGGCAGAAAAATTGGGCCTTAGGCACTGGTGCTGGTGTCACAACACTGCAACCCCTCACAGAAACTCTAGTTGAAGTGCATGAATGAGCCCTGCTGCAAATTATTGCATCAAAAATTGTAATTGAAAAATTGGGCCTTAGCCACTGGTGGCGGTGTCCAGAACCAAAAATGTTCTTACAAGCTATCAGCATGAACATTGAGGTGGAAGAGGATAGTCACTCAGCATAACAGGATAGTCACTCAGCATCAGCATAGGCAGTCTTGAAGGGATCTCCCATTTAAAAAAAAATATTTGGTTACATCAGCATCAGGTGCTTGGTAGCTGGTGATCCAAGACCGATTCGGTGGACAGGCGCACCCTGTGATCGGTTACAAAGCCTCCAGCAGCACTGAATGTGCAACTGAAAGAACGCTAGATGCAGGATAGGCCAGTAGCTCAATTGCATACTGTGCAAGCTCTGGCCAGTGATCCATCCTCAAGACCCAGTAACCCAGAGGATTTTCGGTGGGAAAGGTGTCCAAGTCTGATCTTGCCCCTAGGTATTCCTGCACCATGTAAACCAGACGCTGGCGATGGTTGCTGGAACCGATCATACCTTATGGCTGCGTACTAAAAAATTGTCTGAACGCATCGGTCAGACGGCCACCTTCTCCACCGCTCCTTCTTTGACTGACCGATACCTCAGCAACACGTTGTCCAGGACCAGGAATTTGTAACCTCCCAGTCTCTGGGAACGCGTTGCACAGACGTTTCTGCAAGGCCTCCCGAAGATGCTTCATCCTCTGCTCCCTCTGCGACGGCAAGATAAGGTCCGCAACCTTACCCTTGTAACGTGGCTCAAGGAGGGTTGCTAGCCAGTAATGATCCCTCTCCTTGATCCGAAGAATACGAGGATCCCTCCGCAGGCTTTGGAGGATCAGGGAGGCCATGCAGCGTAGGTTTGCTGAGGCATTTGGTCCTGAGTCTTCTGGGTCACTCAGGACGATATGATCCGCAGCCACCTCCTCCCAGCCACGTACAAGTCCATGGGTGTCTTGGGACTGTAATTGATCCCTTGAAGACTGCTGCTGATGCTGAGTGCTAGGCTCCACCTCCATGCTGACACAATAATCCTCCTCCTCCTCCTGTGTGATAGGCGGGCAAGCAGGAACACTGTCTGGATAAAGGGGGCCTTGACAGTTAAGGAAGTCCTCCTCTTCCTGCCTCTGTTCTGCCTCAAGTGCTCTGTCCATTATTCCACGCAGTGTGTGCTTCTACAGGTGGACAAGAGGGACAGTGTTACTGATGCATGCACTGTCACTGCTCACCATCCTCGTGGCCTCCTCAAATGGTGCCAGGACAGTGCATGCATCCCTGATCATGGCCCACTGGTGTGGGGAAAAAACCCAAGCTCCCCTGACCCTGTCCTGGTGCCATATTTCAACAGATACTCATTGATGGCCCTCTGCTGCATGTGCACCCACTGCAGCATGGCCAACGTAGAGTTCCACCTGGTGGGCATGTCACAGATTAGGCGGTTCTTGGGCAGGTTGGATTCCTTTTGCAGGTCAGCCAGCCAAGCACTGGCATTATATGACCGTCAGAAATGCCCACAGTTTTCTGGCCTGCTTCAGGACCTCCTGTAAGCCAGGTACCTGTCCAAGAACCGCTGCACCCCCAAGTTAAGGATGTGAGCCAAACAGGACACATGGGTCAGTTGTCCCTGTCGGAGGGCGGAGAGGAGGTTGGTGCCATTGTCACGAACCACCTTTCCTGGCTTAAGTTGGCATGCCGTCAACCACCTCTGAGCCTGCCCCTGCAGAGCTGACAGAATCTCTGCCCCAGTGTGGCTCTGTCCCCCAAGCACACCAGCTCAAGCAGCGCATGGCATCTTTTTGCCTGCGTACTTGCGTAGCCCATTGAACGCCTACGGAGCACTGCTGGTTCCGAGGACAAAGCACAGGTAGAGGCCATGGAGGAAGAAGAAGAGGAGGGGGTGGAGGAGAGAGGTGTGTCAGAATCACCAGTAGTAACATTTGGGAGGCGTGGTGGCGGAACAACCTCCAACACTACTGCGCCGTGTCCTGCATCCTTCCCAGCTGCCAGCAGAGTCACCTAATGCACCGTGAAAGATAGGTAACGTCCCTATCCATGCCTGCTGGACCATGAGTCAGCGGTAATGTGCACCTTACCGCTGACCGCCCTGTCCAGCGAGGCCAAGATATTGCCTTCCACATGCCGGTAGAAATCCGGAATTGTCTTCCGTGAGAAAAAGTGGCGTTTGGAAACCTGCCACTGAGGAACCGCACATTCCACAAACTCACGGAAGGGGGCAGAGTCTACTAACTGAAAAGGCAGCAGTTAAAGTGCTAGCAATTTAGCCAAGCTAGCATTCAACCTCTGGGCATGTGGATGGCTGGGAGTGAACTTCTTTCAGCGGTGCAGCAGCTGGGGCAGGGAAATTTGCCTGAAACAATCCGACGTCGGTGTACCAATAGCAGATTGCCCGCAAGTACTTGGCTGTGACACATCTAATTCTACACCTTCATTCCTCTCAGTGCAGGTTTCAAAAAGGACTGAAGGTATAGTGGGGTTGGAGATCCCAGCTGATGAGGAGCAAGGAGAGGTCCGCTTTGTTCTTTGGTGTGGGTCTTTTAGGTACGCTTGCCAATGAACTGCATGGCAGGTTGACATATGTCTGGTCAAGCACGTGGTGCCCAAGATGTTTTGGCCATGCGAGATACGCTTCAGACATATGTTGCAAAAGGCAACGGTGCAATCTGCTGCACATGTCTGAAAAAAGGCCCACACCAAAGAACTTTTGGAATAACGCGCAGAGACAGCAGCGACCTGCACATGCGGAGCTCTGCGGTGTGATGCACTCGGTGTGCTGCCCTTAAGCTGGCCCCTGGAGGGCATCCTGCCTCGTTGGAGATGTGCCTCCTCCTCCTCCTCCTCTCTCCTATCAGGCACCCACGTGGAGTCAGTGCCCTTATCATCCCCTCCCTCCTCATCACTGGAGCAAATCTGGCAGTATGCTGCAGCTGGGGGAACATGACTGCCAAATAGCTGTCCTTGTTGGGCACCCCCTCTCTGTGGGCTTACTTTACTACCCCCTCTCTCTGGGCTCACGTTACTGCCTTCCTCTAGCTGGGTTCCATAATCGGAGCCTTGAAAATGCTGGGCATCCTCCTGGAGCATGTACCCAACACTGTGGTCAAACAGTTCGGGGGACTCCTCAGGAGGACATGGTGGGGCTAGGGAAGGAGTGACTGATGCCATTGAGCCGAGGGAAGAGGCCGATTTGGCAGCTGCTTTGCCAGACAAAGTACCCTGAGCCTGGGTGAGAGAGGATGAGGAGGACGAGGACGGCTTGGTCATCCACTCTACCAAGTCTTGGGCATGTTGCGGCTCAACATGGCCAAGTGCTGATGAGGATGCACCATGTCCACGACCAGCACTGTTGCCTCTAGACACAGAGCCTGCTTGCCCTCTTTTATTGCCTCGTGACTGTCTGCCTCAACTTGTTTGCCTTCCAGACATACTAATGGCCTGCAGTGAGATGTACAAAGGTGGGATGTATATATATATATATATATATATATATATATATATATATGTAGCGGGGTGTCACTTTAAGGAGCCTAAAAGACTACTATACCCAGAGTACAGCGGGACACCCACAGTGCATTGCCCAGCGCAAGGTCTGCTGGGGAAGGCCTATTTAAGGAGGAGCGGAGCAACACGTGGGTCTCTTTGGACGACGCTCACCTAGCAAGTGGAGCCTACGCTGGGTCTGTCGTTGGACTGGGCCTGAGCGTCGGGCCTTGTGATCCAAAGAGCCTCCGGCCTTCACGAGAGAACCCAAGAGTTACCTCGTCCATCATCCTTCTAAGGACTGTCGGGAGGATCAGAGACTACGGGAGTCGTGAGACTGTGTACAGGAGCCCAGTTATGGAAGTCGGTTGTACGGACTGGTCCGGTCGGGTGAGAGAGCACTTGCTCAAGGATTAATTGACTAATCTTTAGGCACAGGATCCCTTGTTCAGGGACCACAGTTTGCCGGAGTGTTGCATTTGCACGCAAGAGGGACAGTGTGTTGCGCAGCAATAGTTGAACCCCTTTATTGCATATCGAGTAAATGACTGTTCTTTTTCCCTGTGGATTACAAATACCCTTTTTAAGTGCACCACCATTGCTAGCGAAGATCTCTCCCAACAAAGCATCGTATCTGCAATAGTCAGGCCTGACTCTAAAGCTGTTTGGACGCCATCTTTGCCCACGAGGGGGAAGCTCGCGAGTGTAGTTGATTGACATTGCTTGTTTACATGCTTAACAGTTACATTGCAGGGCTCTGCATAGGCACATGTATTATTGTCTAACTACATGCTTCGTATTCATTAAAACGTACTTGTGGTTAAGCAAATACGCTGTGTGGTTATATGTTTATTGCGGTATTGTGATCCCCTTAGCTAGCGGGCTTCACAATACCATATTTACTGCTATCTGTGCCAAGGGAGGTTAGAGCGAGTTACTGGGGGTTGACAGCAGTGCGTTACAGACCCAAAATTTATATCAGCAGCCCTCTTAACTGGGGGTATTGCTACATGTGGGGGCTCAGAGTCCGGGATCCTGTACACTGCAATCAAGCCTGCCAGAAGTACCGGCATGGATCTTTTAGCAGTGACCCAGTGGTGCGCATCAGCCGGCGCTTTTCCAGACAAGGCTGTAGTCATTGAACTTCCCGGGGAAGACTGGTCTGGAAGCGATGTAGAACGGCTCATGGAGTTACTGTCCCCGAGCCAGAAGGCATGGTTACTTGACCTCAGGCCAGACGAAGACACCTCCTATACCTATGCATTGGTAGAATGGAGGGAGGAGATACCTGAGAGCTTCAGAGACCAGAGTGTGCAGGCCATAGACCAAAAGATATATCGCTTAGCGCATGCAAAGCCTGTAAAGAAAGAACTCCCTGAACCAACAAATAGGGGGAAGCAGACAAGAGAGACAACAACCTCCGCGGCGCCCTTGACCACCATAGGCCCTGAGCTTCTCAGCGCTTTAGGGGACCTTGTCGCAAAATGTCAGAAGAGTAACACTGTGTGCGTGGAGACTGGGTACCGGAAGCTCAGAATGTTCTCGGGTAAGCAACCTGTGCCACTCGGGGAAGAGGACTTTGATACATGGATGGAACAAGCAATGCAGGCTGTGGAAGGATGGGAAGTGACAGAAGCCCAGAAGAAACAGCGCATACACGAAAGTTTAAGGGGGGCTGCTGCTGAAGCGGTGAAGAATCTCAAATTCAGCAATACCTCCTGTACTGCTTATGACTACCTAACCATGCTGCAGGAAGAGTTCGGCCAGTTGGAGAAGGTTACTGACTTAATTTACAAATTTGAACATACTCTTCAACAGCCAGGGGAACAATTTTCTGAATATGTCCGCAGGTTGAACAAAATGCTCTGCCAGATAGTCCTGAAGAAAGGGATGGTACCACAGGCCATAGATGCAGCCAGAATGCGGCAGGTCATGAAGGGAGCACTGATCCAGTCTGGCTCCATCTGAAGACCACCGGCGGAGTCATGTCCCTAAGCTATCCAGACCTTGTGCGAATAGTGAGAGACGAAGAGGCTTTGCTCAAAGACCAACAGGTGACTGAGAAACCCACTCCCTTCCCCTCAGCCGTGATTGGATCTGTCGTGGCCACGGAACGGGACTCTGAGGTGGCTGCCCTGAAGTCACAAATGACTCAAGTGTTGGAACTGCTGACTTCCTTAATGGCTAAGAACCCAGGAGCCATGAACGAGCCAAATCAGAAGAAGGAAGTGTTTCATAATGTCTCAACGCCAGTTTTCCAACAAGCCAGAAGAGAAGAGATTTGTTTTAACTGTTGTGGGGTTGGGCATTACGGACGAGTGTGTCCCAGCCAGAAGAAGACCCAAGGCATATACGGCAAGCCGGCGGAAAACTTTAGAGGGCCCCGGTAAAGGAGTCAACCGGGTGCCCGTCAGTTCCAGCAAACTCCAAAGGAATCAGAGAACAAGAGAAGCCAAGAAGAGAGGGGAACAATTCCCTATCCCACAAACTCAATACTCCTCACCTTAAGTCCAAAACCAAAACTTGGCAAGAGATCAATGCATACCAGGCCCAACAAGGACTCAGATCCAGGAAGAGAGTAAAAAGAAAGAAAGCACAGAAAACTAAACCCATGGAATCTAGGAAGGAAACCTCTCCGAGGAAATTTCCTGTCAAACTGGTCGGACCCTCCCCTGTGGTTCCCATTCAAGTGGAAGGGATCTACACGAAGGCCATTCTCGACACAGGAGCTCAAGTGACCCTTTTGTACCAGGACTTTTACCAGAAACATCTGAGGCATTTGCCCTTGCAGAAGCTGGAAGACTTACAAATATGGGGAATTGGAACCCAAAGCTTCTCGTATGACGGATACCTCCCAATTAAACTGGCCTTCGACCCTTCGGTAGCCGGGGACACAGAAGTTTTCGATACATTGGTGGTGGTCTGCCCCCGCCCGCCAGGCTGAAAATACTTGCAGCTCTCTGGCTGTGGTTTTATTATAAGAAAAGAACACCACAAATTGTATTCAGGTTCCTTTAAGTGAACGCTGTGCAAAGGACAGATGTACTGCAGTACACTAAATTAAATTAATGCATCTCCCTGCCTGTGGTTTTATTATGAGAACACCACTAATTGTATTCAGGTTAGTAGGGATGAGCTTCGTGTTTGCGTCGAACACACGTTCAACTCGAACATCGGCTGTTCGATCTTTCGACGAAGAATGAACGTTATGGTCCGTTCAAGCCAAATTCGTGTTGCACGACACGGCCCATAATTCACTGCGGCATCGCAGTGCATTGCTGGCTGATGATTGGCCAAGCATGCACTATGACCCGCATGCTTGGCCAATCACAGCGTGGAAAAAACGGAGAGCCGTAATTGGCCAAAGCCAGGGTGGCTTTGGCCAATTATGGCTCAGAGGGTTTAGTACACGCCCCACACTATATAAGGCCACCTGGAAGTCGGCCTTGTGTAGTGTGTTGGCGTTTGTGAAAGAGGCAGTTTCAGAGAGATAGACAGTGTCATTTATATTGAGTTAGATAGAGCAGGCAGGCGAGTCAGTTAGCTGCTGTTACAGTGTAGAGGATATATATGCATCCTAGGTGTTGTATATATATTTATACACTGTATTTAGTTTAGCTAGATCCTTTCCTGTTAGTCTCTATACTGTGACAGGCAGGCCGGTGATTGTGCTAGCTGCAGACAGTCAGTGTTTCACTTAGTGTACTACTGTGTGCTTTGCATAGCGATCACCTAAAGCCCACCTGGATACAGTTATTCTCTATACTGTGACAAGCAGGCTGCTGTTCAGAGTATATAGGGCCTTTTTTTATTTTGGGTGCGGGGTTCCCCTTAACCATACAAGACCCAAAGGGGCTGGTAATGGGCTGGGGTAGGGGTGGTATGGGGTACCCATGCCATTTTTCTCAATGATTTTCATCCATATTACATTAAATTCTGTGCAGGGACAGTTCTAAACACGGGAAACACGTGCCACTTCACAGGCATACTTTAGACACCCCCCAGGTATGATATTTAAAGGAATATTTCACTTTTTTTTCACTTTATGCATCATTAACCCCTTAACGACCGCTTACTGTACATATACGTCGGCAGAATGGCACGGGCAGGCAAACTCACGTACCTGTAAGTGCCTGCCTTCGTATGAGTGGGGGGTCCGATCGGACCCCCCTCCGGTACAATGAGCCGTGGTTATCGTTGTGGGAGCGATCCATGATGAGGGGACGGCCATTCGTTTCTGGCCACCCCCTCGCGATCGCTCCCAGCGAATGATATGCTTCCTCTGCTGTTTAAATGTAAACACAGGCAGAGGAAGTGATGTCATCTCTCCTCGTGGCGGTCTTTTCGAGGAGAGAAGACATCTCACAGTAAGTGCACCAACAGCCCACTGACACCAGCACACATAGGCACACTTTTCACCCCCCAGTCACCCCCAGATCACCCCCCAGGTCACCCCCCAGTCACAGTGTCACTGATTGCAGTGATCATTTTTTTTCTGATCACTGCATTTAGTGTCATCTGTGACAGTAAAAAGTTGCAGGGCAGTTAGGTTTAGGCCCCTTTAGGTCCAGGGTAGCCCCCTAACCCCCCCTAATAAAGGTTTAACCCCTTGATTGCCCCCCAGGTAACCCTTTCATCCCCTATCGCCAGCATCACTAAGCAATTGTTTTTCCGATCGCTGTATTAGTGTCGGTGGTGCCCCTAGGTAGCAAGTTTTTTTTAGGTTCGCCGCAGATTTTTATAGCATCAGGTACACCCATATATTATATAATAAAGGTTTAACCCCTTTATCGCCCCTAGAGTTAACCCTTTCACCAGTGATCACTGTATAAGTGTCACTGGTGACACTGGTTAGCCAGTTAGTTATTTAGGTTACCCGTCAGGTTTTTATATAGCGCCAGGTACCCCCATATATTACCTAATAAAGGTTTTAACCCCCTGATTGCCCCTAGTTAACCCTTTCACCAGTGATCATCGTATAAGTGTTACGGGTGACTCTGGTTGGTTAGTTTGCTTTTTATAGCATCAGGGCACCCGCCATATATAACCCAATAAAGGTTTAACCCCCTGATCGCCCGGCGGGTGATATAAATTAAGTTTTAGTGCCAGAGAGGGTCTGCATCGCCCCAGGCAGCGTTAGGTTAGTGCCAGTAACGCTAACACCCACGCTCAAAGCATACACTATCTGATCAGATCTATACTAGCGTCCCCAGCGGTTTAGGGTTCCCAAAAACGCAGTGTTAGCGGGATCAGCCCAGATACCTGCTAGCACCTGCATTTAGCCCCTCCGCCCAGCCCAGCCCAACCAAGTGCAGTATCGATCGATCACTGTAACTTACCAAACACAACACACATAACTGCAGCGTTCGCAGAGTCAGGCTTGATCCCTGCGATCGCTAACAGTTTTTTTTTGTAGCGCTTGAGATATTTGCTGACGACAGTCAGGTGCTTTTTTTCCTGTGAATCTTACTAGTGTACCCCTAAATTTAGAGCCCAAAATAGCAAATCGAAGATACACTAGTAAAGAGGCCTACGAGATTCTGAGCATGACAGATAGTGAAGAGCAGGTCACGGATCTGTCAGATTCAGGCTCAGAATACCTTCCCGTAGAAGACAGCGGCTCCATGTCAGATAGCCCGGGCGACGAAGATGATGAGGTCCCTGCTAAGGTCAGGCGCACCCGATCCCGATCTTCTGAGGTTGTTGAGGAGCAAGAACCGCAGGTCTCTCGTATCATGGAGCAGAGTAGTACTAGCGCCGCTATTCCTTCTGGTGAACTGGCAAGCACCAGCGGCCTAGTACAGCCTGGGCGTACATCCAGCACTGCAGTATCACGTGGTGACTTGGCGAGTCCCATAAGTGCAGTTCAAGCTGGCGAGGTGGCAAGCACAAGTAGTGTCCCGCTGCCACCAAGAAGAAGACAAAGGCAGGCCCGTCGTGCCCATAGTACCCTTCCTGCAGAATTTGCCTATCCTGATTGGGTCCCCACCACTTCTGCAGCACCCGTACTTTCCCCATTCACTGCCCAACCCGGTATTCAGGTGGAAACAGCTGATTTTATGCCACTTGATTTTTATTCACTGTTTTTCACGGAAGATCTCTATAGATCTATTGTGGACCAGAGTAATTTATATGCTGGTCAATTCATCGCCGCTAATCCCCAGTTGCCTTCCCTTGCCAGAAATTGGAGACCAATTACGGTTTCCGAATTTAAGACCTTTCTGGGCCTTTCCCTCAACATGGGCACACATAAATTTTCGTCAATACGTGCTTATTGGTCCACGCACCCAAGTGACCACATGCCCGTGTTCTCTGCCTCCATGCCCAGGACACGATACGAGCAGATTTTGTGGTTCATGCATTTCAACGACAATGAACTTTGTCATCCACGTGGAGACCCTGAATATGACCGGCTCTACAAAATTCGGCCCCTCATAAACCACTTCAACGAACGTTTTGCAGCCTTGTTTATTCCCGATCAAGTTGTCTGCGTTGATGAGTCCCTGATTAAATTTTCTGGCCGCTTGTCTTTCAAGCAGTACCTTCCCAGCAAGCGTGCCAGATACGGGGTCAAGCTCTATAAGTTCTGTGACAGGGCAACAGGCTATGTATGGAGCTTTACGGTTTATGAGGGAAAAGATAGTCAGATTGAGTCGATCAACTGCCCGGATTACATAGGGAGCGCTGGCAAGATAGTGTGGAACTTGGTGTCACCGTTATTCGGAAAGGGGTACCACTTGTATGTGGACAATTATTACACGAGCGTGCCACTGTTTAGTCACTTGTTTGATCATCAGATTGGAGCATGTGGCACCGTGCGACCTAATCGCCGGGGCTTTCCCCAGGGGCTTATAGATTCCCGTCTTAGGCTGGGGGAGAGAGCCTGCTTGAAGTGTAATAATTTGCTCGCTGTGAAGTGGAGGGATAATAAGAATGTTTTCCTTCTTACCTCCCTTCATGCAGACACGACAGTCCAAATTCGTACGGCGACTGGTGTTGTGGAGAAACCCCTCTGTGTCCACGAATATAACCAAAATATGGGAGGGGTGGACCTCAACGACCAGAACTTGGCGCCGTATCACATTGCCCGTAAGGCGAGACGCTGGTACAAAAAAGTGTCTCTATCCTTATTCCAATTGGCTTTGCTGAACGCTCATGTGCTATACAGAGCTTCAGGCGGGACTTTATCTCTCCTAGAATTCCAGGATGAGATAGTCACAGAACTCCTGTATCCAGGCGGTTCTGCACCTCACCATCCCCTACCAAATGCAGTAAGCCGGCAGCATGAGAGGCATTATCCGTATGTCCTCGAGAGTACCCCTACCCAACAAGCCCCCCAAAAAAGATGTCGTGTCTGTAGCAATAGCGGATTTAGGCGTGACACCCGTTATTTTTGTCCACTCTGTCCTGACAATCCTGGTCTGTGCATTGGTAAATGTTTTGAACGCTACCACTCAAAAGTGAAGTTTTAGCGTAGGGTACAGCATTTCACAGACTAGGACACACTTACACAGGTTCTCCCAAGATGCCATCACATTTCGAGAGACCCGAACGTTGCAGTTGAGTAAAAAAAAAGTGTAAAAAAACCCCCAAAAAAACGTAAAACACAAAAACACAAAAAAAATGTAATAAAAAAAACAAAAATAGTTGTTGTTTTATTGTTCTCTCTCTCTCTCTCTCTCTCTCTATTTTATCTCTATTGTTCTGCTCTTTTTTACTGTATTCTATTCTGCAATGTTTTATCATGCTTGCTTTTCAGGTATGTAACTTTTTGTTTTCTGGTACGCCATTCAGTTGCAGCGCGGATTTATTTATCTTGACAGCAACAGCGTTTGCTCCCACGATACATAAAGCCGTGACTCCAACGCTGTAGGGGGTGATTTCACCACCACAGTAAAAAAAAAAGAGCATATATGCCGAAGCATGGGGGCAGCAGGGGCGGAGGAGCGATTTTGCTCCTAATGCCGCGTACATACGGTCAAAATTCCGACGGAGGCTTGCCCGTGGAAAAGTCAGACCGTGTGTACGTGGCATAACTTTTTTGTGGGAGGATGCCCCCGTGCTTCGGCATATATATATATATATATATTTTAGGCACAGGTTGCGTTAAAAAAATGTTTTATTTTTTACTAGTTTTTTTTTGATATTTGCTTTGCAGGTATGGTATCGTAAGGTCTTACTGTTATACTGTAATGTTACTTTGTTTTAATGTTAATCATCATTTGCTTAGCAGGTACGCCATTCAGTTGCAGCGCAGATTTATTTATCTTGACAGCAACAGCGTTTGCTCCCACGATACATAAAGCCGTGACTCCAACGCTGTAGGAGGTGATTTCACCACCACAGTAAAAAAAAAGAGCATATATGCCGAAGCATGGGGGGCAGCAGGGGCGGAGGAGCGATTTTGCTCCTAATGCTGCGTACATACGGTCAAAATTCCGACGGAGGCTTGCCCGTGGAAAAGTCTGACCGTATGTACGCGGCATAACTTTTTTGCGGGTGGATGCCCCCATGCTTCGGCATATATAAATGGTGCATGTATGCCCATCATTAGAAGTGGGTGGATGTAGGGAGGTATTCTAATGGTGGGCATACGCACCGATCAATCTCTTTTTTTCATTCAGTCAACAGGCTGCATGAAAAAAAAGATTACAATACATGTTCAACAAGGACCAGCAACGTACTGGTATGTTGCTGGACTTTGAATGGTTATACCAGAATGATGCCTGCGGGTTTAGGTATCATTTTGGTATCATTCTTTTCAGCCAGCGGTCGGCTTTCATGTAAAAGCAATTATAGCGGCTAATTAGCCTCTTTACAAGCAGTGGGAGGGAATGTCCCCCCCGCATATAAACAGCGCCATTGGGAAATTGGGAAAGCATTTTATCACACTGATCTTGGTGTGGTCAGATGCTTTGAGGGCAGAGGAAAGATCTAGGGTCTAACCCCCCAATTTTTTTCAAAAAAAGAGTACCTGTCACTACCTATTGCTATCATAGGGGATATTTACATTCCCTGAGATAACAATAAGAATGGTAAAAAAAAAATAAAAAAAATGGAAGGAACAGTTTAAAAATAAAATAAAAATGCTAAATAAATAATAATAAAAAAAAAAAAAATAGCACCCCTGCTCTTGCGCAAAGGCGAACGCAAACGTCGGTCTAGCATCATATGTAAACAGCAATTGCACCATGCATGTGAGGTATCACCACGAAGGTCAGATTGAGGGAAGTCATTTTAGCAGTAGACCTCCTCTGTAAATCGAATGTGGCAACCTGTAAAGGCTTTTAATGGCTTTTAAAAATGTATGTAGTTTGTCGCCGCTGCGTGTTTGTGCGCAATTTTAAAGCATGTCGTGTTTTGTATCCATGTACTCGACCTAAGATACTCTTTTTTATCAAACATTTGGGCAATATAGTGGGTTTTAGTGCATTAAAATAAAAAAAGTGTATTTTTTCCCAAAAAAATGTGCAAATACTGTGTGGAAAAAAAAAATGCAACACCCACTATTTTAATCTGTAGGGCCTTTTTTAAAAAAAATAAATATATAATGTTTGGGGGTTCAACGTAATTTTTTTGCAAAAAAAATAAATATGTTTTCATGTAAACAAAAAGTGTCAGTAAGGGCTTTGTCTTCAAGTGGTTAGAAGAGTGGATGATGTGTGACATAAGCTTCCTAATGTTGTGCATAAAATGCCAGGACAGTTCAAAACCCCCCCAAATGACCCAATTTTGGAAAGTAGATACCCCAAGCTATTTGCTGAGAGGCATCTTGAGCCCATTGAATTTTTTTTTTGTTGTTGTCCCAAGCAGTGTTGCCAACCCCCTGAAGTGAAATTTACTGGCAAGGATGCCAAAATTTCTGTACGGCACCAATTTCTTACTGGCAAAAATCATGACAATTACTGGCAGAGTCGCATTTTTTTACTGGCGCTGCAAAAAAGTACCTAAAATTACTGTTTTTACTGCTAAACAGTGCAAATATCAATATTTCAACTATAAACACACAACTAATGCTAATATCAATGTGTTTCAGTTAAACAAAAGTAAAAAAACATATTTCTCAATTCACAAGACTGCGGACATGACACAGGAGGGGTGACAGAGGCTGCGGACATGACACAGGAGGGGTGACAGAGACTGCGGACATGACACAGGAGGGGTGACAGAGGCTGCGGACATGACACAGGAGGGGTGACAGAGGCTGCGGACATGACACAAGAGGGGTGACAGAGGCTGCGGACATGACACAAGAGGGGTGACAGAGGCTGCGGACATGACACAGGAGGGGTGACAGAGGCTGCGGACATGACACAGGAGGGGGACAGAGGCTGTGGACATGACATAGGAGGGGGACAGAGGCTGCGGACATGACACAGGAGGGGTGACAGAGACTGCGGACATGACACAGGAGGGGTGACAGAGACTGCGGACATGACACAGGAGGGGTGACAGAGGCTGCGGACATGACACAGGAGGGGTGACAGAGGCTGCGGACATGATAGGGTCCTCCTTACCCCCTCACAGTGGCCTCCTCCTCTGTCCACCATCATATAACTTCTCCTCCACATCATCAGTATACTATGCTGTGTCCTCCTTCTGTGCCCCTTTCACCTCTCCACAGGTCAGGGCAGCTCTGACATGTGGAGAGGTGAAAAGGGCACGGAAGGAGGACACAGCATACTGATGATGTAGAGGAGAAGTTATATGATGGTGGACAGAGAGAGCACATCAGTCTCTGTCCCTCCCCTGCATGCCATGGCCGCTTCACCCTCCGGGCTCCCGCTCCCAGCGCATTCCATTTCCTCCTCTTACTTTATATCCCCCCCTCCTCCTCACCCCTGCTCGGCCGAGTCCTCTCCTCCTACAGCGTCGGCGACTGTGAGACACTGTAGCCCCGCGAGCACTCCTGAGTCCCGTCCTGGCTGAAACTCTATTCAAAAATGGCGCCGGGCGGCGCCATTACGTTACTGCGCATGCGCCGCTCGGCCGAGCGCATACGAGCTTTCCCGAGTCCGGCCGGCTTCGGAACGGCGCATGCGCCGTTGCATGGTCGGCTCACGGCCATCTTTTTTATGGGCAGCCGATGCCCACAACGGACTTTACGTACACCCAAAAAAGGGGGTTAAATTTACGTGCTGTACGTAAATTAACGTACGGTTGGCAACACTGGTCCCAAGTCATTGAAAAAAATGTACAAAAAGTTGTCACTAAATGATATATTGCTCAAACATGCCATGTTTATATGTGGAATTGCACCCCAAAAAACATTCTGTTGCTTCTCTTGAGTACGGGGATACCACATGTGTGGGAATTTTTGGGAGCCTAGCCGTGTACGGGACCCCAAAAACCAAGCACCGCCTTCAAGCTTTCTAAGGGTGTAAATTTTTTATTTCACTCCTCACTGCCTATCACAGTTTCGGAGGCCATGGAATGTCCAGATGGCACAAAACCCCCCCAAATGAACCCATTTTGGAAAGTAGACACCCCAAGATATTTGCTGAGAGGTATGGTGAGTATTTTGCAGATCTCGCTTTTTGTCACAAAGTTTTGAAATTTGAAAAAAAAATAAAAAAATGTCTTTCTTCATTTTCAAAAACAAATGAGAGCTGTAAAATACTCACCATGCCTCTCAGAAAATAGCTTGGGGTGTCTACTTTCCAAAATGGGGTCATTTGGGGGGGGTTTTGTGCCATCTTGGCATTTTATGGCCTTCAAAACTGTGATAGGTAGTGATAGGTAGTGAGCAGTGAAATCAAAAATTTATGCCCTTAGAAATCTTGAAGACGGTGCTTGGATTTCGGGGTCCCGTACACGGCTAGGCTCCCAAAAAGTCCCACACATGTGGTATCCCCGTACTCAGGAAAAGCAACAGAATGTATTTTGGGGTGCAATTCCACATATAACCATGGCATGTTTGAGCAATATATCATTTAGTGACAACTTTTTGTACATTTTTTTCAATCACTTGGGACAACAAAAAAAAAAATATATCATTTAGTGACAACTTTGTGCAAAAAAAAAAAAAGTTTGTCATATTCCCACAACTTGTGGCAATATATAAAATATTCCATGGACTCAACATGCCTCTCAGAAAATAGCTTGGGTGTCTATTTTCCAAAATGGGGTAATTTGGGTGGGTTTTGTGCTATTTTGGCATTTTATGGCATTCAAAACTGTGATAGGTAGTGAGGAGTGAAATCAAAAATTTGCGCCCTTAGAAATCTTGAAGGCGGTGCTTCGTTTTCGGGGTCCCGTACGCGGCTAGGCTCTCAAAAAGTCCCACACATGTGGTATCCCCGTACTCAGGAGAAGCAGCCAAATGTATTTTGGGGTGCAATTCCACATATAACCATGACATGTGTGAGCAATATATCATTTAGTGACAACTTTTTGTACATTTTCTTTTTTTTTTCTTTTTGTCATTATTCAATCACTTGGGACAAAAAAATAAAATAATCAATGGGCTCAAGATGACTCTCAGCAAATAGCTTAGGGTGTCTACTTTCCAAAATGGGGTCATTTGGGGGGTTTTGTGCCATCTTGGCATTTTATGGCCTTTAAAACTGTAATAGGTAGTGATAGGTAGTGAGGAGTGAAATCAAAAATTTATGCCCTTAGAAATCTTGAAGGCGGTGCTTGGTTTTTGGGGTCCCGTACGTGGCTAGGCTCCCAAAAAGTCTCACACATGTGGTATCCCCGTACTCAGGAGAAGCGGCAGAATGTATTTTGGGGTGTAATTTCACATATGCCCATGGCATGTGTGAGCAATATATCATTTAGTGACAACTTTGTGCAAAAAAAAAAAGTTTGTCATATTCCCGCAACTTGTGGCAAAATATGAAATATTCCATAGACTCAAAATGCCTCTCAGCAAATAGCTTTGGCTGTCTACTTTCCAAAATGGGGTCATTTGGGGGGGGGGGGGGTTGTGCTATTTTGGCATTTTATGGCCTCCGAAACTGTGATAGGTAGTGAGGAGTGAAATCCAGAATTTACAACCTTAGAAATCCTGAAGGCGGTGATTGGTTTTTGGGGTCCCGTAAGCGGCTAGGCTCCCAAAAGGTCCCACACATGTGGTATCCCCGTACTCAGGAGAAGCAGAAAAATGTATTCTGGGGTG
The DNA here is from genome assembly GCA_029206835.1 of Rana muscosa. Lineage (NCBI taxonomy): Eukaryota > Metazoa > Chordata > Amphibia > Anura > Ranidae > Rana > Rana muscosa. The sequence continues at coordinate 1,222,797,445 of CM055122.1, forward strand.
CAATTCCACATATAACCATGGCATGTGTGAGCAATATATAATTTAGTGACAATTTTTTGTATTTTTTTTTTGTCATTATTCAATCACTTGGGAAAAAAAAAAATATTCAATGGGCTCAACATGCCTCTCAGCAATTTCCTTGGGGTGCCTACTTTCCAAAATGGGGTCATTTGGGGGTTTTTTGTACTGCCCTGCCATTTTAGCACCTCAAGAATTGAGATAGGCAGTCATAAATTAAAAGCTGTGTAAATTCCAGAAAATGTACCCTAGTTTGTAGACGCTATAACTTTTGCGCAAACCAATAAATATACGCTTATTGACCTTTTTTTTACTAAAGACATGTGGCTGAATACATTTTGGCCTAAATGTATGACTAAAATTTTGTTTATTTGATTTTTCTTAGACATTGCATGTCTGCACAATTTCCAGTTAAAGCAGTGCAGTGCCAAATTGTGAAAACACCTCTGGTCATTAAGCTGCGTAATGGTCCGGTCCTTAAGTGGTTAAAATCACTGCTCCCGAAAAAACAACCGTTTTAAAAGATTATTTTTACATTGATACATGCCCCCTCGGGCAGGACCCGGGTCCCCAAACCCTTTTTAGGACAATAACATGCATATTAGGCGTTATAATTAGCACTTTAGATTTCAAACGTTCGCGTCCATTGTATTTAATAGGGTTCTAAAGTTTGCGCGAACGTTCGGTCCGTTCAAAGGTTCTGGTGCAAACCGAACGGGGGGTGTTCGGCTCATCCCTACAGGTAAGCTTTAGGTGAACTCTATGCAAAGCACACAGTACACTAAGTGAAACACTGCAGCTAGCACAATCACCTGCCTGCCTGTCACAGTATAGAGAATAACAGGAACGGATCTAGCTAAACTAAATACAGTGTATAAATATATATACAACACCTAGGATGAATATATATCCTCTACACACTGTAACTGCAGCCAACTGACTTGCCTGCCTGCTCTATCTAACTCAATATAAATGACGCTGTCTCTCTTTCTCTCTCTGTAAGCTCTCTCTTTAACCACCGCAACACACTACACAAGGCCGCCACGGAAGTGGCTTTTTATAGGGTGGGGCGTGTACTAAACCCCCTGACACATAATTGGTCAAAGCCACCCTGGCTTTGGCCAATTATGGCTCTCCGTTTTTTGCGTGCTGTGATTGGCCTAAGCATGCGGGTCATAGTGCATGCTTGACCAATCATCAGCCAGCAGTGCACTGCGATGCCGCTGTGAATTTTGGGCCCGAAACGCGCCACTCGAATTTGGCGCGAACGGCCCATAATGTTTGCAATTCGGCAAACAGCCGAACAGCCGATGTTCGAGTCGAACATGGGTTTGATTTGAACACAAAGCTCATCCCTACAAACTAGTAAAGACTCCAAACAGACACTTGTCAATAGAATTTAACGATACATTTCTAGAAAGTAAAATTGGTTATAGTTTTAACAATATCTCTGCTTCTTGCCAGTTTGGGTATCGGGACAACTATGTAGCCCACAAGTGTGTTTCAACTTTCGTTTGGTACTTATGCGGATCTACAGCTTATAAGGTAATTCTCCCTAATGCAAGAGGTTCATGCGTGCAGGTGAAACTCATCCCAGCATCTTATGTCGCGGCCGATCATGATGGCGCAAGAGAAGGGAAGAATGGCAGGGACAGCTAGGAGGGAATTGTTCACCAACCCGACCAGGTCTGGGCAAGGTTTCCTGCATGTAGAAGGTGGGGGCTTGAGCTTATGATACGATTGAACAATTTTTCATCCATTGTGGATGGGATGTTCATTTAAACTGTTGAAGCCACAAGGAAGATCCCACAGGAACAACGGCAGACCAGACCTTTCTATTTAATGATAGCCCATATGGATAAGTTTAGATCCCAGCAGGGCAAAGCCAGAGCTATAGCTAGTGAAGGTTGGAATCCTTTTAAGCATCTGGGAATCTTTGGGGATTTTTTATTTTGCAGCGGATAATAGTTGAAGGAAGTAGGGGTATATATACTCATGTTGTTTTTGTTTCTATTACTTCTGTATGCCGTGATGAGGTGTTGAATGATTGGACGAGAGAACAAAGCCCAAGCAGAGGACGATGCCCCCAAGCCCAACTCAAGTACTTTCTGTGTGCATGATTAACACATGGCGGGATGCGTAGCGTACACTTGCAGATAATCTCCCATCAGCAGGAACGGTATTATAATCCGGGTATGCATTGTTCTCTGAACAACGCAGAATAAGGATTCATGCCAATGGTAAAACGGGAGCTTTTGAATTGTTATGGTCAGGGTTAGCGTCCATGTTAAAAAAATAAACACACTGTCCCTGCCCAGACACGCCCATAAGACTCCCCTAGCCATTATTCATTAGCTGTTGTATAAACCTATCCTGTTGGAAGGATTTCCTGTGTTGACATTCATATCCTGTGAGGTCAGATCCTGTGAGGTAATTTCCCATGGAGGAAGCGATTGGCTGTTGGGTCCATCACTTCCTGTTTGTCATTGTTTTTGTTGAGTTTGAATGAAAACCAAGTGCTGTGCTGGGTTGAGCCCAGAAGAGTCATGCGATAGTATGAGGACGTAAGCTGTGGTCATGTCTGTTTACTTGGGGATATGCAGGAAATAGAGTGATCGGTAAGATGCATTATACCATTAGACGAAATGGGTGCTTATTATCACAGGAGATATGGATTACGCGTAGCGTATAGCCATATTTCGCTGACAGAGGGGGATGTAGGAAGTGGGGGGCTAGTGAAAGAGGGGGAGAGGGGGATGTAGGACGTGGGGGGGTAGTGAGAGAGGGGGGAGAGGGGGGTGTAGGAAGTGGGAGTAGTGAGAGAGAGGGGAGAGGGGGATGTAGGAAGTGGGGGGGTAGTGAGAGAGGGGGGTGTAGGAAGTGGGGAGAGTGAGAGAAGGGAGAGGGGGGGTGTAGGAAGTGGGGGTAGTGAGAGAGGAGGAGAGGGGATGTAGGAAGTGGGGGGGGTAGTGAGAGAGGGGGATGTAGGAAGAGGGGGGTAGTGAGAGGGGGATGTAGTAAGTGGGGTGGGTAGTGAGAGAGGGGGAGAGGGGGGAGAGGGGGTGTAGGAAGTGGGAGGTTTTTCTCTATATATCCTACTGATATTGCCCCCACCCCACCACTATTCTTCACAAACTCTCTAAAAACTCTTTCTCCACTTATTACGGTTCTCCCCCACCCGGCGCACTCAGGCTACCCCAACCTACAGCTCCGACCACCGCTACTACGCAATCTTCCCAGATCCTCACACACGGTCAAGCATAACGGACGTGGTAACAGGACCCCTAACCTCACCGCTTCACAGAGCAATCCACACACATGGTCAAGCGTAACGGACGTGTGTGACAGGAGCTCTGACCTCACCGCTTCACAGAGCAATCCACACACATGGTCTAGGGTAATGGGCATGTGTGACAGGAGCTCTGTCCTCACCGCTTCACAGAGCAATCCACACACACGGTCAAGCGTAACGGACGTGTGTGGCAGGAGCTCTGGCCATCCAGGACCCGCCCTGGACAACTCCGTTTCGCTCCCCCAACAAACGTAAACCTGATGACCTGGGGCTTCCCCTGGACCCCACTCTCCCCTAGCTCATATCACCCAGCTCACCATCACGTTGCTCGCAGCCGCTGACTGCCACCTGCCGCCATCTGGGCGCCCGCCTCTAGACTGCTAGACCTGAAGGACAGACAGGGGCTGCGGCCTAACTCCGACTATCCCATCACCCTCTCCCCGTTTCTCTCTCCAGTGGGCCTGTGTGCCGACCTGGTAAGTACACTGAGGCACCTCCAACCAATAGGAAGTTGATCCAGGGTTTACCTGATCGCCTCTCGGGGGGTCAGGAAGGAATTTTTCCCCTGCTGTAGCAATTGGCCTTGACTCGGCTGGGGTTTTTCGCCTTCCTCTGGACTAGCTAGGTCATTGGGCCCCATTCACCATCCCACCACCTTTTTCTTCCCATCATGTGCAACTTTAAATACTCAGCGGACACCCTCCACAGGCTAAGGAATACTGCCTCAACATTACCAACCTCCACCCAAAAAATACTACGAAAAGAACAACTGCTAAGGATCAATCGACAATCGACTATCAAAAACACAAAAACACCACTTCAACTACAACATTTATCATGTGCCCTGATCAACACCAGATCGGCAGTCAAGCACAGACAGGAAATTCACGACTTCATCACGCAAAACGACATAGATTTCCTCTTTATCACGGAAAGCTGGCTAACACCAGACTGTAACACCATCCTAACAGAATTAGTACCTGAGAACTACTGCATCCTAACCGAGCACAGAATAGGACAAAGAGGAGGAGGCCTAGCAGTGATATTCAAATCTCACCTCTCCATCATCAAACCAACTCTACAGAACTCATTGCCGTTCATGGAGACACTCACTCTGCAACTCCAAACAACACCCCAGGACACCATTCACATATTGCTACGCTACAGACCGCCAGGACCAAAGACAAATCTCCTCACACCCTTTACCGGATTCATCTCGACATACACTTTAAAAACCAAAAACTTCTTATTACTCGGGGACTTCAACCTCTGGGCTAACTCCACTCAGGACCCCATCTCCACCTCCTGCATCAACCAATTGGAAGAATTAGGTCTGCAGCAATTGATAAATGCCCCCACGCATGGATCGGGTCACATTCTTGACCTCATCTTCAAACAAAATCTGGACATCAACACACTGGACAACATGCCGTTACCATGGACGGACCACCACGCTATCAAATTTAAAATTACCACCAACACCATATCCCAAAAACCGGAACACTCAATAACAACATACTGGACAAGATCTCAGAAGAAACTACACTCGGAACTCTTCAAAACTACTCTATCAAAAAAAATAGGAACGCAAAATCACAACCACTCAACGGAACAAACACTCAACTCCTTAAACAAAGCATTACTACAAACAACAGACACAGTCACTCCGAGACGCAGAGCACTCATTCGCAAAAACAACTCGGGCTGGTTTAATGACACTCTTACTCTACTGAAGAAAGAATGCAGAAGAGCTGAAGGAGCCTGGAGAAGAAACCCAACTAAGGAAAACCACATTAATTACAAAGCACTCACTAAGAAATATCACAAAGCAATTTTCAAAGCAAAAAAGGAACATTTCTCTAACACCATCAAAAAAGCCAAAACCGACAACGTGAACTCTTCAAACTAGTTACTCAGACTATGAACCCTACCTGCCTAGAACCTCCAGCAAACGAAACCCAAGAGTTCTGCAATGAGCTATCGGATTTTTTTATCGACAAAATCGAAAACAGTCGGGAAAAAATTCAACAGAAAAAAACAACCAACCCTGCTCTGCCAAAGCAAATAGAGGAAATCAATACGAACATTATACAATTGACAAAATTTTTGCTGGTCCCGATCACCATCGACTCCACCAAAAATATAATCAGAAGCCTCAGAGACAGCACATCTCCAAATGACATAATCTCTACAAAACTCCTGAAAGAATGTACTGACATTTTAGCACCCACCATAACACACCTCGTAAATCAATCTTTCAAAGAAGGGATTGTTCTGATCTCTCTCAAGCAAGGCATAATCAAACCCCTCCTAAAGAAACCCAACCTCGACCCCAAAGACCCAAACTACCGCAGACAGGTAACAAGCCTCAACACCATCTCCAAGATTATGGAGAAAGCAGTAGTACAACAGCTACAACTCCATTTGGACACTTACAAACTCCTGGATCCATTACAATCAGGTTTCTGCCCAGGCCATGGCACAGAAACAGCACTTCTTAAAATATGGGATGACACCCTCAAAGCAGCAGATGACGGAGAATCATGTTTCCTGGTGCTGCTGGACCTCAGTGCAGCGTTCGACACAGTAGACCACAAAACGCTACTCATTCGCCTTAAAGAAGTAGCAGGAGTCGCAGACCCTGACCTACCCTGGTTCGCATCCTTCCTAGATAATCGTTCCCAGACAGTGAAACTAGGAGCCTTCACCTCTGAATCTCACGCAATTACTTGCAGAGTCCCTCAAGGATCACCCCTGTCACCCGTGCTCTTTAACATCTACCTCTGCCCACTCCTCAAAATCATCAGCAAACAGGACATGTGTTACCACTCATACGCTGACGACACCCAACTCTACATTCGTATCACTGGGAAAAAAGACCAATATCACGGATTGGAAAACTGCCTCACAGTGATCGATGATTGGATGACTGAGAATTCCCTCAAACTCAACGGATCCAAAACAGAACTCCTTCTCCTCCACGCAAACCGAAAGACAAAAACTAAGACTCCTTGGACACTCCCCACCATCCTTGGACAGACCATTACCCCAAGTACCAAAGTCAAAAGTCTCGGAGTCATCTTTGACTCGGAGATGTCGATGGATGCACAAATTGGATCAATAGTCAGCGGATCTCACCATCTCCTCCGCCAGCTACGTAGACTCACCCCCTTCATCCCAGAAGAGGATACAGCAGTAGTAGTTGGAACAATTATCAACTCCCGACTCGATTACGCAAACGCCCTCTACCTCGGACTACCCAAATACCAGATTTTGCGCCTACAAGTCGTCCAGAACACGGCTGCCAGGTTGGTAACGGGAAAAAAAACCTTGGGAATCCATCACCCCATCACTGAGGACCCTTCATTGGCTAACCGTAAAGGATCGAATCACATTCAAGACCCTCTGTCTCACCCACAAGTGCACACAGGGAAACGCTATACAATATCTATGCGAGAAGATAAAACACTACACCCCCAATCGCACTCTCCGATCAACCAACCAAAACCTCCTTCACATCCCCAAGTCCCGCTACAAATCAAAGGGAGAACGAAGATGTGCAGTCCAAGGACCACGGCTATGGAACGCTCTACCCACGGATATCCGCATGTAAGAAAACCATCGAGCCTTCAGGAAAAAACTTAAGACCCACCTATTCTGATGGATCAGGACGTCACTGGATGCAAGCGTCTTGAGGCGATTTAGTTTGCAGTTGTAGCGCTATACAAGTTATTCACTCACTCACTCAGAGAGGGAGGAGAGGGGAATGTAGGAAGTGGGGGGGGTAGTGAGAGAGGGGAGAGGGGGATGTAGGAAGTGGGGGTAGTGAGAGAGGGGGAAGAGAGGGGTGTAGGAAGTGGGGGTTAGTGAGAGAGGGGGAGAGGGGGATGTAGGAAGTGGGGTGGTAGTGAAAGAGGGGGAGAGGGGGATGTAGAAAGTGGGGTGGTAGTGAAAGAGGGGGAGAGGGGATGTAGAAAGTTGGGGGTAGTGAGAGAGGGGGGAGCCCAGGATGTAGGAAGTGGGGGGTGGTGATAGAGTGGGAGGGGGTGTAGGAAGTTGGGGGGTAGTGAGAGAGGGTGGTGTAGGAAGTGGGGTAGTGAGAGAGGGGGAGGGGGGTGTAGAAAATGGGGGTTAGTGAGAGGAGGGGGAGGGGGGTGTAGGAAGTGGGGTGAAGTGAGAGAGGGGGAGGGAGAAGGAGAGGGGGGTTGATCAGTATGTCTGCCATGTACCACCATTATACTGTATAAAGTACAGTACATCCCCCACCCACATACACAGATCTCCTCTCAGAGTGGTCTCTCCCCTGTCCGTGTAGAAGGCAGGCTGTCACACTCCGGTTCTCAGCTGCTCCCCGGTCCCTCCTCCCACCGTCACAGCCAATAACACTTACCCAGTCCAGTAAGTGTCCTCCTCTGGGCTTTCTCTGCTCTCAGGACCAGGAGCCTGTTGACGCCATCCTTCCCGCGGCCGAATCCATCCTGCCCCGTCCACCCAGGAGCCTCTCATAGGTCCCCCTTCTGGCCCCGGCACTCAGGCACTCAGCCCGAGAGCCTGAATAGTCAGTCCACCCCTGGGGGCAGGCCTTGCAGCGTCACCGAGCAACCACGGCCAGTGCTAAATGGCGCTCGCTCGGCATTGCCTCGCCCCCCAGGAGTATGAAGACGATGATAGAAGGGAGAGGAGTGAATGCATGTGTGACGGACTGGGGTTTATATGGTCACAAAACAGACACCCCAAAGCAAAGTACATATTCATTTATTTTATTTTATTTCTAGCAAAGAAATACCTTCCTGCTATTCTATCAAGAACCAGTAGATGGCAGAGAAGGTACACAAACAGAGTTTATATAAGGCCACCCACCATGTGACTGGAGTCAAACTATCTCCAGCCATGAAACCCAGTGGTCTTGTCTCATGCTGCTTGTGTGATTCTTTGCAGGTATGTACTCTAAATTGTTCCTAATCTGCATTAAAGTATAATAGAAAGATTCTTAAACATCTGGAGCAGATGCAGGGAAAGTTCCAGCAGACTGTATTCTATAGTTTTACTGATATTAGAAGTTTACAACAGCATGTGTGAGAAACAAGTGAAAAGGACATGAAAATACTGCATTAGTCAGAATAAATGTCTATTAGAAGCACTAAACCGTTCTAAATAAGAATATTGAAACCTGGTTTATACAAGTTCCATAAAGTTAGAAAAGCACATGTTGAAAACTGATATTCTAATGAGTATTTGCCTATATGTAAAGCCTATGCATTGCTTCATGTGCACCATCTAGTGGTTAAAAAAGAGAACTACCGAAATAATGTTTGTATTAAAGCAGTATTGCACAGTTAAAGTGTACATCATCATCTATAACACGGAATAACAGGAATATATATGTTATTAAAATATAACAATGTTTTTTGTGTAACTACGGTTTAAAATACTTCAGTTAAAATCTGTATTATATATTGTTATAGTTATAAACATGTGATTATAAAAATGTAAAAGATGTATTGTTATGTAAAAGTCAAACAATTTCCAGCCATAAAACCCAGTGGTCTTGTCTCATGCTGTTTGTGTGATTCTTTGCAGTCCACGCCAAGCTGATCACCTTATCTCATCACGTCTACAATTATCGGCTCTCTTAATTCACATTTTGAGGCCGGTAACATTTTGGGGGCTCGTGTGCCGGGATTCGTTGTGTTACCAGTGAGAGGGAAGCGCGAGACAAGCGTGAGCCTACTACAGAGCTACAAGGAGAGTCGTGAGTGTCGTTTGCCTTGTGAGTGCAAGTCTTCAGAGTGCAACAGATATGGCGTTTCCTCGTCATGCGCTGATGTGGGATATCTGGAAACAACTTCATCTGCTTCGTGAAGAACAGCTGCATAGCCTCGCTATTACACTGGAAGATGAAAGAGATGTGGACGTTCCATCAGTGACTGGTACCAATGAAATGGAACTCGTTGAATTTATTGTAGACTAGACATGTGCACACTGAAATATTTCGTTTCGGAATTTCGTTTTCGTCCAAAAAATAAATTTATTTAGTTACTCCCGAAATTCGTTTTTATTTATTTCGTTTTTCGTTAAAAATTGCATTCGTCCGAAAATCTGAATTAATTAAGGTTGAATCTGTCATTGAAGGCTTATGGTGTCTGTCGAATGTTCAAAGAAGATTCGACGGAGCAGCGAAACTGTACGACTCTGCAATCATACATTTCCGGTCGAATGTTCCGCCCACAAGCAGTGATCTTTTCTCTCTATGTCGAATCTTTTCTCTCTATAATGTCGAATCTTTTCTCTCCTATGTCGAATCTTTTCTCTCTATAATGTCAAATCTTTTCTCTCCTATGTCAAATCTTTTCTCTCCTATGTCGAATCTTTCCTCTCCTATGTCGAATCTTTCCTCTCCTATGTCGAATCTTTCTCTCCTATGTCGAATCTTTTCTCTCTATAATGTCGAATCTTTTCTCTCCTATGTAGAATAATCTTGGACTAATAGAGTTAAGGTTAGGCACATTCGACCACAGGTTCGATAGACACAGATTGTTATTGTCAGCGTCACGTCGAATCTCCTATCTATATCGAACTGTTGTAGCAACGAAAACGAAAATAAAGCATTTGTTTATGTCGGATCTTTCGGTTTTCGGATTCTGTGCTTTCGTTTTTGTTTGTTAAAACGATAACGAAAATAGCTGAAATTCGGACGAAAATGCATTCGGACGAAAACGAATGCACATGTCTATTGTAGACTACATGAGAAGCGATCAGCTGGAGAAGTTAGAAGATCAAGGCATGTCTTACCTACTCATCATCCAAGACAAGATCAATGAACTAAAACTTAACAAGGAAAGTACACCAACTGTGGACATTGCAACCGCTGCAAAAAAATTAAGTAGTGGGACTGCAAGGACTGAACAGGTATCGGAGGTGGTGAGATTAAGTGACGTTGTTGCTTTATTGCCACGTAGAAAATTCAAAATGCATGGTGGTGTAATTTCAGATCATGGTTCGGACATGAGTTACAGTAGCGCGTGCAGACAAATTGACGAGGGTCTAACAGAAAAATTCCCTGAATCTGAAATTATACGCACAGTGTTGAGAATAATCAAACCTGGTCATTTTAAAGATATGTTGACTGACAAAGATGATCTTACTGTTGCTGAATTGAAAAGGTTTTTGAAGTCACATATGAGTGAACGAAGTGGTAATGAGTTATTTCAGGACCTTAGCAATGCTATCCAGCAAGAAAGAGAAACAGCACAAGAATTTGTTTACAGGCTAGTGGGGTTAAAACAAAAAGTTCTGTCCACATCACAACATGATAGGCGAGAGCTTAACTATGACAAAAAACTGGTGCAAGGCATATTCCTTCATACACTGTATCAGGGACTAAACGAAAAAAACTCTAATGTTAGACGAGATATCAAGCCTTACGTGTCTGATTTGACAGTAACGGATGACTTTATCATAGAGCAGGTCACCAGATCAGTTGATGAGGAAACAGAAAGACAGAGGCGCTTAACCACTTCCCGCCCCGTCAATAGCAGATTGACGTCCGGGAAGTGGTTGTGTTATCCACATTTGGACGTCATATGACGTCTTGCGGGATAACAGCCGCCACGTGCCCAGGGGGGCGCACATCGCGGCGATTGGTGGAGCGGTGGGTCACTCTGACCCACCGCTACACTGATCTCGGTAAAAAGCCTCCGGCGGAGGCTTTTTACCACGTGATCAGCCGTGTCCAATCACGGCTGATCACAATGTAAACAGGAAGAGCCGTTGATCGGCTCTTCCTCACTCGCGTCTGACAGACGCGAGTAGAGGAGAGCCGATCGGCGGCTCTCCTGACAGGGGGGGTTTGCGCTGATTGTTTATCAGCGCAGCCCCCCCTCGGATACCCACACTGGACCACCAGGGAAGCCCCCCAGGACCACCAGGGAACCCCAATCATGTGGATGGCCAGGTAAGTCCCCCATGGCCATCCACATGCACAAAGAGAGAAAAAATATATGCCAATCAGTGCCCACAAATGGGCACTGATTGGCACCATCATGGCGCAAAAAAAATGCATGATGCCCAGCAATGCCAGCCACCAGTCATCAGTGCCACCTACCAGTGTCCATTAGTGCCACCTATCAGTGCCCATCCGTGCCCATCTGTGCCCATAAGTGCCCGCCTATCAGTGCCTGTCCATGCCACCTATCAGTGCCACCCATAAGTATCCATCAGTGCTGCCTATAAGTGCCCATCAGTGTCGCCTATGAGTGCCCATCAGTGCCGCCTATGAGTGCCCATCAGTGCCGCATACCAGTGCCACATATCAGCGCCCATCAGTGCCGCCTATCAGTGCCCATCAGTGCCGCCTATCAGTGCCGCCTATCAGTGCCCATCATCAGTGCCACCTCATCGGTGCCACCTCATTGGTGCCACCTCATCGGTGCCCATCAGTGTCGCCTTATCAGTGCCCGTTAGTGCCGCCTTATCAGTGCCCGTCATTGAAGTAGAAAAGGTACTTATTTACAAAAATAAATAAACAGAAACAAAGAAAAACTTTGTTTTTTTCAAAATTTTCACTCTTTTTTATTTGTTATGTAAAAAATAAAAATCGCAGAGGCGATCAAATACCATCGAAAGAAAGCTCTATTTGTGGGAACAAAATGATAAAAAAATTGTTTGGGTACAGTGTTGCATGACCGCGCAATTGTCATTCAAATTGCGACAGCGCTGAAAGCTCAAAATTGGCTTGGGCAGGAAGCTGTATAAGTGCATGGTATTGAAGTGGTTAAAAAGTGCACCTAAACATAAACCTCTTACTGTTCATTCATCACAGACACCAGGTAATAGTGAAAAAGACACCTTGCAAAAGAGAGTTGAGGAAGATGCTAGAGCAAATCACACTGCATTAACGGAACTAACAACACAGGTTTCTGCTCTCACAAAGAACCTGGAAAAGATGATGAAGCAAACTCCTGTTGTTGGAAACCAAAGGACTAAGCCACTAACCAATGTTCAAGTTCCAGATACAGCTCACTGCAAACCCAGGTGTGATGATTGCATTAAACGAGAGAGTCAGAACTGCTACCACTGTTTCTACTGTGGTTGGACAGGACACAGAGCGGTTGATTGCTTGAAGAAAAGAAGGCAGTCGGGAAATGACAGACGGTCACTGGGAAGGGACAACCAGTGACCACCTCAAATGATCTGTCCCGTGCGAAGGTAAACATGGTATTCACCCACCGGTCAACTAGAACACTCCCAAAAGAGAAGGGATTCTCCAAACAACACGTAGCACAATTAATTGGAGGAAAATGCCTACTGTCATGCCAGATGAATGGTGTTCCGGTTGACATGTTGATGGACACAGGATGCATTCCTAACCTGAAATTAAGGATAAATCTGAAAGATGAAACTCCTGTCCAGAAACGCTACAATTCGATACCGAAAACCCTATACAAGGAAGTGAAAGAATATATCCAAAACCTTCTTGACCGAGGTTGGGTAACAAAATCTTCTTCTGCATACTCATCACCGGTTGTCTGTGTTCGAAAGAAGGACAGTAGCCTACGACTATGTGTTGACTTTAGGGAGTTAAACCGAAAGACTATCCCAGATAGACATCTACTACCCAGAATACAAGATCTGCTGGATAGCTTAGGAGGATTTACATGGTTCTCAATCCTGGACCAGGGTAGTGCGTATCATCAAGGCTTTGTGCATGAAGACTCCAGACATCTGACGGCTTTTAGCACCCCCTGGGGACTCCTGGAGTGGAATCGTATTCCGTTTGGATTAACTAATGCCCCAGCAGCTTTTCAGAGATGCATGGAAAATGTACTAGAGGGCATCAGAGACAAATGTTGTTCTCCATACCTGGATGATGTACTTTGCTACTCCAAAACTTTTCAGGAGCATGTCAATGATATTAGGCAAGTGCTTAGTCGAATGCGCGAGCATGGTATCAAACTTAGACCGAAGAAGTGTGAACTCTTTAAACGACAGATACGATACCTTGGACGAATGGTGTCAGAAGAAGGCATAAAAATTGACCCAAAAGATCTTGAAGCGGTATTACATTTGAAAAGGAAAGAACCAAAAACAGTGGGAGGAGTCAGATCTTTGTTAGGATTCCTGAGCTACTACAGGTCCTTCATTCAAGATTTCTCTCGTCTTGCTAAACCACTGTATGAACTTTTGCAGAACACTGAGAAAGAATCTGCTACATCCATTACCAAAAACAATCAAGGGAAACCTACGAAGAAAAATGGGAACAAAACACAAGTGCCATCTAAAACATTGATTCAATGGACACCCAAACATCAAGCTGTAGTATCCAGACTGGTGGACATGCTAACCAATCCACGAATACTAGCATACCCTGATTTTGACCTACCCTTCGTATTACACACTGATGCTTCCAATGAAGGCCTAGGTGCTGTAATGTACCAACGACAAGGAGAAAAACTTTGTGTTATCGGGTTTGGCTCCAGAACATTAACTCCAGCAGAGCGCAATTACCATCTTCACTCTGGTAAACTTGAGTTTTTAGCTCTCAAGTGGGCAGTCTGTGACAAATTCAGAGATTACTTGTACTACGCTCCAACATTCACAGTCTACACAGACAACAACCCATTGACATATGTATTGAGTACTGCCAGACTGAATGCTGTGGGTCATCGCTGGGTTGGCGAGTTGGCCGATTTCCACTTCGATATCAAGTACAGGCCAGGTAAACAGAATGCAGATGCGGATACACTGTCACGATTTCCGGTGGAACTCACAAAGAATCTGAGTGAGTACACAGAGCTTGTACCATCTGAGGTTGTGTCAGCTATGTGGCAAGGGAGCAAAGCTCTCGACAAAGAAGAGGCACTATGGGTGGCTTCATTGACTTTTCACTCAGAAAGTGATGGGGCCGAAGAATTGCTGAAAGGACAGACAATCTGCCCAATGACTCAGGAGAATATCAGAGCATTACAACAAGACGATACCAACATTAGAGAAGTTGTCTGGCTTAAGGAGAATGACTGGATTCCAAACCACAAAGAAAAGGAGAGTATGACCAGTAAAACAAGACGTTTGATACATGAATGGAACAAACTCAGAGTTGATGAAGGAATCCTCTACCAACACGCTGGAACACGAAAACAGCTAGTCCTACCAGAAAAGCTAAAACCATTGGTCTTAAAAAATCTTCATGATGACATGGGTCACATTGGTACTGACAAGGTAACCCACCTAGCACGTGAACGATTTTACTGGCCATTTATGCAAAGAGACATTGATGAGTATGTGCTGAAGAAGTGCAACTGCATCAAACAAAAGCGTCCAAATATCACCGAAAGAGCACCTATGGGTTCGATTACTACCAGTTCACCCTTGGAGTTAGTATCCATTGATTATCTTCACTTGGAAAAAAGCAAAGGAGGATATGAGTATATACTTGTAATAGTTGACCACTTCACACGCTTTGCACAAGCGTATCCCACTAAGAACAAATCTGGAAAAACGGCGGCAGAAAAGATCTTTCAAGATTTCATACCACGTTTTGGCTATCCAGAGAAACTCCACCATGACCAAGGAAGAGAATTTGAAAACAACTTGTTTCAGACATTGCAACGATTGGCAGGGATTTCTCATTCAAGAACTACTCCGTACCATCCACAGGGTAACCCAGTGGAGAGACTGAACCGTACTTTGTTACAGATGCTTCGCACCTTAGAGGAAGAGAAAAAGTCAGATTGGAAAGAATATCTTCCACATATGGTTCATGCATACAATTGCACCAGGCATGAAGCCACAGGATACTCACCATTCTTTCTATTGTATGGAAGATCTCCTCGTTTGCCTATTGACCTAATGCTCAACCTAAATTTGGAAAAGGAATCAGAAAGTCAACCAACATTTACTCAAAAATTGGCATCCAGAATGCAAGAAGCTTACAGAATCGCATCCGAGAATAGCCAAAAATCATCTGCTAAAGGGAAGAAGTACTATGACAAGAAGATAAAAGGAGCACCTCTTCAACCGGGTGATAGGGTCTTAGTACAAAATCTCTCTGAAAGAGGAGGACCTGGTAAACTTCGTTCATACTGGGAAGAATCAGTACACAAAGTGGTAGAAAGAATCAAAGATGGGCCTGTGTACAAAATTCAGCCTGAAAGTGGTAAAAAGACTATTCGAGTGCTGCACAGAAATCTTTTACTACCAGTAAATGACCTACCAATTGAAGGACACATTCCAAGAGTACCAATTAAACAAAGACAATCAAGTAACAGAAAGGAGACCAGAATGGATCTGGACCAAGAGGAGGAATGTTCAGATGAAGAAAGATGGTATTATCCTTATATACCAGAGACTACAGAAAGTCATGATCGTGTTGTGTCTCAACAAAATTCTCAAAACGTACAGAAAATCCCTTTAAGAGTTTCTGCTGAAGAGTTCTATCCTACAACTACCACACCCAATCTTGAACAAGAACTAAATGATGGAACATTAGTTGGCGACCAAATCTGGGCTACAGAAATGGTGAGACTAGACACTGCAGAATTACCCTCATTAAGTCAAGACTTACCTGTGAGCCAAGATATGCAAATGAAGAATGATGTTGATGGAGATGACTCAACTCCTGTCAGAAGATCTACCAGACAAGCTAAGCCTAAAGAGATCTTTACATATGACACACTAGGTCAGCCAAGATACATACCAAGTCAGATTCACACCGTACAAACTCCTACAATGCTAGCTACTCCCATGATATGCCAGGTAGTTAACATAGCTCCTTGGTGGCAACAAGTACCTATCTGGGTTACTTAAATCTTTAAACAGTGTTCAGAGAACAATTGAGTTTAATGTCGGGAGCCATTAACTGAAGGAGGGGAGAGTGTGACGGACTGGGGTTTATATGGTCACAAAACAGACACCCCAAAGCAAAGTACATATTCATTTATTTTATTTTATTTCTAGCAAAGAAATACCTTCCTGCTATTCTATCAAGAACCAGTAGATGGCAGAGAAGGTACACAAACAGAGTTTATATAAGGCCACCCACCATGTGACTGGAGTCAAACTATCTCCAGCCATAAAACCCAGTGGTCTTGTCTCATGCTGTTTGTGTGATTCTTTGCAGGTATGTACTCTAAATTGTTCCTAATTTGCATTAAAGTATAATAGAAAGATTCTTAAACATCTGGAGCAGATGCAGGGAAAGTTCCAGCAGACTGTATTCTATAGTTTTACTGATATTAGAAGTTTAGAACAGCATGTGTAAGAAACAACTGAAAAGGACATGAAAATACTGCATTAGTCAGAATAAATGTCTATTAGAAGCACTAAACCGTTCTAAATAGGAATATTGAAACCTGGTTTATACAAGTTCCATAAAGTTAGAAAAGCACATGTTGAAAACTGATATTCTAATGAGTATTTGCCTATATGTAAAGCCTATGCATTGCTTCATGTGCACCATCTAGTGGTTAACAAAGAGAACTACCGAAATAATGTTTGTATTAAAGCAGTATTGCACAGTTAAAGTGTACATCATCATCTATAACACGGAATACCAGGAATATATATGTTATTAAAATATAACAATGTTTTTTGTGTAACTACGGTTTAAAATACTTCAGTTAAAATCTGTATTATATATTGTTATTGTTATAAACATGTGATTATAAAAATGTAAAAGATGTATTGTTATGTAAAAGTCAAACAATTTCCAGCCATAAAACCCAGTGGTCTTGTCTCATGCTGTTTGTGTGATTCTTTGCAGTCCACGCCAAGCTGATCACCTTATCTCATCACGTCTACAATTATCGGCTCTCTTAATTCACATTTTGAGGCCGGTAACACATGGTTTCAACATGGTATCAAATTTAAAACATGCGGCCCGACGGCCAGGCGGCCCACCGGGAAAATGCCCGGTATGCCCAATGGCCAGTCCGGGCCTGGCGGTGATTGGATTTCGGGGTCCTGTATGCGGCTAGGCTCCCAAAAAGTCTCACACATGTGGTATCCCCATACTCAGGAGAAGCAGCAGAATGTATTTTGGGGTGTAATATCACATATACCCATGTCATGTGTGAGCAATATATAATTTGGTGACAACTTTGTGTAAAAAAATAAAAATAAAAATAAATATTACATTTTCCAGAAACATTTGGCAAAAAAACAAACAAAAAAAAACATGGACTGAACATGCCTATCAGCAAATAGCTTGGGGTGTCTGCTTTTCAAAAAAGGGTCATGGAGGGGGGGCTAAACTTTCCTGGTATTTTATGCACAACATTAGAAGCTTATGCCACACATCACCCACTCTTCTAACCACTTGAAGACAAAGCACTTTCTGACACTTTTTTGCTAGAAAATTACTTTGAACCCCCAAACATTATATATTTTTTTAAAGCAAAGGCCCTACAGATTAAAATGGTGGGTGGTGCAATTTTTTTTTCACACAGCATTTGCGCAGCGATTTTTTAAACACATTTAAAAAAAATAAAAAAAATAACTTTTTTGAATTTTAATGCACTATAACACACGATATTGCCCAAATGTTTGATAAATATAAAAATGTGATCTTATGCCGAGTACATAGATACCAAACACGACATGTTTTAAAATTGCGCACAACCGTGCAGCAGCGACAAACTACATACATTTTTAAAAGCCTTTAACCACTTCAGCCCCGGATCATTTGGCTGCTCAAAGACGAGAGCACTTTTTGCAATTGTGTGGTCGTGCGACGTGGCTCCCAAACAAAATTGACGTCCTTTTTTCCCCACAAATGGAGCTTTCTTTTGGTGGTATTTGATTACCTCTGCGTTTTTATTTTTTTGCGCTATAAATAAAAAAAGAGCGACAATTTTGAAGAAAAAAGCAATATCTTTTACTTTTTGCTATAATAAATATCCCCAAAAAATATATACAATTTTTTTTCCTCAGTTTAGGCCGATACGTATTCTTCTACATATTTTTGGTTAAAAAAAAATCGCAATAAGCGTTTATTGATTGGTTTGCGCAAAAGTTATAGCTTCTACAATATAGGGCATAGTTTTATGGCATTGTTATTAATATTTTTTTTACTAGTAATGGCGGCGATCAGCGTTTTTTATCATGACTGCGGCATTATGGCGGACACATCGGACACTTTTGACGCCATTTTTGGGACCATTGTCATTTATACAGCGATCAGTGCTATAAAAATGCACTGTTTACTGTAAAAATTACACTGGCATTGAAGGGGTTAACCAGTAGGGGGCGCTGAAGGGGTTAAGTGTGTCCTAGGGATGTGTTCTAACTGTAGGGGTATGGGCTAAGTGTGACACGACACTGATCACTGCTCCCAATCACAGGCAGCTGTGATCAGTGTCCTGTCACTAGGCATAACGGGGAGATGCTTGTTTACATCAGCATTTCCCCGTTCTTCCTCTCCGTGAGACGATCGCCGGACTCCCGGCGGACATCGAGTTTGCGGGACCCGCAGTCACACACACTCACACACGCGCACACACCCACAATGGCGCTTCTTAAAGGGCAACGTACAGGTATGTTAATATGCCCAGCCGTGCCATTCTGCCAACGTATATCGGCGTGAGCCGGTCGGCAAGTGGTTAAAAGCCTTTACAGGTTAACACTTTAGATTTACAGAGGTGGTCTGCTGCTAGAATTACTGCCCTCGATCTGATGTTCCTGGTGATACCTCACATGCATGATGCAATTGCAGTTTACATATGACACAAGACTGATGCTTGTACCCGCCTTTGCACGTGAGCACGAGGGGGGGACAGGGGTGCTTTATTTTTATTTTCATTTTTTTTAACTATTTATTTTGCTTTTTTATTTTATTCTTACACTGTTCATTTCATTTTTTTTTAAAACATTTTTATTGTTATCACAGGGCATGTACATATCCCCTATGATAGCAATAGGTAGTGACAGGTACTCTGTTAAAAAAAAAAAATGGGGTCTATTAGACTCTAGATCTCTCCTCTGCCCTCAAAGCACCTAACCACACCAAGATTGTGTGATAAGATGCTTTCTTAATTTCCCAATGGCGCTGTTTATATCCAGAGAAACCAAAGTCATGAAATGCTCGTAGATTCCGGCCATAGAGATGATTGGAGCAATTCTAGTCTTCGATCAGCTCTATGGTCAGCTGGCGGAACCACCGGTTGCATTCTCGGGTCCCCCTGAGGGAAAGGAGAGCCCAAGAAAAATATGGAAGAAGGTGGGGGGGAGGGGGTTGTTCCCTCCCACTGATTGTTAAAGCATCATTCCAGTATAACCACTCATAGCTACTCAATACCAGTACGTCGCTTGTCCTTGTTGTAATGTTATTTTTTTCATGCAACCTGTGGGCTGAACGAAAAAAGAGATTGATCGGTGGGTATGCCTACCATTAGAATACCGCCCTGCATCTACCCACTTCTAATGACGGGTAGGGATGAGCCGCCCCCCAGTTCGGTTCACACAGAACCTGCGAACGGACCGAAAGTTCGCGCAAACTATCGAACCCCGTTAAAGTCTATGGGACTCGAATGTTCGGAATTAAAAGTGCTAATTTTAAAGGCTAATATGCAAGTTATTGTCCCAAAAAGGGTTTGGGGACCCGGGTCCTGCCCCAGGGGACATGTATCAATGCAAAAAAAAGTTTTTTCGGGAGCAGTGATTTTAATGATGCTTAAAGTGAAAAAAAAGTGAAATATTTTTTTAAATATCGTACCTGGGGGTGTCTATAGTATGCCTGTGAAGTGGCAAGTGTTTCCCGTGTTTAGAACTGTCCCTGTACAAAATTACATTTCTAAAGGAAAAAAAAGTCATTTAAAACTCCTTGCGGCTTTAATGTAATGTGTGGTCCCGGCAATATGGATGAAAATCATTGATATGGGTACCCCTCCCTTCCAGCCCATTTGGGTCTTGTATGGATATTAGGGGGAACCCTGCACCCAAATTAAAAAAGGAAAGGTGTGGGGCCCCCAGGCCCTATATACTCTGTACAGCAGTTTACAGGCGGTACAAACAAGACAGGGACTGTAGGTTTGTTCTTAAGTAGAATCTGTTTGTAATTTTGAACTGGTAAATTTTTAAAGTGTAACTCCAGCCAAAAAATCTAGTTTTAAGATTTTTGGAAAACATAGGGAAGGGTTATGACCCCTGTAACATTTGTTTTGCTGTCTGTGCACCTGTTCAGAAGATGTCACCTCACTTTCTGTCCCAATGACAATTGGATTTTGAAAATTTGGGGGTTTTAGGGAAACAAGGATTGGTGATAAAGTATCAGTGGAGAGGAGACACCTTTTTCCCATATTAACTCTTACAGGAGAGAATTTCCCTTCCTAGGGGTAGATTTCCTCTCACTTCCTGTTGTCTCCCTCCGTTTGTAAGTAGGAGTCGTTTGTAAGTCGGATGTTTGAAAGAAGGGGCCTGCCCTATGTACTCTGCAGAAATTTGGGCCTTAGGTGTTGTTGTTGTCACAACACTGTAAGCCCTCACTTACTCTTAGTG
This sequence comes from Rana muscosa, assembly GCA_029206835.1. Taxonomy (NCBI): domain Eukaryota; kingdom Metazoa; phylum Chordata; class Amphibia; order Anura; family Ranidae; genus Rana; species Rana muscosa. Next base: position 1,222,818,245 of record CM055122.1, read on the forward strand.
GGTGCTGGAATGCTCTGCTGTGAACTATTATATCAAGAATTGTAATTACATGCCATTGTTGAACAGTGGCAGAAAAATTGGGCCTTTGGTGGTGGTGGTGGTGGTGGTGCTGGTGCCACAACACTGTAAGTGCTCACAGTTAGTCTTGGTGGGCGCTGGAACGGGCCCTGCTGTGAAATATTAGATCAAGAATTGTAATTACATGCCCCTGTTGAACAGGGGCAGAAAAATTGGGCCTTAGGCACTGGTGCCACAACACTGCAACCCCTCACAGATACAATAGTTGGAGCGCAGGAATGAGCCCTGCTGCAAAGTATTCCATCAAAAATTGTAATTACATGCCCCTGTTAAGCAGGGGCAGAAAAATTGGGCCTTAGGCACTGGTGCTGGTGTAACAACACTGCAACCCCTCACAGAAACTCTAGTTGGAGTGCATGAATGAGCCCTGCTGCAAATTATTGCATCGAAAATTGTAATTGAAAAATTGGGCCTTAGCCACTGGTGGCGGTGTCCAGAACCAAAAATGTTCTTACAAGCTATCAGCATGAACATTGAGGTGGAAGAGGATAGTCACTCAGCATAACAGGATAGTCACTCAGCATCAGCATAGGCAGTCTTGAAGGGATCTCCCATTTAAAAAAAAATATTTGGTTACATCAGCATCAGGTGCTTGGTAGCTGGTGATCCAAGACCGATTCGGTGGACAGGCACACCCTGTGATCGGTTACAAAGCCTCCAGCAGCACTGAATGTGCAACTGAAAGAACGCTAGATGCAGGACAGGCCAGTAGCTCAATTGCATACTGTGCAAGCTCTGGCCAGTGATCCATCCTCAAGACCCAGTAACCCAGAGGATTTTTGGTGGGAAAGGTGTCCAAGTCTGATCTTGCCCCTAGGTGTTCCTGCTCCATGTAAACCATACGCTGGTGATGGTTGCTGGAAGCAATCATACCTTGGGGCTACGGACTAAAAAATTGTCTGAACGCATCGGTCAGAGGCCACCTTCTCCACCGCTCCTTCTTTGACTGACCGAAGCCTCAGCAACACGTTGTCCAGGACCAGAATTGTTTCCCCTGCTGTAGCAAATTGGATCATGCTCTGCTGTTTTTTTTTTGCCTTCCTCTGGATCAACTGTGGGTATAGAATTGGGTATATGGGATTGTACGATATATATATATATATTTTTTTTATGGTTGAACTGGATGGACTTGTGTCTTTTTTCAACCTGACTAACTATGTAACTATGTAACTATGTAACCAGGATTTTGTAACCTCCCAGTCTCAGGGAACGCGTTGCACAGACCTTTCTGCAAGGCCTCCCGAAGATGTTTCATCCTCTGCTCCCTCTGCGATGGCAAGATAAGGTCTGCAACCTTACCCTTGTAACGTGAATCAAGGAGGGTTGCCAGCCAGTAATGATCCCTCTCCTTCATACCACGAATACGAGGATCCTTCCGCAGGCTTTGCAGGATCAGGGAGGCCATGTAGCATAGGTTTGCCGAGGCATTCGGTCCGGAGTCCTCTGGGTCACTCAGGATGACATGATCAGCAGCCTCCCCCTCCTAGCCACGTACAAGTCCATGGGTTTCTTGGGACTGTAATTGATCCCTTGAAGACTGCTGCTGATGCTGAGTGCTAGGCTCCACCTACATGCTGACACAATCCTCCTCCTCCTCTTCTTGTGTGATAGGCAGGCCAGCGGGAACACTGTCTGGATAAAGGGGGCCTTGAGAGGTAGGAAGTCTTCCTCTTCCTCCCTCTGTTCTGCCTCAAGTGCCCTGTTCATTATTCCACGCAGTGTGTGCTCCAACAGGTGGACAAGAGGGACAGTGTCACTGATGCATGCACTGTCACTGCTCACCATCCTCGTGGCCACCTCAAATGGTGCCAGGACAGTGCATGCATCCCTGATCAAGAATTGTAATTACATGCCCCTGTTGAACAGGGGCAGAAAAATTGGGCCTTAGGCACTGGTGCCACAACACTGCAACCCCTCACAGATACTATAGTTGGAGCGCAGGAATGAGCCCTGCTGCAAAGTATTGCATTAACAATTGTAATTACATGCCCCTGTTAAACAGGGGCAGAAAAATTGGGCCTTAGGCACTGGTGCTGGTGCCACAACACTGCAACCTCTCACAGAAACTCTAGTTGGAGCGCATGAATGAGCCCTGCTGCAAAGTATTGCATCAAAAATTGTAATTACAAGCCCCTGTTAAACAGGGGCTGAAAAATTGGGCCTTAGCCACTGGTGTTAGTGCCCAGAACCAAAAATGTTCTTACAAGCTATCAGCATGAACATTGAGGAGGAAGAGGATAGTCACTCAGCATAACAGGATAGTCACTCAGCATCAGCATAGGCAGTCTTGAAGGCATCTTCCGTTCCAAAAAAATATATTCGGTTACAGCAGGTACTTGGTAGCTGGTGATCCAAGACTGATTGATTTTTATGAAGGTCATCTGATCGATCGATTCAGTGGACAGACGCACCCTGTGATCGGTTACAAAGCCTCCAGCAGCACTGAATGTGCAACTGAAAGAATGCTGGATGCAGGACAGGCCAGTAGCTCAATTGCATACTGTGCAAGCTCTGGCCAGTGATCCATCCTCAATAGCCAGTAACCCAGAGGATTTTCGGTGGGAAAGGTGTCCAAATCTGATCTTGCCCCTAGGTGTTCCTGCTCCATGTAAACCAGACGCTGGCGATGGTTGCTGGAACCGATCATACCTTGGGGCTGCGGACTAAAAAATTGTCTGAACGCATCGGTCAGACGGTCACCTTCTCCACCACTCCTTCTTTGACTGACCGAAGCCTCAGCAACACGTTGTCCAGGACCAGGATTTTGTAACCTCCCAGTCTTTGGGAACGCGTTGCACAGACCTTTCTGCAAGGCCTCCCGAAGATGCCTTATCCTCTGCTCCCTCTGCGACGGCAAGATAAGGTCCGCAACCTTACCCTTGTAACGTGGATCAAGGAGGGTTGCCCGCCACTAATGATCCCTCTCCTTGATACCACGAAATTGAGGATCCTAACGCAGGCTTTGCAGGATCAGGGAGGCCATGTAGCGTATGTTTGCTGAGACATTCGGTCCGCAGTCCTCTGGTTCACTCAGGACGACATGATCCGCAGCCACCCTCTCCAAGCCATGTACAAGTCTATTGGTGTCTTGGGACTGTAATTGATCCCTAGAAGACTGCTGCTGATGCTGAGTGCTAGGCTCCACCTCCATACTGACACAATCCTCCTCCTCCTCTTCCTGTGTGATAGGCAGGCCAGCAGGAACACTGTCTGTATAAAAGGGGCCTTCAGAGGTAAGGAAGTCTTCCTCTTCCTCCCTCTGTTCTGCCTCAAGTGCCCTGTCCATTATTCCACACAGCGTGTGCTCCAACAGGTGGACAAGAGGGACAGTGTCACTGATGCATGCACTGTCACTTCTCACCATCCTCGTGGCCTCCTTAAATGGTGCCAGGACAGTGCACGCATCCATGATCATGACCCACTGGCGTGGTAAAAAAACAACAAGCTCCCCTGACCCTGTCCTGGTGCCATATTGGCACAGATACTCATTGATGGCCCTCTGCTGCATGTGCAGTTGCTGCAGCATGGCCAACATTGAGTTCCACTTGGTGGGCATGTCACAAATTAGGCGGTTCTTGGGCAGGTTGTATTCCTTTTGGAGGTCAGCCAGCCGAGCACTGGCATTATATGACTGGCGGAAATGCACACAGAGTTTCCTGGCCTGCCTCAGGACCTCCTGTAAGCTCGGGTACCTGCCCAAGAACCGCTTCACCACCAAGTTAAGGACGTGAGCAAAACAGAGCACATGGGTCAGTTGTCCCTGTCGGAGGGCGAGAGGAGGTTGGAGCCATTGTCGCAAACCACCATTCCTGGCTTAAGCTGGCGTGGCGTCAACCAACTCTGAGCCTGCCCCTGCATTTAGGTATGCTTGCCAACTAACTGCATGGCAGGTCGATATATGTCTGATCAAGCATGTGGTGCCCAAGCGGGTGATGTTTTGGCCATGCGAGATACGCCTGAGACATATTTTGCAAATAGCAGTGCTGCGATCTGATGCACTTGTCTCAAAAAAGGCCCACACCAAAGAACTTTCAGAATACCGCGCAGAGACAGCAGCACCCTGCACATGCGGAGCTCTGTGGGGTGATGCAGTCAGTGTGCTGCCCTTAAGCTGGCCCATGGAGGGCATCCTGCCTCGTTGGAGATGTGCCTCCGACCTCCTATCAGGCACCCACGTAGAGTCTGTGACCTCATCATCCCCTCCCTCCTCATCACTGTAGCAAACCTGGCAGTATGCTGCAGCTGGGGGAACATGGCTGCCAGATTGCTGTCCTTCTTGGGCACCCCCTCTCTCTGGGCTCACAGGACTGTCTTCCTCTAGCCGGGTACCATCATCGGAGCCTTCAAACCGCTGGGCATCCCCCTGGAGCATGTACCCAACACTGTGGTCAAACAGTTCGGGGGATTCCTCAGGAGGACATGGTGGGGCTAGGGAAGGAGTGACTGATGCCATTGAGCCGAGGGAAGAGGCCGCTTTGGCAGCTGCTTTGCCAGACAAAGTACCCTGAGCCTGGATGAGAGAGGATGAGGAGGATGAGGACGGCTTGGTCATCCACTCTACCAAGTCTTTGGCATGTTGCGGCTCAACATGGCCAGCTGCCGAAAAAAAGGACAAGCGTGTCCCATGGCCACGTGCTGATGAGGATGCACCGTGTTCACGACCAGCACTGTTGCCTCTAGACACAGAGCCTGCTTGCCCTCTTTTATTGGCTCGTGACTGTCTGCCTCTCCTTGTTTTCCTTCCAGACATACTAATGGCCTGCAGTGAGATCTAGCTGCACAAAGCTGGGATGTATATATATATATATATATATATATATACTGATTATACTGCAGCTAGCAGAATCAACTGCCTGCTTGTAGTATTATTAGTAAGAGAACACCAGCAATTGTCCTCAGGTATCTTTAGTTGCACATTGTGCAGAGGACACAGTACACTAACTGAAAATACTGCAGCTCCCTGCCTGTGGTATTAGTATGAGAACACCAGCAATTGTATTCAGGTAGCTTTAGATGCACACTGTGCAAAGGACACAGTACACTAACTGAAAACACTTGCAGCTACCACAATCACCTGCCTGTTAGGAAGAGAATAACAGGAACGGATCTAGCTAAACTGAATACAGTATATATATATATATATATATACAACACCTGGGATAGATATATATCCTCTACACGCTGTAACTGCAGCTCCCTGCCTGTGGTATTAGTATGAGAACACCAGCAATTGTATTCAGGTAGCTTTAGGTACACACTGTGCAAAGGACACAGTACACTAACTTAAAATACTTGCAACTCCCTGCTTGTGGTATTAGTATGAGAACACCAGCAATTGTATTCAGGTAGCTTTAGGTGCACACTGTGCAAAGGACACAGTACACTAACTGAAAATTCTTGCAGCTCCCTGCCTGTGGTATTAGTATGAGGACACCAGCAATTTCATTCAGGAAGCTTTAGGTGCACACTGTGCAAAGGACACAGTACACTAACTGAAAATACTGCAGCTACCACAATCACCTGCCTGTCAGTATATTAGGAAGAGAATAACAGGAAAACTGAATACAGTGTATATATATATATATATATATATATATATATATATATATATATAACACCTGGGATGCATATATATCCTCTACACACTGTAACTGCAGCTAACTGACTCGCCTGCCTGCTCTATCTAACTCAAATGAAATTAAACAATTTCTCTCTGTCTTTCTTTCACCGCCGCCGCAACACACTACACAAGGCCGCCACGCAGGCAGCCTTATATAGTGTGGGGCGTGTACTAAACCCCCTGAGACATAATTGGCTCAATATGGCTCTCCGTTCTTACCACGCTGTGATTGGCCAAAGCATGCCAATCATCAGCCAGCAATGCACTGCGATGCCGCGGTGAATTATGGGCCGTGACGTGCCACTCGAATTTGGCGCAAACGGCCCATAATGTTTGAAATTCGACGAACGGACGAACAGCCGATATTCGAGTCGAACATTAGTTTGACTCGAACTCGAAGCTCATCCCTAATGATGGGCAAACGTGCACAGTTTTTCTTAACTGTGGTGGTGAAATCACCTCCTACAGCACTGGATTTATGTATCATGAGAGCAAACGTTGTTGCTGTCAAGATAGATAAATCAGTGCTGCAGCTGAATGGCGTACCTGAAAATCAAACAATGGTAACAATAAAACATTAACTTAATTAAAAAAACAACAATCTGTACCAAAAAAAGAGTAAAAAATACATGCCAAAGCATGGGGGCAATCCGCCCCTAATGTTAGGGGCAAATCGCCCCTCCACCCCTGCCCCCATGCTTCGGCATATATTCTTTTTTTTTTTAACTGTAGTGGTGAAATCACATCCTACAGCGCTGGAGTCGCTGATTTATGTATCATGAGAGCAAATGTTGTTGCTGTCAAGATAAATAAATCAGTGCTGCAGCTGGATGGCCTACCTGAAAAGAAAATAATGGTTAACCATAAAAAACAGTAAACAGTAAAGTATAAATAAATTACATACCTGAAAAGCAAACATGATAAAACATAGTAACAATAAAACATTGCAGGTAAGCATAAAATACAGTAAAAAATAGCAGAACAATAGAAAGAGAACAGTAGATTGAGTGTCAGGTCACCTGAGTCCAGGTGACAGATGCACCCCGTTGGGGTCTGGAGTGGACCCTACGGCTGACTGTTGCGGAGGGAGCTCTAGGTAATACAGGAGAGCAGATGCACTGTAGTACCAACACGGATGACACTGGGAGCTAGAGCATGAGATTTCCCAGGGCGCGGAATCTAAAGGCCAGCGGGTGTTTACCAGAGGCCCCTAGTGGTGGGGATGAATTTATCTGCAGTCTGGCTCAGGGTCGCGACCCCTAGGGCCTCCCAGCTCACGCTCACACTCATGGTAGACTACAGAAAGGTAGAGAGGAAGCAGCAGACTGCGACAACAAAGGATAGTCAGGAGATAGTCAGACAAAAGTCGGGGTAACAAGCAGGTAAGAATAGTCAAGAACAAGCCAAGATCGGTGACTGGAATCAGATGTAGCCCACAGAGCAAGTAGCACATGGAAGCCAGAAACACAATATTGATCATCAAGGCTGGCTTGCAGTGCATAGGTTAATATAGAGTTCCCTGATAGGGGCTGTGGTGGAGCCAGCTTTGAGGAGAGATTACTTAAGCAGCCAGGTGATAGTGGCTGGCCTCTAAAGCTGAACACATGGAGGAGAGGTAAGCTGACAGACAACCATTACTGCATATCCATGACAGTGAGAATAGAGAGAGAGAAGAACAATGAAACAAAAATTTTTTTTTTTTTCATTTTATATATTTTTTTTTTACTTTTATTTGTAACTGTAACTGTAACGGTTCCAGGTTTGGGTCTCTCAAAATGTGATGGCATCTTTGGAGACCCCTTGAAAGTGTGCCTTAGACTGTGCCCTGCTGTACCCTATGCTAATACTCCACTAGTGTGTGGTAGCGTTCAAAACATTCACAGAAGAAAAGACCAGGTTAGCCAGGACAGGAAGGACATTAATAGCGGGTGTCACGCCTATATCCGCAATTCCTACAGACACAACATTTTCTTTGGCGTGATCATTGGGTAAGGGGAACCAGGGAGGACATACGGAAAATGCCTCTCATGCAGCCGGCTCACTGCATTTGCGCTGGGAAGGTAGGTCACAGCACCATCTGGAAACAGAAGGGCTGTGACGATCTCTTCCTGGAATTTAAGGAAGAATCCAGTTTGTCCTGACGGTTTGTATAGCACATAAGTATTCAGCAGAGCCAATTGAAATAGGTATACAGACACTTTTTTGTACCAGCATCTGGCCTTACGCCAATTAAGTATGGCGCCATCAACTGGTCGTTGAGGTCCACCTCTCCCATATTAAGGTTGTATTTGTGGACACAGAGGGGTTTCTCCACAACGCCAGTCACAGTTTGAATTTGGACAGTCGTATTTGCATGAAGGGAGGACAGAATGAAAACATTCCGATTATCCTTCCACTTCACTGCAAGCAAATTATTACTTCTCAAGCAGGTTCTCTCCCCCAGTCTAAGTTGGGACTCTACAAGCCCTGGGGTAAGCCCCGGCGATTAGATCGCACGGTGCCACATGCGCCAATTCCATGATCAAACAAGTGACTAAAAAGTGGCACGCTTGTGTAATAATTGTCCACGTACAAGTGGTACCCCTTTCACTGTCCACTTTCATTTACTACTTTCCGAATAAGGGTTAAACCAAGTCCCAAACAATCTAGCCAGTGATACCTATGTAGTCTGGGCAGTTCTTGGGCTCCATGTGACTATTGTTTCCCTTGTAAACCATAAAACTATATGTATAGCCTGTTGCCCTGTCACAGAGCTTATACATCTTGACCCCATATCTTGCACACTTGCTGGGAAGATACTGTTTGAAAGACAAGCAGCCAGAAAACGTAATCAGGGACTCATCAACGCAGACAACTTGATTGGGAGTAAACAAGGCTACAAACTGTTGGTTGAAGTGGTTTACGAGGGGCCAAATTTTGAGGAGCCCATCGTATTCAGGGTCACTCCAAGGACGAGTTCATTGTTGTTGAAGTGCATAAACCACAAAATCTGCTTGTATCTAGCCCTGGCCATGGAAGCAGAGAACATGGGTATATGATGAAATGGGTCAGTGGACCAATATGACCGCAACTCACTTTTTTTAGTTATGCCCATGAGGAGGGATAGGCCCAAATTCGGAAACCGTAATAGGTTTCAATTCTCTGACAAGGATCAAATGGGGATTAGCTGCAATGAATTGGCCAGCATATAAATTGCTTTGGTCCACAATAGATCCATAGAGATCCTCTGTGAAAAAACAGTGAATACAAATCAAGTTACGTAAAATCAACTGTTTTCACCTGAATTCCGGGTTGGCCAGTGAATGGGGGAAATACGGGTGCTGCCAAAGTGGTGGGCTCCCAATTAGGATTGGCAAATGCAGCAGGAAGGGCACTATGGGCTCGACGGGCCTGTCTTTGTCTTCTTGGTGGCTGCAGGACACTACTTGTGCTAGCCACCGCACCAGTTTGAACTGCACTTATGGGACTCGCCACATCAACACGTGATACTGCAGCGCTGGTTTGATTATGACCAGGGTGTACAAGGCCGCTTGTGCTTGCCAGTTCACCAGAAGGATGAGCGGCCTTAGTACTGGCTCTATACTCCATACGAGAGCCCTGCAGTTTTTGCACCTCAACAACAGAAGAAGAACGGGGTCAGGTACGCCTGACCTTAGCAGGGACCACTACTCCATCGTCAGAGCTATCTGTCAGGGTGCCGCTGCTGTCTACTGGTTCGTATTCTGAGCCTGAATGTGACAGATGGGTGACTTCCTCTTCACTCTCATCTGTCATGCTCAGAAACGTGTAGGCCTATTCACTAGTGTACCTCCAATTGGATATTTTGGCCTCTAAATTTACTGGTACAACTAGTGCGATTCGCAGGGATCAGTCCTGCCTCTGCGAATACTGCAGTTATGCGTTTTGTGTTTTGTAAGTGACAGTGATCGATTGATGCTGCACTTGGGTGGGCTGGGGTGGGCTGGGCTTCGCTAAACGCAGGTGCTAGCAGGTATCTGGGCTGATCCCGCTAATGCCGTGTTTTTGGGAACCCTAAACTACAGGGGATGCTGGTATAGTTCTGATCAGATCAAATCGATTGATCCTTTCAGACACTATACTACTAAGGGAGGTGTATGGTGCGTGCGTGGGTGTTGGCGCTACTGGCACTAACCTGACGCTGCCTGGGATTGACGCTGACCCTAACTGACGCTAAAACCTAACTGATGTCACCTGCCGGGCGATCAGAGGGTTAAACTTTTATTGGGTAATATATGGTGGGTGCCCTGGCACTATAAAAATAAACTAAACCAGCATCGCCCGTAACTAGAGTTGAGCGGACACCTGGATGTTCGGGTTCGGCCGAACTTCGGAAAAAAGTTCGGGTTCGGGACCGAACTTTAACCCGAACCCGAACCCGAACCCGAACCCCATTGAAGTCTATGGGGACCCGGACTTCTAAGGACTAAAAAGGCTCTAAAAAGTAATGGAAAGGGCTAGAGGGCTGCAAATGGCAGCAAAATGTTGTTAAGAGCATGGCAAGTGCTCTGCAAACAAATGTGGATAGGGAAATAACTTAAAATAACATAAAAAAAAAAAATATATGCTGGAGGCCCCCTTTTCAGCAGAAGAGGTACGGGAAGTCATTAAGAACCTCAGAAACTCAACAGCACAATGCCACATATATGGTGGGAATGCCCCAGAATACGCCCTTTCTGGAATAAATTATTCAATTTAATGGATAAGCTAGTGGGAAAATAAAATACTTTGAAATAAAAATGTAGCGGGGTGCTAAATTTAAGGGAAGTGTTTGAGTGGTAAATATGCTCAAACACCCTAATTCTGTAGGATTCATGGACCATTTTGTCCTTGGGGGACAGTATTGGTGTGCAGTTCCCTGCGGCCTACAGGTGGCGCTGCCATGGTAGGCTAGGGTTGAACCGCCGATACAGTGCTGTGCCTTTTGTGTCCCCTATTGGCAGTAGTACAGCGGGGCGGGGAACCTGCTGTGCATGCCGGGAGAGCATATAAAAGGGGCAGACCTTTGGCCTGGGGGCTGATGTCCAGTGGGGTCCACGCCAAGGTGCCTTCGGCCTGGGTGCATGTGTTCCTGTTCCATCTCGGGTACCTTTAGCCCGGGGTGAGGTACTATCCTGGAGTTCCTGCTGCCCTGGGTATGGAGGCCTAGGTGCGGGAGTAAAGCCTGGAGTCCAGAGCCTTTGTCTGGAGTCCCCTAAGGGTCGAGGAGTCTTAGGGTGCCGCCTCGTGTAGGGGACCATGTTCCAGGGAAGGGAGGATCATTCTGATGGACCGATGCGGGAGTCACGGTGAAGGAAGGGTCTGTTGACTCCCTGGAGAGATGTCTTCCCCTTGATATGGGCTAGGTTCGTAGAAGGAGAAGCTCAAGGTCATCTTGACTGTATCAGAGGCCTTATTCACCCGGCCCGTGGCAGGGGCCTTATACACCCTGGTCTGTGGCAGAGACCAAAGTTCTCCAGGTCCGTGGCAGGGGCCTTGTACACCCTGTCTGTGGCAGAGACCAACCTCAAGGTCTGTGGCAGAGACCGTGCACCTAAAACTGTTTGTGCCTGGACCTCCTCCACACCTTAAGCTGTCCTGTTTCTTTGCTCTAACCTTTTCTATCCGAGTAGAGTTTATTTTGCCATGAGAGAATAAGAGTTGTAATTTCAGCTGGTGTGGACATTGACTTTACTGGGAATTAAAGGACTTGCCTCTACCTACAGTAGAGGTGAGAATCATCCTCTGGAGGAGTTTTGACTCCGGCTGTGGACACGGCCCGTCAAGTACACCGCTCAACCTCTTTATATAGGAGGGTACAGGCTGGTAGTGCGGTGTGCCTTTCTCCCTCCTGCGAGGAGCCAACAACATAAAGGCAGGTAAGGGGGAAAGGATCTGTGCGCTACAAAAATATAAAATAAAAATTATAATCTTGACCTAGGAGGACGAGGTCCATATGGAGTAGGAGGTTGAGGTGGCGGTGGATGTGGCTGTGTAGGTGGAAGCGGCGGTGGAGGAGGACGAGGTAGCCAACACTGGTTCAAAAATACAACAATGGCTGGGTAAGGCCGGTGATGTGTCGAATTCTGTCCCCCGTCAAATAGTGTCCACCCTGTACTGCGCTTGCTCAGTATGTAGGACAAGGGGATTTAGAAAATCTCCCAAAACGAACGGCGCCTGCATGGTGAGTTTAGGTGAAGGCCACACCATCCGTGGTTCAAGCCGAGCCAAGTGAGGCCGTGCCCGAAGCGTGGCGATCAAACCGAGCCCGTGAGGGGCCCTGTTACTATGTGCTACCGTATGTCCACTTGGATGGTGGGGCTTGAACCTGCACTCACTGCGCAGGCGCCGTTCATCTTCGGAGATTTTGTGAATCTCCTTGTCCTCTGTACTGCGCAAGCGCTGCGCCTTCGCAGTATGGGCCGGACACAATCCGATGGCCGGACAGTTTTTGTCACAACACCGGTATACATGTCTATTCTGCAGAAGGTACGGACAAGTCCTGTGGGATCCATGCCTGGTTCATTTTAATGAACGTGAGCTTGTCCACATTGGCAGCGCTTGTCTGTGATAATGCCCCCTGCCGTGCTAAATACACATTCAGATAATACACTGGCTGCAGAGCAGGCCAGCACCTCCAAGGCATAAAGGGCAAGCTCAGGCCATGTGCCCAATTTGGAGACCCAGAAGTTAAAGGGGGCAGACCCGTCATCCAGTACGTGTAGGCCTGTGGACACATACTGCTCAACCATGTTGTTTTTTTAGTATAGCACAGTAGAAGAAAACTATATATAAATTGTTTATTTCACACACCTCCACATATGTATAACACACTGCAAAATATTTTTTGTGGCCCTAAATGGCGTTTTTTGGAAGACCACAATACACCCACAGTACGTAACCGCTGAATCGCACAGCTACAGAACTGCAGAAAATGCTATTCCAAAACAATGTGTTTTTTTTTTAGTATAGCACAGTAGAAGAAAACTATATATAAATTGTTTATTTCACACACCTCCACATATGTATAACACACTGCAAAATATTTTTTGTGGCCCTAAATGGCGTTTTTTGGAAGACCACAATACACCCACAGTACGTAACCGCTGAATCGCACAGCTACAGAACTGCAGAAAATGCTATTCAAAAAAAATGTTTTTTTTTTAGTATAGCACAGTAGAAGAAAACTATATATAAATTGTTTATTTCACACACCTCCACATATGTATAACACACTGCAAAATATTTTTTGTGACCCTAAATGGCGTTTTTTGGAAGACCACAATACACCCACAGTACGTAACCGCTGAATCGCACAGCTACAGAACTGCAGAAAATGCTATTCAAAAAAAATTTTTTTTTTTTTTAGTATAGCACAGTAGAAGAAAACTATTTAGAAATTGTTTATTTCACACACCTCCACATATGTATAACACACTGCAAAATATTTTTTGTGGCCCTAAATGGCTCTTTTTGCAAGCGTACATTAAAGTGCAAATTTTTTATTTTTTTGCCCTAAACGGGTCTTTTTTTGCACGAGCAAAATAAAATGGAATTTTTTTTTTTTTTTTTGCCCAATGGGTCTTTTGGAAAAGAGCACAATAAAGTGCCTTTTTTTTTTTTTTGTCCTAAATGGATCTTTTTCCAAGAGCAGAATACACCCACAGTATGGAAACGGTGTATCTCTCAACGTAATATATGCAGTGCTGGTGCACTGAGCTTGCAGATAAAAGGTAGATTTTCTCTGACACTGGGCTCATAGCAGTGTTAAAAGACTGCACTGCAACACAAACAGGTAAACCTATGCAGATCGCTGAGTTATATCTCTGAATCTGGACTCCTATTCCTATATAATATATCTCTCTCCCTAAAAGCAAAAAACAGGAACCTGGCCCTACACTACACTGTCTCTATCTTTTCCCTCAGATTCCAGAATCAGGACTAACTCATGTATTTTTCTATCTCTCCCTAAAAGCAGCAGCAGCAGACTAGATCCTCTCCCTATCTATTCTGAAGCAGAGTGACTTGTGTGCTGTGTGCCTCTAGCTTATATAGAAGCTGGGTCACATGTTGCACTGACCAATCACAGCCATTCCATTAGTAGGCATGGCTATGATGGCCTCTAAGGGCACACCAGCTAATCAAAAGGTGATTGGCTGGCCCCTGACGCATTTCTAAATGCGTAATTAGATTGCCGAACCCGAACCCGAACCCGGACTTTTGCGCAAAGTCCGGGTTCGGGTTCGGGAAAAAGCTAAAGTTTGGTACGGACCCGAACTTTACAGTTCGGGTTCGCTCAACACTACCCGTAACACTAATACGGTGATCACTGGTGATGGGTAGGGATGAGCTTCGTGTTCGAGTCGGACCCATGTTTGACTCGAACATCATCTGTTCGGCGAATTGCGAACATTATAGGCCGTTCGCGCCAAATTCGAATGGCGTGTCACGGCCCATAATTCACTGCGGCATCACAGTGCATTGCTGGCTGATGATTGGCCAAGCATGCACTATGACCCGCATGCTTTGGCCAATCACAGCGCGGTAAGAATGGAGAGCCGTAATTGGCCAAAGCCAGGGTGGCTTTGGCCAATCATGGCTCAGAGGAGTAGGTACACGCCCCACACTATATAAGGCCGCCGGGTTGGTGGCCTTGTGTAGTGTGTTAGCGTTGGTTAAATAGAGAGCTTACAGAGAGAGAGAGAGACAGTGTCATTTATATTGAGTTAGATAGAGCAGGCAGGCGAGTCAGTTAGCTGTAGTTACAGTGGGTAGAGGATATATATGGATTTTAGGTGTTGTATATATACAGTTGCAAAAAAAAGTATGTGAACCCTTTTGGAATGATATGGATTTCTGCACAAGTTGGTCATAAAATGTGATCTGATCTTCATATAAGTCACAACTAGGGATGAGCCGAACACCCCCCTGTTCGGTTCCCACCAGAACCTGCGAACAGCCAGAATGTTCGTGTGAACTTTAGAACCCTATTAAATACAATGGACTCGAACGTTCGAAATCAAAAGTGCTAAATATAAAGGCTAATATGCAAGTTATTGTCCTAAAAAGTGTTTGGGGACCCGGGTCCTGCCCCAGGGGACATGTATCAATGCAAAGAAAAGTTTTAAAAACTGAAGTTTTTTCGGGAGCAGTGATTTTAATAATGCTTAAAGTGAAACAATAAAAGTGAACTATTCCTTTAAATTTCGTACCTAGGGTGTGTGTATAGTATGCATGTAAAGTCGCGCTGGTTTCCCGTGCTTAGAACTGTCCCTGCACAAAGTGTCATTTCTGAAGGAAAAAAAGTAATTTAAAACTCACTCGCGGCTATAATGAATTGTCGGCTCCCGGCAATACATAGAAAAGTCATTGATAAAAAATAAAAATAAAAAAGCGTGGGGGTCCCCCCAAATTCAATTACTAGGCCCTTCATGTCTGGTATGGATATTAAGGGGAACCCTGCCACAAATTAAAAAAAAAAATGTGTGGAGTTGCCCCAAATATCCATACCAGGCCCTTCAGGTCTGGTATGGATTTTAAGGGGAACTCCACCCCAAATTTAAAAAAAAAATGGCGTGGAGTTCCCCCAAAAATCCATACCAGACCCTTTATCCGAGCATGCAACCTGGCAAAAGAGGGGGGGGACAAGAGAGCGCCCCCCCTCCTGAACCGTACCAGGCCACATGCCCTCAACATGTTGATGGGGACAAGGGCCTCATCCCCACAACCCTTGCCCGGTGGTTGTGGGGGTCTGTGGGCAGGGGGCTTATCGGAATCTGGAAGACCCCTTTAACAAAGGGGACCCCCAGATCCCGCCCCCCCCATGTGAATTGGTAAAGGGTACATTGTACCCCTACCATTCCACGATGAAATTGTAAAAAAAACACACAGACACCTTGGAAAAGTATTTTATTAAAAAGAAAAAAAAAGAAAAAAGAAAAAAAAAAATTCCAGCGATGAAATCCAGTGTCCCGCGTCGATCCGATGTCCAGCGCTGTCCACACGAAACGTCATTGGCTGAGCCTGAGCGGACCTGATGGGGAACTTCCTCGGCAGTGTATTAAATGAATAGACCCGCCCCTTCTAAAGTTCCCCATCAGGTCCGCTCAGCCAATGACGTAGGTGTAAGGCTAAGCGGACCAGATGCGGAACGTGAGAAGGGGCGGGTCTATTAATTTATTACACTGTGGAGGAAGTTCCCCATCAGGTCCGCCCCCTCGTATGTCAGACCCCGCCTACGTCATTGGCTGAGCGGACCTGATGGGGAACTGCCTCCGCAGTGTAATAAATGAATAGACCCGCCCCTTCTCACATTCCGCATCTGGTCCGCTTAGCCTTACACCTATGTCATTGGCTGAGCGGACCTGATGGGGAACTTTAGAAGGGGTGGGTCTATTCATTTAATACACTGCCGAGGAATTTGCCCATCAGGTCCACTCTGGCTCAGCCAATGACGTTTTGTATGGACAGCGCTGGACATCGGATCGCCGCGCGACACTGGATTTCATCGCTGGAATGTTTTTTTTTTCTTTTTTTCTTTTTAATGAAGGACTTTTCCAAGGTGTCTGCGTGTTTTTTTAACATTTTTTTTACACTTTCTTCATGAAATGGTAGGGGTACAATGTACCCCTTACCAATTCACATGGGGGGGCGGGATCTGGGGGTCCCCTTTGTTAAAGGGGTCTTCCAGATTCCAATAAGCCCCCTGCCCACAGACCCCCACAACCACCGGGCAAGGGTTGTGGGGATGAGGCCCTTGTCCCCATCAACATGGGGACATCCTCCCCATGTTAAGGGCATGTGGCCGGGTATGGTTCAGGAGGGGGAGGTGCTCTTTCGTCCCCCCCTCTTTTCCTGCGGCCTGCCAGGTTGCGTGCTCGGATAAAGGGTCTGGTATGGATTTTTGGTGGAACTCCACGCCATTTTTTTTTTTATTTGGGGTGGAGTTCCCCTTAAAATCCATACCAGACCTGAAGGGCCTGGTATGGATATTTAGGGGAACTCCACGCATTTTTTTTTTATTTGCGGCAGGGTTCCCCTTAATATCCATACCAGACCTGAAGGGTTTGGTAATTGAATTTGGGGGGACCCCCACGCTTTTTTTTTTTTATCAATGACTTTTCTATGTATTGCCGGGAGCCAACAATTCATTATAGCCGCAAGTGAGTTTTAAATGACTTTTTTTCCTTCAGAAATGACACTTTGTGCAGGGACAGTTTTAAGCATGGGAAACATGCACGACTTTTCATGCATACTATACACCCCCCCCAGGTAAGAAATTTAAAGGAATAGTTCACTTTTATTGTTTCACCTTAGGCATTATTAAAATCCCTGCTCCCGAAAAAACTGTTGTTTTTAAAACTTTTTTTTGCATTGATACATGTCCTCTGGGGCAGGGCCCGGGTCCCCAAACACTTTTTATGACAATAACTTGCATATAAGCCTTTAAAATTAGCACTTTAGATTTCTCCCATAGACTTTTCGAATTTGCCACGAACACCCCAAATTGTTCGCTGTTCGGCGAACGGGCGAACAGGCAATGTTCGAGTCGAACATGAGTTCGATTTGAACTCAAAGCTCATCCCTAGTCACAACAATAGACAATCACAGTCAGCTTAAACGAATAATACACAAAGATTCAAATGTTACCATGTTTTTATTGAACACACCATGTAAACATTCACAGTGCAGGTGGAAAAAGTATGTGAACCCCTAGACTAATGAGATCTCCAAGAGCTAATTGAAGTGAGGTGTCAGCCAACTGGAATCCAATCAATGAGATGAGATTGGAGGTGTTGGTTATAGCTGCCCTGCCCTATAAAAAACACACACCAGTTCTGGGTTTGCTTTTCACAAGAAGCATTGCCTGATGTGAATGATGCCTCGCACAAAAGAGCTCTCAGAAGACCTACGATTAAGAATTGTTGACTTGCATAAAGCTGGAAAGGGTTATAAAAGTATCTCCAAAAGCCTTGCTGTTCATCAGTCCACGGTAAGACAAATTGTCTATAAATGGAGAAAGTTCAGCACGGCTGCTACTCTCCCTAGGAGTGGGCGTCCTGTAAAGATGACTGCGAGAGCACAGTGCAGACTGCTCAATGAGGTGAAGAAGAATCCTAGAGTGTCAGCTAAAGATTTACAAAAGTCTCTGGCATATGCTAACATCCCTGTTAGCGAATCTACGATACGTAAAACACTAAACAAGAATGGATTTCATGGGAGGATACCACAGAGGAAGCCACTGCTGTCCAAAAAAAAACCATTGCTGTGCGTTTACAGTTTGCACAAGAGCACCTGGATGTTCCACAGCAGTACTGGCAAAATATTCTGTGGACAGATGAAACCAAATTTGAGTTGTTTGGAAGAAACACACAACACTATGTGTGGAGAAAAAGAGGCACAGCACACCAACATCAAAACCTCATCCCAACTGTGAAGTATGGTGGTGGGGGCATCATGGTTTGGGGCTGCTTTGCTGCGTCAGGGCCTGGACGGATTGCTATCGTTGAAGGAAAATTAATTCCCAAGTTTATCAAGACATTTTGCAGGAGAACTTAAGGCCATCTGTCCACCAGCTGAAGCTCAACAGAAGATGGGTGTTGCAATAGGACAACGACCCAAAGCATAGAAGTAAATCAACAACAGAATGGCTTAAACAGAAGAAAATACGCCTTCTGGAGTGGCCCAGTCAGAGTCCTGACCTCAACCAGATTGAGATGCTGTGGTATGACCTCAAGAAAGCGATTCACACCAGACACCCCAAGAATATTGCTGAACTAAAACAGTTCTGTAAAGAGGAATGGTCAAGAATTACTCCTGACCATTGTGCACGTCTGATCTACAACTACAGGAAACATTTGGTTGAAGTTATTGCTGCCAAAGGAGGTTCCAAGGATTCACATACTTTTTCCACCTGCACTGTGAATGTTTACATGGTGTGTTCAATAAAAACATGGTAACATTTAATTCTTTGTGTGTTATTAGTTTAAGCAGACTGTGATTGTCTATTGTTGTGACTTTTTTTTTTTTTTCACAATCAAAGTTTTATTGAGGATTGGTACAGATAACAAGTAATAAGACAAAGAAACAAAGAAGCATCTATATCATAGAAATTTGAACATCCAGGGCTTAATTGATTATCAAGCCCCGAGTATGACACAAAGGCATAGCATGAAATATGTATATGCTTAACAATAAGTTTAGAGGAAGTGGCGGAAAGAAATGGGGTGATTGAGAGGGAAGAAAAAGAGGGTAAGAGAGGGAAGGGTGGGGTAATGAGGGGTGGTAGCAGGATAATAAGCGCATGGAGATAACAGGTTATACCGATACATTAACAGACCATCTCAAATACATATTCAGTGTGTTATAAATTAGTCTCATCACGTGTGGATTTCACAGTCAGTCCAATTTGGATAATGTAGGTGGTAGGGGGTTATGTATTAAGCAGCTGGAATTCTGGGGACTACGAGAATACGACCCAAGATTGCCAGATTTCATTAAAATTATCTGTTCTCTCTTTTTATTGCTGCAATTTCTTCCATTTTGTGTATATGTTCTACTCTATCCAACCAATCTCTGATTTTTGGTATCCGTTTGGTCTTCCAATGGAGTGGGATAAGTGTTTTTGCTGCAAGGAGGAGATGTCTAGTGAGAGATTTCTTATATTTGCCTATAGCGAGTGTGTTAACATTAATCAGGCAGGCTGCCGCTGTGAGGTTTACAGTGGTTTCAGTAACGAATTGGATCCACTTCCTGATCTCAGCCCAGTACTCCAGGATCAATGGACACTCCCACCATATATGGAGAAGGTGCCAGTGTCCTGTTCGCAGCGCCAGCATGTATCCGAGGTTGTGGTGGACCATCTCCCGGACCTCCGGGGTGTAATGTACCATTGGGTGAGGATTTTGTAAGAGACCTCCTGATATTTGGAGCTTAGTGAACATTTGTGGGTCATAATACATGCCTTCTCCCATTGGTTTGTCGTTATCTTAGTTTTAAGGTCACTTTCCCATTTAGCCTTGTGTTTCAAGTCGTCTGTGTGTTGAGCCTCATTTAACCAGGCAAAGGCTAGGGAAGTAGTATGTGCTACTGAGATTCTCTTGAAGCAGAGTTTTTCAAGTGGGGACATTGGCAGCAATGGCAGGCAGTACAGTGATCTACATTTGCTATTAATCAGGAAGTCTCTTAGTTGGAAGTAAAACCAGAGGCCAGGAAACGGTCCCCCCCAGCCTGCCTGCAGGTCTTCTAAAGTTTTAACCCCGGAGTCTGATAGGCATTGGGAAGTCGTGTGTGGGATCGCGTTCTTCAAGAGGTGTCCCGGGATAAAATCCGGGTTGTTGGTGACCGGGGTTAGAGGGCCAGGTATGGAAGCAATGTTGTGTTTACCTATGATCTTGTGCCAAACATGAAGGGTGTTTGCTACTAAGGGATGTGTCTGATTCTTGTCTCTTTTGGAATGAAGTGTCCAGGGATAGAAAAGTAGGTTGTTTGGAGTTAGGCTTTGTTCCAGTTGGATCCAATCTTTGTCCTGGCCATGGCAGTGCCAATCAAGTATTCTAGTGATGTGGGATGCTTGGTGATATTTTTTAAAGTCCGGCAGGCCTATTCCTCCTCTATTTTTGGGACGTGTCAGCAAGTTGAATTTGATTCTTGGTTTCTTGCCTGCCCATAGGAAATCTCTCTGAGCCTTAAGGAGGCTTGTGAAAAAAGCCTCTGGGATTTTAATGGGAAGTGCATTAAACAGGTAGCGCAACCTCGGGAGTACCGTCATTTTTAAAATTGAAGCTCTGCCGAACCAAGAGAAGGTCTTGGAGGACCATGCTTGTAGTTCTTTAATCAGTGAGGTAAGCAGTGGCTTATAGTTGTGTTGATAAAGAGAGTCTAAATTTTCAGTCAGATTTATTCCTAAGTTTTTCAGTGTGTTTTGACCCCATCTATAGTTGTAGTTGTCCTTTATTAAGTTTAGTTGGTCAGGGGGTAAATTAATATTCAGGGCTTCAGATTTAGATTGGTTAATCTTAAAGTTGGATATGAATCCAAACGTCTCAAAGACTTTTTTTAAATTAGGGATGGAAATGTGTGGTTGTGATATAAAAAATAACAAATCGTCTGCATAAGCAGCGACCTTGTACTCCCTCTTCCCTATCTTGAATCCAGACACATCATCCATCAGGTTTATTTTCCTTATCAGGGGCTCCAGTGAGATGATGAAGAGAAGGGGGGAGAGGGGGCACCCCTGACGTGTACCGTTGTTAATCGTAACAGGGTCAGAGAAGATATTGTTGACTTTGACCTTTGCACGCGGGTTTCGATAGAGGGCTGATATCCAAGAGATCATGTTTACATTTAAGCCAACATGGGAGCATGTAGCCATCATATAGTCCCAGGAGACTATCAAAAGCCTTCTCGGCATCGGTGGAGAGTAGCATACCTCTTGTTTTAGAATTTTGGGAGAAGTGTATTCAATTTAATGCTTTGGTTATGTTATCTCGTGCTTCTCTGCCGGGCATAAATCCTACTTGTTCTGGGCCTATAATTTTTGACAATAAGGGTTTCAATCTGTTAGCTAAAATTTTGGCCAGTAGTTTCAAATCAGTATTCAGTAAGAAGATGGGTCTATAGTTTGCACATTCTGAATGGTCTTTGTCTGGCTTGGGTATTACTGCGATGTTTGCCATGAGGAAGGAATTTGAGCTATGTTCATTTGTGGCCAAATAGTTGAAGGTGGATCTAAGGGGCTTTACAAGGAGATGTGTGTAAGTTTTGTAGTACTGTGATGTGAAACCGTCTGGTCCCGGACTTTTCCCTGTCTTGAGGCCTTTAATCGCCAATAGAATTTCTTCAGTGGTAATGGGTTCTTCCAATTTAGCCGAGTCCTCATGGATCGTTTCTTGTTTCGTGGTTGTTATATGTGGGGGTCTGTGTTGTTCTGGAAGATTATATAGTTTTGAATAAAACTTATGGAAAAGGTCGGCTATTTCAGTAGGTTTGTGTTTGGGGGTACCATCTTTGTCCCTGATAGCGTGTATGCGTCCTGTCGTAGTATTATCTTTAAGTGCTTTGGCTAACAATTTTCCACTTTTATCTCCGTGTTCGAAGTAAATGCTTCTCTTGAAGAAGAGGGCCTTTCTAATTTTAAGATCCAGTATAAATTTGAGGGCTTCTCTACAGCATGCCAGCTCTTCTCCTACCTCGATGGAGAGTGATTGTTTGTGTTGTGACTCCAATGTGGCTATCCGCGAGGACAGTTTGGTTATTTCTTTCTCCCTCTCTTTTTTTTTCCTGGCACCCCATCTCATAAGTTCTCCTCTTATCACACTTTTGTGCGCTTCCCAGTTATTTAGTGGGTTAGTGTCTGCGTCGCTATTGGTCGTAAAGTATTCATTAATTGCTACATGGATATCATCTTTAATGATCTGGTCAGTCAGGAGTGCAGCATTTAGTCTCCAATTAAAAGTGGGTGGTTTCGGAGGGTCGAATTTCAATGAAATGGCCGTAGGGGCATGGTCTGATAGGGAGATTATACCTATCTCAGCCTGAAGTAGTGAGAGCAGATCTCTTTGCGAGATCAGAATCAGATCGATACGTGAATAGCGTTTATGTGGGGGAGAAAAAAAGGTATAGTCTCTCTCAGTGGTGTGTATAGATCTCCAGGTGTCTACTAAAGATAAGGATCTTAAGAGTGTCTTGATTCGTTTGAGGATCTTATATGTTACTGCTGTATGTCCTGTAGAAGTGTCTTTGAGGGGGGAGAGGGGGATATTAAAGTCTCCCCCCAAAATGATACAACCCTCTGCAAACCATTTAAGTTCATCGACTATCTTGTGGCAGAATGAGATGTGAGCCGTGTTTGGGAAGTATACATTAGCGAGCGTCATGGGAGAACCTGCCCATTCACCTTTGAGGAAAAGATAGCGACCTTCGGGGTCCGTGAGGTGTTGCTTAACTTCTAGAGGGGAGTTTTTGTCAATTAATATAGAAACTCCTTTAGTTTTGGCCAGAGGGTTTGTGGCATGGTACATTTTTGTGTATATTTTATCTGTGAATATAGGGACATGTTTGCTCTTGAAATGTGTTTCTTGTAGGAAAACTACTGATGGGTGGGCTTTTTTTAAGTTCTCTTAGTAGCTTAGATCTCTTCTCGGGTATATTAATACCGTTAACATTGTGGGATATTAGCGTTGGAGATTTCCCTAGGTGAGTGTATGCCATGGTCTGAACTCAGGGAGTTAATAGATAGTACTGTATCTTGCTATTAATACGGTATGGGGGGGTAGGAGGGGGATAGGGATAGTGCAGAAGGATAGGGGTGAGCAGGTAGGGGAGGTTGAGTGGGTGCTCGGGGTACACCTAGATGGTGAGGAGCAAATAAGTCGTCTTTAAAACGAGACGACTATGTCAACTCTGAGGGGTAAATGGGAGACACAACAGAACAGATGTGTCAGTGAAATAGTGATTACTAAAAACGTATCACTAAGGTGTGTTACGTGTGTGGGTGTATCTCATGTAAAGTGAGAAAAAACTGAGAGACCTGGTGAGTTGAGCGTTATAAAATCGTATTGTATTCTTAAACCATTAACTGATAGAATAGTAGCAGCATTTGGAGACAAAACAAAAAAAAAAAAAAGGTGGGTGGAGTGGAGAAAGGGTCCAACTGTCCTACTAGGTTATATGTATTAGCTCCTGCCTCATAAGTAACAACAGTGAGGATCTATAGGCAGTTAGTATCATGAAAAAGTCTTGTCCTTCTATCCCACATGGTACAAAACAACTGGTTGGTCCATGCGGGACAGACAGGAGAGAGAGCCTAGGAGCCTAAAAAGTAGTTTGTACTATTGAGAAATAACATAAAACGGCTAACAGTGGTCATAAACAGAAGGCCCACAACTTTCAGATAACAGTAGTTACATAAGGGTGATTGCATGTTGACATATTACCCATGACAGATTTGTGTAAAAGTCTGTCTCCACCGGTAGCCGCTGACATAGGTGGGTCCTTCAATGTATGTAACAGCGATCCGTGTCTGTGTCTGTGTGACACGACCCATGCTTCCGAATACAATGTTAGTGCACCCTCTACCGTCCAGGGGGATCACAGTCAGAACATCATTAATTGTAACTCAATAGAATACTCACTGTTCTGCCAGATTGGGGGGAGAAGTTCTTGCCAGGATTTTGTATGGTCAGAATTTCTAGCCTAAGGTGGTTCCCTGGCAAGATAGTCCCAGGTAGCTCGGAGTATATAAAGCATAGAGGCGGGGAGGTATTTATCAGTTTCTCACGTCAAGCAGGCAAGGAAATACAGTTCGTTGAGGCGGAGGCGATAACTAACTAGGCCTCAGATCAGAGGTTTCAGTCTTGGGCTCCAAAAAAAAAAAAGGAAAAAAAAATATGTAAATTCCCCCTCCCCCCAGGGGGGGGTTGGGGGGTGGGTGGATGTCCCCTTTCTGTGTTGTGAACGTATGCTGTAGAAGTGAATATGGATCTTTTTACATGAGCTTTGGACTCTTGGCTCCTTTGCCGGAAGAGGTAGGATCAACATTGCTTCTGTTGGTGTTTCTGCGGTATGGCCCTTGTTGATAAGGTGAGCGGGTAGGTGTTGAACCTGAACCAGCTTGATAGTTGTTGATTTCTGGCGGCAGTAGGAATTCCGCATACCACTCGGGTAGTTCCATCGGAGCTATTTGTAGGTTTTCGCAGAATTTTTTTAGGTCTTCCGGGATTTTAAGCAGGTGTTGCTTGCCCATGTAAGATGCTTGGAGCGCAAATGGAAATTTCCATCTATAAATGATTTTTTTTCTCTTAAGACATTCAGTAGCGGCTTCAATGCTCTTCTGTTCTTAAGAGTAATTGGCGACAGATCTTGAAATAGTTGAACTGCGGACTCGTTGAATAGGATTTGGTCGTTGGATCTCGCTTTTTGGAGAACATCTTCCTTCAGGCCAAAATTGGGTAGGCAGCATATGATATCCCTGGGTGGATTTCCATCTGGCGCTCTGGTTCTTAGAGCTCTGTGAGCCCTGTCAAATTCTATGGGAGATTGTTCAGGTCTGTCCAGGAGACTGTTGAAGATGGAAGTTAGCGCCGGTTTGATTTGGTCTGGAAGGACTGTCTCCGGGACACCTCTAATTCTTATGTTATGTCTCCTCCCTCTGTTGTTCAAATCCTCCAGGTGCCTATTCATTTCAATCAGATGTTGGGAATGGGAGGCAGTGATATCATCTAGTCTGACGAGTGCTCTGTCTCTTCTTTTCCCTGCACGTTCTGTCACAGCCATTTGTTCAGAGAGCCTAAGCAGCTCCGTTTTAATGTCCGTGATGGCGGAGGTGAAAGATCTTTTGATGTCCGCAGCTATATCTGTCATGGTAGCATAGGTCAGAGGTCTGTCATTGTCATTGTGACCCGCAGCAGAGTCCTCAGATGGAGGGAGGGACACTTCATCGTCTTCCAATTCCGCTCCAATATTGTGACCGTGGGGTGACTCCATTTTTGGGTTTCTCCCTCCCCCACTATATCTGTACCTGTTCAAGTTTGATGATGATAACCGTCGTTTGGGGGTGGTCAGAGAGCGGAGAACGTGGTTATGTGTCCCTTTTTTAATCTGTGTGGGCATATTCACTGTTCGTGCGGTTTGTTTTCAGGCCCAGGTCTCACAGCTACTCAGAATTCACTCACACATCTGCTGTCCGTGCCTTGCGCCAAGCCATTAACCCTAATTCCTGAGTGAAAGTGGTAGAATTCAGTTCTGTTGTGCTTGGGTAAAAGCACTATCTGAGCGTCCGCGTGACGCGTGTGTAAATTGTGTTGGGGAAGGGATGACTGGTTGCAGATATCAGGTTGTTGCCTAGTAGAGAGGGTCCATGCTGCAGTAATCAGTGCATCCTCACTGGCTTGTATGCTGAGCTGCGTCTGCTGAATAAGGGCTGGACTGGAGAAGATAGGGGTGACTGTGCCTTTGCTGCTTTTATGATAAGGGGGTAGCAAACTGAGGCCTGGTGAGCGTGCTATTCCTTCTAAACAGCTGTCTTGTGTTAGGAGGGGAAGTAGAGATCTCAGTGAGGCACTGGAGCTGGGTTAGAGGTAGTTGTTCAGGAGGGGTGAGGTGGGATGAGGCTGGGATGGCCCGAGTATCAAGATGGCCTCCGACTACCGAGGGTAGGCCCAAGCCTCGGACTTTCCTAATGATGCAGGCCGACCCTGAGTGCTCCGCTCAGATTAGGCCTACGGATTCCCCGCTCGGAGCCCCCCCAGTGCACCCGTGAGCAGTCTCTTCCAGGGGTGGCCCGCTGTGGTCAAGTAGGGCTTCCGCCCTGCTACTCACTGTGTTCCAGAGGCAGAGGAGGTCCGGGACGACAGGCCGCAAGATGGCGTCAGGTAGCTAGATGGAAGCTGCCAGCGGCCGGGATCCTCAGGCGTTAGGGATGGTGGAGCGTTCGTCCCGTGCCCACCGGGACTGCGGCAGCTGGTGGGTAGATACCAGGCAGTCATTTCTTCTCCGGATCGCGGGACTGGTGAGCGGAGGACCTCGGAGGGTCAGCAGGCCTCAAGATGGCGCCGTACCTCGCGGTGCGGGCCCGGTCGTATGCCCGGCTCAGCTGCAGAATCTGCCAATAGTTAGATCGGGCTGTAGCAGGGAGAGCCCAGATGCCGTCCGTGGTGGGATCGGGGTTCGATGGTGTGGATTAGGGCCGTGATGGCGGTGGATTTGCCCTGTTTGTGTGGAGCTCCGCTTCCACACGTCTTCTCAGTTCAGCGTCCAGCCACGCCCCCGTTGTGACTTAGATGAAGATCAGATCACATTTTATGACCAATTTGTGCAGAAATCCATATCATTCCAAAAGGGTTCACATACTTTTTTTTGCAACTGTATTTATACACTGAATTCAGTTTAGCTAGATCCGTTCCTGTTATTCTCTATACTGTGACAGGCAGGCAGGTGATTGTGCTAGCTGCAGTCAGTTTTTCACTTAGTGTACTGTGTGCTTTGCATAGCGTTCACCTAAAGCTTACCTGAATACAGTTAGTGGTGTTCTCATAATAAAACCACAGGCAGGGAGCTGCATTCATTTCATGTAGTGTACTTCTGTCCTTTGCACAGCGTTCACTTAAAGGAACCTGAATACAATTTGTGGTGTTCTCATAATAAAACCACAGGCAGAGAGCTGCAAGTATTTTCAGCTAGTGTATTGTGTCCTCTGCACAGTGTTCACCTAAAACTAACTGAAGACAATTTCTGCTTTTCTCATACTAATACCACAGCAGGCAGTTGATTCTGATAGCTGCATTATTAGTACAGATTTATATATATATATATATATATATATATATATATATATATAAATATATATATATACATCCCACCTTTGTGCAGCTAGATCTCACTGCAGGCCATTAGTATGTCTGGAAGGCAAACAAGGAGTGGCAGACAGTCACGAGGCAATAAAAGAGGGCAAGCAGGCTCTGTGTCTAGAGGCAACAGTGCTGGTCGTGGACACGGTGCATCCACATCAGCACGTGGCCGTGGGACACGCTTGTCCTTCTTTTTTGCAGCTGGCCATGTTGAGCCGCAACATGCCCAAGACTTGGTAGAGTGGACGACCAAGCCGTCCTCATCCTCCTCATCCACTCTCATCCAGGCTCAGGGTACTTTGTCTGGCAAAGAAGCTGCCAAAGCGGCCTCTTCCCTAGGCTCAATGGAATCAGTCACTCCTTCCCTAGCCCCACCATGTCCTCCTGAGGAGTCCCCCGAACTGTTTGACCACAGTGTTGGGTACATGCTCCAGGAGGATGCCCAGCATTTTGAAGGCTCCAGTGATGGAACCCAGCTAGAGGAAGGCAGTAATGTGAGCCCAGAGAGAGGAGGTAGTAACATGAGCCCAGAGAGAAGGGGTGCCCAACAAGGACAGCTATCTGGCAGTCATGTTCCCCCAGCTGCAGCATACTGCCAGATTTGCTACAGTGATGAGGAGAGATGGGATGATGAGGTCACTGACTCCACGTGGGTGCCTGATAGGAGAGAGGAGGAGGAGGAGGCACATCTCCAACGAGGCAGGATGCCCTCCAGGGGCCAGCTTAAGGGCAGCACACCAAGTGCATCACACCACAGAGCTCCGCATGTGCAGGGCGCTGCGCGTTATTCAAAAAGTTATTTGGTGTGGGCCTTTTTAGCAGATCGCACTATTGCCATTTGCAACATATGTCTAAAGCGTATCTTGCGTGGCCAAAACATCAGCCGCGTGGGCACCACGTGCTTGACTAGACATATGTCGACCTGCAATGCAGTTAGTTGGCAAGCCTACCTAAAAGACCCACACCAAAGAACAAAGCGAACCTCTCCTTGCTCCTCATTAGCTGGGATCTCCAACACCACTATACCTTCAGTCCTCTCTGAAACCTGCACTGAGAGGAATGAAGGTATAGAATTAGGTGTGTCACAGCCAAGTACTTGCAGGCAATCTGCTATCGGTATACCTACGTCCGATTGTACCAGGCAAATTTCCCTGCCCCAGCTGCTGCACCGCCGAAAGAAGTTTGCTCCCAGCCATCCACATGCCCAGCGGTTGAATGCTAGCTTGGCTAAATTGCTAGCACTTCAACTGCTGCCTTTTCAGTTGGTAGACTCTGCCCCCTTCCGTGAGTTTGTGGAATGTGTGGTTCCTTAGTGGCAGGTTCCCAAACACCACTTTTTCTCACGGAAGACGATTCCGGCTCTCTACCGGCATGTGGAAGGCAATGTCTTGGCCTCGCTGGACAGGGCGGTCAGCGGTAAGGTGCATATTACCGCTGACTCATGGTCCAGCAGGCATGAACAGAGACGTTACCTATCTTTCACTGCGCATTGGGTGACTCTGCTGGCAGCTGGGAAGGATGCAGGACAAGGTGCAGTAGTGTTGGAGGTTGTTCTGCCTCCACTTCTCCATAATGTTACTACTGGTGATTCTGACACACCTCTCTCCTCCACCCCTCCTCTTCTTCTTCCTCCATGGCCTCTACCTGTACTTTTTCCTTGAAACCAGCGGTGCCCCGTAGGCGTTCAAGGGGCTATGCAAGTACGCAGGCAAAAAGATGCCATGCAGTGCTTGAGCTGGTGTGCTTGGGGGACAGGAGCCACACTGGGGCAGAGATTCTGTCAGCTCTGCAGGGGCAAGCTCAGAGGTGGTTGACGCCACGCCAGCTTAAGCCAGGAAAGGTGGTTTGCGACAATGGCACCAACCTCCTCTCCACCCTCCGACAGGGACAACTGACCCATGTGCCATGTTTGGCTCACGTCCTTAACTTGGTGGTGCAGCGGTTCTTGGGCAGGTACCCGGGCTTACAGGAGGTCCTGAAGCAGGCCAGGAAACTCTGTGGGCATTTCCGATGGTCATATAATGCCAGTGCTCGGCTGGCTGACCTGCAAAAGGATTACAACTTGCCCAAGAACATCCTAATCTGTGACATGTCCATCAGGTGGAACTGTACGTTGGCCATGCTGCAGCGGCTGCACACGCAGCAGAGGGCCATCAATGAGTATATGTTGAAATATGGCACCAGGACAGGGTCAGGGGAGCTTGGGTTTTTTCCCCACACCAGTGGGCCATGATCAGGGATGCATGCACTGTCCTGGCACCATTTGAGGAGGCCACGAGGATGGTGAGCAGTGACAGTGCATGCATCAGTGACACTGTCCCTCTTGTCCACCTGTAGAAGCACACGCTGCGTGGAATAATGAACAGAGCACTTGAGGCAGAACAGAGGCAGGAAGAGGAGGACTACCTTACCTCTCAAGGCCCCCTTTATCCAGACAGTGTTCCTGCTGGCCCAAATATCACACAGGAAGAGGACGAGGAGGAGGAGGAGGGGGAGGATTGTTGTGTCAGCATGGAGGTGGAGCCTAGCACTCAGCATCAGCAGCAGTCTTCAAGGGATCAATTACAGTCCCAAGACACCCATGGACTTGTACATGGCTGGGAGGAGGTGGCTGCGGATCATGTAATCCTCAGTGACTCAGAGGCACCGAATGCCTCATCAAACCTACGCTGCATGGCCTCCCTGACCCTGCAAAGCCTGCGGAATGATCCTCGAATTTGTACGATCAAGGAGAGGGATCATTACTGGCTATCAACACTCTTTGATCCACGTTACAAGGGTAAGGTTGTGGACCTTATCTTGCCGTCGCAGAGGGAGCAGAGGATAAAGCATCTTTGGGAGGCCTTGCAGAAACGTCTGTGCAACACGTTCCCAGAGACTGGGAGGTTACAAATTCCTGGTCCTGGACAACGTGTTGCTGAGGCTCCGGTCAGTCAAAGAAGGAGCGGTGGAGAAGGTGGCCGTCTGACCGATGCGTTCAGACAATTTTTTAGTACGGAGCCCCAAGGTATGATCACTTCCAGCAACCATCGCCAGCGTCTGGTTGTCATGGTGCAGGAATACCTAGGGGCAAGATCAGACTTGGACACCTTTCCCACCGAAAATCCTCTGGGTTACTGGGTCTTGAAGATGGATCACTGGCCAGAGCTTGCACAGTATGCAATTGAGGTACTGGCCTGTCCTGCATCCAGCGTTATTTCGGAACGCACATTCAGTGCTGCTGGAGGCTTTGTAACTGATCACAGGGTGCACCTGTCCACCGACTCAGTCGATCGACTGACCTTCATAAAAATGAATCAGTCTTGGATCACCACCAGCTACCCAGCACCTGATGTTGATGTAACCGAATAATTTTTTTGGAAATGTCAGATCCCTTCAAGACTGCCTATGCTGATGCTGAGTGACTATCCTGTTATGCTGAGTGACTATCCTCTTCCTCCTCAATAATCATGCTGATAGCTTGAAAGAACATTTTTGTTTATGGGCACCGCCACCAGTGGCTAACGCCCAATTTTTCAGCCCCTGTTTAACAGGGGAATGTATTTACAATTTTTGATGCAATGCTTTTCAGCAGGGCTCATTGCTGTGCTCCAACTACAGTATCTGTGAGGGGTTGCAGTGTTGTGGGACCAGCAGTGCCAAAGGCCCAATTTTTTAGCCCCTGTTTAACAGGGGCGTGTAAATACAATTTTTGATGCAATACTTTGCAACAGGGCTAACGCCCAATTTTTCAGCCCCTGTTTAACAGGGGAATGTATTTACAATTTTTGATGCAATGCTTTTCAGCAGGGCTCATTGCTGTGCTCCAACTACAGTATCTGTGAGGGGTTGCAGTGTTGTGGCACCAGTGCCTAAGGCACAATTTTTATGCCCCTGTTCAACAGGGGCATGTACCGTATTTATCGGCGTATAACACGCACAGGCGTATAACACGCACCCTAACTTTAAGAGGGAAGTTTCAGGAGAAAAACTTTCCACAGCCCCCTGCGTATAACAACACGCAGGCACAGTTTACCCTCTATTTTCAGGGTAAAAAAGTGAATGTTATACGCCAATAAATACAGTAATTACAATTCTTGATCTAATAATTCACAGCAGGCCCCATTCCTGCGCCCACCAAGAGTAACTGCCATTTTTCTCAATGATTTTCATGCATATTGCTGGGACCAGACATTACATTAAAGCCGCAAGCAGTTTTAAATGACTTTTTTTCCTTTTAGAAATGTCATTTTGTGCAGGGACAGTTCTAAACACGGGAAACACATGCCACTTCACAGGCATAGTTTAGACACCCACCAGGTACGATATTTAAAGGAATATTTCACTTTTTTTTTTCACTTTATGCATCATTAAAATCACTGCTCCCGAAAAAACTGCAGTTTTTAAAACTTCTTTTTGCATTGATACATGTCCCCTGGGCAAGGACCCCGGTCCCCAAACCCTTTTTAGGACAATAACTTGCATATTAGCCGTTATAATTAGCACTTTTGATTTTGAACGTTCGCGTCCATTGTATTTAATAGGGTCCTAAAGTTCGCGCAAACTTTCGGTCCGTTCGCAGGTTCTGGTGCGAACTGGGGGGTGTTCGGCTCATCCCTACCAGGAATGGCCTGGAGTCAGATATAGGCTTCCCTAGACTGGATGCAGTGGATATATATATGTAGGAGACTGTATATATATATATATATATTAAATGGATTGCAGCTCTCTGAATTACCTGCCTGCCTGAAAGTATGTTTGAAAAAGTACACCAGGAATGGCCTGCAGTCAGATATAGGCTTGGCTAGACTGGATGCAGTGGATATATATATGTAGGAGACTGTATATATTGTGAGGGGGTTAGCTCGGCAGCGGGTGTGTGTGACCCCCGGGATGGGCTCCCCACCCAAAAACAGGCCCAGCAGACGGAGGTTGTGGTTTTCAAAATCAAAAAGGTGCGGTTTATTTTCTATTTACAGTGACAAAAACACAGCAAGGCAAAAAAAAACATAAACAAAATAAATCCTGGTCAACTTGACCTCTGACTAAACATACAGGTTTCCTAACTAACAACTGGGATCAGCCTAGTGCTGTCCTAGTCCCTAAGTCCCTGGTTTTAAATGTCCAAGCAAATATATAGCCACACAGGCTTTCTCTCACCGCACAGGGGTTCACTCTCCCTAGACAGTCCACACAGGTCTGGTTCCAGGCATGAGCTAACATCTAATGAATCTGGGAGTTTTTTTATAGAGGCCTAAATGAGCTGACAAGCTTCAGCTGGCCTCATCAACTCCCTGTCTGCACGACGCCCAGCCCTCTCCCTAGAGGTATGAGTCATCAATGAGCCCACTAGTCTCAGCTGGGCTTATACAACTCTCCACCTAGCTGTATAAGTCGGCGTAAAGCCTGAATCTGGGCGAAATATATCTACCCCCCTGGATGCAACCAGGTGACTTTACCTTCCTGCTGTCACATACCCCCCCCTCTTGTTTTAACCTCGGGGTTGGAACACCAGCAATCAGGCATTCATGTACTCGAGACAAAGCATCCACATTCCCCATTTGAACGCCAGGGCGATGCTTTACTGTGAAGTTGAATTCCTGGAGGGCCAGGAACCACCTATTCACTCTTCTATTTGTTTCCTTGTTTTGAGCCATCCACTTTAACGGAGCGTGATCCGTAACCATGTCAAAGTGCCTACCTAGCAGGTAGTACCGAAGGGAATCTAGAGCCCACTTCACCGCTAAACACTCCTTTTCAACGGTGGCGTAATTTACCTCATGGGACTTCAACTTCCTGCTGAGGTAAATGACTGGGTGCTCTTCCCCGTTCCAGACCTGGGACAATACTGCTCCTAACCCCACATCTGACGCATCACTTTGTACGACAAAGTCTCTAGAGAAGTCGGGTGAGTACAACACTGGCTGGCTACATAAGGCTTGTTTCAAGAATTGGAATGCTGCCTCAGCCTCGGGGGTCCATTTAATCATGACCGACCCTTTCCCCTTCGTCAGGTTGGTTAGGGGCACAGCCTTAGAAGCAAAGTGGGGAATGAATCGCCGATAATACCCAGCGATTCCCAGAAAGGCTCGTACCTGCTTCTTGCTGTTGGGACGTGGCCAACTCTGGATGGCCTCGACTTTGTTGAGTTGGGGTTTTATTACTCCCCTCCCAATGGTGTACCCAAGATATTTGGCCTCCTCCTGCCCAATGGTACACTTCTTGGGGTTAGCCGTAAACCCTGCTTCCCGAACAGAGTCCAGGACTGCTTGCACTTTTGGCAGATGTGAGGCCCAATCTGTGCTATGGACAATTATGTCATCCAGGTAAGCCGCAGCATACTTCCGATGGGGCCTCAGCATCTGGTCCATTTTCCGCTGGAATGTGGCCGGCGCATTCTGTAACCCGAACGGCATTCTTTTATATTGGAACGCCCCGTCTGGGGTTACAAATGCGGTTTTCTCTTTGGCCGACTTGGCCAGGGGGATTTGCCAATACCCTTTTGTGAGGTCAAGAGTCGTCATGTATCGGGCTGTTCCCAGCCGGTCGATCAACTCATCTATACGTGGCATGGGGTAGGTGTCAAATTTTGTAACTTTGTTCAACTGACGAAAATCGTTACAAAATCGCCAGCTCCCATCCGGTTTAGGCACCAACACAATGGGACTAGACCAATCACTTTGGGACTCCTCTATCACCCCTAAGTTCAGCATTTTCTGTACTTCCTCCCGTATTGCCTCCCGTCGGGCCTCTGGGATCCGATAGGGTTTTAACTTCACCCTTTCACCGGGCGGGGTAATAATGTCATGCTCTACCCCAGATGTTTGTCCCGGCAGCTCAGAGAATACCTCCTTGTTGCGAAGCACAAACTCCTTAACCTCCTGTTGTTGGGGTTGTGACAAGGTGGCTGCGATTCCAACCTCAGGAATCACGCAACCAGTTTGAGCTGGTGACCAAGTGTCTGCGACTAGGGACTCTCTATCCCTCCAGGCTTTCAACAGATTAACGTGATAGATCTGTTCGGGCTTTCGCCTTCCTGGTTGTCTGACCTTGTAATTCACTTCGCTCACTTTTTCCATTATCTCGTAGGGGCCTTGCCATTTGGCAAGGAATTTACTTTCAACCGTAGGGACAAGTACCAATATCCTATCCCCCGGGGAAAAGGTACGGGTCTTGGCTCCACGGTTGTACACTCTCTGCTGTGCCAACTGCGCTTGGGCCAAATGTTCCTTCACGATGGGCATTACCTGTGCAATTCGATCTTGCATCAGGGCGACATGCTCAATCACACTCCTGTGGGGAGAACTCTCACTTTCCCAAGTTTCCTTGGCAATATCCAACAGCCCTCTTGGGTGTCTCCCATACAGTAACTCAAAGGGGGAGAATCCCGTAGAGGATTGGGGCACCTCCCTAATAGCAAACATCAAATAAGGAAGTAGACAGTCCCAATCCCTTCCATCTCTATCCACCACTTTCTTCAACATTTGTTTTAGGGTTTTGTTGAATCTTTCAACCAGCCCATCGGTTTGGGGGTGATACACAGATGTACGCAATTGCGTCACTTTGAACAATTTACACAGCTCTTTCATAACCCGGGACATAAAGGGTGTACCTTGGTCCGTAAGCAGTTCTTTACAAATACCCACCCGGCTAAAAACAAGAGATAGCTCTTTGGCTATGGTTTTGGCCGAGGTATTTCTGAGAGGGATCGCTTCTGGATAACGGGTGGCATAGTCCATTATAACCAATATGTACTGGTGCCCCCTAGCGGACTTGATTATAGGACCTACCAAATCCATTGCGATTCTCTCAAACGGGACCTCAATGATGGGTAGAGGGACCAGCGGGCTACGGAAATGTGGCATCGGGGCCGACCTCTGACACACAGGGCAGGAGGAACAATAATTTTCTATGTCCTTCATCACCCCAGGCCAATAGAATCTCTGTAATACCCTCTCTCGGGTTTTCTCTGTCCCCAGATGACCTCCAAGAATGTGCCCATGGGCCAACTCCAACACCAACTTCCTGTAAGGTTTGGGCACCACAAGCTGCTCAACGGTTTCTTCTGCCCTTTTTGCCACCCGATACAGTAGGTCCTTCTCTACGCTGAAGTATGGGTAAGTGCCGGTATTATCTGGGTTCACTAACTCGCCATCTATTTTCACTACGTTTTCCCGTGCCTTTATTAGGGCGGGGTCTTTCAACTGTTCTGTGGCAAAGTTTTCCCTGTGAACCTCAAGATCAGAAAACTCCACAGACGGTAGGTTTTCGTCTGAGGAGGTGGGCTCCTCTCCAGTTTCTTGAGTCTCCCCTGCCAATACTGACAAGGGAAATTCCGGAGAGTCCTCACCACTCTCAGGGGAGTTCTGGCTATCACATTCCTGGTACATAGGGGCACCCGTGGGGGGCTCAGGATCATCCCACAGTTCCCAGAACTTCGGAAAATCCCTTCCCACAATGGCGTCATGCGGTAACTGAGATACTAAGCCCACTGGATGAGAGAGGGTACCTTTGGGGGTCTCGAAACACACTGTAGTCACTGGATACTCTCGGGTGTCCCCATGCACACAAATAACGGCTACCTTGCTATTCCCAGAGACCTCTGTTTTAACTAACTCAGCCTTTATCAGGGTCACAAGGCTACCTGAATCCAGCAATACCACAACATTTCTACCATTAATACACATTTTGCATAAATGTTTCTCAGTTCCCCGAATGGCAGTGCATGCGACTGTCGCACACAGCGACTGACGTCTGCCCGTCAGAAAGTCACACTGCATGGGTTCCTCCACAACCGGGCAATTTGCTGCAATATGTCCCGCTTGGCGGCAGCGGTAGCAAACGATCCTTCTTGCCGCCTCTTGAGCTGCTGATTTCCCAGGCTGTTCTCGCCAAACTTGGGGTAGAGCTCCCACCCTCTCACTCTCTCCACCCTTACCCCTTGGAATCATCTTATCCGCCCCTGGGGATGGTCTGGTCTTAGGGTGGAAAGTCCGAGTGTCTCTGGAAGAGGCCGTCAGGTTCTCTGTAGCCAAGTATTTCTCCACACGATCCACAAGACCATCGGCCGTCTCTGGGTCTCCATGGCTTACCCACTTTTGGATGGCAGTAGGAAGAGCTCTCAAAAACCGATCCATTACAACACGTTCCACAATCTTTGGTGCGGACAAAGTCTCTGGCTGTAGCCACTTTCTGCTCAGGTGAATGAGATCATACATTTGAGACCTGGGGGGTTTTCCAAGCTGGAAAGTCCAGTTATGCACACGCTGAGCCCGGACAGCCAGGGTGACACCCAGCCTTGCCAATATTTCAGCTTTTAGCATCACATAGTCTTTTGCTTGGTTAGGCTCTAGGTCATAGTAAGCTTTCTGCGATTCACCAGTTAACAGAGGAGCCACTAGTCCAGCCCACTGCTCCTCAGGCCACTTTTCTCTTTCAGCGGTCCTTTCAAATGTGGTCAAAAATACCTCTGGATCATCCTCTCCAGTCATTTTTGTCAATAAACGACTCACCCCAAAGGACGCGGTATTAGTGGGACGGCTTTCCTCACTGGTCTGCGGACGTTGCTGCATTACTGCTTCCATCTGTTGTTGTAGTCTCTGCTCTTGCTTCTGCAACAGGTCTATGAAGCGGGCCTCAGATTGCTGTTGGGCTTGTTGCTGAGCCTCCAGACTCTGTTGTAAAGTTGCAAGGCTCTGTTGATGAGCTTGCTGCTGGGCTGCAAGGCTCCTTTGTAAACCTGCATTTGTCTGCTGTTGATTGGCATTTGCTAGAGCCAGCTGTTTCAGTATCTCCTCCATGCTGGCTTAAAAAAAAAACTGCCACTGGTTCTCCACCAACTGTGAGGGGGTTAGCTCGGCAGCGGGTGTGTGTGACCCCCGGGATGGGCTCCCCACCCAAAAACAGGCCCAGCAGACGGAGGTTGTGGTTTTCAAAATCAAAAAGGTGCGGTTTATTTTCTATTTACAGTGACAAAAACACAGCAAGGCAAAAAAAAACATAAACAAAATAAATCCTGGTCAACTTGACCTCTGACTAAACATACAGGTTTCCTAACTAACAACTGGGATCAGCCTAGTGCTGTCCTAGTCCCTAAGTCCCTGGTTTTAAATGTCCAAGCAAATATATAGCCACACAGGCTTTCTCTCACCGCACAGGGGTTCACTCTCCCTAGACAGTCCACACAGGTCTGGTTCCAGGCATGAGCTAACATCTAATGAATCTGGGAGTTTTTTTATAGAGGCCTAAATGAGCTGACAAGCTTCAGCTGGCCTCATCAACTCCCTGTCTGCACGACGCCCAGCCCTCTCCCTAGAGGTATGAGTCATCAATGAGCCCACTAGTCTCAGCTGGGCTTATACAACTCTCCACCTAGCTGTATAAGTCGGCGTAAAGCCTGAATCTGGGCGAAATATATCTACCCCCCTGGATGCAACCAGGTGACTTTACCTTCCTGCTGTCACAATATATATATATATATATATATAGATATATATATATATATATATATATTAAATGCACTGCAGCTAACTTAATCACATGCCTGCCTGAAGTACATTAGAAAAAGTACACCAGGAATGGCCTGTAGTCAGATCTAGCTACATTGGATGCAGTGGCTATATATATATATATATATATTGTGACAGCATGCAGGTAAAATCACCAGGTTGCATCCAGGATGGAAGGTATATATGT
This sequence comes from Rana muscosa, assembly GCA_029206835.1. Lineage (NCBI taxonomy): Eukaryota > Metazoa > Chordata > Amphibia > Anura > Ranidae > Rana > Rana muscosa. The sequence continues at coordinate 1,222,855,961 of CM055122.1, forward strand.
CCTAGATTCAGGCTTTATGCCGATTTATACCACTAGGGGGAGTGCGGGGAGTCTTGCAGGGGAAGAGTTAATGAGCCCAGCTGAAGTAAGTGGGCTCGTTAGGGCCTCTACAAGAACTCCCAGCATGCTAAGGGAGATGCTCAAACCTGGAACCAGATCTGTGTGGATAGTCTGCGGAGTGTGATCTCTGTGCGGTGAGCCAAAGCCTGTGTGGTTATTGCTAAGAACTTAAAAAAAGCAGGGAGCTAGGGACTGGGACAGCACAAGGCTGTACCCAGTTGTTAGCTAGGGACACTAACGTGTGTAGTGAGCGGTCAAGTTGACCAGGATTTCTTTTCATGTTTCTTTTGTTTTTGCTGTATTTTTTTGTCTGTATATAGTTCAAATAAAACCACACCCTTTTGTTTTCTCCTACCACTGTCTGCTGTGCCTGTTTTTGTGTGGTGAACCCATCCAGGGGGTCACACACACCCGCTGCTGAGCTAACCCCCTCACAGTTGGTGGAGAACCAGTGGCAGTTTTTTTAAGGCCAGCATGGAGGAGATACTGAAACGGCTGGCTCTAGCAAATGCCAATCAGCAGCAGACAAATGCAGGTTTGCAAAAGAGCCTTGTAGCCCAGCAGCAAGCTCATCAACAGAGCCCTGCAGCCCAGCAGCAAGCTCATCAATAGAGCCTTACAGCCCAGCAGCAGACAAATGCAACTTTGCAACAGAGTCTGGAAGCTCAGCAACAAGCCCAGCAGCAATCTGAGGCCCGCTTCATAGACCTGTTACAGAAGCAAGAACAGAGACTACAGCAACAAATGGAAACGTTAATACAGCAACGTCCGCAGACCAGTGAGGCAAGTAGTTCCACTAATACTGCGTCCTTTGGGGTGAGTCGTTTATTGACAAAAATGACTACAGAGGATGATCCAGAGGTGTTTTGACCACATTTGAAAGGACTGCTGAAAGAGAAAAGTGGCCTAAGGAGCAGTGGGCTGGACTGGTGGCTCCTCTGTTAACTGGTGAATCACAGAAAGCTTACTATGACCTAGAGCCTGACCAAGCAAAAGACTATGTGATGCTAAAAACTGAAATATTGGCACGGCTGGGTGTCACCCTGGCTGTCCGGGCTCAGCGTGTGCATAACTGGACTTTCCGGCTTGGAAAACCCCCCAGGTCTCAAATGTATGATCTCATTCACCTGAGCAGGAAGTGGCTACAGCCAGAGACTTTGTCTGCACCAAAGATTGTGGAACGTGTTGTGATGGATCGTTTCTTGAGAGCTCTTCCTACTGCCAATCAAAAGCCATGGAGACCCAGAAACGGCCGATAATCTTGTGGATCGTATAGAGAAGTACTTGGCTACAGAGGACCTGACTGCCTCTTCCAGAGACTCACGGACTTTATACCCTAAGACCAGACCATCCCCAGTGGCGGGTAAGATGATTCCAAGGGGTGAGGGTGGAGAGAGTGAGAGGGTGGGAGTTCTACCCAAGGTTTGGCGAGAACAGCCTGGGAAGTCAGGGGTTCAAGAGGCAGCAAGAAGGATTGTTTGTTACCGCTGCTGACAAGAGGGACATATTGCAGCAAATTGCCCAGTTGTGGATGAACCCATGCAATGTGACTTTCTAACGAACAGACGTCAGTCGCTGTTTGCGACAGTCGCATGCACTGCCATGCGGGGAACTGAGAAACATTTATGCAAAATGTGTGTTAATGGTAGAAATATTGTTGTATTGCTGGATTCAGGTAGCCTCATGACACTGATAAAGGCTGAATTAGTTACTACAGAGGTCTCTGGGAATAACAAGGTAGCTGTTATTTGTGTGCATGGGGACACCCGAGAGTATCCGGTGACTACAGTGTGTTTTGAGACCCCCAAAGGTACCCTCTCTCATCGGGTGGGATTAATGTCTCACTTGCCTCATGATGCCATTGTGGGAAGGGATTTTCCAAAGTTCTGGGAACTATGGGATTGTCCTGAGCCCCCCACTGGTGCCCCTATATACCAGGAATGTGATAGCCAGAATTCCTCGGAGAGTGGTGAGGACTCTCCAGAATTTCCCTTGTCGGTATTGGCAGGGGAGACTCGAGAAACTGGGGAGGAGCCAACATCCTCAGACGAAAACATGCTGTCTGTGGAGTTTTCTGATCTCGAGATTCACAAGGAAAATTTTGCCACAGAACAGTTAAAAGACCCCACCCTAATAAAGGCACGGGAAAACGTAGTGGAAATAGATGGTGAGTTAGTGAACCCAGATGAGACCGGCACTTACCCATACTTCATCGTGGAAAAGGACCTACTGTATCGGGTGGCTAAAAGGGCAGAAGAAACCATTGAGCAGCTTGTGGTGCCCAAACCTTACAGGAAGTTGGTGTTAGAGTTGGCCCATGGGCACATTCTTGGAGGTCATCTGGGGAAAGAGAAAACCAGAGAGAGAGTATTGCAGAGATTCTATTGGCCTGGGGTCATGAAGGAAACAGAAAATTATTGTTCCTCCTGCCCTGTGTGTCAGAGGTCATGACCGATGCCACATTTCCGTAACCCGCTGGTACCTCTTCCCATCATTGAGGTCCCCTTTGAGAGGATCGCAATGAATTTGGTAGGTCCGATAATGAAGTCCGCTAGGGGGCACCAGTACATCTTGGTTATAATGGACTATGCCACCCGTTATCCGGAAGCGATTCCTCTCCGAAATACCTCGGCCAAAACCATAGCCAAAGAGCTATCTCTTGTTTTTAGCCGTGTGGGTATTTGTAAGGAACTGCTTACGGACCAAGGTACACCCTTTATGTCCCGGGTTATGAAAGAGCTGTACAAGTTGTTCAAAGTGACACAATTGCGTACATCTGTGTATCACCCCCAAACAGATGGGTTGGTTGAAAGATTCAACAAAACTCTAAAACAAATGTTAAAGAAGGTGGTGGATAAAGATGGAAAGGATTGGGACTGTCTAATTCCCTATTTAATGTTTGCTATTAGGGAGGTACCCCAATCCTCTACGGGTTTCTCACCCTTTGAGTTACTCTATGGGAGACACCCAAGAGGGCTGTTGGATATCGCCAAGGAAACTTGGGAAAGTGAGAGTTCTCCCCACAGGAGTGTGATTGAGCATGTCGCCCTGATGCAAGATAGAATTGCACAGGTAATGCCAATCGTAAAGGAACATTTGGCCCAAACGCAGTTGGCACAACAGAGAGTGTACAACCGTGGAGCCAAGACCCAGACATTTTCCCCGGGGGATAAGATATTGGTACTTGTCCCTACGGTTGAAAGCAAGTTCCTCGCCAAATGGCAAGGCCCCTACGAGATAATGGAAAAAGTGAGCGAAGTGAATTACAAGGTCAGACAACCAGGAAGGCGAAAGCCCGAACAGATTTATCACATTAATCTGTTGAAAGCCTGGCGGGATAGGGAATCCCTAGTCGCAGAAACTTTGTCACCAGCTCACTCTGATTGCGTGATTCCTGAGGTTGGAATAGCAGTCACCTTGTCAAACCCCCAACAACAGGAGGTTAAGGAGTTTGTGCTTAGCAACAAGGAGGTTTTCTCTGAGCTGCCGGGATAAACGTATGGGGTAGAGCATGATATTATTACCCCGGATCCCAGAGGCCCGACGGGAGGCAATACGTGAGGAAGTACAGAAAATGCTTAAGTTAGGGGTGATAAAGGAATCCCAAAGTGATTGGTCACGTCCCATAGTGTTAGTGCCTAAACCGGATGGGAGCTGGCGATTTTGTAACGATTTCCGACAACTGAACAAAGTTACAAAATTTGACACCTACCCCATGCCACGTATAGATGAGTTGGTCGACCGGTTGGGAACAGCCCGATACATGACAACTCTTGATCTCACCAAAGGGTATTGGCAAATTCCCCTGGCCAAGTCGGCCAAGGAGAAAACCGCATTTGTAATCCCAGACGGGGCGTTCCAATATAAAAGAATGCCGTTTGGTTTACAGAATGCGCCGGCAACATTCCAGTGGAAAATGGACCAGATACTGAGGCCCCATCAGAAGTATGCTGCGGCTTACCTAGATGATGTAATTATCTATAGCACAGATTGGGCCTCACATCTGCCAAAATTGCAAGCAGTCCTAGACTCTATCCGGGAAGCTGGGTTTACGGCCAACCCCAAGAAGCGTACCATTGGACAGGAGGAGGCCAAGTATCTTGGGTACACCATTGGGAGGGGAGCAATAAAACCCCAAGTCAATAAAGTCGAGGCCATACAGAATTGGCCGCGTCCCAACAGCAAGAAGCAGGTACGAGCCTTTCTGGGAATCGCTGGTTATTATCGGCGATTCATTCCCCACTTTGCTTCTCAGGCTGTGCCCCTAACCAAACTGACAAAAGGGAAGGAGTCTGTCATGGCTAAATGGACCCCAGAGGCTGAGGCAGCATTTAAATTCTTAAAAAAAGCCTTATGTAGCCAGCCAGTGATGTACTCACCAGACTTCTCAAGGGAATTTGTCGTACAAAGTGATGCATCCGACGTTGGGTTAGGAGCAGTATTGTCCCAGGTCTGGAACAGGGAAGAGCACCCAGTCATTTACCTCAGCAGGAAATTGAAGTCCCATGAGGTAAATTACGCCACGATTGAGAAGTTGTGTTTAGCGGTGAAGTGGGCTCTAGATTCCCTTCGGTACTATCTGCTAGGTAGGCACTTTGACATGATTACTGATCACGCTCCTTTAAAGTGGATGGCTCAAAACAAAGAGACAAATAGAAGAGTAAATAGGTGGTTCCTGGCCCTACAGGAATTCAACTTTACGGTAAAGCATCGCCCTGGCGTTCAAATGGGGAACGTGCATGCTTTGTCTCGAGTACATGCATGCCTGATTGCTTGTGTTCCAACCCCAAGGTTAAAACAAGAGGGGGGGGGGTATGTGACAGCATGCAGGTAAAATCACCAGGTTGCATCCAGGATGGAAGGTATATATGTCCTAGATTCAGGCTTTATGCCGATTTATACCACTAGGGGGAGTGCGGGGAGTCTTGCAGGGGAAGAGTTAATGAGCCCAGCTGAAGTAAGTGGGCTCGTTAGGGCCTCTACAAGAACTCCCAGCATGCTAAGGGAGATGCTCAAACCTGGAACCAGATCTGTGTGGATAGTCTGGGGAGTGTGATCTCTGTGCGGTGAGCCAAAGCCTGTGTGGTTATTGCTAAGAACTTCAAAAAAGCAGGGAGCTAGGGACTGGGACAGCACAAGGTTGTACCAAGTTGTTAGTTAGGGACACCAACGTGTGTAGTGAGCGGTCAAGTTGACCAGGATTTCTTTTCATGTTTCTTTTGTTTTTGCTGTATTTTTTTGTCTGTATATAGTTCAAATAAAACCACACCCTTTTGTTTTCTCCTACCACTGTCTGCTGTGCCTGTTTTTGTGTGGTGAACCCATCCAGGAGGTCACACACGCCCGCTGCTGAGCTAACCCCCTCACAATATATATATATACACGAGACTGTATATATATATTAAATGCACTGCAGCTAACTGAATCACCTGCCTGCCTGAAATATATTTAGAAAAAGTACACCAGGAACGGCCTGTAGTCATATCTAGCTACACTGGATACAGTGGATATATATATATATATATATATATATATATATATATATATATATATACACATACGAGACTGTATATATATATTAAATGCACTGCAGCTAACTGAATCACCTGCCTGCCTGAAGTATATTGGAAAAAGTACACCAGGAATGGCCTGCAGTCAGATCCAGCTACACTGGATGCAGTGGATATATGCAGCGGCCATGCCACCCTCCTTCTCCACTCTTTGGCTCATTCACTGGAGAGGAAAGCACGCATGGTCTCTTCCATGCCCGTACCCCCTGGGTTACAGAGGTTAAGCACACTTAGTTTCCTTACGGGTCTTTGCAGCGAGTCCCCTCAGTGTTGGGTTCTGTCCCTAGAATATGCCCCAAGTAACTCCAAGGTCCACACCAGTATATCACTCCAACGTAGAGCTTTATTTTCTTATGCATGAAAGGAGAAAGGTATTAGGAAGACAGATGGAATTCAGGCACTCCTGGCTTCGTCGCCACTCAATCCCAAGTGGGTACAGCTCACCCGGATAGTCACCCAATGGCACCAGCAGCCGGCGTGTAGCTCGAACAGTCAATTTAGTTCCCTAATGAATGCGTTCAGGAGATCCTCTGCCACTGGATCTATGGTGTCCCAAACCTCCTGATGGTCCAGATGTTAGGCCCCTGGTTTCCGGATGGATGACATCCCTCCGGAGAGTTACTGGGCCCCTTCCTTCACTGTGATTCACTCATCAGTCCTTCAGAACGGTCCTCCCCCAGCCTCCTCTTCCAGAAATGGAGCCCCTCGCAAGGCGACACCCTGGGATTCTTCCTTCCGAAATGGGCTCCAGCTAAAGGTGCTGGGCCCAGGGCTGAAGTTGCAATCCCAGGACTAAAGGTGCCTGGGACTGAGGCACACGTGGCCCCATGGCCTGGAGGGCCATGCACTCGAAACTGGACTCCACACAATACCTTCCCCCGGTTACAGGTCCCCGAGGTGGCAACTCTAACTCGAACCCCTTTCCTCCACAGCGTCCGCCCCTTTTGTACCCCCTCCCGGCATGCCCATCAGGTCCACCACACCCACTGTATGGCTGCCGAGAGGAGACACCAAATCTATCACACCTATCACCTGTGGTTCAACCCCGAGTATTGATGACAGCGCCACCCATACTTCTTAGGGGAACTGCACACCAGGTGAAACAACAGCAAGGCAGAGTCCAACAAATTGAAAAGATTTGAGCCAACTACCACTCGAATCACCCTTAAATTTGGCATAGCAGTCCCTAAATTTGGAACCCCCGCTACACACTCCCCCTCTTAAAGAGACAATGTCCCCAGTGTCTGGAGACAAATTTGCACACTCAATCCTGAGCAGGCGCAAACTTACCTTCAGAACTATGTACACAAATTAGAAAAAATGAAAAAAATACCAGAGTGCCTGAATTAAAGAAGTGCATTTCAGTAAAGAAAAGAGACAGGAAAATCTTTCACAAAATAACATTCCCTCCCTCCATCCTATCGCAACTAAATCCTACCCAATCTCCGGTGAGTTGCTTGATGGTCTCCTGCATGGGAAAGAAAAACACATATCACACAAATAAATAACATTCTATTCCTACTGTATGTACATGAATCAAACCACCTCTCCTAGAAGAGATAATTTGTTTCATCTAAAAACACACTAAGCCTAGTGTATATTTTTCTTATAACAGTACCATGTAAGTGCCTTTTAAAAGTTTTGCAGAACACCACCACCTAGTGGCAGCCCACACATGTGACTCTCTTTAGCCTAAGTGCATTCTAACGCACTACCACACAAGGATCCCCTTGTTGATCTCGTGGCTTCCAGCTTGGCCCTGACTAGCTCTACCCCAAAGTCTTTTCACTTGATGAAAAAAACAACAACAAAAACAGTCATTCAAAAAGTTAAAGAATCTCCGGGAGTAGAGTCAGCATAGCAGTTCCAGGCATTGTCTCCAAAGCAGTAACAAAAAAAAAACACAAGTCCCACTTTAAAGGTAAAAACGTGGGTCAGGTAGAGTAAGAGACTTCCAGTCCTTGTCCAAAGTCTCAATGGAGTAGGTCACATCAGCCTTATCCTTACTGCAGATCACGGCCCGATCCGCATGTATGTGGCGATCAAGAGTCCAATCTTTTCGGCAGCCCTTGTATCTTCCAGCCATTACGGCCGAACATGAATGGTATCTGTGGCCCTTCTTCACCTCCAAACGATCCCAGATGAAATCACTGTACCATCACTCCCGAGAGGCCTCGATCTCAAACAATAAATTCTTTGGGACATATGGGTACTCCCATCCATAGTCCATGGCAACCTTCTGGTTCAAAAGCCATTGTAATTGGGCCAAAGGCGGCATGGTCGCCCGATCTCCAGCTCCTGACAGGACGATAGCATCCTGAGATCTCCTGGGGCGTATAGGCTCCAACTGTGGCATAAAAGGCCTTAACGGTGAACGGGCCTCCGGTACAGCAGGCACGGAAGACACCGGAGCTTGCAACACAGGTACGGGGACAACTTCTCCAGCACAAACAGAGGGTTCCACCCGGGGTGTAATATCCCCTGAGTCCATGGGCGATCCCTTTACACTACGGGGAGAAGTTAAAGAAATGTTGTCCCATATCTTAGTGACAAACAGTTTATCGATCTCTGCGTTATCTCCCACATCCGAGGAAGAATCCACATCCGAAGAGTCCCACATCTCTGCTGGCAGGCAAACTCTAGTGGACACAGGATCATCTTTTAACAGTTCCTTTGGGTCAGGCACCCAAGCGTCCCCAATAGAACGGACACTGACCTTGGTTCCTTTCCCCGGCCGACCTCGACCTCTAACCGTCATGGAAACTTCTTCGGCTGGACTATCCGAGTCAGGCGGGCGCTGGGGTGGGCCTCCACCGCGGCTGCAGGAAGCCTTTACGAGTCCTACCTTCCTTTTAGCAGGCGGAAGGAAGGGCTCCATTGCGACTGATGCAGCATCCGCTGGGTTCTCCGCCTCAAATTCCTCAATGGCCGGAGCTTCAGTCTTTACCTCCACCTCTGCGGGACTGCGCTTGGGAACGGCGGTGATAGCGCACACCTCCTCCTCAGGAGTAACAGCACCTGAGATCCAATTCACTCGGTAACCTTTTGGCTTCTCAGTTGGCTGCTCTACCTCGAACAAGAATTCCCCACAGCGGGTACATCTCCCGAAAGGCCGAAGATGTACAATCAGTCCCTGACACTTTCCACAGATCATGCCCAAGGCCTCTGCATCTCTGCATGCATAAAGGGCGAAATGGCCTCTGGGCTTCAGCCTGATTCCCGTGTCAGTCAAAGAGGCAGCAATAGGGGTCACATTTATGGCTGGACCGGGCAATAGAGCTCAAGATCCCGGTGAAGCAGGTCTCCAAGAAGGAGCGGACATGTCGCTTCGTCAAGAGTCCAATAGATAATGTCCCTTTTTGACGCTAAACACACCAGGAGGAGCTCACACTTAGCAGGGCTCCTCCCCTTTCTTTTTCCTTCGCTGCACTTACTTTTGCGGGCTTTTCCAGACTTGACACGCCCCCGAACTATGCAGCCAGAAATTGCTAGGCCTGAATCTTCCTTTCTCTTACTTGTGACACAGGTTGAATTTCACACAAACATGGCCGACCTCCACGGAGCTTTCACAGGGGAATAAAGTCCAACTTTTCCCGGGACATATACCACAAAAATCCTGGACTACGAGCCCTCACGTGCAGCGGCCACGCCACCCTCCTTCTCCACTCTTTGGCTTGTTCACTGGAGAGGAAAGCATGCGTGGTCTCTTCCATGCCCGTACCCCCTGGGTTACAGAGGTTACACTTAGTTTCCTTACGGGTCTTTGCAGCGAGTCCCCTCAGTGTTGGTTTCTGTCCCTAGAATGTAAGGACAAAAGTCTCCATGCCCCAAGTAACTCCAAGGTCCACACCAGTATATCACTCCAACATAGGGCTTTATTGTCTTATGCATGAAAGGAGAAAGGTATTAGGAAGACAGATGGAATTCAGGCACTCCTGGCTTCGTCGCCACTCGATCCCAAGTGGGTACAGCTCACCCGGATAGTCACCCAATAGCACCAGCAGCCGGCGTGTAGCTCGAACAGTCAATTTAGTTCCCTAATGGATGCATTCAGGAGATCCTCTGCCACAGGATCTATGGTGTCCCAAACTTCCTGATGGTCCAGATGTTAGGCCTCTCGTTTCCGGATGGGCTCCTTCCTTCACTGTGATTCTCTCACCAGTCCTTCGGAACGGTCCTCCCCAGCCTCCTCTTCCAGAAACGGGTCCCCTCGCAAGGTGACACCCTGGGATTCTTCCTCCTGAAATGGGCTCCAGCTAAAGGTGCTGGGCCCAGGGCTGAAGTTGCAGTCCCAGGACTAAAGGTGCCTGGGACTGAGGCACACGTGGCCCCATGGCGGGCCATGCACTCAAAACTGGACTCCACACAATACCTTCCCCCGGGTACAGGTCCCCGGGGTGGCAACTCGAACTCGAACCCCTTTCCTCCACGGCGTCCGCCCCTTTTGTACCCCCTCCCGGCATGCCCAGCAGGTCCACCACACCCACTGTACGGCTGCCGAGAGGAGACACCAAATCGCTGCCCTATCACCTGTGGTTCAACCCCGAGTATCGATGACAGCGCCACCCATACTTCTTAGGGGAACTGCACACCAGGTGAAACAACAGCAAGGCAGAGTCCAACAAATTGAAAAGATTTGAGCCAACTACCACTCGAATCACCCTTAAATTTGGCATAGCAGTCCCTAAATTTGGAACCCCCGCTACATATATATATATATATATATATATATATATATATATATATATATATATATATATATATATACAAGACTGTATATATATATATATATATATATATATATATATATATATATTAAATGCACTGCAGCTAACTAAATCACCTGCCTGCCTGAAGTATATTAGAAAAAGTACACCAGGAAAGGCCTGCAGTCAGAGCTAGCTACACTGGATGCAGTGGATATATATATATATATATATATATATATATATATATATATATATATATATACAAGACTGACTGTATATATATATATATATTAAATGCACTGCAGCCAACTAAATAACCTGCCTGCCTGCCTGCTCAATCTAAATGACACTCTGTCAACGTCCACGCCAACAACACACTACACAGGGCCGACGTGCAGGCGGCCTTATATAGTGTGAGGCATGGACTTAGTCCCCCTGAGCCATAATTGGCCAAAGGCGCCCTGCCTTTGGTCAATTATGGCTCTCTTTGCTGACAATGCTGGGATTGGCCAAACCATGCAGGTCATAGTGCATGCTTTGGCCAAACATTATACCAATGCACTGCGATCTCGCAGTGCATTATGGGGTGTGATGCGGCGCTCGAATTTGGCGCGAACGTCCCATAATGTTCGTTTTTCGGCGAACAGCCAACGTTCGAGTCGAACTTATGTTCGACCCGAACATAAAGCTCATCCATATTAGTGATCATAGCAGAAGATCAGTGTAAGAAATACACATGAGAAAATGCATGTTGACAAGGGGAGTGTAGAGGTGGGTGGTGAGTCTACTGACATCACAACTCCACCCACTGAGCTCCGGACAACAGACCCACCCACAGAATCTGCAGTTTTTCGGGTCTCATAACAGACAGAGGAAAGACATTTGACAGGTAAGAATACTTGTACTGTATATCCTTATAGATAACCACTATGGCAGTAGTTTAGAAAGGTTGAGAGTGGGTTTAAATCCACTTTGAGTACATAAATAGTAAGAAAGGGAGGTCAGATCATATGGGTCCCATAAAGAATGATGAAGGGAATCTGGTTACTAAGGATGGAGAGATGGCAAAGGTATTGAATTTATTCTTCTCCTCAGTCTTCACAAGGGAAACGGTGGGGCTTCAGTAACCATTTTTTTTATGGTTGAACTGGATGGACTTGTGTGTTTTTTCAATCTGACTAACTATGTAACTATGTAACTATGTAACCAAAACTGCAATGTTTATCCTCATGACATGTCACAGGAATCACCATCATGGCTAACACTAACAGAGGACAGAATTAGAATTATGCCACGTACACACGATCGTGATTCACGGCGGTGAAAACACCGCCGTGAATCACGACGGTGAAAACACCGCCGTGGATCACGACGGGAAAAACGAGGGAACGGCTTGGTTCCCTACACACGTCCGTTTTTCCCGTCATTTTTCTATTTGTCGAGGAAAATGACCGTGTGTGGGCTCCGCGGCAGTGTTTCCCTATGGGAAAACTGCCGCGGAAAAAAACGACAGGGAATCACAACGAGAAAAATCAGAGCATGTTCTAATTTTTCTCGTCGTGATTCATGCCGTTTTTCTCGTCTGGAAAAATGACCAAAAGCCCACACACGGTCGTTTTTCTCGTGAAAGAGAAAAAATTACATTTTTCCCGACGAGAAAAATGGTCGTGTGTACGCGGCATTAGATTTGAAAAACTTAACATTAATAAGTCACCGGGACCAGATGGCTTACACCCGAGGGTCCTTAGGGAACTCAGTCAAGTAATTGCCAGATCATTGTTCCTAATTTTTACGAACAGTCTACTGACTGGAATGGTACCAGCTGATTGGAGAAAAGCCAATGTAGTACCAATCTTTAAAAAAGAGCCAAGATACTTCCCTGGGAATTACAGACCAGTTAGCCTAACATCAATTGTATGCAAGCTATTGGAGAGGATTATAAGGGAATATATACAAGATTTTAGTAATGAAAACTGTATCGTTAGCAGTAATCAGCATGGATTCTTGCCAAACCAATCTATTAACCTTCTATGAGGAGGTGAGCTGCCATCTAGATAAAGGAAGTCCCGTAGACGTGGTGCATCTGGATTTTGCAAAAGCATTTGATACAGTTCCCCATAAATGTTTACTGTACAAAGTAAGGTCCGTTGGCATGGACCATTTCAAAGTTAAGAGGGTAGTGATAAATGGGGAGTACTCGGAATGGTCTGGGGGAGGAAAGTGGGGTCCCCCAAGGTTCTGTCTTTGGACCGATCCTATTTAATTTATTCATAAATGACCTGGAGGATGGGATAAACAGCTCAATCTCTGTATTTGTAGACAAAACTAAACTAAGCAGGGCAATAACTTCTCTGCAGGATGTGGAAACCTTGCAAGAAGATCTGAACAAATTAATGGGGTGGGCAACTACATGGCAAATGCGGTTTAATGTAGAAAAATTTAAAATAATGCATTAGGATGGCAAAAATATGAATGCAATCTACTCACTAGGGGGAGAACCTCTGGGGGAATCTAGGATGGAAAAGGACCTGGGGGTCCTAGTAAATGACAGGCTCAGAAATGGCATGCAATGCCAAGCTGCTGCAAGGAAAGCAAACAGAATATAGGCATGCATTAAAATGGGGATTAACTCCAGAGATAAAACAATAATTCTCCCACTCTACAAGACTCTGGTCCGGCCGCACCTGAAGTATGCTGTCAAGTTCTGGGCACCAGTCCTCATCAAGAATGTACTGGAACTGGAGAGAGTCCAGAGAAGCGCAACAAAACCCTATTATAGGAACTGGAGAACCTTAGTTACAGTATGAGGAAAGGTTACGAGCACTGAACTTGTTCTCTTTGGAGAGGAGACGCTTGAGAGGGGATGATTTTAATGTACAAATACCTTACTGGTGACCCCACAATAGGGATAAAACTTTTCAGCGAAAGGGAATTTATTAAGACACGCGGCCATTCACTAAAACTAGAAGAAAAGTGGTTTAACATTAAACTGTGTAGAAGGTTCTTTACTGTAAGAGTGGTTAGGATTTGGAATTCTCTTCCACAGGCAGCAGTTTCAGTGGGGAGCATTGATAATTTCAAAAAACTATTAGATAAAAACCTGAACGACCACAACATACATGGATATACAATGTAATACTGACATAAAATCACACACATTGGTTGGACTTGATTGACTTGTGTCTTTTTTCAACCTCGCCTACTATGTAACTATGTAACTATATGCCGTTTAAATGGGCCGCACACCATTTTTCCAGCAGCAGCCCATGCATTGGTTTGTAGCACTTTATTGTTATTACTTATTAATAGACACTTTTTTCTACCTTAGCACAGGCATAGAAACATTAGATTTTTGATGGAAGATGTTCCACCCTGGAACTCGATTTCTGTGCAGGACAGACTTGGGAGCAGCCATTTGAATCAATCGTATTTCATTTAATTTCTAGTTGCATATACAAGTATTATTAATACAATTTCGCTACCAATAAGTAATGAACATAGATTTCAAATAATAATATTCCAGGAGCTTGTGACCAATCTTGAACATGTGGAAGGGAGCAGCTATTTGCTTGTATGGTGAGTTTAGGTCTATGTGACAACGGGCTTTCATTTATTCAGTGTGAAAGTCAAGTGTCTGGGCAGTAGTCTGGAAAAGTAGTTAGGTTCCTGTGTTTGTAGTTGGTCGCCCAGCGTGGCAAGGGTTTATTTTCTGTTTTTGTTTTGTTTTGCTATTTTGATACCTGCACTTTGTGAACACAAACTTTGAAAATAAAACACACTTGTGTTTCACCAAGATCTTGCTGTCTTGCTGTGCCTTTTCACTGTTCTGTGACTTATCCAGGAAGTCACGCACCACCCGCTACAGAGCTAATTCCTCACAGTATGTGTATAAAACATAATTAACAAACTACAAAACTATGTAAACAAATTACACAATTTATTATCTACGTTTGAAGAGTATCCAGTTTTATCAATTGTGACCCATGCAAATCTTCCATTCTGTGCTCATTCATGATGTGCAAAATGTCACTGTCTATGTATACCAGATAACTTACAGGAGCACTATAGAAGGTCTATAGTGCATGCAAAATCTTGTGCGTTCAATGTATGACTGTCTGCGAGCCTGGTCTCCCTCTGCAAATCCAACTTCCCCTTCACATGGGCAACAGAAGTGATTACTTATTTGTGTATTTAAATCCCTGTGAACCAGTAAGAATTGTATTCCCAAAACTTCCTGGCGGTCTTGGAACACATGCGTCGGGACTAGGGTTGAGCGAACCCGAACTGTAAAGTTCGGGTTCGTACCAGACTTTTGGGTTTTTGGTACATGGACCCGAACCCGAACAATTTACTGTATGTTCGGGTTTGGGTTTGGTGTTCGGCAATGTAATGGCACGCTGCAGGGCAGCCAATCAACATTTGTTTAACTCGTGTGCCCTTAGAAGTCATCACAGCCATGCCTACTAATGGCATGGCTGTGATTGGCCAGTGCAGCATGTGACCCAGCCTCTATATAAGCTAGAGGCACATAGCATAGCATGTCACTCTGCTTTAGATAGTGTAGGGAAAGGTTGCTGCTGCTGCTGCTTTGAGGGAGAGAATTATCATAGGAGTCCTGATTCAGAAATCAAATTACTCAGCGATCTACATAGCACAGCACATCACTCTGCTTTAGATAGTGTAGGGAAAGGTTGCTGCTGCTGCTGCTTTGAAGGAGAGAATTAGATAGGAGTCCTGATTCAGAAATCAATATACTCAGCGATCTACCTTGATTTTGTTGTGTGGGTGCAGTGCACAATCTTTTTACCCTGCCCTGAGCCCAGTGCCAGAGAAAAGATAACTTTTATCCGTCTGTTAGTTAGGTTGGCGTCGGCGGGCATTTTATGCAAGCTTAGTGCACCAGCACTGCATATGTTACTGTGAGATACACCCTTTAGATACTGTTGCTCTATTCTGCTATTCAGAAAACACCCATTTAGGGCAAAAAATATATATTTTGCAGTGTTTCCTGCATATCTGTACGTGTGAGATACTCACTTTAGATACTGTTCTTCTATTCTGCTATTCAATGTTTTTTTATTTAGGGCAAATACATTTTTTTTGCTGCGTTTCCTGCATATCTGTACATGTGAGATACACACTTTAGATACTGTTCTTCTATTCTGCTATTCCCCAAAAAATAATTTAGGGCAAATAATTTTTTTTAGGTGCGTTTCCTGCATATCTGTATGTGTGAGATACACACTTTAGATACTGTTCTTCTATTCTGCTATTCAAAAAAAATATTTAGGGCAAATACATTTTTTTGGGTGCGTTTCCTGCATATCAGTACGTGTGAGATACACACTTTAGATACTGTTCTTCTATTCTGCTATTCCAAAAAAAATTATTTAGGGCAAATAGATTTTTTTTGGTGCGTTTCCTGCATATCTGTACGTGTGAGATACACCCTTTAGATACTGTTGCTCTATTCTGCTATTCAAAAAACACCCATTTAGGGCTAAAAAAAATATTTTGCAGTGTTTCCTGCATATCTGTACGTGTGAAATACACACTTTAGATACTGTTCTTCTATTCTGCTATTCACAAAAAATTATTTAGGGCAAATAAAAAAATGTTGGTGCGTTTCCTGCATATCTGTACGAGTGAGATATACACTTTAGATACTGTTCTTCTATTCTGCTATTCAAAAAAAAATATTTAGGGAAAATAATTTTTTTTGGTGCGTTTCCTGCATATCTGTACATGTGAGATACACTCTTTAGATACTGTTCTTCTATTCTGCTATTCAATTTTTTTTATTTAGAGCAAATAAAAAAAAATTGGTGCGTTTCCTGCATATCTGTACGTGTGAGATACACACTTTAGATACTGTTCTTCTATTCTGCTATTCAATTTTTTTTTCTTTAGGGCAAATAATTTTTTTTGGGTGCGCTTCCTGCATATCTGTACGTGTGAGATACACACTTTAGATACTGTTCTTCTATTCTGCTATTCAATTTTTTTTTTAGGGCAAATGATTTTTTTTTGGTGCATTTCCTGCATATCTGTACGTGTGAGATACACACTTTAGATACTGTTCTTCTATTCTGCTATTCAAAAAACACCCATTTAGGGCAAGATCCTAAATTTGAGAAATATGAGGAGAACGTCAAATAAGGGACGTGGCCCCGGTCGTGGTGCTGCTGGTGGAGCTCCTGTTGCAGGGAGAGGACGTGGTCGATCTGTGCCAGCTACACGCACAAGTGAAACACCTTCCTCAGGTGCGAGTAGGCGACAGAGCCTGCAGCGGTATGTGGTCGGGCCTAATGCGGCTCTACGAATGTTGAGGCCAGGACAAGTACAGGCGATAGTAGATTGGATTGCTGACAGTGCCCCCAGTTCCTTCACATTGTCTCCCACCCAGTCTCCTGCTGAAAGATCAGAGCTGGCACCTGCAGCTGATGTCCATCAGTCTTTCACCTCACCCCCTTGCAAATCAGCCAAGCAGTCTGAGCCCCAAATAATGCAGCAGTCTCTTCTGCTTTTTGATGAATCTATTAGCAGGGTTTCCCAGGACCATCCACCTAGCCCTGCCCCAGAAGTGGAAGAGATTGAGTGCACCGATGCCCACCCACTTATGTTTCAAGATGAGTACATGGGAGGACCATCGCAGCACGTCTCGGATGATGAAGAAACACAGGTGCCAACTGCTGCTGCTTTCGCAATTGTGTAGACCGACAAGGAGGGCAGGGATTAAGACTGGTTGGAAGATGATTTGGAGGACGATGAGGTCCTCGACCCCACATGGAGTCAACATGATGCAGGTGACCTGTGTAGTTCGGAGGAAGAGGCGGTGGTCGCACAGAGCCACCAGTACAGCAGAAGAGGGAGCAGGGTGCAAAAGCGGAGCGTCCGTCCCCTACACAGTACGCCTGCTACTTCCCAACGCAGCAATGGACCGAGCACACCAAAGCCAGGTCCAAGGAGTTCCCTAGCGTGGCAGTTCTTCAGACAATGTGCTGATGACAAGACACGAGTAGTTTGCATGCTGTGCAATCAGAGCCTGAAGCGAGGCATAAACGTTCTCAACCTGAGCACAACCTGCATGACCAGGCATCTAAGTGCAAAGCATGAGCTGCAGTGGAGTAGACACCTCAAAAACCAAGAAAGGTCTCTGGCTCCTCCTGCTTCCTCTTCTGCTGCAGTCTCGGCCTCTTCATCCACCTCTGTAGTGACAGTGGCACCTGCCACCCCGCAAGGATCTGCCAGAAACACTACCACTTGGGTCACCAACCATCTCCACAATGTCCCATGGAAGCGTTCAGCTCTCTATCTTCCAAACACTGGAGCGGAAAAGGAAGTACCCCCCTACCCACCCGCGATCCCTGGCCCTGAATGCCAGCATTGCAAAATTCCTGGCCTTTGAAATGCTGTCATTCCGTCTGGTGGAGACGCAGAGTTTTAAAAGCCTGATGGCATTGGCTGTCCCACAGTACGTCGTGCCCAGCCGCCGCTACTTTTCTAGGCGAGCCATCCCTTCCCTGCACAACCAAGTGGGGGACAAAATCAGGTGTGCACTGCGCAACGCCATCTGTGGCAAGGTCCACCTAACTACGGATACGTGGACCAGTAAGCACGGTCAGGGACGTTATATATCCCTAACAGCAGACTGGGTAAATGCTGTGGCGGCTGGGCCTGAGGCGGATAGCGCATGTCCTTCCACCACCGAGGATTGCAGGGCGCTTCAGTTTGCCTCCTGTTGCTAACTCCTCCCACTCTGCTTCCTCATCCTCTACCGCCTTCTCATCCGGTCAGCGTAACACCTTGACCACCAACTTCAGCACAGCTGGTGTGCGATAATGGACAAAATCTCGTAGCAGCACTGGGCCCTCCGGTTTGATGCACATCCCTTGCCTGGCGCATGTGCTGAGTTTGGTGGTGCAGAGGTTCCATAAAAATTACCCCGATATGCCAGAGCTGCTGCAGAAAGTGTGGGCCGTCTGTGCACACTTTCGGCGTTCTCACCCTGCTGCTGCTCGCCTGTCAGCGCTGCAGCGTAACTTCAGCCTTCCCGCTCACCGCCTCATATGTGACGTGCCCACAAGATGGAACTCCACCTTGCACATGCTGGCCAGACTGTGCAAGCAGCAGCAGGCGATAGTGGAGTTTCAGCTGCAGCACGCACGCGTGAGTCGCTCTGCGGAACAGCACCACTTCACCACCAATAACTGGGCCTCCATGCGAGACCTGTGTGCCTTGTTGCGCTGTTTCGAGTACTCCACCAACATGGCCAGTGCCCATGACGCCTTTCTCAGCGTTACTATCCCAGTTCTAGGCCTCCTTGAAAAAACGATTTGGGCGATGATGGAAGAGGATGTGGCACAGGAGGAGGAGGAGGAGGCAGAGGGATCATTTCCAAGGCTTTCAGGGCAGTCATTCACAAGTGGCTCCGAGGGTGGGTTCCTGCACCAACTGTTGGAGGAGCAAACATGGCTTAAAGCGGAGCTCCGCCGAAAAAAAATATATTAAAAGCCAGCAGCTACAAATACTGCAGCTGCTGACTTTTAATATGAGGACATTTACCTGTCCTGGAGTCCAGCGACGTCCGCAGCAGAGGACGAGAAATCGCTTGTCACTCTGCTGCCCCCACCGCCATCCTCGGTGAGGGAACCAAGAAGTGAAGCCTTGCGGCTTCACTGCCCGGTTCCCTACGGCGCATGCGCGAGTCGCACTGCGCTGTTCTGACTGGTCCTCCTGAAGTGAAGTGACGTGCTTCCCGCAGATTTCCCGCAGAGAGGACTCCCGGAAGTGGGTGCAAATACCTGTCTTAGACAGGTATCGGCACCCACTCCACCCTGAAAGGTGTCAATTGTGACACCGGAGGGGGGAGGGTTCCGATGAGCGGAAGTTCCACTTTAGGGTGGAGCTCCGCTTTAAGATCATAGTTCTGGACTTTACAGTCAAAGCTTTGTAGCATATTAGCATCTGCATGACAAAAGGGCTTGTCTCCAGCCCCCCTGGTGTGGCTACGAGCTTCAAAGAGAGGAGAAGAAATATCTTTGCATTATCTGATTGGACAGGAGGCAAGTGTAGGTGGTCATGTGTGAGGGGAATGAATGTTAAAAGCACATACCAAAGAGTAAGAGTCCTCTTTTGTCCACTTTGGTTCCTGGCAAGCTCATGTAAGCCTTGGCTCGCTCCCTTCACCATCTGAAACCAGCCGATGAAGAGTATCTTGGGAAATGTGTTAAGTATATTTTTAGAGTTGTTATAGACTGTATCTGATATCTGTTGTTAAGACATGTTTCCTATTTTTAAAGGAAGTAAATATGACTTGTTTTACTAAGCAACTGTGTCTGTCTTTATAATAACATAGAATAATAAATATAATATTGCATATTTTACAACATTTGGCACCCTAAAAGAAGGCATGTTGAATGTATTTCAGCATAGAACCTGCAAACCCTAATGTATTTTTTGTTTTGAGTTTCCTTTTAAGCTAGAAAGAATCAAATAACTTAGGACTGAAGGCCGTCTTTACCATGGATAAAGATTCGCGCAGAATCTGGTGAAATTTTTGACTACTGTATATTTATATGTAACGTTTATGGTATTGCTAATGCAAATTGTTATAGGCCTGTGTAGCTGGGTAAGTGGCCTGGCGGGTAGAGGGCTGATCACCCTTGGTTAGAAATTTACAGGATAAACCACACATCTTTGCGGAAAAAGTGGGAGAAAATATTTTTTTTTACATTTTTTTTTTATTATTATTATTTTCATTGTTTTTTTTACTATTGTTTCATCTATTTTATTTTTGGTTTCGTTCAGGTGGAAAAATTGTTAGATTTAGTACACCTGAAAAGGGGGTCATTAGCAACTGACTAGATGGTCATTGACTATGTCCTCAATTAGCAGCTGACTATACATTTTGTCTAGTATAAGAGTTCATAGGAAGCCATTTTAGCTGCGGGAGTTGTTGTTTTTTGCGTTTGTTTTTCTTTTCATTCAGGTGGAAAAAGTTCCAAAGCTTTAGGATTCATCTACCTGAAAGGCGGAGTAGTGCATAGATCTGAAAGTACAGATAATGCATTGTTTTTTAAAATGCTTAAAAATGTAGAATTTTTGAGAAGCAACGTTCACGTTCATTTTTTTTGTATTTTAGATTTTTGCTCGTACCATGGGGATCCATTTTAGAGTGGGTTCATCCCAAAGGAATCATGGTTGTTTTAGTAATTTGTTCAGAAGTCAGGAATACTAAATTCCTGTGTTAGTAGATATTATGGATAAGAATTTGATTCTGCTCTTGTTCTTAACTTCCAGAATCTTGGTGAAGCGGGATTGGAGAGGATTCTGGAACAGAGATGAAAGATGTTCATCTGGTTGGCAGTTCGTCTGTGCCATACCACACCAAAAATTTGTTCTTATAAATGTTCAAGAGAGAAAAGATTCAGACTAATACTTGAAATATAAGGTTTATTTTTCTTATGGACAATTTTTGCGCTGATACTGAATCTGAAGGACTTTGCCCAGCAACGAGACTTGTGAAACATTTTGCCAAAGTCTCTCCTGTCATTTATGAATGCAAACGGACTATGAATACAAATGCAATGGGTTGGAGGTTGGGGAAGGAATATAACCTATCCAATCCTTCAGAACAAGAGATGTAATATATGTTTTTTTTATTTTTTATTATGGGAGGAGGAATTGAAAGAAGGAAATGTTTTTAATGTGTGACATGTATTGACGTAACTGAATTAATATAGCGCAGGTACCTAGGAGGTTGACACTTATGCATAAAGGTGTCTGGTACCAGGTGACACATCAATGGGGTGAAAACTTCCTCGTAGCGGTGGTGTCTCAATCTTAGCAGTCCTATAGAGAAGCTCTCGGTTAGTGGACATGTGGGACACCAGAACCGGACATGTGGGAGATACACCTAATTGATGTCTCACCTGAGAGTTTTGAAACCCTGCACAGGTAATGCCAGTGACTACACACAGGAGCATGCTCCGTTGAACAAAGGGAATAAACACTGGCTACCAGGGTACAGTATACCTTCACCACATGGCGCTTCAGCATCTCATAGTGGTTGATAAAAACCTGTTACCCTATATGTGCTGAATATACTCTGAATCAAGTGCGGTCAATATATCAGTGTTTTGCCCCCAGAGATATGCGGAACGCTTATTTCTGAGGAGTAACCCGAAAGAGGAGGGATGTATTCAGCACTATATTGGAGGAATAGGAGCTGGGATGGGTGTTGTTAGTGGAGTGGACATCGATCTCCTAGGGAACAAACTCTCATCCATAGCTTCAGACAGCAGGCGGGGCTTTGTTGCTCAGAGAGATTGGTGCCCCCCCCCCTTTGATAACATTCAACAGTGTCACATAAATATCCAGTGTAAAGTGGCTCAAGATTTTGTCAACCATGGTGAGAGTTGGTAGAGAGTGTGAGATGGTATGGGACAGATATATGTCATTGGCTCTGGCATACACACAGGGGCAGGCGGAGTTATCGACCAGCATCAAGCTGATCGACAGTATCTCTACATGAGGGGCAGTGGCCTGATGAGTTAGCATCACCGCTCAGTAAGACTTTGCCAAAACACGGCGCTTACACTAATCCAAAGTGGTGGTCGAATGTCTGGAGGGGCTGTACTGGTTTGGATTGTGAAAGGTTTTGTGCTGTATGATCCCATATACCTAAGTGCAGACTCGGTCTGTATATTTTGTGGCATCAATGGGCTTACTGACTGGGGATTCTATCTTGTTGCATTTGTGGCTAAGTGACCCACATGTGATCAGAGAATACGGAAGCTGGGGACAGGTTGATATTTCCCTCTGTCGGAAGAATGACCACAATGTCCTTTGCATACCAGGTCAATACACGGTACTCTGTGTTCTGGATGGAGGGATCATTGCTGGGAAGGAAGCACCTGGGTATTATTTAGGACATAGACGAGTTTGTTTCTTTGTCCTAGAGGATACCGATGTAGCGTAATGCCCCGTACACACGATCGTTTTTAATGTCATTTTTTAAACCGACGTTTTTCTCCTCGTTTTTTTTCCATGTTTCCTCTCAAGCCTGCCTTGCGTACACACCATCATTAAAAAAAACGATCAAGCAAAGCGCAGTGACGTTCAACACGTACGACGGCACTATAAAGGGGAAGTTCCGTTCGAATGGCGCCACCCTTCATGTTAGTAAAGTTTGTTGAGCGACGATTCGCGCTTTTCAGTCCGTTACTGTGTAATGAATGTGCTATCTCCATTACGAACGCTAGTTTTACCAGAACGAGCGCTCCCGTCTCATACTTGATTCTGAGCATGCGCGTTTTTTTTCACGTCGTTAAAGCATACACACTATCGTTTTTCACGTCGTTAAAAAAAACGACATGAAAAACGATGTGAAAAAAGAGAGCATGTCCGGAATTTTTAATAGCCGTTTTTCACGTCGTTAAAACTTAACTGGAGATAGCACATTCATTACACAGTAACGGACTGAAAAGCGCGAATCGTCGCTCAACAAACTTTACTAACATGAAGGGTGGCACCATTCGAACGGAACTTCCCCTTTATAGTGCCGTCGTACGTGTTGAACGTCACTGCGCTTTGCTTGATCGTTTTTTTTAATGATGGTGTGTACGCAAGGCAGGCTTGAGAGGAAACATGAAAAAAAACGAGGAGAAAAACGTTGGTTTAAAAAATGACATTAAAAACGATCGTGTGTACGGGGCATTACGCTACATCGGTATCCTCCTTGTCCTAGAGGATACCGATGTAGCGTAATGCCCCGTACACACGATCGTTTTTAATGTCATTTTTTAAACCGACGTTTTTCTCCTCGTTTTTTTTCATGTTTCCTCTCAAGCCTGCCTTGCGTACACACCATCATTAAAAAAAACGATCAAGCAAAGCGCAGTGACGTTCAACACGTACGACGGCACTATAAAGGGGAAGTTCCGTTCGAATGGCGCCACCCTTCATGTTAGTAAAGTTTGTTGAGCGACGATTCGCGCTTTTCAGTCCGTTACTGTGTAATGAATGTGCTATCTCCATTACGAACGCTAGTTTTACCAGAACGAGCGCTCCCGTCTCATACTTGATTCTGAGCATGCGCGTTTTTTTTCACGTCGTTAAAGCATACACACTATCGTTTTTCACGTTGTTAAAAAAAACGACATGAAAAACGATGTGAAAAAAGAGAGCATGTCCGGAATTTTTAATGGCCGTTTTTCACGTCGTTAAAAATGCTCTGGAGCATACACACGATCATTTTTCAGGGCCATTTTTTAAAATGGCAGTTTTAACGGCATGAAAAACGATCGTGTGTACGGGGCATTAGTCATGGAACTAGGGTATTTCTTGAACCTAACAGTAGGCAGGGGTGCATGAGATGCCCTGGGCATGGTCACTGAAATTCAGACACAGGGAGGAAATTTTGTGGGTTTTGTTATTGTTTGAGATTTATATGTGTTGTTAGACTCAAAACTTATATGGGAAGCTCTACCGCTTATCTATGCAAGTTGAGGGACAAATTGACGGTAGGGTCTCTTCGTACAATTTAGAGACTTTGTTGCCAATTTAGCTCCCTGAGGCACCGCAGACAGGCTAAGTAGCGGTAGGAAGGACCACTGTGAGCAAGCCTGCCCAAGCCCGACCTGTATCTACAATAAAGAGTTATAGGAGGTTGGGAGCGGGAGGCGTAATTGGATGGATCATATATATGCATATATTATGATAATGGGTTGACTTATGTCATGATATAGCATGATAAAGGTATGTTCTAGGCTAGTAATATGGGCAAGTAAGGCCCTCCTCGAGACTCTGTCGTTGAAAGCTGGTTGATATGCTGCTCTGAGTGTGTGCTGGTGAATGGTGAGTGAATGGACACCCCATGCCTGTACTGCACCCTGTCCTGAAGATGTCAGAAAGAAGAAGATACAGAAGATACAGAATGGTGACAGGGAAGCTGTCACGGAAGAATGATGTTGGTGTGTCACCCAGTAGCAAAGCAGCACGTGTTGAGAAGCACAGCTCGTTAGGACTTTTATGGACTGTTCCATAGGAGCTGTTTCTGAAGCACGTGTTAAAAGACAGTTAAGGACTGTTCCATAGGAGCTGGTTCTGAAGCCTACGTTGAGAGGCGCTGTTTCACATGTTGAAAAATGCAACACGTTCCAGAGGTACTGGTTCAGAAACACATGTTGGGTGTTAAGACCATATGGACTGTTCAATGGGAGCCATGTCTAAAGAAGGATGGTATGTGCCCTTTAGGCACAAAGCAGCATATGTTGGAGGAGCAAACATGGCTTAAGATCATAGTTCTGGACTTTACAGTCAGAGCTTTGTAGCATATTAGCATCTGCATGAGAAAAGGGCTTGTCTCCAGCCCCCCTGGTGTAGCTACGAGCTTCAAAGAGAGGAGAATAAATAGCTTTGCATTATCTGATTGGACAGGAGGCAAGTGTACGTGGTTATGGGTGAGGGGAATGAATGTTAAAAGCACATACCGAAGAGTAAGTGTCCTCTTCTGTCCACTTTGGTTCCTGGCAAGCTCATGTGAGCCTTGGCTCGCTCCCTTCACCATCTGAAACCAGCCGATGAAGAGTATCTTGGGAAATGTGTTAAGTACATTATTAGAGTTGTTATAGACTGTATCTGATATCTGTTGTTAAGATATGTTTCCTATTTTTAAAGGAAGTAAATATGACTTGTTTTACTAAGCAACTGTGTCTGTCTTTATAATAACATTGTATCATCAGGCCTAGCATTCTCTGATAGGTTAGACTAGCAAACAAGGGACTATACAATTAATACATAGATGCAATAGTTATAGATTATAGAATAATAAATATAATATTGCATATTTTACAACATCAACAAACGCCAGGTACACAATTGTCCAGAAAGGGCACAGTTCTGGAGGATGACGAGGTGGAGGATGAGGAGGATGAGATGGAAGAGGAGGAACCATGTTCACAGCAGGGTGGCACCCAGACCAGCTCATGGCCATCACTGGTGCGTGGCTGGGGGGGATACAGAGGACACAGACGATACACCTCCCACAGAGGAGAGCTGTGGCACACATGAGCGATTACATGCTGCAGTGTCTCCGCAATTCTAACAGGTGCTGATTACTGGGTGACCACGCTGCTGGATCCCCGTTACAAGGACAACGTACCGTCCTTAATTCCCTCACTGGAGCGTGAACGTAAGATGCGCAAGAACAAGCGCATGCTGGTAGACGCGCTGCTGGTGGCATTCCCACCTGACAGCGGGGGCACAGTGGAAGCAGAAGGCGAAGGCAGAGGATTAGGAAGAGGTCGCCAACGCAGCCGGGGCACCGCCAGCACCTCAGAAGGCAGGGTTAGCATGGCCGAAATGTGGAAAAGCTTTGTCAGCACGCCACAACAACCAGCACCACCAGCTGATATGGAACGTCTTAGCAGGAGGCAGCATTTCACCAACATGGTGGAGCAGTATGTGTGCACACGCCTACACGTACTGAATGACGGGTCTGCCCCCTTCAACTTCTGGGTCTCCAAATTGGGCACATGGCCTGAGCTTGCCCTTTACGCCTTGGAAGTGCTGGCCTGCACTGCAGCCAGTGTATTATCTGAACGTGTATTTAGCACGGCAGGGGGCGTTATCACAGACAAGCGCAGCCGCCTGTCCAGAGCCAATGTGGACAAGCTCACGTTCATTAAAATGAACCAGGCATGGATCCCAGAGGGCTTGTCCATACCTTGTGCAGAATAAATATGTATACCGGCCTTACCCAGCCATTGTTGTATTTTTGATCTTTCTCACTCTTTTGGGGTGTACCCTAATTTAAAAAAAAATTAGATTAAAAACAAAAACCAGTGTTGGCTACCTTATCCTCCTCCACCTACACCGCCACATCCACCACCACCTCAACCTCCTACTCCATATGGACCTCGTCCTCCTAGGTCAAGGTTATTATAATTTTTTTATGTATTTTGTGTTATTTTAAGTTATTTCCCTATCCACATTTGTTTGCAGAGCACTTGACATGCGCTTAACAACATTTTGCTGCCATTTGCAGCCCTCTAGCCCTTTCCATTACATTTTTAGAGCCATTTTAGTCCTCCAAAAGTTTGAGTCCCCATTTACTTCAATGGGGTTCGGGGTCAAGTTCGGGTCAAGTTCGGGTCCCAAACTCGAACTTTTTTGCGAAGTACGGCCGAACCCGTCAAACCCGAACATCCAGGTGTCCGCTCAACTCTAGTCGGGACCTGAAGGGCTGGGTGAACCTACATATGTCTTGGTTCAGCAGAGCCGCCCTCCTCA
Organism: Rana muscosa; assembly: GCA_029206835.1. Lineage (NCBI taxonomy): Eukaryota > Metazoa > Chordata > Amphibia > Anura > Ranidae > Rana > Rana muscosa. The sequence goes on from CM055122.1 coordinate 1,222,882,596, forward strand.
AAATGATCACCCTTCCTCAATTTCTCCACCTGTTTGTGTATAAGCTCTTTCATTTGGCAAGGTAAGCCTCTGAGAGTCAAATACCCCTGCCTCACTTTATCCAAAAAAAAGAGGAGGCCTCCCAGATCTTCAGCATTACCATTGGGCCTGTTTACTTGCCCGTGTAGTAATCTGGCACATTCATGACAAGATAAAAGTTTGGGTTCTTCTTGAGTAAGCCCAGATCCACCAACCACTCAAAGACTTACCTTGGCTCTTGAGACAACATCTCTCTGTGGAGGTTAAAATGCACCCTCTAATAGGACCGAAGCTTCATGCCTACCATAAATCTCATTCAGTTTGGTCTACCACTCCTAACTTTGGCCCCTTAACTCTTTTGCGCCTTAACCCAGCCTTCTTACAGGGCATGTCTACAACCTTTCTGTTGTCCACCTGGCTGCACAAAGATCAAGGCATCTCAGTTTTTTTAAGTGGGGAACACTTCTCTCCCTAGCAGCACTTAATGCTTCCCTTGCCCAGCACTCTGTCAGGAACAGGTGTGACCAGAAATGTGTGGACTGCTGCAGAGAATATCAGGCACAAATAAAGTGTAATATAATATAATTTATTAAAAAATAAGTGAATAACACAAATGTTGACGCACCTCCAATATACTAAAACTGTGTAAATCCAACCTGATAACCAAACAATAGTGACACACAAAAAGGTGTGACTGCAATAATATTGATTGTGCCAGATTATTCCTTTATCTCCAGTTGTTCACCACGTGGGGGGAAATTTAAATTCCCCTTAAGGGGATGCACTTACCAGAGGTAAGGTTCAAAAAGGCATGAACCAATAGTCCACATCCGACCTGGTCGCTGCAATCTCCACCAGCCACACTGTTATGTTGAGGTCCGTATGACATATAAGGCAAAAGTAAATTCTGCATAGGGTAGTACTGTTAAAAAACCTTTATTTAAGTCCCCACAGCCCCCCTTTATACATATGTGCGTACCACAGTGCAGATGTAAATACACAGTGTTTAAGGTGACTAAGTGCCCTCTGAGCAGGAATAGTGAACGGCGGCGCCGTCTGGGTTACCAGTAACCTCGCGTCCTTCTCCTCACTTCCTGGTCTGTGGAGCGCATCTGTCGTCACTTCCGGTGATTGGTTAGAGAGTCACACCCTGACGCGTTTCGTCACTTCCGGACTTCGTCTGAGGGCGTGACTCTCATTACCAACACCGAGTTTAAGTAAGGACTGACTCCGCCCCCTTGTCCGACGTCAGGCGCGACTACGTGTGTGCGCCATGACCGGACATCCGCCCGCAAGGTAAACATTGCCAGCTTAGGAGCGGAAGTACTGGAACGGCCATATTATGTGTGGGATGCAGTTGTGTATATCATTAGTCAGCCAGTAATTACACCAGCGGTCCCAACTTTCACCACATGAATTACATATCCCACTCATACTATGTGTTTGACGGACAACAGGTGCTTATGCAGCAAACCAATGTCTATCATATGTCCACAGGAGGGGAAGGTCTGGTTGTAAATCCGCTGCCGTTGCCCTCATACACTGACCGATTTGTTTGGGACAATTTCCATTGGCTGCAAACTGGCAACTACATCAGACCACCCCCACTCTGTGTGATACAATACAATATAAAATAACGGTCATGTTGTACATAATTCCTTATATTAATGTACGGACTGCTATGTTTCATATACCTTTAAAAAACGTCTTTAAAAAAACGTCTTTTTAAAACCATTTTTAAAAAAAAACATTTTCTAAAACACCATATATACATGAAAAAACACAACTGTACCATATGACTTGAATTAAATCCGGTAAACTCAAATAAATAAAAAAAAAAAAAAAAAAAAAATATATAAAAAAAATATATAAAATATATATTATTAAGTCTACACCTATAATCTGTAAAAAAGTATTATTGTGAGCTCACGGCTGTATATGTTTACATGATTAGGCCTATTGCAGCACCAAACAGTATATATCGCCTCATGTTTCTCTTATACTTTCTACAAATTGAAATAATGTTTAGATAACCCATTAATTTAAGTCCTAAATTAAGGTGCTAAAATGGGTAATCAAATAGGTAGACTGGGTTTGAGGTAGACTAGACAGACTAGTTATGGTGTGAACTAATACTGTTTCATTGTATATTATCTTTATGGACTGTTTCTCCACTCTATAAACATACATAAACTTAGCCAGATGTTAAAAAGAGGACACATTAAGAGTAAAAAATATCTAGAGTAAATTATCTAAAATTGGAACATAAAACGTTTAAAACTGAAGGATGAGACATATAACCATGTAAAAGAGACTTTCCAACTGGAATGTTAAGTGTCACTTATAAAACAGTTGATATCAAGTTCAACATTCAGGCCTTTGGGTACTAAAACTTCTGTTAGAAATATCCACATAGTTTCTCGCTTGGAGAGTTCCCGGACTCTGTGAGAGCCTCTCCAATGTGGTTCTAAGTGTTCAATTCCCCAAAATTGTAGGCCGGAAGCGTCTTGATTGTGTTTTAATTTAAAATGTAGTGACACATTATGGTCCTTATAGCCGATTTTAATATTCTGTATGTGTTCTGCTATTCTGATTCTCAGTAGTCTTTTAGTGCGGCCTATGTAAAGTAGGCCACAAGGGCATTTTAAGGCATACACTACATATTGGCTATTACAAGTAATAAACTGTTTTATATCAAATTTTCTGTTGTTGTATGGGACAGTGAAGTTGTCAATTCCTCTCAGTGGTCGTGCCACTTCTCTGCACGCTTTGCATCTTTTACAGGCAAAGAACCCATTTTTGTCCCAAAAAGATTGTGGTTTCTTAGGAGGATCTAAAATTTTCTTAACCACACGGTCTCCATAGTTGGGTGCTTTCTTGTAGATGAATTGTGGTCTGGGAGGTAGAACAGTATTTAATTTTTTGTCCATTAAGAGAATGTGCCAATGTTGATCAAAGATAGACTCCACTTCCTTGTATTGTGTGTGGTATTGCGAGAGGAAACCCCATTCTTTAGTAGTCACAGGTTTCAAATTGGATGTTTGTTTGTTTTGAAGGGTCAGTTCCCTAGGGATGATTGCAACCTCCTCCACCAGTTTTTTTAGAGTCTTGGGATTATAGCCTTTGGCCTCAAATCTGTCGGTGAGTATTTTCGCTTGCTGGAAGAAATTAATATCTTCTGAACAATTCCTTTTGACTCTCATCAGTTGCCCTTTCGGTATGTTTTTGAGCCATAGGGGGTGATGGCCACTCGTGGTTGGTAAGTAGCTGTTGCGGTCAGTTTTTTTAAAAAACACCTTGGTTTCCAGTTTGTTCTCTTGACGGTAAATGCAGACATCTAAGAAATGTATCTCTTTGTTATGCCATTCTGTCGTTAATTTAATGTTTTTGGTGTTGTTATTTAAAACATTTAAAAACTCAATTAAAGAAACTATTGATCCTGCCCATATAAAAAATATATCGTCGATGAAACGTTTTTAAAAAAATTAGCTCTGTTTTTATGTCGTTAAAAATTGTTTTGTCCTCCCATTCGGCCATGAATAAATTTGCGATACTGGGCGCAAATTTAGCGCCCATCGCCACTCCTCTTTTCTGTGAGTAGAATTTACTGTCATACCAGAAGTAGTTGTGGGAGAGACAGTAATTGAGCGCATGTCCAATAAAAATTTTCTGGTCATGGGGTAGATCCTCCCTTTGGCTCAATGCCCAATTTAGAGCTAATAATGCGTCATTGTGTTGGATAATCGAGTATAAAGATGATACGTCTGCCGTTACTAACAGCACTTCTTGTTCTTCTGTTAGATTGATATTCTGCAAATGATTTAAAAAATCTTTTGTGTCTCTCAAATATGATTTGGTAGAGATGACACTTTTTTGCAAGAATTTGTCAAGATATTGGCTCATTCTAGAGGTTATAGAATCAATGCTGTTCACTATTGGCCTTGCTGGTGGATTTAGGGATCCTTATGTACCTTAGGCAGTGTGTAAATTGTAGGAATTTTACTGCTATTGGGTAATAGATAATTTTTTTCTTTATTTGTGAGTACCCTCAATCCAGTACCTATGTTTACCAGAATCTCCAGCTGGTTCATGTAAGCCTGAGTTGGATCTTTCTTCAGTTCTTCATAGGTAAGTTCATCAGACAGCATTTTCACAATTTGATTGTGGTATACTTCTTTAGGCAGTATAACCACTCCCCCTCCCTTGTCCGCTGGCCTTATCACTATGTCCTTCCTCTTCTCCAGTGCTTCGATGCCCTCTTTAATATGGTTTAGATTGTGGTCCTTCTTGGGTTTTAAACCATTTAAGTCTCTTAGCACTAGTCCCTTAAATACCTCCACCTGGTGGTTTGGGTTATTTAAGGGATTAAACAAGGATTTGTTTTTTAAACCACTATTAACCGCCATACTGGGGTTCGTCTGTCCCACTGTAGGTTGGGTGTCACAACCTATGAAATGTTTTTTAATGTTTAATTTCCTAATGTATTTGTGGACATCCACAAATACGTTAAATTTGTTCACGGGTTGTTTCATGCCACATTTTAATCCTAAATTCAAAATATTTAGCTCTTTGTGTGTTAGTTCAACCGGGCTAAGATTAAAGATTCCTCCAATTAGTGATTCCTTCTTCTTTTTCTTGATCCTCCTTCCTGCCCTACATCCTCTGGTTCTTCGTCCTTCTGATATTGGTAAGGGTAATGATTCATTTCCCATTGGTTGTACGTTGGGGGCCCTCTCCAATCTTGGTCTCTGTGTAGTTGTGGGGGCCGTTGGGGTTTGCCTCGACGAGGCGGATATCCCCGTCCCCTCCTCTGTCCTCCCCCCCTCTCCCTAAAAAAGGACGGGGTGCAGGTATGTTGTTTCCATAATTTTCATGGTTTTCTTGATGTTCCCATAATGGTTGGAACCTGTTTTGGGTTGGTACCTGGTGTCCAGGTTGTTGATCTTTACCCTGGTTTCCTCTACCTCTAGTGCCTTTGATCTTCCCTTTTCCTCTTTGGATTGGGGTTGAGAACCGTATTGGGGAATCTAAAATTACCTCCTCTTCAATTTCCCGTGTTGGTTCTCTTAATCTGATTGGTATTTGATTAGTGTTGCCTACTGCTGGTATTCTTTCTATCAGGTTTTTATCATCTAGTAGATTTTGTTGCCATGCATAAATGGTGTTGGTTTTGAAATCTCCCAAATCTCTCTGATATTTTTTCACTTTCTTTCTTTGTGTGTCCCTGTCTACTTTTTCCAGCCTTTTGTGGGTCCTGTTGTTAAAATCTAAAACAGGTTGTGTATCCTTAATTGGGTCTAATTGCTGTTGTAGTTCATTGATTCTTGATTCAATAATGGACATTTTCCTTTTCTTTCTTTGGAGTATGAGTTCCTGCAGTTTGAACCCAACCCCATTGAAGAAATCCAGCCATTCTTGAATTGAACCAGGATCATCAAGGGCATCCTGTGGTGTAACTTCCCACCGGAGACTCCTGATGATGATTTTTTCTTTAATATAATGTTCCAGTGTAAATATGTCCCACCATGTCCTCACTTGTTTTTCTAAAGTGTTACCGAGTGCTGACATGGCTCCATTATAGTTTATCTGAGTATTAGTGGGTTCAATGTCAATAAAGAGATTGTTCATGTCTATATTTCTATTACTCAAGAATCTCAGTGGATCCATAGCAGCTGAGAAAGTTAAATAGCTGAATGTGCACCAAATGGTGTTTTAAAAAACGGCCCTCCTAATAAAAACACCGCTCAGCGCTTAAGATACAGTCAGTGAGATAACAGTGAAATAGATAAACAATGAATACTCCAAATAGCAGCTGCTTAAAAAGTTATGATGTATAAAAAAAGACAGTATAGAAAAAACTCTAGATAAATACACAGAGTCCTAAATGATACTGTAGCAGCGCTTCTTTCAAAATAAATTTCTGAAAGTCCTCTATACAAGTTCAAGTATAGGTAATGACAATGGTGCAGATGGTTAAAGATGTGACTGCAATAATATTGATTGTGCCAGATTATTCCTTTATCTCCAGTTGTTCACCACGTGGGGGGAAATTTAAATTCCCCTTAAGGGGATGCACTTACCAGAGGTAAGGTTCAAAAAGGCATGAACCAATAGTCCACATCCGACCTGGTCGCTGCAATCTCCACCAGCCACACTGTTATGTTGAGGTCCGTATGACATATAAGGCAAAAGTAAATTCTGCATAGGGTAGTACTGTTAAAAAACCTTTATTTAAGTCCCCACAGCCCCCCTTTATACATATGTGCGTACCACAGTGCAGATGTAAATACACAGTGTTTAAGGTGACTAAGTGCCCTCTGAGCAGGAATAGTGAACGGCGGCGCCGTCTGGGTTACCAGTAACCTCGCGTCCTTCTCCTCACTTCCTGGTCTGTGGAGCGCATCTGTCGTCACTTCCGGTGATTGGTTAGAGAGTCACGCACTGACGCGTTTCGTCACTTCCGGACTTCGTCTGAGGGCGTGACTCTCATTACCAACACCGAGTTTAAGTAAGGACTGACTCCGCCCCCTTGTCCGACGTCAGGCGCGACTACGTGTGTGCGCCATGACCGGACATCCGCCCGCAAGGTAAACATTGCCAGCTTAGGAGCGGAAGTACTGGAACGGCCATATTATGTGTGGGATGCAGTTGTGTATATCATTAGTCAGCCAGTAATTACACCAGCGGTCCCAACTTTCACCACATGAATTACATATCCCACTCATACTATGTGTTTGACGGACAACAGGTGCTTATGCAGCAAACCAATGTCTATCATATGTCCACAGGAGGGGAAGGTCTGGTTGTAAATCCGCTGCCGTTGCCCTCATACACTGACCGATTTGTTTGGGACAATTTCCATCGGCTGCAAACTGGCAACTACATCAGACCACCCCCACTCTGTGTGATACAATACAATATAAAATAACGGTCATGTTGTACATAATTCCTTATATTAATGTACGGACTGCTATGTTTCATATACCTTTAAAAAACGTCTTTAAAAAAACGTCTTTTTAAAACCATTTTTTGGATCCACTGAGATTCTTGAGTAATAGAAATATAGACATGAACAATCTCTTTATTGACATTGAACCCACTAATACTCAGATAAACTATAATGGAGCCATGTCAGCACTCGGTAACACTTTAGAAAAACAAGTGAGGACATGGTGGGACATATTTACACTGGAACATTATATTAAAGAAAAAATCATCATCAGGAGTCTCCGGTGGGAAGTTACACCACAGGATGCCCTTGATGATCCTGGTTCAATTCAAGAATGGCTGGATTTCTTCAATGGGGTTGGGTTCAAACTGCAGGAACTCATACTCCAAAGAAAGAAAAGGAAAATGTCCATTATTGAATCAAGAATCAATGAACTACAACAGCAATTAGACCCAATTAAGGATACACAACCTGTTTTAGATTTTAACAACAGGACCCACAAAAGGCTGGAAAAAGTAGACAGGGACACACAAAGAAAGAAAGTGAAAAAATATCAGAGAGATTTGGGAGATTTCAAAACCAACACCATTTATGCATGGCAACAAAATCTACCAGATGATAAAAACCTGATAGAAAGAATACCAGCAGTAGTCAACACTAATCCAATACCGATCAGATTAAGAGAACCAACACGGGAAATTGAAGAGGAGGTAATTTTAGATTCCCCAATACGGTTCTCAACCCCAATCCAAAGAGGAAAAGGGAAGATCAAAGGCACTAGAGGTAGAGGAAACCAGGGTAAAGATCAACAACCTGGACACCAGGTACCAACCCAAAACAGGTTCCAACCATTATGGGAACATCAAGAAAACCATGAAAATTATGGAAACAACATACCTGCACCCCGTCCTTTTTTAGGGAGAGGGGGGGGAGGACAGAGGAGGGGACGGGGATATCCGCCTCGTCGAGGCAAACCCCAACGGCCCCCACAACTACACAGAGACCAAGATTGGAGAGGGCCCCCAACGTACAACCAATGGGAAATGAATCATTACCCTTACCAATATCAGAAGGACGAAGAACCAGAGGATGTAGGGCAGGAAGGAGGATCAAGAAAAAGAAGAAGGAATCACTAATTGGAGGAATCTTTAATCTTAGCCCGGTTGAACTAACACACAAAGAGCTAAATATTTTGAATTTAGGATTAAAATGTGGCATGAAACAACCCGTGAACAAATTTAACGTATTTGTGGATGTCCACAAATACATTAGGAAATTAAACATTAAAAAACATTTCATAGGTTGTGACACCCAACCTACAGTGGGACAGACGAACCCCAGTATGGCGGTTAATAGTGGTTTAAAAAACAAATCCTTGTTTAATCCCTTAAATAACCCAAACCACCAGGTGGAGGTATTTAAGGGACTAGTGCTAAGAGACTTAAATGGTTTAAAACCCAAGAAGGACCACAATCTAAACCATATTAAAGAGGGCATCGAAGCACTGGAGAAGAGGAAGGACATAGTGATAAGGCCAGCGGACAAGGGAGGGGGAGTGGTTATACTGCCTAAAGAAGTATACCACAATCAAATTGTGAAAATGCTGTCTGATGAACTTACCTATGAAGAACTGAAGAAAGATCCAACTCAGGCTTACATGAACCAGCTGGAGATTCTGGTAAACATAGGTACTGGATTGAGGGTACTCACAAATAAAGAAAAAAATTATCTATTACCCAATAGCAGCAAAATTCCTACAATTTACACACTGCCTAAGGTACATAAGGATCCCCTAAATCCACCAGCAAGGCCAATAGTGAACAGCATTGATTCTATAACCTCTAGAATGAGCCAATATCTTGACAAATTCTTGCAAAAAAGTGTCATCTCTACCAAATCATATTTGAGAGACACAAAAGATTTTTTAAATCATTTGCAGAATATCAATCTAACAGAAGAACAAGAAGTGCTGTTAGTAACGGCAGACGTATCATCTTTATACTCGATTATCCAACACAATGACGCATTATTAGCTCTAAATTGGGCATTGAGCCAAAGGGAGGATCTACCCCATGACCAGAAATTTTTTATTGGACATGCGCTCAATTACTGTCTCTCCCACAACTACTTCTGGTATGACAGTAAATTCTACTCACAGAAAAGAGGAGTGGCGATGGGCGCTAAATTTGTGCCCAGTATCGCAAATTTATTCATGGCCGAATGGGAGGACAAAACAATTTTTAACGACATAAAAACAGAGCTAATTTTTTATAAACGTTTCATCGACGATATATTTTTTATATGGGCAGGATCAATAGTTTCTTTAATTGAGTTTTTAAATGTTTTAAATAACAACACCAAAAACATTAAATTAACGACAGAATGGCATAACAAAGAGATACATTTCTTAGATGTCTGCATTTACCGTCAAGAGAACAAACTGGAAACCAAGGTGTTTTTTAAAAAAACTGACCGCAACAGCTACTTACCAACCACGAGTGGCCATCACCCCCTATGGCTCAAAAACATACCGAAAGGGCAACTGATGAGAGTCAAAAGGAATTGTTCAGAAGATATTAATTTCTTCCAGCAAGCGAAAATACTCACCGACAGATTTGAGGCCAAAGGCTATAATCCCCAGACTCTAAAAAAACTGGTGGAGGAGGTTGCAATCATCCCTAGGGAACTGACCCTTCAAAACAAACAAACATCCAATTTGAAACCTGTGACTACTAAAGAATGGGGTTTCCTCTCGCAATACCACACACAATACAAGGAAGTGGAGTCTATCTTTGATCAACATTGGCACATTCTCTTAATGGACAAAAAATTAAATACTGTTCTACCTCCCAGACCACAATTCATCTACAAGAAAGCACCCAACTATGGAGACCGTGTGGTTAAGAAAATTTTAGATCCTCCTAAGAAACCACAATCTTTTTGGGACAAAAATGGGTTCTTTGCCTGTAAAAGATGCAAAGCGTGCAGAGAAGTGGCACGACCACTGAGAGGAATTGACAACTTCACTGTCCCATACAACAACAGAAAATTTGATATAAAACAGTTTATTACTTGTAATAGCCAATATGTAGTGTATGCCTTAAAATGCCCTTGTGGCCTACTTTACATAGGCCGCACTAAAAGACTACTGAGAATCAGAATAGCAGAACACATACAGAATATTAAAATCGGCTATAAGGACCATAATGTGTCACTACATTTTAAATTAAAACACAATCAAGACGCTTCCGGCCTACAATTTTGGGGAATTGAACACTTAGAACCACATTGGAGAGGCTCTCACAGAGTCCGGGAACTCTCCAAGCGAGAAACTATGTGGATATTTCTAACAGAAGTTTTAGTACCCAAAGGCCTGAATGTTGAACTTGATATCAACTGTTTTATAAGTGACACTTAACATTCCAGTTGGAAAGTCTCTTTTACATGGTTATATGTCTCATCCTTCAGTTTTAAACGTTTTATGTTCCAATTTTAGATAATTTACTCTAGATATTTTTTACTCTTAATGTGTCCTCTTTTTAACATCTGGCTAAGTTTATGTATGTTTATAGAGTGGAGAAACAGTCCATAAAGATAATATACAATGAAACAGTATTAGTTCACACCATAACTAGTCTGTCTAGTCTACCTCAAACCCAGTCTACCTATTTGATTACCCATTTTAGCACCTTAATTTAGGACTTAAATTAATGGGTTATCTAAACATTATTTCAATTTGTAGAAAGTATAAGAGAAACATGAGGCGATATATACTGTTTGGTGCTGCAATAGGCCTAATCATGTAAACATATACAGCCGTGAGCTCACAATAATACTTTTTTACAGATTATAGGTGTAGACTTAATAATATATATTTTATATATTTTTTTTATATTTTTTTTTTTTTTTTTTTTATTTGAGTTTACCGGATTTAATTCAAGTCATATGGTACAGTTGTGTTTTTTCATGTATATATGGTGTTTTAGAAAATGTTTTTTTTAAAAAATGGTTTTAAAAAGACGTTTTTTTAAAGACGTTTTTTAAAGGTATATGAAACATAGCAGTCCGTACATTAATATAAGGAATTATGTACAACATGACCGTTATTTTATATTGTATTGTATCACACAGAGTGGGGGTGGTCTGATGTAGTTGCCAGTTTGCAGCCGATGGAAATTGTCCCAAACAAATCGGTCAGTGTATGAGGGCAACGGCAGCGGATTTACAACCAGACCTTCCCCTCCTGTGGACATATGATAGACATTGGTTTGCTGCATAAGCACCTGTTGTCCGTCAAACACATAGTATGAGTGGGATATGTAATTCATGTGGTGAAAGTTGGGACCGCTGGTGTAATTACTGGCTGACTAATGATATACACAACTGCATCCCACACATAATATGGCCGTTCCAGTACTTCCGCTCCTAAGCTGGCAATGTTTACCTTGCGGGCGGATGTCCGGTCATGGCGCACACACGTAGTCGCGCCTGACGTCGGACAAGGGGGCGGAGTCAGTCCTTACTTAAACTCGGTGTTGGTAATGAGAGTCACGCCCTCAGACGAAGTCCGGAAGTGACGAAACGCGTCAGTGCGTGACTCTCTAACCAATCACCGGAAGTGACGACAGATGCGCTCCACAGACCAGGAAGTGAGGAGAAGGACGCGAGGTTACTGGTAACCCAGACGGCGCCGCCGTTCACTATTCCTGCTCAGAGGGCACTTAGTCACCTTAAACACTGTGTATTTACATCTGCACTGTGGTACGCACATATGTATAAAGGGGGGCTGTGGGGACTTAAATAAAGGTTTTTTAACAGTACTACCCTATGCAGAATTTACTTTTGCCTTATATGTCATACGGACCTCAACATAACAGTGTGGCTGGTGGAGATTGCAGCGACCAGGTCGGATGTGGACTATTGGTTCATGCCTTTTTGAACCTTACCTCTGGTAAGTGCATCCCCTTAAGGGGAATTTAAATTTCCCCCCACGTGGTGAACAACTGGAGATAAAGGAATAATCTGGCACAATCAATATTATTGCAGTCACATCTTTAACCATCTGCACCATTGTCATTACCTATACTTGAACTTGTATAGAGGACTTTCAGAAATTTATTTTGAAAGAAGCGCTGCTACAGTATCATTTAGGACTCTGTGTATTTATCTAGAGTTTTTTCTATACTGTCTTTTTTTATACATCATAACTTTTTAAGCAGCTGCTATTTGGAGTATTCATTGTTTATCTATTTCACTGTTATCTCACTGACTGTATCTTAAGCGCTGAGCGGTGTTTTTATTAGGAGGGCCGTTTTTTAAAACACCATTTGGTGCACAATAGTGACACACACAATGAACAACTGCTCAAACCAAATATATACATGAAACAGGATAAATGAAACTTAGTCGTAACAGAGCCAGGGTCGTCATACATGGTAGATCAAGCAAAGGGAGCTGGGAACACGACAGAACAGGGAGAGGAAAACAGGAGATGGAGCAAGCAGGTAGGAAGGGATCAGGCTGCAGGGTCAGGATCATGGTCCAGGATCAGGATGCAGGAACACAGGAATGCAGGTCAGGGGCACAAGGAGACAGAAAACCAAAGCAGGAATGAAAAGCATGGACAGGGTTTAAATACACTTCCTGCAACCAGAATCAGGTGATGACTGATTGCATGAGATGTGAGCTTCTGGCTGCTGAGGGACACCCGCTGGTAGACACCTAGAACTGCAGCCTATAGATCTAGAAACCACAGTGCCACCAGCAGGTGAACCCTTTCCTGACACACTCACTGTAGTTCTGGACCTATTCCCAAATAAAACATTTTCTATTTCCCATATCACACCTGCTACCTGGACTAGGCCTCTAACCCCATTTGGGACCCTCTGTAGCAGGAAACAACCACAGAGACACCTTATTTCAGCCCTCTACTCTTCTAATTTGGCAACCTCTTGGCTCACTTGAGCCGCTCCAGTAAGGTGTGAGAATATGTTCTCAGAATTTCCTTCTCCTCAGAGGAATGGGGCTCAAGCCTCGTACACACGACCGAGTTTCTCGTCGTAACAATCTCGTTGTTTTTTTCAACGAGATTCTTGTTAACCTTGACGAGTTTCTCGTCAAGATTTCCATGCGTACACACTGACAATTACAAATTTCCTCATTGTTCTCCGCGGTCACGTCCAGCACATACGACGGCACTATAAAGGGGTAGACCGATTTCCTTGGCACCACCCCTTGGGCTGCTTTTGCTGATCTCGTGTTACCGCGTGTGAAGTAAAAGTTTGGGAAGAGACGATTCGCGCTTTTCAGTCTTCGTGCTTTTCAGTTCGTTTTCTGAGGTTCAGTTTGTGCTTGTGGGTTCGTATCTTGACTTTCAGGGCGTTTAGGCAGGTCGTATCTGTTTTACAGTGCGTTCTTGCCCGTTCGTTTCTGATTTTCAGTGCGTTATTCATAGGCCTTGCTGTTCTAAAGTGCGTTCTGTTCTGTACGTTCTGATAAGACGACCATTTCCTAGCTATGTCGCCTGGACGTTCTCGTCGTCGAGTTCGTGCTGTGCGTGCGCTTGGTGTTGGTCTGCTTGTTTTGGACCAAGACCAGTCCATGAACGGTGTGAGGAGGAGTTCATGGACCAAGAATTGGTTGCTCCAGCGGGACCAATTCTGCCATATGCCTCTGCTGCGGGAGATCGTCGAGAATAATCCTGAGGACTACAGGAATTTTCTGCGGATGTCTGACCCCGTTTTTCAGGAACTGTTGGTATTGGTGTCCCCCTATATTACCAGGAAGGACACCGTTATGCGGGAAGCCATCAGTGCTGAGCAGAGGCTCATCGCCATGTTACGTCTTCAGGACTTGAAGTTCACGACTGGCATCTCCCCACAGGCTTTGGGCCTCATAATCCCAGACACCTGTTCTGCCATTATACAAGTCCTGCAGGAGGACTATATTAGGGTAAGTTTTCTCCATTAACATCACATTTTATGTATTTCATGTATGATAATGTATTGTATTTCTTTCATCCTTCCCTAATTACCATGATTGTAATATGCTGAGAATGTCCCCTTTGTCCCCATGCATGTTGGAAGCTTTTAAATGCCCCTTTTTTCTCCTCCATGCATATTTCCCTTCACTAAGCTTTCCAGCAGGGGCGCCTGTTGCTCCAAATGATTGGGGGTCCAACCCCAATTTAGGAAATAAACATCCTCCTTTTTTTGCGACTGTGCCTATTAAACGCCCCCAGTTGCCCCCTCCGATGCAGCCATTTTGTTCCCTCCAATGCAGCCATTTTGTTCCCTCCAATGCAGCCATTTTATTCCCTCCAATGCAGCCATTTTCCCCCCAGCCCTGCACTTACCTGCTTGTGGTCAGCGCCATCCTTCTTCTGTCCTTGATGTCTTCTCCTGCCCTTGATGTTGCATCAGCCAATCATGTTACCATTAAACAGACTTGGTGAACATGATTGGCAGAGCAGCTTGTCAGTGTTTACCCAAGGAATGTCCCCCCCCCCCTGCGTCACCTATTTAACTTTTATGAAGCCAATTGCATCCCTCAGGCTGTAATGTGCAAGCCTATTTGCCTCCCTGTTTCTGATATGCAATTTTCACCCCATAAATGCTGCAGTTATTCATATGTTGGTCACTTAACAGGGGGCCATCCACCTGAATAGTGGGCGGCATTGACAATACATAGGTTAATGCAAGGCATGAACCGATGTATTGTTCGGAGTGACGGGCACAGGAGAGAGGGGGCAGTGTTCCAGCGCCGACTCTGGACGCACCACCACTGCAATGCTATCCTGTGGCCAAACACATCTACCCCCCCCCAAAATATTTTTTGAATGGACCATCAGAGGGGGTGATGAATATGAAACATGAGCCTTCCATTATACTTTTTAAAAACAGATTAATAAACAGAGAATTTGTTTGATGTTGGCCTCTAATGTTTTTTTATTATAATCTCCTTGTAATGTAATATTTAAAAATTCTAATTTTCTTTCATCTTGTTTGACTCCCCAGCTTCCTTCCACGCCACAGGAATGGCAGACTGTGGCATCGGAGTTTGCCACGCGGTGGGATTTCCCCAACTGCGGTGGTGCCATAGATGGGAAGCACGTCCGCATCGTGCCGCCACCCCGTTCTGGGTCCTACTACTTCAACTACAAGGGGTTTCATAGCATTGTGCTGATGGCGGTGGTGTCAGCACGGTATGAATTCCTCTACGTTGATGTAGGGAAGAATGGCCGGATGTCCGATGGGGGATCCTTCATCCAGACGGAGTTTGCCCTCCGTCTCCAGAGTGACGACCTTGCATTGCCACCGGATGCAGGGAATGTTGAAGGACTCCCCTTTGTTTTTTTGGCTGATGAAGCCTTCGGGCTCGGACCGCATCTTATGAGGCCATTTCCTCAGAGGACCCTGACCCCAGAGAAGAGGATGTTCAATTACCGGCTGGCCAGGGGCCGAAGAGTCGTTGAAAATGCCTTTGGCATAATGGCCAGCCGGTTCCGCATTTTTATGACTTCCATCCACTTGGCGGACTACAAAATAAACTATGTAGTTTTATGTTTCTGTGTGCTACACAACTTTCTCAGCAGAAAATCCACTTCTTATATGGCCACAGTATTGCCTGAGACTGGACTTTCATCTGCAAATCCCCTGCCGGGCCTTGAATCTGCCCGTCCTGGCTTGCCCCCCCAAAATGCCCGTGAGGTTCGGGAGAAATATATGCAATATTTCACGGGTAGGGGGGCAATTTCTATGCCAGGCTATGCCTAAAGATTCATGGAGAATGAGCTAAATAAAAATCTGATTTCAACTTTTAACTTTTGTTTGTTTCCTGTCTCCTAGTTTGTCTTAGTGCATTTGTAGTGCCAAGTGTATTTTCCTTTAGTAAATAACAACCATTTCACTATGTAACCTTAAAAAAAAACACAAATAAGGTTAGAGCGTATTGAAAAAAGAAGCTACATGTTGTTTGTGTTCAAACATTTTACTCTGTGCACATTCACACACATGTTTATTTTTTAAATTTTTTTTTTGGTCCTGGCCACAAACCGCCAATTCTTTTCTTAGGAAAATACAAAAACAACAGTTGCATTCCAAAAAGTACAACTTTGGATATCTCTGAGCAATCTGAGACATTCACTTACACAAACTATGTCTCTATGTGCCCGTCCTAATATGGGGTCTTGCCACCCCTTGCCCAGCCAAAAATTGAATATGCACACATTTTGTAGTAATTTCCAATAGGGATTTTGGACTCCTGATCCCTATTGTCAACATGTGCTATCTGCCATCAGGGGTGATCAATGGACGTGTTTTGGGGGTGCAACCCCTTCCTCAGTTCACCTACTTTAGATACGAGGAAGGGGTTGCACCCCTAAAAGACGTACATGGATATCCCCTGATGGCAGATAGCACATGTTGACACACTGTGTGCATATTCAATTTTTGGCTGGTTTGATTGTCAAAAAGAGTTTAAAAGTTTGAAGAACAGTCATTCCTGAAACAAAAATGGGTGTTTGGTTGACTTATTCGATTCTCCCCAATACATCGAGAATGTCTTTAAATGTTTGATCCATCACATGAATTCTTAGTTTTATTCTGTCCAGTTCTGTGCTACATTCCATCACTTGCTGTATTATTCGGAGGGCACTGTCAGCAGAGAAACGTGTACTATCCTTCACCACAACATTTACATCCCCTAAAACAAAATAAAAAGGTATTATAACTCTGCAGGCCTACATCTCTTACCTGAAGCTGTGGTGACAGATACTGACCTGTTGTGGCGACCAGTTCCACAATGTCATCCACCTCTCCTTCCTGCACTTCTCCTTCCTCCACCTCAACTTCCTCAACATCCTTCGGTTGTGGGTCTTTGGGAGTTTTGGGTTGTTGTGAAGCTGTAGGGTTCCTGTGCTCCCTGGGGTGTTCTCCTCCCAGTCTTCTCTCCCCTATGACAATCAAACAAAAGGTCTATTTATCACACTGAAATTCTCTATGAAAAATAAAAACAGGCTAAATTGTTTGGAAGTGGGGTATAAGTGTGTGTTTGTGCGGATTTTAAAGATGAATGCATTATTTGGAAACAAAAATATGTTTAGTATTCACCTTTTGGATGTAAATTTTTAGACATGGAGGCACCACAAAAATTCACTGATGCACCTGTGTGGGACACCCAAAAAAGGCGGGTATGGTGGCCCACACTATAGTGCTCCAAAGTACAGATGTGGTACCAGCTGCTGAGTGTCCTCTCCTTTACACTGATTAAAGTTTGCATTTCATTCTCTTTACAAACACATCATCTAGGCGAAAATTTAGGAACGACAATTTGTAAAAAACAGGCAGATGTCTATTTTCTTTTGTGGCTGTAAAATAAGCCAAAACAGCGGATAGTGGCCGAACGAAGTGTCTGTAACGTAACGAACGATTACTGTGCCAAACCAAGTTCAAATTAGGAAATTTTGGAAGGGAGTCCAATATGAAAATGAAAAAAAAGGAGATTTGAGAAAAACATTAATAGCAGAAAAGTGTACATTTTACTTACTTTTTGCTAGCATTCTCTTAATGCTCCTTAACTGCTCTGGCTCCCTCAGTTTGAGGTCTGACCACCTCTTTCTGAGCTGCTCATTTGAGCGTTTCACCCCGAAATTATTCTTCAGACTCTTCACGACTTTCTTCAGGATTTTGGCCTTCCTTCTATTAGGTTTGCTATACGGCCCATGCTTTGCGTCATAATCCGACTTGAGCAATATGTCCACCATCTCCGCAAAAGACATATTAGATGCCTTGAATCTCCTCCGTGATCGCGACGTTTCCTCAGTCTCCGGGCTTGTCTCCTCCTCGTTATTTGAGGAATTATCAGACACCTGCTGTAAATCCGCCATATCTGTCTGTGCGCCGAAAGAGAAGGGGCGGGGAAAAGATGTTAGTTAGAACGTCATGGGCGGGCGACATGTGCGGAGCGACGTGTGCATAGTTTGACGCATGCGTGGTGTATATATAGCAAACACACATGTGACTATACTACGTTCGTTGTGCGGAAAGAGGAGTTCAAGTGACGGACGTGCGAACGAAGGTATGTGATTTTGTGACTTTGACAAATTGTTGGCCTATACTGTCTGGAGAATGTTGTAGGATATATATGGTGACTACGATTTTAAGGAGGTTAGACTGTGTGCCTCACATTAGTTATATATTATTTATTTTACTTGAAGATACAATATGAATGTCTTTATTAGCGACAAAGAATTCCTGGCGGAATTTATAGACCGGGTAAGGGAGCTGCCCGCTCTGTGGGAGACCAAAAACCCCATACATAAAAAAAAAGGGGTGAGAAAAGCAGTGCTGGAGACCCTGTTCCCATTTGTGCATACCAAGGTGCCCACAGCCACAGCAAAACAGGTGGACACTAAAATTGGGAGCTTGAGAGGCACATACAGGAATGAACGCTCTAAGGTCCTGGCTTCTCAGAGGTCAGGAGCAGCAGCAGATGATGTGTATGTCCCAAATTTGTGGTACTACAGCAGGATGTCCTTTCTGGATGACCACATTGAGACAAGGCCATCACTCTCCACTCTTCCCCCCAGACTTCCCTGCAGCCAACCTGAGCCTTCTCTGGAGCAAGAGGAGGCAGCCATCCTGGATGAACCTGATTTGGCCATCTGGAGCCAGGTATAGTATTTCTAGAAAATGTATTGGGATAAAATTAATGTTTGACAAATATGTCAAGATGACAAACATAAACTATTTTGGGTTCCACAAGTGAAATCAAGATCTCGAGACATTAGTCTGGCCTAAATTGGGTGCTAAATAGTCAATCTGATGTAGTTGTAAATTGGTCAAAATGATTTCTGGATTTACATTCGAATTGCTTCAATCATGATCTGAATTTTGGATGCAAAGATTAAACCAACATATTAAACTATTTCCCTTTTTCATACACAGGATGAAATCAGCCAGGAGGAGGGTCTGGAAACTGTCAGGCAGGAGGAGGCAGGGCCCAGTGGCAGGCAGGAGGTGGCAGGGCCCAGTGGCAGCCAGGAGGTGGCAGGGCCCAGTGGCAGCCAGGAGGAGAAGCACCAGATCACAGGTGCCTCCCATCTGACTCTCCAAAAGAAGCAGGAGGGACAGGACCACCAGTGAGGCAGCAATGGCCCTTATTCGAGAGGCCCATGCCACCCTCAAGGAGCCCACATCCCCTGAAGAGGCCATTGCCGGCCTAGTGGAGGCAAAGTTCAAGGTGATGAGCATGGAGCAACGCCTCCTATGCGAGCCCTTGCTCATCACCTTGCTGAACAAGGGGGTGATGGAAAAAATTACCCCCAATACCGCTTTTTGTGAGGTGGCACAACTGTCCCAACCTCCTCCTCCACCTCCACCTTCTTCTTCTGCCCCACCCCCTTCTCCTCAACCTCCTCCTCCACCTCCACCTTGTTCTTTTGCCCCACCCCCTTCTCCTCCACCTCCACCTTGTTCTTCTGCCCCACCCCCTTCTCCTCCACCTCCACCTTGTTCTTCTGCCCCACCCCCTTCTCCTCCACCTCCACCTTGTTCTTCTGCCCCACCCCCTTCTCCTCCACCTCCACCTTGTTCTTCTGCGCCACCCCCTTCTCCTCCACCTCCTCCTCCTCCTGACAGGAGTACCCCTCCAGTGGCCCAGCCTCCAGCCAAACGAAGAAGGAAGGCTGCAGGGAAGGCTTCAGGGAAGGTTGCAGGGAAGGTTGCCAGGAAGACGAGGAAGTGATGGCCTTGCTTCATTGTGGTCGGACAGAAGGCAGCCTGTTGTAGTACCACACACTTGGGACATATCTCTCACCTGCTGCTGTTTCTGACCTCTGGGAGGCCAGCATCAGATTGTGCTCAGAAATGTTGGCCTTCTCTCAAGCTTCCAATTTTAGTGTCCACACAGGGTTGATGTGTGCTCTGGGGTCCCTGGGATGCACAAATGGCAGCAGGTTCTCCAGCGCTGCCTTCTCTTTATTTTATTTCAAACATGAATAAATGTTATTTTTGTTTAAGTTCATACTTGACTATGTGTATTTTTTAAAAATTTAAAATTTAGCTTTGGAGTAAGCAGAGACATTTGACAGCCAAAAAAAGGGACAGATAACAACCCAAAAAAAAGAATAACAATCTTATTTAAAAAAAAATAGTGTGTAAAATTTAACAAATATATATTAAAATATTCAATGGGAGATCACTATCAAAACATTGCCAAATTACAATTAACATCAGTTTGAAAAATTGAAAAATTTAAAATATTCAGAAAATCTTGCACGATATAATACACCTAAATCTTCTTAAGAGCAGCATGAAAAAGGTTAAAAAAAAGATAGTCATAACTCTGTGTGAATATCAGCAGCAAAAGAAGTTCATTCGTTTGGATTAATGTAACATTCTAAAGAAGATTTCAATGCACAACATTTAAACGATGCAATAATTTTGAGCGTGACGAATGTGCTATCTCCATTACGAAGGCTTGTTTTACCAGAAGATGCGCTCCCGTCTCATACTTGCTTCTGAGCATGCGCGCTTTTTGAAGAGTCGTAAAAGCATACACACGAACCATTTTCTCGTCACAAAACAGGCCGACGAGAAACACGACGAGGAAATCTGGAATCCTGACGAGAAAATAGAGAGCAGGTTCTCTATTTTCTCATCGAGATTCACGTCAATTTTCTCATCGTAAAACCATACACACGAACGGTTTTCTCGAGGAAAAAGCTCTCGCGGCACTTTTCTTGCCGGTTTTGGATGAGAAACTCGGTCGTGTGTATGAGGCTTCAGTGTGTATGCTTATACACAAAGGTTCTCTGAACGCAGCCTCGCTGGAATTTGGCTATAAGATTTACACGCATTGTTATAGGACCCCCTCCCTTCTTCACAGGTTTTACTGTATGATTTCTAACCTCTGCTGGAGAAAAAGGAGGAGGGGACAGGGGGCGCATGCGCGGCAGTTGAAGATCGTGCACGTCTGCTGAGAGAGCTCTGGTCCCTGCCTCTCTCTCCACGGCCTCTGATTCTCACTGCTCTGTCAGCTGTGGGGGTAAGCTCAGTTAATTTCTATATCGTTTGAGCATCCCATGGGCAAGATCAGGTAAAAGAAATCCACCGCCCCGCCACTGAGGCCTTCCTCCACCATGTAAAGATTCTTCACTAGGCCTGCATCCCTGGCCTCGAGTTTGCAGGAGAACCTGGCAGAGCAGCTTGGCGCCTTCCTAGGGGGAGGAATCCCATGTCTCTGATAACACTGCTCCTCACTCTGCTTTTACCTCAGAGCTCCCGATAAGAAGCTTCAGGCTCTTTTACACCACACCATCTCCCAGGCAGTGGGTAAAATCTTGCAGGAATTAAGAGGGAAAATCGATCAGCTTGGTGAACGCACCAACACCATAGAGACTACGTTTGATGATTTAGTCCAATATGCTTCCATGCTAGAGGAGGAAAATTCTGCACTCAAACATACAGTTTCCCAACTCCAGTTACAACAGGAGAATTTGGAGAAGAGGGAATGGCGTCAAAATTTGCACATACATTTGCACGTACGAGGAGCCCCAGAAACCGTGAGTAACAACTTATGTTCCTACTTGCTAGGCCTGTTCAGCACTCTAGAACCTGATATAGCTGATATTGATTGGCGTCTCGACCAGGCCCATCGATCCTTGGCCCCTAAACCACTGGTTGGAGCCAGGCCTGGGACATAATTGCCTGCTTTCATTATTATGACAGTAAGGAAGCCTTCACTTTGGCGACCCACAACAAATCGCAAATTGACTATAAAGAAGACAGGATCCAACTCTTTAGTGATATCTCACCCATCACCCTAGCTAAAAGGTGCAATCTGAAGCCAATCACCACCCATCTGCAGACTCCCCATATCTCATATTTCTGGGGGTTCCCATTTAGTTTGGTTGTTATTAAAGATGGCGTTCAATATGTTCTTCAGGATCTACTTGAAGGTGAAGCCTTCCTCAAACATCTGGGCCTGCCTCCTCTCCCAGAGAAAGATCTTCCTCCTCTTTTCTCTACGCCAATAACGCCGTCCATCCCATCTCGGATCAGGACCTCGGCTAAGGCGAAATGAAAGAAGTCCTACGCAACTCCGCAACATCAATGTTCCTCCAAGCAACCCCCTTGACTGTCCTCACTAACTGCAGCATTTTCCTGCTATGTCACTATTTTTTCTGCCTGACCTTTAGGTCTCTCTTTTTCCTGCCCACTTAGGGCCCTATTACTACCCCATGGGGTGTACATATATATTTTCCATCTGTTTTGACTTCTTGTTACATCAGTTGTGATGTGCTGCTTGATTTGTTGGAGAGTGGGGCGGGACCTTAGATGCAGTGTTAATTTAGTCGACTAAAACGACTAAAACATTTTAGTCGACTAAATGAATACTATTTTAGTCCACTAAAATACGACTAAAACAATTGAGATGACTAAAAAACAACTAAAACTAAAATGGCATTTTAGTCAAAAAACTAAAATGGGACTAAAACTAAAATGCCATTTTAGTCAAAAGACTAAGACTAAAACTAAATTGAAATTTGACTTCAAAATGTTCATACCTCAATACCATAAATAATAACATATTCGATTTTTCACTCCAGCAGTATATAATGAGTTTGGAAATTGTAGAGAAATGTTAACTAATGCATTACAATTTAATTACACCCATTAGATTTTAGACGACTAAAATCAGTTTTAGTCGACTAACATGTACTGGAGATTTTAGTCGACTAAAACGTAGGACATTTTAGTCGACTAAAATATTCAGAAAATTTAGTCGACTAAATATGACTAAAACTAAAACAATTGCAGAAGACTAAAATGTCTCAGGTCTAAAGTTATTACTCCCCTGTTTCTCAGGCCTTTTTTGGACTTTGTCATTGTTGCACCTGTTTGCTTTGTTATCCTTATTACAAACATCCTACTTACAAATGACTCCTACTTACAAACGGAGGGAGACAACAGGAAGTGAGAGGAAATCTACCCCTAGGAAGTGAAATTCTCTCCGGTAAGAGTTAATATGGGAAAAAGGTGTCTCCGCTGATGCTTTATCACCAATCCTTGTTTCCCTAATAACCCCAAATTTTCAAAATCCAATTGTCATTGGGACAGAAAGTGAGGTGAAATCTTCTGAACAGGTGCACAAACAGCAAAACAAATGTTAAAGGGTGATAACCCTTTCCTATGCTATACGAAAAGCTTAAAAATAGATTTTTTGGCTGAAGCTACACTTAAAAAATTTACCTGTTCCAACTTACAAACAGATTCAACTTAATAACAAGCCTACAGTCCCTATCTTGTTTGTAACCTGGGGACCATCTGTATTTTCCTTTCATTTTATTTTTTGTCTTTCCTTCTATGGTCCACTTGCTTTGAGAGATGTGGGAATTCCTGTCCATCAACTTGGGGAGGCTTCCTTACGTTCTCAAAGCTTCTATATGCTATTCACTAATACGTGACGATGGCTTTAAAAATAATCTCTTATAATGTGAAAGGCTTGAGTTCCATTAAGAAAAGTTAGCTAGCCTTGGAAGAGTTTAGAAACAGATTTAGAGCTGATGTGGTCATGATCCAGGAGACGCACTTTTACTCGGGGGGACGGTTACATTTCCCTTATAGTATTTTCCTACCTCTTATGTTGCTTCTGATTCCACGTGGGAAGGCTGGGGTAGTGATCTTGATCCAGAGCTCTTGCCCTATCAGAGTTAAACCTTCTCAATTGGACCCTCACGAGCATTTTGTTTTGTGATCCTATTCTGTGACTACATGACCACATTATTTACTTTCATAAACGTAGATACTCCTAATTCAGGTCAGATACATTTTTTTCACTTCAGTCTTTGAGGTACTAAAGAATTATGCTCAACCCTTTATGATTGTAGGTGGGGACTTTAATGTTGTTTACTCTTCAACGAGAGAAAGACAGACCCTGTTTCACTCCATTTTATCTAACCAAGTGCGGCACTATCTACCTCTTTTCGTAAGCTCCACCACACTTACCGCCTTTTGGATTCTTGGTGCATTAAGCACCTGTCAGGGTCACCTGTGGCCAGGTGACAGATGCACACCGTAGGGGGACAGGAGTGCACCGCGAGGTAGTGAACCCTATGGCTGGCTTCTGTGGATAGGAAACTGGGTGGTTGTGGAAAGCGGGACCAGAGGAGCACAACCGGGATCCCAACGGAAGCGAGAGCCAAGATTCCCCAGGGCGCGGAGTCTAAGACCCAGCTGGTCTTCTCCAGGGCCTCTAGTGGTGAGGATGTTACGCTGCAGGCTGGGACCAGGTCGCGGCCCCTGGAGTTTCCTAGCTCACGCCCCGTAGGATAAGGGGAAGCAGCAGCACACGATAGAGAGAACCGAATAACAAGCCGAAGGTCAGGGGCCACAAGCAGACAAGGATAACGAAGAACGAGCCGAAGGTCAAGGGTCACGAGCAGACAGGGATGGTCGGGGACAAGCCAATAACGTAACAGAGAGACAGACGTAGCACACGGCAGGCAGGAACCCAAACACACAATGCCTAACAAACACGTTGATCAGCAAAGCAGGCTTGCAGTGCACAGGTTAATATAGTGTTCAGTGATAGGGCCTGGGGTGGAGTCAGGCTGGGAGGAGATTATAAAGGAAGCCAGGTGAAGGAGGTCTGGTCTCTAGATGAACACATGAGGAGGAAGGTAAGATGGCAGACAGACATTAATGCATATCCATGACAGTACCCTCCCTCTTACGAGGCCTCCCCCTTCCCCGCCTGGGCCCAGGTTTAGAGGGAAACTTCAGATGAAACTCCTTTAACAGACGAGGTGCAAAGACCTCAGATGCAGTGATCCAAGACCTCTCCTCAGGACCAAACCCTTTCCAATGAACGAGGTACTGAAGAACGCCTTTACAGAGTCGGGAGTCCAGAATTTGACTGATCTCGTACTCCTGATTATCCTCAGAGACAGGCGCCACGGTAGGAAGAGGACGAGAGAATTTATTGAGGACTAAAGGCTTTAGAAGAGCAACATGAAAGGAGTTAGTGATTTTAAGGCTCTTAGGAATCTGGAGTTTGAAACAAACCGGATTCAGTTTAGCAGTTACCGTGTATGGACCGATGAATCGTGGAGCAAACTTCAGAGAAGGAACTCGGAGCTTGATGTTCCTGGTAGAGAGCCAGACTTTGTCCCCTGGCTGAAGAGAAGGCGGTTTACGCCTGCGGCGGTCGGCAAAGCCTTTGAATTTTTCAGCAGCTGCCCGGAGGGAATCATGAACGTGACCCCAAACGGAATTGAGAGACTCCTGAACCGAAGCCAAAGCTGGAATGTCTGGAGAACAGATCATAGGAAGAGGAAGTTGAGGGTGTTTTCCATAAACTGTGAAAAAGGGTGTCTTCTGCGAACTGGTATTCACATGATTGTTATGGGAGAATTCTGCCCACGGGAGTAGAGAGGACCAATCGTCATGGTGAGAAGACACAAAGGTGCGAAGAAAGACCTCTAACTCCTGATTAACCCTCTCAGTCTGTCCATTGGATTGGGGATGGTAAGAAGAAGAAAAATCCAAGACAATATTGAGGGATTTGCAAAAGGCTCTCCAAAAACGAGACGTGAATTGGACTCCCCTGTCGGAAACAATATGAGAAGGGACCCCATGTAGGCGGAGAATTTCTCGAATGAAAATGGGAACCAAGGCAGGGGCAGAAGGAAGACCAGGAAGAGGAACAAAATGAGCCATCTTGGAGAATCGATCGATTACCACCCAAATGACTGTATTATTCTCAGACAGTGGGAGATCGGTGATAAAATCCATGGCAATATGGGCCCAGGGTTCCTTAGGAATAGGCAAGGGCATGAGGAGACCAGCAGGAGCTTGTGTGGAGGATTTGGACTGAGCACAGACATGACAAGCTTTAACGTAGTCTTTGACGTCTGAGCGGAGATTAGGCCACCAGTAGTGACGACTGATGAGTAGGAAGGATCGGAGGAATCCAGAATGCCCTGCCACCTTGGAATCATGTCCCCAACGAAGGATCTTAGCTCTTAGCTCAGTGGGGACAAAGGTCTTACCAGGCGGAATTTTAGACTTCAGGGTGGTAGAGTGGGCAACAATGCATGAGGTGGGAATGATCGGCTCAGGTTCAGGGGCGGACTCCTCGTCCAAAGTGTCAAATGACCTAGAGAGCGCATCAGCCCGACCGTTGCAGGAACCAGGTTTGTAGGTAATCGTGAAATTAAAACGGGCAAAGAAGAGACTCCACCTGGCCTGTCTAGGATTCAGACGTTTAGCATTCTGTAGATACTGTAAATTCTTGTGATCGGTAAAGATCGTTATGGAGTGAGGGGAACCCTCCAAGAGATGACGCCACTCCTCTAACGCCAATTTAATTGCGAGAAGTTCCCGATCACCGATGGCATAATTCCTCTCTGCCTGAGAAATTTTTTTGGAGAAGAACGCACATGGTTGGCGTCTCTTCTCAAAGATTTGAAGAAGCACAGCTCCCACCCCCATTGAGGAAGCGTCCACTTCAATAAAAAATGCATTCCCAGGATTTGGTCTCCTCAAGAGGGGGCCAGAAACAAAGGCCTGTTTCAGGTTGTGAAATGCAGAGACAGCTTCGGGAGGCCAGTCTCTGGCATTCACACCCTTCTTGGTCAAAGCGATAATAGGCGCGGCAATGGAAGAGTAATTCCTTATGAACTGCCTATAATAATTAGTGAAGCCAAGAAAGCGCTGTGTGGCCTTGAGGCTAGCAGGAAGAGGCCAGTTGATGATAGCCAAGACCTTCCCAGGGTCCATACGAAGCCCCGAACATGAGACAAAGCACCCCAAAAACAGGACCTCAGAACATTCAAAGGAACATTTCTCCAGCTTGGCATAGAGATTGTTCTCTCTAAGACGTTGAAGTACAGTGCGGACATGGTTTCTGTGGACGAGCAGATTTTCAGAAAAGATCAGAATGTCATCCAGATAGATGACAACAAACTGGTACAGCAGATCTCTGAAGATTTCATTGACAAAGTTTTGAAACACGGCTGGAGCATTACACAGACCAAAAGGCATCACCAGATATTCGTAATGCCCGTCTCTAGTGTTAAATGCAGTCTTCCATTCGTCACCCTCCCGTATTCAAATGAGATTGTACGCGCCTCTGAGATCCAACTTGGTGAAAATGGAGGCACCCTTCAACCTATCGAATAGCTCAGATATTAAGGGTAAGGGGTATCGATTTTTAATAGTAACCGCATTTAAACCCCGATAATCGATGCAGGGTCTTAAGGTACCATCCTTTTTGGCAACAAAAAAGAACCCTGCCCCTGCAGGCGATGAGGATTTCCGGATGAACCCTCTCTCCAGATTCTCTGCTACATACTCCGACATGGCCTGGGTCTCTGGGATGGACAGAGGGTAGGTACGACCCCTGGGTAGAGTTGCTCCGGGGACAAGATCAATAGCACAGTCAAAAGACCTGTGGGGAGGAAGCACCTCAGCTGATTTTTTACAGAACACATCCCGGTAATCGCTGTATGCGGCGGGAAGATCAGAAGAAACAGAAGTGGCAGCAACCGGAAGACTCTCCTTGGGGGTCACCTTGAGAAGACACGACGAGAAACATGAGGAACCCCAGGCCAGGATCTGCCCAGAGACCCAGTCCACATGTGGAGAGTGGAGCTGTAGCCAAGGGAGGCCCAATACAACTGGGGTAGAGGCCTTGGGTAGAATAAGAAAGGATATCCACTCCTGGTGGAGAATCCCTACCGACATCCTAATGGGTAGCGTCTGGAAGCGAATAGGGCCCCCTGGGAGAACAGTGCCATCAATTGCCGAGACTACCAATGGGGTAGTGAGAGGTGAAAGGGTAAGCTTCATAGAAGAAGCAGTTCTCCAATCCATGAAATTGCCGGCAGCCCCGGAATCCAGGTATGCAAGGGTTGACTGAGGAGAAGTGCCTACATGAAGGGACACCGGCAAGAGCAGGCGAGAAGGTGATGTTTCTGGGTCCAATACTCCACCTTCCAAATGTATTAGACCCGAGCGTTTCCCGGACGAAGCGAGCAGGAGTCACGAAAATGACCCTTGCCCCCACAATAGAGGCACAAGCCCAGAGTTCTGCGCCTAGCACGTTCTTCGGGGGTTAGTCTGGTCCGGCCCAGCTGCATAGGTTCTTCAGCAGGTAGAGGATGCTCCACGGAATGAAGGGAGGGGAGCTCAGACTGGCTAGGACCCAGAGAGTGCTGGCGTCTTTTTTCTAAGGACCTCTCTTGAAAACGAATGTCGATCTGGTTGCATAATGAAATTACATCGTCCAGACCGACGGGAATGGCTCTTCCCGCTAATTCGTCTTTCACTCGGTCAGAGAGGCCATGTAAAAAGGTAGCGACCAGGGCCTCATTATTCCAGCTCAATTCAGCTGTGTGGATACGGAACTGAAGAGCATATTGCCCCACTGAACTAGATTCTTGGCGAAGACGTAAGACAGCACTAGCCGCTGAAGAAGCCCGAGCCGGCTCTTCGAAGATATTACGAAAGAGCTTCAAGAATTCGGACAGACTGGAAACCACCGGATCGTTCCTCTCCCACAGGGGGGCAGCCCAGGCCAAAGCTTCACCGGAGAGGAGGGAAATGATATAGGCTACCTTAGCCCGGTCAGATAGGAAGCTTTGAGGCTGAAGCTCAAAATGAATAGTGCATTGGCTGAGAAACCCCCTGCAGGCCTTGGAGTCCCCAGAGAAACGGAACGGAGCTGGCAATCTTAGTGAGTGTGAGGCTGCGACTGGTGCGATAGGTACAGCCGCTGGTTGTACTTGGGGTTGCGGATTCGGGGTTCCCAAGGAGACCTGAAGCTGCTCGAATCGAGAAGCCAGATCCTGGAGGAATCGCATCACCTGGGTCTGATTTGATTCCTGGGTCTCAAGTCTGCGAACTATGCCCTGCAATGGATCAT
This sequence comes from Rana muscosa, assembly GCA_029206835.1. Classification (NCBI taxonomy): domain Eukaryota; kingdom Metazoa; phylum Chordata; class Amphibia; order Anura; family Ranidae; genus Rana; species Rana muscosa. The sequence goes on from CM055122.1 coordinate 1,222,911,493, forward strand.
CCGCGGGAAGCGGGATGTCAGCCGGGTTCATGGCTGATCAAACTGTCAGGGTCACCTGTGGCCAGGTGACAGATGCACACCGTAGGGGGACAGGAGTGCACCGCGAGGTAGTGAACCCTATGGCTGGCTTCTGTGGATAGGAAACTGGGTGGTTGTGGAAAGCGGGACCAGAGGAGCACAACCGGGATCCCAACGGAAGCGAGAGCCAAGATTCCCCAGGGCGCGGAGTCTAAGACCCAGCTGGTCTTCTCCAGGGCCTCTAGTGGTGAGGATGTTACGCTGCAGGCTGGGACCAGGTCGCGGCCCCTGGAGTTTCCTAGCTCACGCCCCGTAGGATAAGGGGAAGCAGCAGCACACGATAGAGAGAACCGAATAACAAGCCGAAGGTCAGGGGCCACAAGCAGACAAGGATAACGAAGAACGAGCCGAAGGTCAAGGGTCACGAGCAGACAGGGATGGTCGGGGACAAGCCAATAACGTAACAGAGAGACAGACGTAGCACACGGCAGGCAGGAACCCAAACACACAATGCCTAACAAACACGTTGATCAGCAAAGCAGGCTTGCAGTGCACAGGTTAATATAGTGTTCAGTGATAGGGCCTGGGGTGGAGTCAGGCTGGGAGGAGATTATAAAGGAAGCCAGGTGAAGGAGGTCTGGTCTCTAGATGAACACATGAGGAGGAAGGTAAGATGGCAGACAGACATTAATGCATATCCATGACAGCACCCCACCAGCAAACCAATACACATCTATTCCCACTCTCATAAAATGTTCTCAAGGCTGGATTACTTCTTCATCTCCACCCCTCTCTTGACCAGTGTTGTCTCCTCAGATAGATTTCCGCTTACATGGTCTGACCATTCTCCTATTTTTCTGCATCTGAGCCTGTCAACTGCACCTTCAAAAACCAGACCAAATTCCTCCTTAACCATGACGGTACCAGAGATCGACTTTCTCAAGTCCCGACTGAGTATTTTCAACTTTTAGGTTCTGTCTAGGAGGAGACCACTTTGTGGGAAGCTCATAAAGCTTTTTTCAGAGGACAATGCATATCCATTGGTTCTCATTTAAAAAAATATAGATAATAACACTTTGAGAACTACTCTGTTAGGCAAATTATATTCTTTATAAAAGCAACTTCTCCAATGTCCCACCCCTGAAGGGTAACCTCTCTCCGTAACCAGCTCAAAGCCCTACATATGCACCAAATAGCTAGATCCCTTATGTGGTCCAAACAAAAATTTTAGGAGTACTTTAATAAACCTCATAAAATGTTAGTAAACAAACTCAAACCTTGCCCCTTTCATTCCTTCCCTGATTTCCTCTATCTACCAGACAGCACACCTACGTACTGCCCTCAAAATATGGCTAAAAATTTTGGAGACTTCTAGCATAAACTTTATAATTGTTTAACCCCCGCTAACAACTTCACCTTCAATCAGGAAGCCTTTTATGGATTCTTCGATTTGCTCAAACTCCCAAAATTGTCCCCCACTAATATACGGCTTTTGAATGAGGCAATATCCCCAGAAGAATTAATGCATGTCCTTAAACATCTACCAGCTCATAAATCCCCTGGCCCAGACTTCCCTACTCCTATTATAAAACCTTCTCCCACATCTTAACTACACACATGATAACTTTATACAATTCTATCCTTGAGGGTCGGATTCCTAATTCCCAGTTTTCAAATTTTTTCATCAAAGTTATTCCCAAACCTGGCAAGGACCATTTACTTCCTGATAACTATAGACCTATTGCACTCTTAAACTCTGATAAAAATATTTTTATAAAAATTCTAGCTAATTTATTGACTCAACTACACCCCCAAATGATTGATAGAGTTCAGGTTGGATTTGTTCCTGCCAGACAAGCTGGAGACAACACTAGACGCAGCATAGATCTCATTGACCTGTTGAATAAATTCAGTTGCCCAGCTCTTATATTAAGCCTTGATGAACAAAAAGCCTTTGATAGATTGTCATGGCCCTACATGTTTGCTACCCTTACCCACTATGGATTCAAAGGCCCCTTTTTAGAAGCTCTGAAGGCTTTGTATTCCCACCCTACTTCACTAATACAATTATTTGCTTTTCTGTTGCGCTCCTTTACAATGTCTAATGGCACCAGGCAGGGGTGTCCTTTATCACCTCTTACTTATTTTGTGTTTTGAAATCCATGGCTGCAGCCATTTTCTCCCATCTTTACATAAAGTGGATGTTGATGCGGCAGAGGGAATGCAAACTCCCACTTTTTGCCCTCCCTAACCAATCCTCTCATATCTCTTCTATCGTTACATAAGCTACTCTCCCTTTTTGGTTCCCTTTCAAGATATAAAACCAACACTTCTAAGACTGAGGTCCTTTCTATCCTCCTCCCCCCTGATCTTTCAGCCACTCTTAAGGAGGAGGGGACAATTATTCATATCTGGTGGTCATGCTCCAAGTTACTACCCTTCTGGAAAAAAATACACTTAACTACTTCCACGGTTATGATGGTTGCACTTGAGATCTTGCCAGCACATTACCTTCTACACTACACATCCATTCCTAGGATCATCTATTGTAAATCTCTGGTGATGTTCATGATCAATAGAGGAGTGGTTCCAGAGAATTGACAGAGATTGAGGAGCTCATCGCCAACTCGCGAGAACAAATGTCTAAATGTACCTCTACCTGGTATTGTTGAATTAATTTTCAAACAACCTCTACATACCATGACCTGTGTCCCTAGGTGCCTGGTGTGAGAAACTCAACTAGGACAGGGGCTTTTGGAGGAGATTGGTGTTAGCCTTCTACCCACTGATTATGGCCCATGGAGGATGTAACGGGAGTCACTTTTGGGCATAGGGTGACAGAGAAAATATATCTTGGACTACTTAAAATGGGACAGTGATATTTATCCACAATATCTCCCAGGATATATGTAAAAGACTATTTACTGTTTGTTTGATTCTGAACTCAACATGTTAATTGAAAGATGCTATCCCCTGTACACTGTGATGCCCAGGAAGTATAACTCCTTAATTGGGCATTCCAGGAAGTTCAATGAAACAGGCCGACCGTCTATTGCTTAACGATGCTAATGTCATCAACTCCAACCACCTGTCTGTGTGTTGTAATGTAAATTGAGTCCAGGCTAACTTCTAAGGATCTTCTCTTTGTGGATTGGGCTTATTGACCCTGTATTGTATGAAGGAGTACTGTGATACTCTGGACTCCAGAGAGAGAGATATAATTTTTCCCCTGTTCACATCATTAGTAAGACCTCATCTGGAATATGCAGTTCAGTTTTGGGCACCAGTTCTCAAAAAGGATATCGGGGAACTGGAGAAAATGCAGAGAAGGGCAACCAACCTGATAAGAGGCATGAAGGAGCTCAGCTATGAGGAAAGATTAGAGGAACTGAATTTATTCACTCTTGAGAAGAGGAGAATAAGGGGGGGATATGATGAACATGTACAAATATATAAAGGGTCCATATAGTGAACTTGGTGTTGAGTTATTCACTTTATGGTCAATAAAAAAGACAAGGGGGCACTCTTTACGTCTAGCGGAAAAAAGATTTAATTTCCAAAATATGGAAAGGGTTCTTCACAGTAACAGCTGTGAAAATGTGGAACAGACTCCCTCCAGAGGTGGTTCTGGCCAGCTCAGTAGATTGCTTTAAGAAAGGCCTGGATACTTTCCTAAATATACATAATATAACTGAGTACAAACATTTATAGGTACATTTATAGGGTAAATCCGATTGTCTCTCGGGGGATCAGGAAGGAATTTTTTCCCCTGCTGTAGCAAATTGGATCATGCTCTGCTGTTTTTTTTTTTTGCCTTCCTCTGGATTAACTGTGGGTATAGAATTAGGTATATGGGATTGTACGGTATTTTTTTTTTTTTTATGGTTGAACTGGATGGACTTTGTCTTTTTTCAACCTGACTAACTATGTAACTACCGTATATACTTGAGTATAAGCCAAGTTTTTCAGCACATTTTTTTGTGCTGAAAATGCCCCCCTTGGCTCATACTCGAGTCACCTTTTTACGCCTGATCTCCCAGACTTTAGGGACCCAGTACCAAACTTGGCACACATGTAGCCTCTACAAGTCTGCAAAGTTTGTTGTCTGGGGGACCTACGGCCAGGGCGCACTGATTTTTCAAAGCCGGGCACCCCTTCCATAGACTCCCATGTTAAATGGTAATTTCTCCAGTCACTTTGGGGACCCGGTACTGGCCGGTAGTAGGTCCCCTGGACCCGAAACTTAGCACACATGTAGCCCCATTTCTCCTCTATAAGTGTGCAAAGTCTTTTGTCTAAAGGACTTACGGCCGCGGAGCACCGATTTTTCAAACCCGGGTACCCCTTCCATAGACTCCCATGTTAAATGTCAGTCTAGTCATGGACACAGTGAGGCATGGGCACAGTGAGGCACAGTGAGGCATGGACACAGTGAGGCACAGTAAGGCATGCAGATGGACACCCTAGGCTTATACTCGAGACAATACGTTTCCCCAGTTTTTTGTGGTAAAATTAGGTGCCTCGACTTATAATCGGGTTGGCTTATACTCAAGTATATACAGTATGTAACTAGGTGATGATGTGTATTGGAGTTTAGGAGACAGCCATGCTAGGAAACTCTGAGACAGCCAGGCTACTTAAAGGGGTTAGGTAATTAGCTCATGTTAATTAGGTCTGGTCACAGGTGTATTTTCAGAGTAATATGAGCAGAATGTAAGAATCAATAAAGTTTGTCTTTTCAGCTTGAACCTCAAGACAGAGCTTTGTCTTGTTTTTTGGGGAGAATTCTTCTTATGGGTCTTGTTTGCCTGACTGGAGTGTCGGTAGCTGCCTTGGTGTTCGGAAAGGGAATGTCCTAAGTGGCTTTAATCCCTTTCATACTTGGGGTGCCGTTACAGAGGAGACCAGCGATTCTGTTTTCTTCCCCTGTTCAGAGCATGGAAAAGAGCTCAGTTCAGTCTCTGATTCCATGGAGAGAGCAGATCATTCTCCAATGATGGACAACAGTGTAATTTATTCAGAGAGCAAGGCTTGGATTAATTCTCTAAATAAAGACAATGCGGCTTCTGGAGTGGATAGAAAGTTGTAATAATAATTTTGTACAGGTTACTGGTCAGAGGAAATATGGTGGCCTTCCTGCAGACTGGGTTGGAGAAGAACAGAAATATTTATCAACAATCTCCCTCAAAAAATCTACGAAGATACATATATTCTACTTTTTAAGACTGCTGGAACATTGTATGAGTTTTGTCTTATGATGACTTGTCTAGTGGACAGATTACACAAGTGATAACTGGTTAATGAGATTTGGAAAGCCCTTGGACGTCTTTCTGGGGAACTAGTGCTGAACTGTTTGGGTGGGCACTGACCTGAGTCTCCTAGGTTTGTCTAGATTCCTGTTTATGTTTATGTTGGCTGTTCCTTAGCTGTGCCTATGATATTACTGTTTACAGTTTTCATTGTTTAGGATAATTTGATTAAGCTCTTACCTGATCTTGTGTGTTATATATTCTGTGTAAATTTACAGTAAAGGCAGTTCCAGTTTGCAACTAAGCTAGTGTTGTCTAGTTATTGAGCGCAATGCTTAGCTATAATACCTGGTTCCTGGTTCTAGAGTGGAGGAAGCTGTATCTTGGTGAAAGCACCCAGGTGGGGTGAAAAGCAGGATGTCACACCTGGCATCAGTACAAAGCTCTGAGCCCGCATGGCTTGTCACTCCCTGGGCAATTAAGGTTCTCCATACTCACTTCTGAGACCTTTAGGGGTTAACCTGTCACTTTGGTGCAGGGAGTGGGAGAGTATATGAGTTTATCCCCCACCCAGCATCTCTACGCTCTGCCTTTCTGCTGACCCCTTCTGATTCCCTTCCATATTGCTCTTTTTTACCCCCATTTTTTTGTCCCTCTCCTATTTTCCTTATTTCTTCTCTTCTACATAGTCGACTCTGTCAATAACGCCAATTTCTTGCAGTAGTTTGTACCCCATGTTGGTTATACATTTATATTTACATATAAATATAATAAATTCTTGCGCTCAGCCAAAAGGAAATAATAATGTTGACTGATGCAACTCAAGTATCCCAAATACTGGACCCACTAGCAATACTAAAAACAAAAAGTGTGTGGTCCCTTTAAGTATCAAAACATATTAAATAACAAATTCATGAATAAGTGCAAATGAGCAAGCTTCCCCACAAATGGGGTCTTCTTGGATTGGAGTGTGATGTCATTGCGCATCGGCGGGTTGGCTGACACCAAGACCAGATTGTTTTACTATTGCTGCTTGTTTTTATCTGCCTTAATGTAAGTGCAATTCCTTTTTTAATAAAGTTGGCTTGATTGTACTGCACTGAGGCTTCTCCCTATTTGTGCTTTGCAGAGAGTGGCATTCTGATCTCAAGGGGCTTGTTTATACATTCCACTGATGAAGATTTAACTATCGGAGGCCTTTGACAGTGAGAGTACCAATCTTGGATATGGAGACTGTGTGCTTTTGATCTCTGTAATTTGAGATCATATCCATTTGGTAAGAGGTCCCTCTTTTTCTCAAAGGAGCACCTTTGAGCACTACAGCACTTTTGTGTGGAAGTTTTACAAGCACTGAGCCCTTTGTTACTATCGATTTCATATTGATTTTTATTTTATATGTTTTTTTTTGGTCTGTTTTTAACTTTACATTGAGATGTTTTGTACACATTATGGGAATTGGACATTTTCACATATGCTCATTTGACCTTTTTAGAAATTAGACATTCATTGGGTTTTTATGTGATTTAAAGTGACAGCATATATTTTATTGCTTTGGTTGTTTTTATACTTGCTCATTTGCATTTATTCATGAATTTGTTATTTAATGTGTTTTTATATTTAAAGGGGCATCACACTTTTTGTTTTTGGCATTGCTAGTGTGTTCGTATGTTATTCATTGCCTTGATGATTGAGACTTTATACTTGAAATGTTGGTCATACTTCTTCTCTTCACATATCACATGTAACCTCCTTTATTGGACATGTGTATACTGACACTGTACGACTGCTGTTTTGAAATTCCTTCTCATATTAATAAAACAATAAAAACATGTTTTTTCTTATCTTAATATCTTAATATATGGACTTTTGTTATTATTAAAGTCCTCTGATGTAAACCATATTTGATCCACAATGGAGACCACTTTTCCCAACATTGGCCTTTTTCACCTTCCTCCACTCAGCCGATCAGCACCCTCAGACATCATAAACAAGGATGAGATCAGCATAGTGTAGTATATTAAAAACATTATTAATAAAATACAAAAATGCACGCACCTTCTATAGTGCATTGAACAGCATTAGTGTAAAGCTGATCAATCACTTTCCTCCTCTGACAGCAAGTTTGTATACCATACTCTCTAATCTTAATTTGGGGAGGGAATACAACCAATCAATAACATGGAAGAATGGGAGTGGTTGATACAGGGGTGTACATTTCATATCATTACATAACATTACATATCATTAATGGTAAAATGATTTACCTTTTAAAGATGGCCGGCATAGGTCATTTAAAATAGTCATGCCATCTGCTTTCAAGACTCATAGTCATGAGTCCTGCTTCCCTGTTTCATGTCTCATTACACAGGAAGGTGGCCCAGACATATTGAGCCACAATTCCTTATTTAGACGGTACAGAATAAAACTGCTTACACAAGCTATATTTTCTTATATATGTGCTCTATAGAAAACCTGTTATAAAGCTGAAAACAGAACTAGTTGACTTAGCTTTGAGTCTGAATATACAAGTTAAGATATATGAATTGGCCGCACAGAATGTAGTCACTTCTGTTTCAGTCATATTACTACAATCCCACCTTTCAGACACGAAGGTCAAGAAGGTGACGAAGGGGACTGACCTCTCCGCATTGTGACACACACATAACAAACTCAAAGCAGGCACACAGAAACAATGCCAGAAGCAAAGTCACTATAATACACACTAGGGATGAGCTTCAAGTTCGACTCGAACATTGCCTGTTCGCCCGTTCGCCGAACAGCGAACAATTTGGGGTGTTAGCGGCAAATTCGAAAAGCCACAGAACACCCTGTAAAAGTCTATGGGAGAAATCTAAAGTGCTAATTTTAAAGGCTTATATGCAAGTTATTCTCATAAAAAGTGTTTGGGGACCTGGGTCCTGCCCCAGGGGACATGTATCAATGCAAAACATAGTTTTAATAATGCTTAAAGTGTCCCTGCACAAAATGTAATTTCTGAAGGAAAAAAGTAATTTAAAAGTACTCACGGCTGTAATGAATTGTCGGCTCCCGGCAATACAGAGAAAAGTCATTGAAAGTCATTGATAAAAAAAATGCGTGGGGGTCCCCCCAAATTCAATTACCAGGCCCTTCAGGTCTGGTATGGATATTAAGGGGAACCCTTCGCCAAATTAAAAAAAAATGCTGTGGGGTTCCCCCCAAATATCCATACCAGATTAATAAATAAACCCGCATTGACCTACACTCGGAGCATTCCCTTCATTCTTTTTTCCATGGTTGGTCGATTGAATTGAGATTTTCTCCTTGCTGCAATTCCATTCCGGTAAGAAGTACCAGATTGGAAGCTGTTCCTGTTCTATCTGAGGACTACGGGGATCATTGTCAAATCCAGAGTCTCCTTTCAAGTTGGGGAACCCGCTGGAGAGTTGTCATCTGGGATTCGTTTGATCCAGCCTTCAGACAAGCAGAAGGGAACTGCCATTGAGATTTTCCATGCCCATACGATCTGCCTAACCCGCAGATCCACCGGTTCCGGTAAGAGTATTCTACCTCTCTTCCCCTCCAGAAGTTATGTGATGATCCATATTGTTTCACGGGGGGTTTCAGTTTCATTCTATCACGAACTTATGGATATTTGGTGGATTCAATTTATTGTTTTTGATTCACATTTATGTTCACTTTGAGGTCCAACTTCCCTTGGTCTTCCTTGATATTTAGCGCTACATCCCTTCCCACATCCATACCAGACCCTTCAGGTCTGGTATGGATTTTAAGGGGAACTTTAAAAAAAATGGCGTGGAGTTCCTCTCAAAAATCCATACCAGACCCTTATCTGAGCACACAACCTGGCAGGCCGCAGGAAAAGGGGGGGGGGGGGGCGAGAGAGCGCCCCCCTCCTTAACCATACCAGGCCACATGCCCTCCACATGGGGAGGATGCTTTGGGGTCTGGACCCCAAAGAACCATGTCCCCATGTTTATGGGGACAAGGGCATCATCCCCACAACCCTTGCCAGATGGTTGTGGGGGTCGGCGGGTGGGGGGCTTATCGGAATCTGGAAGACCCCTTTAACAAAGGGGACCCCCAGATACCAGCCCCCCCTATTTGAATTGGTAAGGGGTACATTTTACTCCTACCATTTCACAAAGAAAGTGTAAAAAAAACAAAAAAAAACACAGACACAGTTGGGATAAGTCCTTTTTAAAAAAAAAAAAAAATAAAAAAAAAAAAAAGATTCCAGCGGTGGTAATCCACTCGCGATCTCCACTCCAGTGATGTCGGTATCCAGTGACAGATGATCTGCAGGCTCCAGCGATGATGTCCAGCGAGGAAAAGCACATGGTCCTGTCTCCACCGGAGACACCCCGGGAATGACGTTGCGGCAGCCTGACAGGTCTTATGTAGCTGAGGACGGGGCCACCCGTCACGTGACCCCGTCCCCCTCTGATGCCAGGGGAAACCCGGGCTTTCCCAGTGATGTGATGGGTGACCCGCCCCCCCTGATGTAACACAGGTTTCCTGTTGCATCAGAGGGGGGCGGGTCACCTGCTACATAAGACCTGTCAGGCTGCCGCAACGTCATTCCCGGGGTGTCTTCGGTGGAGACAGGACCGTGTGCTGTTCCTCGCTGGACATCATCGCTGGAGCCTGCAGATCATCCATTGCTGGATATCGACATCACTGGACTGGAGATCGAGAGTGGATTACCACCGCTGGAATATTTTTTTTATTTTCATTTTTTTATGTTTAATAAAGGACTTATTCCAACTGTGTCTGTGTGTTTTTTTTGTTTTTTTACACTTTCTTTGTAAAATGGTAGGGGTACAATGTACCCCTTACCAATTCACATAGGAGGGGGCGGGATCTGGTGGTCCCCTTTGTTAAAGGGGTCTTCCAGATTCAGATAAGCCCCCCGCCCGCAGACCCCCACAACCACCGGGCAAGGTTTGTGGGGATGAGGCCCTTGTCCCCATCAACATGGGGACATGGTGCTTTGAGGGGTCACAGACCCCCAAAGCATCCTCCCCATGTTGAGGGCATGTCGCCTGGTATGGTTCAGGAGGGGGGGCGCTCTCTTGTCCCCCCTCTTTTCCTGCAACCTGCCAGGTTGCGTGCTCTGATAAGGGTCTGGTATGGATATTTGGGGGGAACCCCACAACATTTATTTTCAATTTGCCGCAGGGTTCCCCTTAATATCCATACCAGACCTGAAGGGCCTGGTAATTGAATTTGGGGGGACCCCCACGTAATTAATTTTTTTCATCAATGACTTTTAATTACTTTTCTCTGTATTGCCGCGAGTACTTTTAAATGACTTTTTTTTCCTTCAGAAATTAGATTTTGTGCAGGGACAGTTCTAAGCACGGTGAACAAGCGCTACTTTACAGGCATACTATAGACACCCCCCAGGTACGAAATTTAAAGGAATATTTCACTTTTATTGTTTCACTTTAAGCATTATTAAAATCACTGCTCCCGAAAAAACGTCAGTTTTAAAACTTTTTTTTGCATTGATACATGTCCCCTGGGGCAGGACCCGGGTCCCCAAACCCTTTTTATGCCAATAACTTGCATATAAGCCTTTAAAATGAGCACTTTTGATTTTTCATGTTCATGTCCCATAGACTTTAACGGTGTTCAGATGTTCCAACAAATTTATTGCCTGTTTGCATGTTCTGATGGGAACCAAACTGGGGGGTGTTCGGCTCATCCCTAATACACACAGCAATATCCTTGATCCAGTAAAATACTCCATTGAAACCAAACCATCCCACATTACCCAGGGGGCTCCCAAGAAATCATTTAGCCTTTTCATCATGTCAATACCCCCTCCGGTTCCCGAGGGGAACCATGCCCAGGCCATGTCCTTTTCCAAAAACAATGACCTGGCATAAAGATGTGTGAGGGGATTTAGTATGATCATCAGCCTTGAGCAAGTGACGTCCTTTACTGTCCCAGAGAAATCCCATTATCGGAATCACTAAGGCCAAGTAACACCATCCCTTGGGATTACTCGGTATCCATGGATGGCATGTCCTTCCACAACATATGTATGTGCTGTTGCCCAAGGCAAGTGGCTGTCTGCTAAGGACTCGTTGGGTACCTTCAGAGAATCCTGCAAGGGCAAGCTGTTAAAATAGCTTTGCCATCTCAGTATGGGGGTCAGAGGTATGCATGAAAGGATATATAGTGTGATCTAGGGCACGATCCGAGGTGTCAAACACTGTGGAGTTCCCTCAGACTCTGAATACACATTCCCTCTATGTCTAATGAGTGTGTTATTAGTGGTGTTATCGGGTGGGCCACATACAACCTTAAGGGCTCCCCCCAAGACACAGAGGCTGGCGGATGACATGTGTACCAATACATATATAGTAGTGCTCATGCCAGCATCCCTCCAAACATTATCCAACAGCTGCATATTCAAGACATCCTACACACTGAAGTGGTCGAGCACGTCCTGGGCATACTACAACAACAATCCCAATATGCCCCCGACCCTCATCCGGACCACAACACTAAACATGCAAAAATAGAAAACAATAAGCACATAATCTCAGCTGCATAGCAATTGTCCATGGAATACAAAGGGGAAAGGGGCTTGACAGGGGCGTGACAGTCCATAAAAGCAAGTGGGAGGGGCATGATAGCCTTTAGGCCAAATAAAAAATAGTCCCAAAAGAATACACAAAAAGAAAGTCTCTTGTATGGCTTCCGAATGTCCATTAAATTCATAAAAAGGAAGGAAAAGGAAATAAAAAGCAAACGTCCACATTATGATTCTCATTCTCCTCAACTTTTCCCAAAACCTTTGGTTCGATTCTGTGATCATCCATATGTACAGACATGAATTCTCTACCCCAGACACTGCCTCTTTGTAAGGACAGAACTTGACATTCACAGACAGACTGGAACTGATGCATTGGGCTAGACTTGGGTCTTCGGGCTTGCACATCTGGATCTCTCTCTTGTGATGCTCACTGGAATTTTGTAGACCTTGGGCATGCGTCATCTGGCTAGCCCTCAAGGTGTCATTCCCAGGGACACTTTCCAACAGGAGTCCGCCTTTACTCATCTAAGCACCTCCCATGGTATTTGAACAACAAAGATGAACAAAGAAGATTTTCAATATTTTTATTGAGATTTACATGAGAAAGACATAGTAATCTGTGAGCTCATATATGGAAAATAATTAACAACAAAGGTGTCAAATATGAGAACAATTGTTACAGTATAATTAATCATAAATTTGCATGGAAACAGGTCTTATATTAATTATATCGATATAAATTAAATCAAACAGCAAAAACTAGAGCAATTAGAATTGGCGTTCTGAACTAAACTTGCCTCCAGACCACCCATCCACCCCTAATGGGCTCAAACTGTGGATGGGTGGCTGGCAAAGCTTTTAAAGATAAGAACAAAACCACCAATATAATAGTATCTATTGTAAAGAACCTGAAGAGACTGAGATATTTAAGTCATAAGTCTAAAATGTCTCCCATATTAGATCAAGCAATCAAAAAATAAAATGGTATCGTAAGGAGAAGACAATAATATTTATCTAAATAAAGTTTTGACAACCAAATATACAGATAACTAGATACCCATATTAAGTATGAATTATATCAGATTACAGAGAAAAATCTATAGAACGGAAAGGATAGAGAAAGAAAAAAGAAGAAAAAGGTAATAGTGATATGAGCTGAGTGTAAGATTGATAGCAATCTAAGGAATCCGCCATTAATATTACCGTGTATATATATATATATATATATATATATATATATATAAATATAAAAAGATAGAGAAAGAAAGGAAAGGGAAAGAAAAAAAAGAAGAAATAAGAAGTATCTCCCCTGACGGTGGCGCGGCCCATGCCCAAAAAGGCTTATAATCAGTAGTAACAATAAAAGGTTAATGCGGCAACAACAATGAGTAATCAAAGTCTCGGTGAAGATGGTGTTTAACCCAAGGTTTCCAAATTCTATTGAATTTATCAATATTATCATCTTCTATGGCTGTCATTTTGGCAAATAAGAGGGCTTTTAGCATCCTATGTTTGGCTTCAGACACTGTTAAGGTAGGGGATTTCCAAGCCTTGGCGATAGTTTGTTTGGCTGCGGTTGTAAGGCTAATAAGAAGACGAAATTGAGTATGATTGAGCGTAGCTGGTTTAAGGTTAAGAAGGGCCACGGAAGGTTCCGGAAGTATAGTAATTTCCAAGGCTTTAGATGCCATGGCAAAAATCTTTACCCAGAAATCTTGGGCCACTGGGCATTGCCACCATATGTGAAAATGCGTACCTGATGAGGAACATCCACGAAAACAATTTTCGGAGTATGTTGGGTCAAATTTCGCTAATCTGGCTGGTACTAAGTACCAACGTGCCATAACTTTGAAGTTAGTTTCTAATGCATAACAGTTTGGGGAAGAGGATTTGGTTGCTAACCACATTTTGGACCAATCATGTTCATCAAACACTTGATTCAAGTCCTGCGAACACTTAGCCACATATGAGGGGACCAAATTATTGGATACAGTGGTGAGGAGTTGATATAGTAGTGAAATTAGTCCCCTGATATGTGGGTCACTCTTACAGATGCAATCAAATTGTGTCATTTGGTTGAGCAATGAACCTGAAATAATAGGAGGTGCATAAAAGTTTTTAATTTGCAAGTAACAAAAAACTTCAGTCCTAGGAAGCCCAAACGATTCACAGAGTACTGGAAATGTATGAAGTTCAGAGGAAAAATTTAAATCATGCAGCCGGATTAAATTTGTCTTTAACCATGCAGCAAAGGACTTTGGGAATTTCCAGGCAGGGTAGAACGCTAAATTTTTGAGAAAAGAGAGGAGAGGGTTGTGTATAGATTGGAGCCTATGATAAGTTTTAAATTTGTCCCATATGGCCAAGGGGTGTTTAGTGATAGGGTTATTAAGATGTGCTCTATCTTTGGGTTGAAGCCACAGTAGATTAGCCACTGAAATGGGGTCACTATCGACGGATTCGATAGCTACCCACAAAGGCATTTCCTTAGTATTATGATATTTAGGAAGCTGTGATAATTGTGTGGCATAATAGTAGTGAGAAAAGTTAGGTACACCCAACCCCCCTTTGTCTTCAGGAAGATAGAGTGTTGCTAGGGATATACGGGGTTTGTTAGGACACTATATAAATGAAATGACCCTTCTTTGTAGCAGTCTTAAAAAATAGGACGGTAATGGGACCGGAAGAACCCTGAATAAATATAGGAATTTTGGAAGTATTGTCATCTTGATAGCATTCATTCTCCCTAACCACGGCAAGGGAAGAGAAGACCATTGTTTTAATAGCCCAGTAATTTGTTTCAATAACGGAAGGTAGTTAGCTGTAAAGAGGTCTGACAAGGAAGTTGTGATTTGAACTCCTAAATATAAAAGTTGGTGGGGTACACAGTTAAAAGGTAGTGAGGATTTAGCTTGTATTAGTTCAGTATGCGTCAAAGAAATATTACAGTAAGTGCATTCGATTTTGCAAGGTTGACAAAAAACCCGGAGATGTGAGCAAATTTATCTAATGCATTTAATAGAATCGGAGTAGATATATGTGGGTGAGTCAAGAAGATTAGAACATCATCTGCAAAGAGACATATTTTATGCTGCAGTCCTCCCAATTCAATACCCTTAATATCAGGGTTGGTTCTAATTAGAAGTGCCGGAGGCTCTATAAGGAGAACAACGAGTATTGGGGAAAGGGGACAGCCCTGTCTCGTACCTCTTCTAATATCAAACATTGCAGATTTGTAGCCCGCATATTTAACATATGCCCACAGGTTATTATATAAAGAGGAGATCCAGGTTAAAATATGGTTCTTGAAACCCCACTTACTGTAGGACCAAGTGACCGAATCAAATGCCTTCCTGACATCTAAAGAAAGGAGGCAAGTTGGGATACGCCTGTGTTTGGCAGCATGATTGAGTAGGAGGGCTCTTCTGATATTATCACCTTCCTGTCGTGTGGGCATAAATCCTGTCTGATCTTGATGAATTAAGCTGCCTATGATGGGATTGAGTCGATTTGCTATAATTTTGGCTAAAAGTTTAATGTCCAAATTTAATAGAGATATGGGGTGGAAATTGGACCAAGAGGTAGGGTCTAATTTGGGTTTAGGGAGCATAGTTATTATAGAAGTCAGTGATTCTGTCCGAAACATATGTCCTTGGAGTATAGAATTGAAGGCTCTAGTTAATATAGGTGTCAGTGTGGAAGCAAACCGTTTATAATAAGAAGCTGAAAACCCATCGGGACCTGGTCTTCTGTGGGGGTTTTAGAGCTTTTATAGCATTTTTAACTTCTATTTCTGTAATGGGACTTTCCAGAAGGGCATGTTGTTCATTATCTATAGTAGGTAAGCTGATATTATTAAATAGGGTATCTGCTTTTGATTTATCAAAGTCTAAGGTGGGGGAGTAGAGTTTAGCTAAATTAGAACATAAAACCTCTAATATTGTGACTGGATTACTAGAATAAGCATCCTGTGATGTTTTTAATCTAATTGGCGTCTTAGAGTGTTTTATGGCTTTTAAACTTATGCCGCATACACACGACCGTTTTTTCACGATGTAAAAATTCAATTTTTTAAATTGGGTATTAAAAACGATCGTGTGTAGGCTCCAGAGCATTTTTAACGACGTGAAAAATGGCCTAAAAAAAATGAGAACCTGCTCTATTTTTCACGTCGTTTTTCACGTCGTTTTTTTTAACAACGTGAAAAATGGTAGTGTGTATGCTTTTACGAGGGGAAAAAAAACGTGCATGCTCAGAATCAAGTATGAGACGGGAGTGCTCGTTCTGGTAAAACTAGCGTTCGTAATGGAGATAGCACATTCGTCACGCTGTAACAAACTGAAAAGCACGAGGCTGAAAAGCGTGAATCGTCGCTCAACAAACTTTACTAACATGAAGGGTGGCGCCATCCGAATGGAACTTCCCCTTTATAGTGCCGTTGTACGTGTTGTACGTCACTGCGCTTTGCTTGAGCGTTTTTTTTAATGAACGTGTGCATGCAAGACAGGCTTGAGAGGAAACAAGTAAAATCACGTTGAGAAAACGTCGTTTTTGAAAATGACATTAAAAACGATCGGCTTGTGTGATAGGCGGAACACTGAATCAATCTACTATAACACAAGCCGGTCTAGGGGGGTGGGACCTTGCTACACCACACCGCCGAACACAGACCTAGCTCTGTAACACACAGCGGGAGATGTCCCATCAGTGCAGCCTCACTGTGCCCATGAACGCAGCCTCACTCTGCCCATGAATGCAGCCCCACTCTGCCCATGAACGCAGCCTCACTCTGCCCATGAACGCAGCCTCACTCTGCCCATGAACGCAGCCTCACAGTGCCCCATCAAACGCAGCCTCACAGTGCCCCATCAAATGCAGCTTCACTGTGCCCCATCAAATGCAGCCTCACAGTGCCCCATCAAATGCAGCCTCACAGTGCCCCATCAAATACAGCTTCACTGTGCCCCATCAAATGCAGCTACACTGTGCCCCATCAAATGCAGCTTCACCGTGCCCCATCAATTGCAGCGTCACCGTGCCCCATCAATTGCAGCGTCACCATGCCTTATCAATTGCAGCATCACCGTGCCCCATCAATTGCAGCGTCACCGTGCCCCATCAATTGCAGCGTCACCGTGCCCCATCAAATGCAGCGTCACCGTGCCCCATAAATTGCAGCGTCACCGTGCCCCATAAATTGCAGCGTCACCGTGCCCCATCAAATGCAGCGTCACTGTGCCCCATCAATTGCAGGGTTACGGTACCACACCAATTGCAGCGTTACCGCGCCCCATCAATTGCAGCGTTACCGTGCCCCATCAAATGCAGCGTCACAGTGCCCCATTAAATGCAGCTTCACAGTGCCCCATCAAATGCAGCTTTACTGTGTACCATTAAATGCAGCTTCACAGTGCCCCATCAAATGCAGCATCACCATGCCCTATCACTCCAGACTCACCATTGCCTTGAGGCTGGTACACACACATACACAGCGGGCATCTCCCACTGTGTGTTACGGAGCTGGGTCTGTGTTCGGCGGCTCGGTGTAACAAGGTCCCGCCCCCCTAGACCGGCTTGTGTGATAGGCGGAACACTGAATCAATCTACTATAACACAAGCCGGTCTAGGGGGGCGGGACCTTGCTACACCACGCCGCCGAACACAGACCTAGCTCCGTAACACACAGCGGGAGATGTCCGCTGTGAGTGTGTGATACACAAGTGGAGGAGACCGCTGCAGCTTCAGCTCAAAGCGGCGCCACGGAATTCCAGCCATGCCACTCTGTGTCCTCCAGCTGACAGTTTCCTGGCTGATCGCTTCAGCCAGGAAACGGTCAGCCTGTTCCATCCCTGCACCTCACTTGCCCTACACTAAATTCCACTCGCAAAATGCGAGCAGGCGAATGGAATTTTTGAGGGCTGGCATATAGTATTTGTATACTAGAGGAAAAAATAAAATAGATTTTAAATAATGGGAGGGAAGGGGAAAGAAAGAAAAAAAAAAGGGAAAAGGGGGAGGGTATAATAATCAAGCATATCTTATAACAGTAACTTCAAAGGCACGTTGATTGCCATCAATGCCTGAGCCATACATAAGGAGATCACGCATGAAATGGCAATACTCAAGTAAGATTAAATTAATAATTATTGTTGCAATTACACAGCTTCTGAAATTTAAACAAACACACGTAACAAACACTTAACACATAAAAAAAAGGGAAAAAAAGGAAATAAACTGAGTCAAAGGTCCTGGATAAGTTCCTGGAGGGGGATCCAAATATTAGGACAAGTTAGAGCAAGTTCAAAGGCCAATTTGAATGGCATTGCCAAAAATTTTGTATGATAGCATTTGTAGATCGAAGCAAGTTGCTGAAGGGTGGAGATGAAAAAAAAAGATTTTGGCAACCAAGGGGATATCAATCCATCGTATCCACATTGGGTGGGGATGAGTTATCGTAGCGTCCACGCTTATGTAAATTTTGTCGTGTAGTGGAGGAAGAACCTGAGCCAGTTATCTTGTGCTGTAAAGGTTATTGTGAAGATGAACGTCTTTGGTTGAAACTCTTTCTGCAAGGCCCATTTAAATCAAGGCTGACTGTAAATCATCAGGGGTTCGGCAGACATATTTGGTCTCAAGGTAGGTGAAGCGGAGAGAAAATGGAAAGCCCCAGTGGTAAATAATGTGATTGCTTTGAAGTATTAGCAGCTGGGGTTTGAGAGCACTTCTCTTGGCAATTGTGAGAGGGGATAGGTCTGTGAAGAGTTGATAAGTGTGGCCCTGGAAATTAAGTGAGTCTTTCTCCTTTGCTGCAGCCAATAATTGCTCCTTGCTACGATAATAGTGTAGCTTAACTACTATGTCCCTAGGGGGACCGTTAGGCTTTCGTGGAGCTAAGGCTCTGTGAGCCCTATCCATTTCTAACCGTTCAACGGGTATGCCAGGCAGTAGTTCCTGAAAAAGAGCTAATATGGTGGCCTGGACATCCTCAACAGTCTCAGGGATTCCTCTGATCCTCAAATTGGAGCGTCTGTCCCTGTTTTCTTGGTCCTCCATGCGGGACTGTAAAGTAAGATTCTCCTCCTTAAGATGCTTAATTTCAGAGATATAATGTTGTGAACAGTTCTCTATGCCATCCACTCTCATTTCCAGGTCAGCTGTTCTCTGTCCCAATTCCCTAATTTCTTTTGTTAACTGGTTGGTAATATGGTCAGAAGTTTGTTTCAATGCCTTATTTAGCATACAGTACGCTCAAATTGTTTAAACAGCTAAGAAAGCATAACTGACTGTGAATCCTCAGTTTCCAAATCAGACTCACTGGCATATTCTTGCAGCTTCAAGCTGTGTGACAGGGTTTTCAGAGCGCGTGGTGTGTTCGTCTGTGAGGAAGCTGATGCCGCCATCTTAGAGGACGGCTTAGATGGCTCCTTCTTGGAAGTTCCGGTCTTAAATTTCACCTTAGGGGTCTTTAGAGCCATGGCGGCGATGCCGGTAGGTTCTGTGAGCAGAGAGGCAGTGTCTGGTAAGCTTTTTAGAGCGAATTGCGTCCGCGGCTCTCCGGTCTGCCAGTCCAGGAGCGGAGCTCTAAAGAAGCATGTGCGCTCCCTCAGGTTTCGCGCATGCGACCCACAAAGAAGATTTTCATGTAAAAGCTGTAGTCACCTCTTCATCCGGATAGGGTTTAGGGCAAGGTATAAATGGGTGTAATGGTATGAATGGGGTGGAGGGTATGAATGTGGTGGGCATTTCTTCATGTGTGTGGGGCAGTGGGTGAATGCTGGCTGGCTGGGGCAGATACTCCTCATCCAACATGAATAATCACAGAATCCATCTGATCAATTAAGGCCTTCAACATAGTTGGTATTAAAAATAATATTCTTCACTGATTCAAACATAAGTAAATCATGCAGGAATAAAAATGTTTCTCAGCAAGGGTCTTCATTATATACATTCAACATATTTAACTAAACATTTTTTTCCAAATCCAGTATTGTAGCAGAACTTTTACAAAACTTAAACACCTTTCGTTTCTTCTTTCCCCGAGTCTCAGAACAGATCATTTTACCCAAATCCGCCTCCCACCTATATCTGATCATCAGCAACATACAAAACATTGATGGATAAACATTACATCATTAACACTTCAGGACTGACACTCTGGGAATTCAAAAGGTAAATATCCATAATAGTCATTCTGACTGTTATTCAAACAAACTTTCCCATCACATTTTAGTACCTCATGGACTCAATATATGCAGCAATGTATTTTGATCCTGGTTACTTAATTTCAGTAACTCTTCAAACAATTTTCCCAAATTTCACCCTTCTGTTACCAAAATCCCTTTATCAATTTTTGATTTAACCCCAAACTTTTAGGGAAAATATAACATGGCCTAAACACAATATGAGACAACTGTGTACATTCTAAATACACACTTAAAATACTTTACTAATCAAAATGCTACCGTGCGCGTTCATTAAACACAATATAACCACTTTCTCATTCCAAATTCATTTGGCCATTCATCCTTCATTTTTCCATATTTTCCTTTCAAACACCTTTAAAACCTTAATATTTTTCCCTAGTGCATAGTATTACACAACCTTAAAGTCACTTCCTCTTTCTTTACCAACCACAATTCATCTGGCAAAGCGCCTGGAATACATAACTTCCCTTTATTTTACTTTCAAATTCTGGACTCTTAATTAGAAATATTCTTAAACCTGTATTAACCAAAAATGACAAAATCAAACATTTAAAAATTCCCAATCAATGTTAAAACATCTTAAACACAATTAACCCCATTTGCACAAATGATCATTCCCTTGCTTTATAACAGGCAATGTCCCTATACAATGCAAAACTCCCATTCTTTCTTTTTCTTTTTCGACATCAATAAATGTGCCCGTCAGCCCAACTTCCCCTCAAACGTACCATCTATTGTTTTTTATAACATATTTTTTCCTTACATAAAACACCACTCTAGGTCCTGTTCTTTTATAACAGTATAATGTAATTTACTGAACACCTCGGAACCCAGGGCAATTATATCAATCAAATCTATAACACACTTGCCGATACAAAAAAAAACACCTTTTAATTAAAATATATGCAAGAATAAGCAACTAAAGCCCCATACGCACGGTCTGACTTTTTGACAACAAACTTCAAAATGAGCAGGTTTTCAAAAAAATCTGAGTGTGTGTATGCTCCATCGGACAAACTTTTTTCGGTTTTCATCGGACAAAAGTTCGCTCTGCAAATGGACAAACTTTTCGGCAACAAAAGTCTTAAGCCTCGTACACACGGCCGAGATTCTCGTCGAAAAAAACATGTCGTTTTTTTCGACGAGATTCTTGGACAAGAAACTTGTCCCGGCCGAGTGTACACACGCTCGATTCAAAGAACCCGCGGTTCTTTGAATGGAGCGTACGCGGTGACGTCATCGACTACGACGAGCATGCCGTCGCCGCCATCTTGGTATACCCTACCTATGCCTAGGAAGCTACTGCGCATGCGTCGAATTCATTTCGAACATGCGCGGGCTTCCGGGAGGACAGGTAAGTGTACACACACTCACTTTTCTCGTCGAGAAACATGCCGACGAGAATCTCAACGAGAAAATTGAGAGCAGGTTCTCTATTTTCTCGTCGAGATTACTTGTCGGTTTTCTTGACGAGAAACCATACACACGAACGAGTTTCTCGGCAAGACGTTTCTTGCTGGTTCTTGCCGAGAAACCGGTCGTGTGTACGAGGCCTTACGGTGCAAAGTCCTGCCGTGTGTAAAGAAATCCATCGGACTGCAGTCCGAAGTACAAACACGCATGCTCAGAAGCACGGACCAGTCGGAAGCGTTCTGTCTTGTAAAACTAGCATTCGTAATGGAGATATCACATTCGGCAAGTTATGAAATCTAGAAATGCAGCGCACATTCTCTTCTTCTTTATAATGGGATAATAATAAAGCTGCTTTGCTGGTGCTACTGACGGAGTAATAACAAACGTCTTTCCTAAGGATTTGTGTTCTAGTGATATCAATAAAAGATATTTCTTAATTTTTAGGGGGGTCAAGTTAGCACCACCCCATTATCCCCTAGTTGTTTTTATGATCAAAGCACCAACTACTCTATTTGTGTCCCTTAATTTTAGAAATGTACCTGCCTACTCACAAACTATCATTAGAAGTTAAACACATAAGCAAATAATTTTGCTAATATTTATTTATTGAAAATAAGCACAAGAATGGCATATCAAAATCAAGAGGAATGCAGCAATAGATCAACTGGTGGAATTGGCAAAGCCTCTGTACCCCAGGGCAGACATAATTTTAGTGAAGCTCAAAATTGGGAACCTGAGGAGTACATACAATATAGAGAGCACAGGAAGGTCATGGACTCCAACAGATTGGGAGCAGCAGCAGATGTCCTATATGTCCCCAGGCTGTGGTACTACAACGGGCTATGATTTTGGTCATACCAGACTGAACCACGCACATCACTCTCCACACTTCTATCCACATCAGCTGAGGCCATTTTGTTTCTTGTGTATTCACAACATAAAGAACACAAAAATTTTTTTTGACATATTCTCTGTCATCCAAATTAGATTTTTGAAAACAAAAGTGCAAATGATACTCAGAAAACTAACACAAGTATAACCAAGAAAATCAAACTTATATTTCAGAATCCCAAAAAAGTTAATTTGTAGGCCCTAAACTCCCCAGACCACTGGCCTTGTTGGGGGATCCTGGGGCTGATTTGGCCACTGACCGATATGCTGCTGGGGTGGGTTGGCTTTCTGAGGTGGGTGGGGTTGCTGGGGTTGGTGGGGTTGCTGAGGTGGGTAGGTTTGCTGGGGTGGGTAGGTTTGCAGAGGTGGGTAGGTTTTTTGGGGTGGGTAGGTTTGTTGTGGAGGAGGTGGAGGTGTGTGATTTAAGGGTAAGCTCATGTTTCCTGGCCTTGCTGAGGAGCTGGATCATTATCCCCTCACATAGCTCCCTTTGATCCACGTCAATCTCGCAGAGCTTATTAGCTGTAAAACTGCCAAACCCTTCAGCACTATCGGGTGCTGTGGTGATGACAGATGTGGCCCTAGTAAGGAAGTCAGCTGTGGCCTCATCCAGGTGGTGGCTCTTCCTGGCCCTTTTGGTAGGTGGGCGCAGGGTAGGGATTCCCCACTCAGTTGTCTGGCTGCTGGGCCCGGTCTCTTCTTGGCTAAAAAGTTCCTGTGTATGAAAATGGAACATCATTTAATTTCATCACTCACCAACACTTTTCAGCTCATGACTTTTTAAACTTGAATGTGTCCAAAAAGCAAAGACTATCATTCTGACTCCAGCATTTCTCATTCTTGTCCTAATTCTTTTTGGCCACTACTGTCTATTGATATGCAACTCACTTTGTTACCGCTTTATTTTTTTATCCATAATAACAACTAATTAACATCATTTTATTTTTTACTTCAACTGTTTTCTACAATGCTATACCTGGGCCAAGCTGAGCTCCTACTCCTCCTCTTCTTCCTGTGTAGGATCAGGCTCAGTATCGGTGGCCTCAGCTGATGCGGAGGGTAGTGTGGAGAGAGATTTGCGTGGTACAGTTTGAACCTTCGAAAATTGCAGGCTGTTGAAGTACCACAGCCTGGGGATATAAACGTCTTCTGCTGCTGCTCCCGATTGTTTGGATTCCTCAATCTTCTTTTGCTCCCTGTTATACATGCTCCTGAAGCCCCCAATTTTGGTCTTTATCAAACTGTAGCTTGCCCTGGGGAACACAGTCTTCGCCAATTGCACCAGTTGTTCAATTCCTGCCATCCTCTTATTTTTATTGGAATAATCCATATGTTTGACCTGCCACAGACAGGTGTGCTCCCTGTATTGTTCAATAAATTGTGTCATGAATTTGTGTGAATTCAACCTAGACTTCGATTTGGTGTCAAGTATCAGATGGCTGCAAGAAATAACACAAGACAAACCATAATGGGTGGCTTATAGCTCATAATCTGGTCACAATATAGGCCTTTATCTAAGCAGTATAAGTCACTAACCACCAGTGTCCCAATGTTGTCACTTACCTTTTTTTCGTGGCTCCCTCCGGCTTGCATTCATCTCGCAACTATCGATACGTTCATACGTCCGGTACATCGACCTCTCGTTATGGATTGTTATGGATTGATATACCCTGCGCATGCGTGAAACTCCACTCTCCGAGCGTCATGACGCTTGGGCGTGAATGCATTCTCTATTCTGCATGCCACATACACGGCAGAAGATTCGGGAGGGGCGACATGATGGCCAAATCACCGAAAATGAGCAGGCCCCGCAGTGGTGGAGGTTATCGCAAACATAAGGCCACCCCCATGAGCAAGGGGGAGATGGTGGAGATGGTGCGTATATTTGACAAATATGATTATGACTGTAAGCTGCAGAAATATGATAGGCCCAATAGCCATAAAGACTGGGTTCTTGAGAAGGTCATTGCGGTATTGGAAACAGAATATGGGGTCAACCGAATGAAGGATCAAATTCGCAAGCGCTGGTCAGATTTGAAGCACTGCGAGAAAGAACAGTTGGACTCCATTCACTGCATTATTATTAAAATACGTAAGCCAAAATACTAACTGTAATCATTATGTAGATGTTTTAATTAGCTCTCTGTATATTAGCTGTATACAAGTAGGTCTTCAAAAATAGACATATTTTGGGTAAAGAAGAAGTTAAATTAACTGCAGATATGAACTATACTTGTTCTTTCTGAGTAGCCTTTTTTGGACGAATAATTTATAGTGTATGTAATTATTTCCACATGAAAAAGGGACAGACAAAGACACCAGACAAGCCATCAGAGGGGACAAAGGGAGGCTTTCCTTGACCGGGCCCCAACAGGGGAGACAACAGGGCCATCTTCACCCCCAAATCGTAAGTGTCAACTTCAAAAACACTCATTTAGCCACCGACAGGGCTTTTTCTAGGTGGGACAAAGGCCATGGGCTCAGGGCGTAACTTAAGGGGTAAAGAACACTTTATGTTTGCTGCGTGGCTCATCACTGCCCATTAATGAAGCATTTCCAGGGTAGACATGGGTAGAGGAGAGGCCCTGGGGATCACAGTCTCACACAGTCACGCCTGCTAGAATTATCATCATATATCCTCTATCCTATAGGAGACAAGAGGGGTGTGTGGCAACTGCATGAGTTGTTCAATGTGGGCATATAGAATTTTATTTTCACAATTAAACTGACATCACATTCCCTTTCCAATGCATTTTTTGGATTTGAATAATGCATAGTGCAGCATGTTGTAGTCTTACTAGTCAGGAGCAAACATTGTCACCAGTGCAAGGTTGGTCAACTAATTCAGCAAAAGGGATTCTAGGAACAGATGTGACTTGGCGTGGCTTCATGAATGTTGTATTGTTTATTTTTAAAGGAATGTGAGTGTAGTCAGCTCCCACATTTGGAGGAGTGGGATCAGAGAGCTGGACCCAGCACAGAGCCTCCACTGGACAGAACATCCCCTGATGCAAGACAGACAGAGGGTGGAAGAGTGCAACAATTTGAAGAAGATACTTTGGAGCCTGTTGTTTGCCCCAGTAAGTACAGTATTTTGAACATCTGGCTTCAAATGTCTAGACATGTCTAGTGATTAGATGTCCAAACACCCACACAACACAGGAGCAAAGTATGTAGTGCCTTGAACATTAACATGGAAAAGGAAGAGGTGGAAGGAGCTGGCAGTGTTGCTAGGTACCCAAGTTTTGTAGACAGAGGCACCAGGGCCAAGATTACAGAGTAGTTGCAGTGTGTACATTCCTAGTAGTGTAGGTGTCTGAAGGGCATGCAGGTTGCAAGCAATAATAGACTGGCTAGGTAAGTATTTTCCCAAATTGCCTTTAATAATAATGTGCCCATAATTCACTATGTAGGGCCTCAGCCACTTGACCATCATTCCCATGATTTTTTTTTCTCTTCTTCCAAGGCCACGAACTACCAAGATGCACTATTGGTTGTATCAGTGCTGATATGCTGCAAGCAATGATTGAGCTTGACAAAATAAAGCAGGCTGCCACTGGTGTTCAGAAATTAATCCAGGATTATGAAGACCTGTTTGCAAAATTTTAGAATATTATGACCTTACGTTTTCTTCAAATTGTTGCCTCCTGTCTTTGTTTTTTTTGTGAGTATTTTTTTTACTACTTTGAAGCACAGGCTTAGATTAATGCTATTTTAAAATCACACTACTTCCTTAGAACTACTGCAATTTCAAAGTAGCAAGGAACACTGCCATAGGCTGTGACGTCATGCGATTTGACCTCTAAAATCGCATGATACTTCCTTCCTCAGCACGTTAGAGCTTCCACAGGTCTCTCTTCCAGAATGGCCGTTCACACCTACTACTCCTGGCCTACCCTTTGCGCCTCAATGGCAGAAACAGGGCCACAAATGCAACTCTAGGCCTATGCCTCAACATTCCGGGTCTATGCCCCTGCGGGATCCCAATGATTGAATACGGCCTGTCCGCTTTTACTGTTCTTTTGCCTTTGCAGGGAATACCCCTGTGACGACACAGGGCGAACGCAGATACAAATTTTTGTATTTTCACGGTCTGCCTCCCCTGTATGTTACTAACCTAGTTTTATGAGACCTGTTTTTGAACTTCCTCATTCTCTTAATGTTTTCTTCTTTACCACAATACGATTTTCCTGTGATCTGGACTATTGTACCTGTTCCACACATGCCGTTTTTCATTACCTCTCTCCCGGTTGCTCGGGTTGCCTCGCTCATACCCTGGACCTCCTTATATGTGACATTTTTCTACTGCTTCATTGTCAATGGTTTTGTTTTATTGATGCTTCCCACATATGCCTTTCATAATATGTTCACCCATAGATATATTACTTACAGTACATTTTCAAATTTTGTGTTTCCTGCAAGCCGTTAATAACCTATATTATGTATCCCATTTTCACATTGTGCTGCTTGTTAAATGGTTCTGAGTGTGTTTTTTTTTTATTCCCCGTGGAGCCGGGGACCAGGGGGCTACTCTGACTTGTGAGTCTTCCTCACACCCCCCCTCAAAGTTTTTTTTTTTTTTTCAGTGCCATTATGGAAACTGAGTGGTATACTGCTGTATACCACGTTGTAAGGCTTTTTTGTCCCTTGCTTATAGTTCTTTGGAGCAACTTAGTGGCCTTTTTTGTTTGTGTTAATTTTTTTACAAATTTGTCTTGTTGGTCGCCTTCCCCACTGACCCAAAATGTACTCTCTTCATCTCCCATTTTTGGTTCTGGGGACGGCGACCGAGATCCGGATGGATTTCTTTACACGTATTTAGTTCTTCTGACCTTTGTCACTCTCTCTTTTTCTTCTTTCTGTTTGCTTTTTCTTTTTCCTTCCCTTTTCTCCTTGTCTGCCTCCCTTCTCTTTCTCTCTCTGGGCCTCCCTTGGCTTTGCTTTTTCCTCCAGGAACTGCTGACATATAAGACAACTAATATGTCTACCACCCCCCTCTCCCCTTCCCCCACACTAATTATACTATGGCTACTGTTACCTCGATTGCTTTAGCTTCTTTCAATTGTAGGGGGTTCAACAAGCTGGAGAAGCGGAGCCAGATTCTGTATCACTTCCATAAAATGCGCTCAAACATTTTATTGCTCCAAGACACGCACTTCCGTACGGGATCTGTACCCGCCCTACGCAACAGGTACTATACACAATGGTACCACAGTACTAATCCTCAGGCCAAATCTAAAGGGGTATCATCCATTGCTTTCCATAAATCTTTCAACCCTGAAGTCCTAGACTCCCTTATTGACGTGGCTGGTCGCTTAATTTTTCTTAAGCTGAAACTAAACAATTTTCTTTTCACAGTGGCCAACATATGTACCTAACGTGGATCAGGCTCGGTTCCTCTCATCCGTTCTCACCAGACTATCCTCATTTGGGGGTCCCTGCTTTATCATCGGTGGAGATCTCAACTTTGCTATGTCACCCATCTGCAGACACTTCCTCAGGTCGGTCTCCTGTTTCCTTCTCTACCCTGACACGCATCAAATCCCTACTACACTCATCTCAACTGGTGGATGTCTGGCGTGTCCAGCATCCTACAGAGAGAGATTACAGTCATTACTCAGCGGTACACAACTCCTATAGCAGACTTGACCACTTTCTGATATCGCAATCCCTACTAGATACTCCCCTCCAGACATCCATTGGCCACCTACTCTGGTCTGACCACGCCCCGGTCTATTTGACCCTAGCGCGCCCCCAAGCGTCCCGTACTGGCACGCACTGGAGGCTCAATGACAATCTGCTGCGGGACTCCGTCTATGTAGCGGATATCTCCAAAACCATTCGGAACTTTATATCTGACCACTCCTCCAACACTAACTCCCCTCTCATCCAATGGGAAGCCCTGAAATGTGTGATCCAGGGCGTGCTCATACAGGACGGCTCCCGCCTCAAACAGATAAGAGCGGATGATATCCGCTGTCACCTCTCCACCATAGCTGAACTCGAACCTCTCCATAAAAGGGACTTAGACCCTGCCGTGTTTGTCCAATTGTCGAATGCCCGTAGAGATCTGCTACAGCTATTGGACTCGCATTCCCTGATAGCTCGAGACAGGGCGTGCAATCACCATTACTCCTTGGCCAACAAATGTGGCAAACACCTGGCACGGGTCCTTAATCCTAGACCACCCCGATACTCCATCCCTTTTATTACCCAACCCAATCAAACCAAGACGTTCAACACGAAAGGCATCTCCTCTACCTTTAGAGATTACTACTCCCAAATCTACAATCTTGTCCCGGCAGCCCCAAACACCCGAACCACCTCTCCTGGTGACAAAATGCGAGACTACATTACGGAAACGGCGTTGCCCACTGTCAACACACTAGACTCTCTGGAGCTAGACAAACCTTTGATCGCGCCCACATTTTTAGGCGCCATCAAAGCCCTGAAGACAGGCAATGGCCCGGGCCCAGACGGATACACCCCCCATTTCTATAAAATATTTTCCCCTCAAATAGCACCACTTCTAACTAAGGCTTTCAACGCCATAGACGATTCCCTCCCACCCGCTAAAGGTCTATTATCCGCTAATATCTCCATAATTCCCAAGCCGGGCAAGGATCCATCCCAATGTAGCAGCTATCGGCCAATATCTTTGCTCAACATAAACCTTAAGCTGTTCGCAAAGGTGTTGGCCAACCGCTTATCTCCCCTCCTCCCAGGAGTGATTCATAATGACCAAGTGGGATTTGTCCCGGGTCGTGAGGCTAGGGACAATACCACCAAAACGATTAATCTCATCTCCTTTATCCAACGTAAAGACTTGAAAGCCTGCCTCCTCTCCTTCGACGCTGAAAAGGCGTTCGATAGAGTCAATTGGAGATTCCTCCGACTCTTGCTAGAACAATTGGGCTTGGGTACTGCTTTTATTTCGAAGGTGATGTCCTTATACTCCCAACCGTCTGCCTCAGTTTTGGTGAATGGCACTGCCTCTGAGCCATTCGACATTACCAATGGCACCCGGCAAGGCTGCCCCCTTCCCCCCCTTTTATTTGTCATCATTATAGAACACCTAGCATGTGCCATCCGACAGAACACCTCCATCCAAGGTATCCTAACACCCTCCTCCCATCATAAGCTGTCCCTTTATGCCAATGACCTCCTGGTTTATATACAACACCCCCATACATCCCTGCCTTCCCTCTTCAATGAATTCCGTCGGTTTGGCTCCTTTAGCAATTTCAAACTCAACATATCCAAGACTGAAGCCCTCAATATTTCCCTCCCCACCTCCACAATGTCCTCATTATGGTCAAACTTTTCTTTTCAATGGCAGGCAAAAGGAATATCCTACCTAGGGGTCCTCATTCCCTCCAACCTTTCTAACCTATTTTCCTTGAATTATGTTCCCCTGCTTTCCCGCATATGGAAGGACCTAGAGGAGTGAGGTGGTTCCCCCTTGCCGTGGTTTGGGAGGATCAATACCCTTAAGATGGACACACTGCCCAAGCTTTTATACCTCTTCCAGACAATCCCCATTATGGTTCCTAAATCCTTCTTTACTTCCCTACGCTCACTTGCTATCAGATTTCTGTGGAACAGGGGGTTACCTAGGGTGAAATACAAATTACTTACCCTTACGAAGCTGCAGGGTGGGGCGGGTCTACCTGATTACAAGACCTATTACAAAGCCACCCATATGGCACGCATCTTGGAATGGTTTCCCCGTCCCTTCCTGAAGGCTTCTGTCGCCATAGAACAGGACTTAGAACCCATAGACCTTCGGGCACTTCTCTGGGGGTATAAAACCGACCTTGCCCATCTGCCCTTCCC
The DNA here is from genome assembly GCA_029206835.1 of Rana muscosa. Classification (NCBI taxonomy): domain Eukaryota; kingdom Metazoa; phylum Chordata; class Amphibia; order Anura; family Ranidae; genus Rana; species Rana muscosa. The sequence goes on from CM055122.1 coordinate 1,222,941,654, forward strand.
CTCACCGCTAACCCTCGCCTCTCTCAGACTCTGGTATAGTAGGGGTTTGTGCTCCAACTCTGTCCTCTGACCCCTCCCTGCTGTCCTCCTTGTTTGACAACCCCGCTTTCCCACAGGGCATAGGAGTGACAACATTGGGGCCCATTAAGCGCCCCGACTGGCCCCAAGCGCACTCCTTTGTACACCCACTGCAAGGGACACCGGTCACGCCGGCAGGCTCCCATGACTGGCTCACCACCCTCCTCTTATCCACGTTCACGAAACATCTACATTCTTCCTCCTAAATCCACCGCTCCTATACAGAATTTGAACGGTTGTGCTCCCTCTCTGAAACACCCAGACACCTTCTCTCAACCATATACTGTCTCCTACAAGCTCTTGCACATGATGACTTACCATCTTACACCAGGATGTGGTCTGCAGACTTGGGAGAGGACATCTCCCGACCGGAATGGCAGACCTTGTTTCATTTTACTCACAAATCAACAATATCCTGCTACTCCCAGGAAAAGAACTACAAGATTCTGTCAAGATGGTACAGGGACCCCTCCACATTACACAACATTTTCCCGTCTACTCCAGCCACTTGTTGGCGATGTATCTCCTCTACAGGGACCTATCTCCATGTCTGGTGGGAATGCGAGAGGATCCGCCCCTTTTGGATTCAGGTATTTGAATGTTATAATAAAATTTATGATGAAGCACTGACACCTTCCCCTAAGATTGCCCTTCTTTCCATACTCCCTGGGTCGATAACATCGCAGAAACTGAATCTCCTCCATTTTTTTATGTCCTCAGCGAGACAGCTCATCCCCTCATTTTGGAAGACAACCACCACTCCTCCCTTGTCACGGTGGGTCCCAATTATGAATGACACCATGAGAATGAAAGAGATGCTGGCCCTTGACAATGACACCTTTGATAAATACAAGGTACTGTGGTCCATCTGGCTCCACTTCTCCGCCTCTGATACTCTCACCAACATGCTGTCAACCCCGACACGATCACCCTAACATACAACCTGAGAGAGGGAAGGTTAGAGCGTGTACCTAAGGGCCCCCCCCCGCTGTCCTCTGGTAACTCCTTCCTACAAATGTTTCCACAGCAGCTCTTATGCTCTTCTTCGACTATCTTTCTTCTACTCCTCCCCTGTTTCTTCTTCCTTCCTCTTTCCCTTTCTTTTTCCATTTACGCCCATCTTTGGGTCGCTATTCCCTCTTTTTTTTTTCTTCTCTTTTTATTGTCTTCTCCTTATATTTCTCAAATTTTTTGTATACAATTTTATTATGAACAACGGGACTCTCCTAGCCGGAATTACTCTTTACTCCAAGTGTCATTCATAAATGCTAATAATATACTGTATGACAATAGGAGTTAAGCTATGGGCGATAGCCATTGGGCTGACTCACCACACATGTTCGCTTGCGATTGTCACCAGACTGTAACTTTAGACGTTGTTTCTGTATTGTCTGTATAAAATACCAAGAAATATATTTTCAACCCTAAAATTGCATGATAAATCCATAAAAATGTGAACCTGTGCTTTTTTTTTTAACAATAGATTTTTTTTTATTCAGATCTTTACATTACAAGCGATGCAAACACACAATTCTTCACATGAATAGAATGACACATAGTGACAGAGAAGAGAGCAATATTGTTAACCACAGGATGGATGGGATCAAAATACTTATATCGTACTAAATGTTAGCGCAGGAGGTATACATTCCAGCACAATAAACCAGAAGGGCCGAGTGGGCAGGGGGGAGAGGGGGGAGGAAAGGGGGGGAACCTGCGCTTTTTAAGTGTCTGAAGTCAGTGTTTCTCCACTCCCCTTCTCTAGGTGCACGACCACGTCCTGTTTTCTTTATTTTAGGCAGTAGAACAAAATATAAGTAAATTTTTAAAGCTCAAAAATGACCACCTCACCTGTGGCAAAAGTTACAAATAGAGAAAGCAGGGCCTGGTAATGCATCTGGAGAAGGAGAGAAACACTGCCCTAAATATAATGCTTTGATTTTTTTTTTTTTTTTTTTTCCTTGCCAAAATTTGAAGAAGCACACAAATGGGGACACAAACATTAAATTTCCCTCATGATCACATGTCAAAATTATGTGACTTTCCCTCCATGGAGATTTCAAATGCCACTAAACACACAGTGGGGGTTATTTACGTACAGAAAATAAACTTTGCCCTACAAGTGCACTACAAGTGCAGTGGAAAGTGCACTTGTAGTGCAAAATGTATTTTGATTTGGAAAATCATCCCCACTGTGACAACATGTGCTATCTCTCATCATGTGGTATCAATGTACGTGTTTCGGGGGATCAAACCCTTCCTCTCACCTACTTTCATTTTGAGGAAGGGGTTGCACCCCAAAACCATTGATATCCCTCGATGGGAGATAGAACATGTTGACACACTGTGTTTTGTGGCTTTTGCTAATAACCTGTTTGTACCTACACACATTTTAGGCAGGGTATCCTAAGGGACATTTAACAGTTAGGCCTCTTCAAAATTTGTCAAGGAAAAGGATGAACTCATCCCACCTGAGGAAAGCAAGATATTCTCAACTTGAGAATAATATTATTAATATCTCATATGGCCTTTAAATGTTACATTTTATATTTTTAAAGTTACAGAGTTGGCGATGTGTATGCTCTGCTTTCAAAGATGCATGTTTAGCCACTAAAAATGATAAAAAATTGAAAATATTAATGTTTATACACAAATAACAATGTTGGTTTGTTCTAAAACCATAAAACGCACATGTGAATGTGCTTGAAGTAAAAATATTTTTGAAAAACAATGTGTGACATCTTATTTCTATGCTCAATACCAGTATATTTGTTAAGTTGGTGTAGTTACATTAACAGTGTACTCTAAAATGTGTGTAGCAGAGCCACAGCACAACATAATATAGTAGTTAGCTCAAGGCAAGATTTTCACCTCATCTTGCACATCAGGTTGGTTTGCAATAGTGGAGAAAATTAAAAAAAAATAAGGCCATTCGCAAACATAATAAACACAGACAACAGTAGTTCAAAGAATTTTTTTATAGATTAATTCAGATATTTACTCATTAGCAAGTACATTTTGCTGCCAAGACACTGCCCCTCTACCCACAAAGTAGTCCATATACTGTTCCCGGACAAGACAGGCATTCTGGGAGGAGAAACCAGCACAACCACTTTCAAGAGCTGGCATCACAGCTTCTTCAGCTGGGCGTAAAAGTGAAGGCTCATCTGTTTGCCCTGAGGCAATGTAGCTGCTAGCATTCCTCCTTATAAAATTATGGAGGATGCAGCAGCACAACACAACATGGTTGAGCTTTTATTATGCCAAGTTTATGGCAGTTAAAAAAAGTGTAAATTGACTAGAAAGGATGCCAAAGGCATTTTCCACCACCCTTCTGGCACGAGCGAGCCAATATTGATAATGCGTTGCTCTGGGGTGAGGTTCCTCATAGGAAAGGGCTTTAGAAGATGATCCCCCAGAGCAAAGGCCTCATCTGCCACAAAAACAAAATGGAGGCCCTCCACATTGTCCTGAGCATGTGGCAAACGTAAGGTGCCATGCTGTAGCCTATGGTAGAACTCAGTATGTATCATGACACCTCCATCCGAGTGGTGCCCATTCTTCCCCACATCCACATACAGGAATTCATAGTTGGCAGACACAATAGCAAGCAGAACTATGCTGCAAAAGCCTTTATAATTAAAATAATACGATCCTGAGTCGGGTGGCGGGACAATCCTCACATGCTTCCCATCAATAGCACCCCCACAGTTGGGGAAATTCCACAAATTGGCAAACTGGGCCACCTCATCCTGCCATTGCTGGGGGTTAGAAGGAAACTGTGAAGCGAAACAAAGAAAAAATTATTACTACTTGAGCACATTAAATTGCAAGCATATTTGACACATACATTCTTGGGCAACAGAAAACTAGAAAATTTAAAGGAGTATTTCTACTAAAAAGGGTAAGTTCTACTTATATGCTTCCTCACCCCCTCTGGTGGCACATTCTAAAAATGTTAGGGGGTAAGGTTGAATACGTAGAGGTTTTGGACAGGTAATAACCCTCTCTTAAGATTAATTTTGCAAGCCCCTCCGTTTTTTCAAGATTGTCAGCCCAGTGGGCAGATAAGAAGTGCCATAATACCAAAAATAAATAAATACACAATGTCCAAATATAAGCACATTTTAACATACATAACTTGCCATTAAAAAAATAGGAGACCAATGAATAGTGTACTACATGCACTACATGCTTTTGTGAATTCAGGCAGAAATCTTACCACAACAAAAAAGGTATACTGTGTATGGGTTTTGCAAAGTCAGCAGATAGAGTAGTTGTATCAGTTGACTCAGCATTTTGGGGAGGGTAGGGAGGGTTACAAAAGAGTTTGTGCAACCCAAAAAAGGGTCTCTTGCACTCTGCATGAATTTGAGGACAACAATACTAATGTGACACAGTTTAGGGGGTGTTTAGGGGGTGTTTAGGGTAAACATAAAAATTAAGCATCCAAAAAACATTGTTAAGTTAATATGCTAGGTGTGTATGGGCCCAGGGTAGCATGCTGGGGAGTAGGGATGAGCTCGGTGTTCGAGTCGAACATACGTTCGACTCGAACATCGGCTGTTCGCCGCGTTCGGCGAACAACGAACGATTTGGCCCGTTCGCGCCAAATTCGAGTGACGCGAACGGCCCACAATACACTGCGCCATCGCAGTGCAATCCCGGCGCTGTGATTGGCCAAGCATGCACTGTGACCCTGCATGCTTGGCCAATCACAGTGCCGGCAGCGAGGAGAGCATTGATTGGCCACAGGCAGGATGCCTGTGGCCAATTATAGCTGAGGGGGTTTAGTACACGCCCCACACTATAAAAGGCCGCCAGCGTGGCGGCCTCGTGTAGTGTGTTCCGGAGCAGGGAAAGTGAAGGATAGGCAGGGACAGTGTCAAATCTATTCTTTGCTAAACAAAAAAGGGGGAAAAAGGGAAAGGAGCACTCACATTGCCACATCCAAAACTAGGGAATATATTGGGTACTCAAAAGAGTGAAGAAATAGGACTTTATAGGCAACACACAGAACATGAAATACAAAATACTTTTATTTAAAGAAATGTTGAACAAGAATTAAAAAGACCATACAGTGTATATATGGTGACAGTGGAAAGTCCCTTGAACGTTGACGCGTTTCGCCGTGAGGCTTCGTCAGGACGGTCAAAATTGGGGGACGATTACATATATATTTGGGACAAATCTCACTATCTTGGAAGACACTCCAGATAGTCAGAGCATTGTCCAACAGGCTACCAATTCATATACGTAGTCTGGGAGTATTACATATGATCTGCTGGTCAAAGAACAGCGAATCTCGCAAGGAACCAATCCGCAGAGAAAGTAGACACACCTAGTACTTAACGCTCTGGAAAGCTTAGATAGATCAAATAGATCCAGCCGAGGTTGCCAAGACGGGGGTAATGGACGTTATGGTATTGACCAAATCCAGTGCAAAAGCATTCACAATAAAGGTGCAGACAAAACAGCCAATGCAGTATGGATTATGCCACTCTACACAGTCTGGCTGCAAAGTGTCACAGTGCGAACCCCCGGGTTCAGCACAAGACTGACTCCCGGGGGTTCGCACTGTGACACTTTGCAGCCAGACTGTGTAGAGTGGCATAATCCATACTGCATTGGCTGTTTTGTCTGCACCATTATTGTGAATGCTTTTGTACTGGATTTGGTCAATACCATAACGTCCATTACCCCCGTCTTGGCAACCTCGGCTGGATCTATTTGATCTGTCTAAGCTTTCCAGAGCGTTAAGTACTAGGTGTGCCTACTTTCTCTGCGGATTGGTTCCTTGCGAGATTCGCTGTTCTTTGACCAGCAGATCATATGTAATACTCCCAGACTACGTATATGAATTGGTAGCCTGTTGGACAATGCTCTGACTATCTGGAGTGTCTTCCAAGATAGTGAGATTTGTCCCAAATATATATGTAATCGTCCCCCAATTTTGACCGTCCTGACGAAGCCTCACGGCGAAACGCGTCAACGTTCAAGGGACTTTCCACTGTCACTATATATACACTGTATGGTCTTTTTAATTCTTGTTCAACATTTCTTTAAATAAAAGTATTTTGTATTTCATGTTCTGTGTGTTGCCTATAAAGTCCTATTTCTTCACTCTTTTGAGTACCCAATATAATTCTTTGCTAAACCTTGTGTGTAGGGACAGAGAAGGATAGGCAGGGAGAGTGTCAGTGTCATTCTCTTTGCTAAACCTTGTGTGTAGGGAGAGAGAAGGATAGGCAAGGAGAGTGTCAGTGTCATATTCTTTGCTAAACCTTGTGTGTAGGGAGAGAGAAGGATAGGCAGGGGACAGTGTCAGTGTCATATTTTTTGCTAAACCTTGTGTGCAGGGAGAGAGAAGGATAGGCAGGGGACAGTGTCAGTGTCATATTCTTTGCTAAACCTTGTGTGCAGGGAGAGAGAAGGATAGGCAGGGGACAGTGTCAGTGTCATTGTTGCTAAGCCTCCTGCACATTATACACCTGAAGCTAGCCCGTATTGCTGTGTTTTCCTGGTGTGTTACACTACCAGGCATTTGCAGCACTTACAGTGGACGTAGTGTGCCTCCTGCACATTATACACCTGAAGCTAGCCCGTATTGCTGTGTTTTCCTGGTGTGTTACACTACCAGGCATTTGCAGCACTTACAGCGGATGTAGTGTGCCTCCTGCACATTAAACACCTGAAGCTAGCCCGTATTGCTGTGTTTTCCTGGTGTGTTACACTACCAGGCATTTGCAGCACTTACAGCGGACGTAGTGTGCCTCCTGCACATTAAACACCTGAAGCTAGCCCGTATTGCTGTGTTTTCCTGGTGTGTTACACTACCAGGCATTTGCAGCACTTACAGCGGACGTAGTGTGCCTCCTGCACATTAAACACCTGAAGCTAGCCCATATTGCTGTGTTTTCCTGGTGTGTTACACTACCAGGCATTTCCAGCACTTACAGCGGACGTAGTGTGCCTCCTGCACATTATACACCTGAAGCTAGCCCATATTGCTGTGTTTTCCTGGTGTGTTACACTACCAGGCATTTGCAGCACTTACAGCGGACGTAGTGTGCCTCCTGCACATTAAACACCTGAAGCTAGCCCGTATTGCTGTGTTTTCCTGGTGTGTTACACTACCAGGCATTTGCAGCACTTACAGCGGACGTAGTGTGCCTCCTGCACATTAAACACCTGAAGCTAGCCCATATTGCTGTGTTTTCCTGGTGTGTTACACTACCAGGCATTTCCAGCACTTACAGCGGACGTAGTGTGCCTCCTGCACATTATACACCTGAAGCTAGCCCATATTGCTGTGTTTTCCTGGTGTGTTACACTACCAGGCATTTGCAGCACTTACAGCAGGCGTAGTGTGATTCCTGCAAAATATACTCCTGAAGCTAGGCCGTATTGCTGTGTTTTCCTAGTGTGCTACACCAACAGGCATTTGCAGCACTTACAGCAGGCATAGTGTAATTCCTGCAAAATATACTCCGGAAGCTAGGCCGTATTGCTGTGTTTTCCTAGTGTGTTACACCAACAGGCATTTGCAGCACTTACAGCAGGCGTAGTGTGATTCCTGCAAAATATTCTCCTGAAGCTAGGCCATATTGCTGTGTTTTCCTAGTGTGTTACACCAACAGGCATTTGCAGCACTTACAGCAGGCGTAGTGTAATTCCTGCAAAATATACTCCTGAAGCTAGGCCTTATTGCTGGTTTTCCCATCTCCCTGCAGGCCATTAGAATGTCTGGAAGGCAAACAAGGAGAGGCAGACAGTCAGAAGCCAATAAAAGAGGGCAAGCAGGCTCTGTGTCTAGAGACAACAGTGCTGGTCGTGGACGCGGTGCATCGCCATCAGCACGTGGCCATGGGACACGCTTGTTCTTCTTTTCGGCAGCTGGACGTGTTGAGCCGCATCATGCCGAAGACTTGGTAGAGTGGATGACCAAGCCCTCCTCATCCTCCTCATCCTCTCTCACCCAGGCTCAGGGTACTGGCAAAGCAGCTGCCAAAGCATCCTCTTCCCTGGTATCAATGTCATCATCAGTCACTCCTTCCCTAGACCCACCATGTCCTCCTGAGGAGTCCCCCGAACTGTTTGAGCACAGTGTTGGGTACATGCTCCAGGAGGATGCCCAGCGTTTCGAAAGGTCTGATGATGATACCCAGCTAGAGGAAGGCAGTAGCGTGAGAGCAGAGAGAGGGGATGCTCAAGAAGGACATCAATCTGGCAGTCATGTTCCAGCAGCTGCAGCATACTGCCAGATTGGCTCCAGTGATGAGGAGGGAGGGGATGATGAGGTCACTGACTCCACGTGGGTGCCTAATAGGAGAGAGGAGGAGGATGAGGAGGAGGCACATCTCCAACGAGGCAGGATGTCCTTGGGGGGCCAGCGTAAGGGCAGCACACCGACGGAATCACACCGCAGAACTCCGCCTGTGCAGGGCGCGGCCTCTGCCCGTTATTCAAAAAGTTCTTTGGTGTGGGCCTTTTTTGAGTCGAGTGCATCAGATCACACAGCTGCTGTTTGCAACATATGTCTCAAGCGTATATCGCGTGGCCAAAACATCAGCCGCTTGGGCACCACATGCTTGACCAGACATATGTTGACCTGCCATGCAGCTAGTTGGCAAGCCTACCTTAAAGACCCACACCAAAGAACAAAGCAGACCTCTCCTTGCACCGCATCAGCTGGGATCTCCAACCCCACTATACCTTCAGTCCTCTCTGAAACCTGCACTGAGAGGAATGAAGGTGTAGAATTAGGTGTGTCACAGCCAAGTACTTGCGGGCACTCTGCTAGCAGTACACCGACGTCCAATTCTAGCAGGCAAATTTCCCTGCCCCAGCTGCTGGACCGTCGAAAGAAGTTCACTCCCAGCCATCCACATGCCCAGCGGTTGAATGCTAGCTTGGCTAAATTGGTAGCTCTTCAACTGCTGCCTTTTCAGTTGGTAGACTCGGCTCCCTTCCGTGAGTTTGTGCAATGTGCGGTTCCTCAGTGGCAGGTTCCCAAACGCCACTTTTTCTCACGGAAGGCAATTCCGGCTCTCTACCGGCATGTGGAAGGCAATGTCTTGGCCTCGCTGGACAGGGCGGTCAGCGGTAAGGTGCATATTACCGCTAGGGATGAGCTTCGTGTTCGAGTCGAACATACGTTCGACTCGAACATCGGCTGTTCGATCGTTCGACGAAGATCGAACGATTTGGGCCGTTCGCCGCCAAATTCGAGTGACGCGAACGGCCCACAATGCACTACGCCATCGCAGTGTCATCCAGGCGCTGTGATTGGCCAAGCATGCACTGTGACCCCGCATGCTTGGCCAATCACAGCGCCGGCAGCGAGGAGAGCAATGATTGGCCACAGGCAGGATGCCTGTGGCCAATTATTGCTGAGGGTGTTTAGTACACGCCCCACACTATAAAAGGCCGCCAGCACGGCGGCCTAGTGTAGTGTGTTCCGGAGCAGGGAAAGAGCAGCATAGGCAGGGACAGTGACTTTTATTTCTTTCTTGCTAAACCTGGATTCCTTTAGTTTAGGGAAAGAGAAGGATAGGTAGGGAGAGTGTCAGTGTGTTTTGTGCTTGTGCTATAGTGTGCTTAAAAAAAACATTTTTTCTAGGGACAGAAAACTGTAGGTAGGGAGAGTGTCAGTTTCTTTCACTGTGCAAGTCCTTGTTTCTAGGGACTGGGAAGGACAGTGAGTGAATTCTCCTTGTGCTATAGTGTGCTTAAAAAAACATTTTTTCTAGGGACAGAAAACTGTAGGTAGGGAGAGTGTCAGTTTCTTTCACTGTGCAAGTCCTTGTTTCTAGGGACTGGGAAGGACAGTGAGTGAATTCTCCTTGTGCTATAGTGTGCTTAAAAAAAACATTTTTTCTAGGGACAGAAAACTCTAGGTAGGGAGAGTGTCAGTTTCTTTCACTGTGCAAGTCCTTGTTTCTAGGGACTGGGAAGGACAGTGAGTGAATTCTCCTTGTGCTATAGTGTGCTTAAAAAAAACATTTTTTCTAGGGACAGAAAACTGTAGGTAGGGAGAGTGTCAGTTTCTTTCACTGTGCAAGTCCTTGTTTCTAGGGACTGGGAAGGACAGTGAGTGAATTCTCCTTGTGCTATAGTGTGCTTAAAAAAAACATTTTTTCTAGGGACAGAAAACTGTAGGTAGGGAGAGTGTCAGTTTCTTTCACTGTGCAAGTCCTTGTTTCTAGGGACTGGGAAGGACAGTGAGTGAATTCTCCTTGTGCTATAGTGTGCTTAAAAAAAACATTTTTTCTAGGGACAGAAAACTGTAGGTAGGGAGAGTGTCAGTTTCTTTCACTGTGCAAGTCCTTGTTTCTAGGGACTGGGAAGGACAGTGAGTGAATTCTCCTTGTGCTATAGTGTGCTTAAAAAAAACATTTTTTCTAGGGAAAGAAAACTGTAGGTAGGGAGAGTGTCAGTTTCTTTCACTGTGCAAGTCCTTGTTTCTAGGGACTGGGAAGGACAGTGAGTGAATTCTCCTTGTGCTATAGTGTGCTTAAAAAAAACATTTTTTCTAGGGACAGAAAACTGTAGGTAGGGAGAGTGTCAGTTTCTTTCACTGTGCAAGTCCTTGTTTCTAGGGACTGGGAAGGACAGTGAGTGAATTCTCCTTGTGCTATAGTGTGCTTAAAAAAAACATTTTTTCTAGGGACAGAAAACTGTAGGTAGGGAGAGTGTCAGTTTCTTTCACTGTGCAAGTCATTGTTTCTAGGGACTGGGAAGGACAGTGAGTGAATTCTCCTTGTGCTATAGTGTGCTTAAAAAAAAACATTTTTTCTAGGGACAGAAAATTCTAGGTAGGGAGAGTGTCAGTTTCTTTCACTGTGCAAGTCCTTGTTTCTAGGGACTGGGAAGGACAGTGAGTGAATTCTCCTTGTGCTATAGTGTGCTTAAAAAAAACATTTTTTCTAGGGACAGAAAACTGTAGGTAGGGAGAGTGTCAGTTTCTTTCACTGTGCAAGTCCTTGTTTCTAGGGACTGGGAAGGACAGTGAGTGAATTCTCCTTGTGCTATAGTGTGCTTAAAAAAAACATTTTTTCTAGGGACAGAAAACTGTAGGTAGGGAGAGTGTCAGTTTCTTTCACTGTGCAAGTCCTTGTTTCTAGGGACTGGGAAGGACAGTGAGTGAATTCTCCTTGTGCTATAGTGTGCTTAAAAAAAACATTTTTTCTAGGGACAGAAAACTGTAGGTAGGGAGAGTGTCAGTTTCTTTCACTGTGCAAGTCCTTGTTTCTAGGGACTGGGAAGGACAGTGAGTGAATTCTCCTTGTGCTATAGTGTGCTTAAAAAAAACATTTTTTCTAGGGACAGAAAACTGTAGGTAGGGAGAGTGTCAGTTTCTTTCACTGTGCAAGTCCTTGTTTCTAGGGACTGGGAAGGACAGTGAGTGAATTCTCCTTGTGCTATAGTGTGCTTAAAAAAAACATTTTTTCTAGGGACAGAAAACTGTAGGTAGGGAGAGTGTCAGTTTCTTTCACTGTGCAAGTCCTTGTTTCTAGGGACTGGGAAGGACAGTGAGTGAATTCTCCTTGTGCTATAGTGTGCTTAAAAAAAACATTTTTTCTAGGGACAGAAAACTGTAGGTAGGGAGAGTGTCAGTTTCTTTCACTGTGCAAGTCCTTGTTTCTAGGGACTGGGAAGGACAGTGAGTGAATTCTCCTTGTGCTATAGTGTGCTTAAAAAAAACATTTTTTCTAGGGACAGAAAACTGTAGGTAGGGAGAGTGTCAGTTTCTTTCACTGTGCAAGTCCTTGTTTCTAGGGACTGGGAAGGACAGTGAGTGAATTCTCCTTGTGCTATAGTGTGCTTAAAAAAAACATTTTTTCTAGGGACAGAAAACTGTAGGTAGGGAGAGTGTCAGTTTCTTTCACTGTGCAAGTCCTTGTTTCTAGGGACTGGGAAGGACAGTGAGTGAATTCTCCTTGTGCTATAGTGTGCTAAAGCATTCCTCATCAACCATCTTTGAAATCCTTGTTTTTTGGACAGTCAGGGAAATTGTCGTTGTGCTATTCTGTGCAAAAGCAATCATCCTCAACCATATTTAGAAATCCTTAAGTAAAGGGACAGAGAAGGACAGCTGAAGGTAGCCCTTATTGCTTTTTTCCCATCTCCCTGCAGGCCATCTATTAGAATGTCTGGAAGGCAAACAAGGAGAGGCAGACAGTCAGGAGGCAATAAAAGAGGGCAAGCAGGCTCTGTGTCTGGGGGCAACAGTGCTGGTCGTGGACGCGGTGCATTGTCATCAGCACATGGCCATGGGACACGCTTGTCCTTCTTTTCGGCAGCTGGACATGTTGAGCCACATCATGCCGAAGACTTGGTAGAGTGGATGACCAAGCCCTCCTCCTCCTCCTCATCCTCTCTCACCCAGGCTCAGGGTACTGGCAAAGCAGCTGCCAAAGCGTCCTCTTCCCTGGTATCAATGTCAGACTCATCATCAGTCACTCCTTCCCTAGACCCACCATGTCCTCCTCCTGAGGAGTCCCCCGAACTGTTTGAGCACAGTGTTGGGTACATGCTCCAGGAGGATGCCCAGCGTTTCGAAGGGTCTGATGATGAAACCCAGCTACAGGAAGGCAGTAGGGTGAGAGCAGACAGAGGGGATGCTCAAGAAGGACACCAATCTGGCAGTCATGTTCCAGCAGCTGCAGCATACTGCCAGATTGGCTCCAGTGATGAGGAGGGAGGGGATGATGAGGTCACTGACTCCACATGGGTGCCTAATAGGAGAGAGGAGGAGGAGGAGGATGAGGAGGAGGCACATCTCCAACGAGGCAGGATGCCCTTTGGTGGCCAGCGTAAGGGCAGTACACCGACGGAATCACACCGCAGAGCTCCGCCTGTGCAGGGCGCTGCCTCTGCCCGTCATTCAAAAAGTTCCTTGGTGTGGGCCTTTTTTGAGGCTAGTGCATCAGATCGCACAGCTGCTGTTTGCAACATATGTCTCAAGCGTATATCGCGTGGCCAAAACATCAGCCGCTTGGGTACCACATGCCTGACCAGACATATGTTGACCTGCCATGCAGCTCGTTGGCAAGCCTACCTCAAAGACCCACACCAAAGAACAAAGCGGACCTCTCCTTGCACCGCATCAGCTGGGATCTCCAACCCCACTATAACTTCAGTCCTCTCTGAAACATGCACTGAGAGGAATGAAGGTGTAGAATTAGGTGTGTCACAGCCAAGTACTTGCGGCCACTCTGCTAGCAGTACACCGACGTCCGATTCTAGCAGGCAAATTTCCCTGCCCCAGCTGCTGGACCGTCGAAAGAAGTTCACTCCCAGCCATCCACATGCCCAGCAGTTGAATGCTAGCTTGGCTAAATTGCTAGCGCTTCAACTGCTGCCTTTTCAGTTGGTAGACTCGGCCCCCTTCCGTGAGTTTGTGCAATGTGCGGTTCCTCAGTGGCAGGTTCCCAAACGCCACTTTTTCTCATGGAAGGCTATTCCGGCTCTCTACCGGCATGTGGAAGGCAATGTCTTGGCCTCGCTGGACGGGGCGGTCAGCGGTAAGGTGCATATTACCGCTGACTCATGGTCCAGCAGGCATGGACAGGGACGTTACCTTTCTTTCACGGCCCATTGGGTCACTCTTTTGGCAGCTGGGAAGGATGCAGGACAAGGTGCAGTAGTGTTGGAGGTTGTCCCACCGCCACGCCTCCAAAATGCTACTACTGGTTGTGACACACCTCTCTCCTCCACCCCCTCCTCTTCTTCTTCCTCCATGGCCTCTTCCTGTGGTTTGTCCTATGAACCAGCGGTGCTCCGTAGCCGTTCACGGGGCTACGCAAGTACGCAGGCAAAAAGATGCCATGCCGTGCTTGCGCTGGTGTGTTTGGGGGACAGAAGCCACACTGGGGCAGAGGTCCTGTCTGCTCTGCAGGGCCAGGCCGAGAGGTGGTTGACGCCACGCCAGCTTAAGCCAGGAATGGTGGTTTGCGACAATGGCACCAACCTCCTCTCCGCCCTTCGACAGGGACAACTGACCCATGTGCCCAGTGTGGCTCACGTCCTTAACCTGGTGGTGCAGCGTTTCTTGGGCAGGTACCCGGGCTTACAGGATGTCCTGAGGCAGGCCAAGAAAGTCTGTGTGCATTTCCGCAGATCTTATAATGCCAGTGCTCGCCTGGCTGAGCTGCAAAAGGAGTTGAACCTGCCCAAGAACCGCCTTATATGTGACATGCCCACCAGGTGGAACTCAACGTTGGCCATGCTGCAGCGGCTGCACACGCAGCAGAGGGCCATCAATGAGTACCTGTGCGACTACGGCACCAGGACAGGGTCAGGGGAGCTTGGTTTTTTTCTCCACGCCAGTGGGGCATGATCAGGGATGCATCCACTGTCCTGGCACCATTTGAGGAGGCCACGAGGATGGTGAGCAGTGACAGTGCATGCATCAGTGACACTGTACCTCTTGTCCACCTGTTGGAGCACACGCTGCGTGGAATAATGGACAGGGCACTTGAGGCAGAACAGAGGCAGGAAGAGGAGGACTTCCTTGCCTCTCAAGGCCCCCTTTACCCAGACAGTGTTCCTTCTGTCCCACCCATCGCACAGGAAGAGGAGGAGGAGGAGGAGGAGGAGGAGGATTGTGTCAGCATGGAGGTGGAGGCTGGCACTCAGCATCATCAGCAGCAGTCTTTTAGGGATGATTTACAGTCCCAAGAAACCAGTGGACTTGTACGTGGCTGGGAGGAGGTGACTGCGGATCATGTCGTCCTTAGTGACCCAGAGGACTCCGGAGCGAATGCCTCAGCAAACCTACGCTGCATGGCCTCCCTGATCCTGCAAAGTCTGCGGAAGGATCCTCGTATTCTTCGGATCAAGGAGAGGGACCATTACTGGCTGGCCACTCTCCTTGATCCACGGTACAAGGGTAAGGTTGCGGACCTTATGTTACCGTCGCAGAGGGAGCAGAGGATGAGACAACTCCGGGAGGCCTTGCAGAAAGGTCTGTGCAACGCGTTCCCAGAGACTGGGAGGTTACAAACTCCTGGTCCTGGACAACGAGTTGCTGAGGCTTCGGCCAGTCAAAGAAGGAGCGGTGGGGAAGGTGGCCGTCTGACCGATGCGTTCAGACAATTCTTTAGTCCGCAGCCCCAAAGTATGATCGGTTCCAGCAACCATCGCCAGCGTCTGATAAACATGGTGCAGGAATATCTAGGGGCAAGGTCAGACTTGGACACCTTCCCCACCGAAAATCCTCTGGCTTACTGGGTCTTGAGGATGGATCACTGGCCAGAGCTTGCACAGTATGCAATTGAGCTACTGGCCTGTCCTGCATCCAGCGTTCTTTCGGAACGCACATTCAGTGCTGCTGGAGGATTTGTCACGGATCACAGGGTGCGCCTGTCCACCGACTCGGTTGATCGACTGACTTTCATCAAGATGAACCAGTCTTGGATCACCACCAGCTACCACACACCTGATGCTGATATAACAGACTAATTGATTTTAACATGTCACATCCCTTCAAGACTGATGCTGATGCTGAGTGCCTGTGCTGTTATGTTGACTGGCTATCCTCCTCCTCCGAGTCCTCAATGATACGATTGATGATGATAGCTTGGAAGATCATTTTTGTTTATGGGTGCCGCCACCAGTGGCTAAGGCCCAATTTTTCAGCCCCTGTTTAACAGGGGCGTGTAATTACAATTTTTGAAGCAATACTTTGCAACAGGGCTCATTGCTGTGCTCCAAGTACAGTATCTGTGAGGGGTTGCAGTGTTGTGCCACCAGTGCCTAAGGCCCAATTTTTCAGCCCCTGTTCAACAGGGGCATGTAATTACAATTATTGATCTAATAATTCACAGCAGGGCCCATTCCTGCACCCACCAAGCAAGAGTAACTCTGAGGGCTTACAGTGTTGTGGCAACACCACCACCACCACCACCACCACGAAAGGCCCAATTTTTCAGCCCCTGTTCAACAGGGGCATGCAATTACAATTCTTGATCTAATAATTCACAGCAGGGCCCATTGCTGCACCCACCAAGAGTAACTGTCAGGGCTTACAGTGTTGTGGCACCAGCACCACCATCAAAGGCCCAATTTTTACTACCACTGTTCAACAATTATATGTAATTACAATTCCTGATATAATAGTTGACAGCAGGGCGTTCCAGCACCAACCAAGAGTAACTGTGAGTGCTTACAGTGTTGTGCCAACACCAACTAAGGGGCCTATTTCTGCAGATTATATACGGCAGGTCCCTACTTTCAAACATCCAACTTACAAACGACTCCTACTTGCAAACGCAAGAAGACAACAGGAAGTGAGAGGAAATCTACCCCTAGGAAGGAAAATTCTCTCCTGTAAGAATTAATATGGGAGAAAGGTGTCTCCTCTGTACTGATGCTTTATCAGCAATCCTTGTTTCAAGAAAAACACCACATTTCAAAAACAGTTGTCATTGGGACGGAAATTGAGGTGAAATGTTCTGAACAGGGGCACAGACAGCAAAACAAATGTTACAGGGGTGATAACCCTTACCTATGTTTTCCAAAAAGTTTAAAAATAGATTTTTGGGCTGGAGCTACACTTAAACAATGTACCTGTTCAAAATTACAAACACATTCTACATAAGAACAAACATACAGTCCCTGTCTTGTATGCACCGCCTGTATACGGCTGTTCAGAGTATATAGGGCCTTTTTTATTTTATGTGCGGGGTTCCCCTTAATATCCATACAAGACCCAAAGGGGCTGGTAATGGGCTGGGGTGGGGGGGGGGGTCATGGGGTAGCTATGCCATTTTTCTTAAAGATTTTCATCCATATTACCGGGACCAGACATTACATTAAAGCCGCAAGCAGTTTTAAATGGCTTTTTTTTCCTTTAGAAGTGTCATTTTGTGCAGGGACAGTTCTAAACACGGGAAACACGTGGCACTTCACAGGCATACTTTAGACACCCCCCAGGTACGATATTTAAAGGAATATTTGACTTTTTTTTTTTCACTTTATGCATCATTAAAATGACTGCTCCCGAAAAACGACCGTTTTTAAAACTTCTTTTTGCATTGATACATGTCCCCTGGTGCAGAACCCGGGTTCCCAAACCCTTTTTAGGACAATAACATGCATAATAGTTGTTATAATTAGCACTTTAGAATTCGAACGTTCGCATCCATTGTATTTAATAGGGTTCTAATGTTCGTACGAACTTTCGGTCCGTTCGCGGGTTCTGGTGCGAACCGAACCCGGGGGTGTTCGGCTCATCACTAATTACCGCTGACTCATGGTCCAGCAGGCATGGACAGGGACGTTACCTTTCTTTCACGGCCCATTGGGTCACTCTTTTGGCAGCTGGGAAGGATGCAGGACAAGGTGCAGTAGTGTTGGAGGTTGTTCCGCCGCCACGCCTCCAAAATGCTACTACTGGTTGTGACACACCTCTGTCCTCCACCCCCTCCTCTTCTTCTTCCTCCATGGCCTCTTCCTGTGCTTTGTCCTCGGAACCAGCGGTGCTCCGTAGGCGTTCAAGGGGCTATGCAAGTGCGCAGGCGAAAAGATGCCATGCCGTACTTGCGCTGGTGTGTTTGGGGGACAGGAGCCACACTGGGGCAGAGGTTCTGTCTGCTCTGCAGGGGCAGGCCGAGAGGTGGTTGACGCCACGCCAGCTTAAGCCAGGAATGGTGGTTTGCGACAATGGCACCAACCTCCTCTCCGCCCTCCGACAGGGACAACTGACCCATGTGCCCTGTGTGGCTCACGTCCTTAACCTGGTTGTGCCGCGGTTCTTGGGCAGGTACCCGGGCATACAGGATGTCCTGAGGCAGGCCAGGAAAGTCTGTGTGCATTTCCGCAGATCTTATAATGCCAGTGCTCGCCTGGCCGAGCTGCAAAAGGAGTTGAACCTGCCCAAGAACCGCCTTATATGTGACATGCCCACCAGGTGGAACTCAACATTGGCCATGCTGCAGCAGCTGCACACGCAGTAGAGGGCCATCAATGAGTACCTGTGTGACTACGGCACCAGGACAGGGTCAGGGGAGCTCGGGTTTTTTTCACCACGCCAGTGGGGCATGATCAGGGATGCATGCACTGTCCTGGCACCATTTGATGAGGCAACGAGGATGGTGAGCAGTGACAGTGCATGCATCAGTGACACTGTACCTCTTGTCCACCTGTTGGAACATACGCTGCGTGGAATAATGGACAGGACACTTGAGGCAGAACAGAGGCAGGAAGAGGAGGACTTCCTTGCCTCTCAAGGCCCCCTTTACCCAGACAGTGTTCCTTTTGTCCCACCCATCACACAGGAAGAGGAGGAGGACGAGGAGGAGGATGAGGAAGAGGATTGTGTCAGCATGGAGGTGGAGCCTGGCACTCAGCATCATCAGCAGCAGTCTTTTAGGGATGATTTACAGTCCCAAGAAACCCGTGGACTTGTACGTGGCTGGGAGGAGGTGGCTGCGGATCATGTCGTCCTTAGTGACCCAGAGGACTCCGGACCGAATGCCTCAGCTAACCTACGCTGCATGGCCTCCCTGATCCTGCAAAGTCTGCGGAAGGATCCTCGTATTCTTCGGATCAAGGAGAGGGACCATTACTGGCTGGCAACTCTCCTTGATCCACGGTACAAGAGTAAGGTTGCGGACCTTATCTTACCATCGCAGAGGGAGCAGAGGATGAGACAACTCCGGGAGGCCTTGCAGAAAGGTCTGTGCAACGCGTTCCCAGAGACTGGGAGGTTACAAACTCCTGGTCCTGGACAACGAATTGCTGAGGCTTCGGTCAGTCAAAGAAGGAGCGGTGGGGAAGGTGGCCGTCTGACCGATGCGTTCAGACAATTCTTTTGTCCGCAGCCCCAAGGTATGATCGGTTCCAGCAACCATCGCCAGCGTCTGATATACATGGTGCAGGAATACCTAGGGGCAAGGTCAGACTTGGACACCTTCCCCACCGAAAATCCTCTGGCTTACTGGGTTTTGAGGATCGATCACTGGCCAGAGCTTGCACAGTATGCAATTGAGCTACTGGCCTGTCCTGCATCCAGCGTTCTTTCAGAACACACATTCAGTGCTGCTGGAGGATTTGTCACGGATCACAGGGTGCGCCTGTCCACCGACTCGGTTGATCGACTGACCTTCATAAAGATGAACCAGTCTTGGATCACCACCAGCTACCAAACACCTGAAGCTGATATAACAGACTAATTTATTTTCAAATGTCACATCCCTTCAAGACTGATGCTGATGCTGAGTGACTGTCCTGTTATGTTGACTGACTATCCTCCTCCTCCTCAATGATCCTATTGATGATGATAGCTTGGAAGAACATTTTTATTTCTGGGTGCCGCCACCAGTGCCTAAGGCCCAATTTTTCAGCCCCTGTTTAACAGGGGTATGTAATTAAATGTTTTTATGCAATGCTTTGCAGCAGGGTTCTTTCCTGCACTCCAACTAGAGTATCTGGGAAAGGTTGCAGTGTCGTGGGACCAGCACCAGTGCCTAAGGCCCAATTTTTCAGCCCCTGTTTAACAGGGGCATGTAATTACAATTTTTGATGCAATACTTTGCAACAGGGCTCATTGCTGTGCTCCAAGTACAGTATCTGTGAGGTGTTGCAGTGTTGTGGCACCAGTGCCTAAGGCCCAATTTTTCTGCCCCTGTTTAACAGGGGCATGTAATTACAATTCTTGATCTAATAATTCACAGCAGGGCCCATTCCTGCGCCCACCAAGAGTAACTGTGAGGGCTTACAGTGTTGTGTCAACACCACCACCATCACCACCAAAGGCCCAATTTTTCAGCCCCTGTTCAACAGGGGCATGCAATTACAATTCTTGATCTAATAATTCACAGCAGGGCCCATTCATGCGCCCACCAAGACTAGCTGTGAGGGCTTACAGTGTTGTGGCAACACCAACATGTAAAAGGCAAATTTCAGCAGAGTATATAGGGCAGGCCCCTACTTTCAAACATCCAACTTACAAACGACTCCTACTTGCAAACAGAAGGAGACAACAGGAAGTGAGAGGAAATCTACCCCTAGGAAGGGAAATTCTCTCCTGTAAGAGTTAATATGGGAAAAAGGTATCTCCTCTCTACTGATGCTTTATCACCAATCCTTGTTTCAATAAAAACCCCACTTTTCAAAAACATTTGTCATTGGGACGGAAAGTGAGGTGAAATGTTCTGAACAGGGGCACAGACAGCAAAACAAATGTTACAGGGGTGATAACCCTTCCCTATGTTTTCCAAAAAGCTTAAAAATAGATTTTTTGGCTGGAGCTACACTTAAACAATGTACCTGTTCAAAATTACAAACAGATTCTACATAAGAACAAACCTACAGTCCCTGTCTTGTATGCACCGCCTGTATACTGCTGTTCAGAGTATATAGGGCCTTTTTTATTTTGTCTGCAGGGTTCCCCTTAATATCCATACAAGACCCAAAGGGGCTGGTAATGGGCTGGGGTGGGGGTGGGGGGGTGATGGGGAATGCTATTCCATTTTTCTCAAAGATTTTCATCCATATTACCGGGACCAGACATGACATTAACGCCGCAAGCAGTTTTAAATGGCTTTTTTTTCCTTTAGAAATGTCATTTTGTGCAGGGACAGTTCTAAACACGGGAAACACGTGGCACTTCACAAGAATACTTTAGACACCCCCCAGGTACGATATTTAAAGGAATATTTGACTTTTTTTTTTCACTTTATGCATCATTAAAATGACTGCTCCCGAAAAACGGCTGTTTTTAAAACTTCTTTTTGCATTGATACATGTCCCCTGGTGAAGAACCCGGGTTCCCAAACCCTTTTTAGGACAATAACATGCATAATAGTCGTTATAATTAGCACTGTAGATTTCGAACGTTCGCATCCATTGTATTTAATAGGGTTCTAACGTTCGTGCAAACTTTTGGTCCGTTCGCGGGTTCTGGTGCGAACCGAACCTGGGGGTGTTCAGCTCATCCCTACTGGGGAGGTTAGTGGAGGCAAATATGCATGTAGGCCAAGAAAAAGCTTACAGAATGCATGAGGACAAAGAGAACATTCACAGCATATTACAATAATGGGAATGATGGAATAAAAAATAAATAATAAAACATTAGAAAACATAAAGTACATAGAATGTGATATTAGAGAAAAAAACGTACCCGAATATAGTCCTTCTGCAGGACTTGAATAATGGCACAAATCTCGGGAATAATGACTCCCAGAGCCTGGGGAGAGATACCAGTGGTAAACTTGATATCCTGGAGACTTCTCCCTGTCGCCAAGTACCGCAAGGTGGCTATGAGCCTTTGCTCTGCTGGAATAGCAGTCCTCGTGCAGGTGTCATGCTTCCTAATATAGGGGGACAGCAAGTAAAAGAGATGTCCGTCATCCGGAGATAGTTCCGAAAATCATTTGGATTATTCTCCTGGAGCTCCCTTAGCAATGGCATATGACAAAATTGGTCACGATTAAGCAACCAATTTTTGGTCCAAACAGTCCTCCTCCTACTCCTGGACCTGGAGCCCATAAATACCATGCTCTAGGATTGCGCAACATGGCTGGTTAACGAACGGCCGTTCAGAAACGATCAAAATAGCACAAAACTGAAAAGCGCAAATCAACACTGACCAAACAACTACGAACTCGCGATTAGCAGAAGGAGCCCAAAGGGTGACGCCGGAGAATTGAACTTCCTCTTTTGAAGTTTCGTCAGTACGTTGAAACGTCACTATGTTCGTGTTTGTTGCCTAAAAAGTCCTGCCGTGTGTATGCTTTACAAGTTCACGGCCAACGCCCTTCGGACAAAAATCCATGGAAAGTTTGTTAAAAGTCCAAACTTGTGTATGAGGCTTTACACGGCTAAAAAAGTCCTTAAAAACAGACTTCAAGGCTCCCCATTCCAACCGGTGTGACCCAAGTCGCAGTGACTCCAAAAAAGGCTCTTGCGCTACTTTATTCCGTCTTCAGTGCGACCTGTTCTCACACGGTTTTCACTGGTCGCATGAAAACGCACTGCAAAGTTGCATTGCAAATTGCATGACCTTGGGGCTGCAACAGTGGAGACAGAGCCCAACTGAAACAATCAAAACACCCCATGTATAAATTGAAATGCTACTCTTAAGAATTTGTATCTGATCAGATTTCCCCCCAAAAATTTAAACATTTGGTACCAGCGCATACATGTAATTTTCCTGTGACGTGTCACACTCCCCCTTTAATGTTCCCAATTAACTATGTATTGGGCATGGGCTTAATATGTGCCCAACACATTTCATGAATAGACTGACAATAGTTGCAACATTTTACCAACAACATGTATATTAACATATTTTAAATCTATATAGATAACTCTTCTCAATTTAAATCCTTCTTTGACATTCACTCTCCAGTCCAGCAAGTCTCTCTGACTTGCTGAATATGGAATGCAAAGTAAAGCAGTATGCTCTCCACAAAAACGGTGGTGAAGGCCTGGTCGGTGGTTTGATCCCCTCTTCCACCTGAAGCAAAAAATAGCAAGCGGACATGTACCTCTGTGTATTGTGCTAAACAATACTTTGGATCACTCAAACAGTAACTTGTCCTTGTCCAAACCTGCGATTCCATCCTCCTAAAGCACCACACACAGATGTGTACCCTACTCTGTTCCTCTCACCTTCCTACTTTAGCAACGCTCTCCGTCCTTGGCAGGATCATAGGACACATATCAACCAACCAACCAACCAACCAACAATCCATCTACATTCAGAAGAGAAAACAACTTATACTCTAAATTGGAATTCCAAGACAAGACAAAAAATTTACATACACATAAAATTAAACGCTTATCTCTATTAACAACAACTTTCCCTTACTTAGGTGTCCGTCTATGAAATTGCGACACAGCAGCGACCCCAAGGATCGCCACCGATCACAGTGTACAAACAGTGTATGAAACAGAGACAATCGGGGGAGAAGTGTTTGAACATGTTCTCCCACTGACAATCTCCACACACCAAGAACCCTCACTGATCAACACAGAAACAGCCAGTCCATGAAGCTGCAATCTCAGCGCTCCACTGGCGATCCGTGTCAGAACTCACACCCCCAGACTCACCAGCTCAGAGGTGGAGAATCGAGGAGTAAATAGGGAATCTGGGGGATCCGAGGGGAAAGGAGGAAGATTTCTGACTTCCCTCTATCCCGTTCAGACCCCCCAAAACAGTAATCATATCCCCCTGTCAGTGTACCCAGCAGCGACTATTTTATTACTGCCCAATAAACCGACATCTCGGTGTTTCTGTGAATCTCTGTGAATCTGCCACCACCTTCTGTACCTGTGCCTGTTGCTGAACAGTGATCTGCACTGATCTGCACATTTTACCGACCCACCTGTACCGACCCATTATAACTATAACAACATCAACAAACAACAAACAAACAAACAGGGTACGTTTACACAAAAATCCTTATTTTAACAACACCTTTTAACTGATAATCCAAATTTTAAACCTGGCTGCGACACTTTACCTTCCTTATTTTAAACAAAACTCTTTCTGCATTAATTTCCTTAACTGCTTAAAACCTCCTGTCTTGGCTATTCCTTTAAAATCGTTACCTCAGATAGATTTCATAGTCAATAGATACATGACAACAAAAAATTCTCACACTTGCTACAGCAATCATGAAAAAAATCAAAAATCAATCAAAAATCAATCTTTCTAAGCTTGGTATACCATGCCGGTAAAAATTTCCCAACATTCAACGTCCCCTATAAATCTCAAACAGCTCCGACTGCTAACTTCAACCTTTTTAATAGCATTTTTTCAAACAAAAAAATCTTGTGTCGGTCTTAAAACAGCTCGTGTCGGTTCTTCTCTAAAAACAAAATGCATTGAAAAAGCCTTGTATGAGGGTGCATGTGTGGAGTCTAGCAGAGCAGACATGCACAGCTATAGCTCTGCTCCGCTGTGGAGAGAAGCCATTATTTCTTTTTTTTTTAACAAGAAAGAGAAGCCATTATTTCTAACGGCGACAACGCTACAAAAAGGTACTAGACGGAAAGATAAAGTACCCGGGAACCAACTGGGAAAATTTGGACCGGAAAGATGGTTCAGGGAGGCGGCCGTGGGAAAATGAAGAATCACCTCACAAAGGACACTCAGGCGCGCACTGCAGCTAGAATGGTGCCTGTCACCACCTCATACACTGCCTCAGTGCGCTCACACAGACAGAAGCTTGTTCAGCCAAACTCCCCAGGTGAGTCAGAAACAGAACAAACTCCCTCACAATTCTCCTCACAAGCCTCATCAGTAACACCAGCCATATTGCAGCAATTTGAACATATGCTGCATAAAGCTCTGAAACAGACATCAGAACAAATAACTAAAAGCCTCACAAAAGAAATCAGAGAGCTGGGAAACTGCACAGCGGCACTGGAACTCAAAGTAGAAGAAATTTAAATAAATTCACAAGACTGTATGATGGAATTGGAAAACCTAAAAGAAGAGAACCTGTCACTTCAATCTAGATTGGAAGACCAAGAGAACAGGGACAGACGTTCCAATATCCGAATAAGAGGAATCCTTTAAACAATCACAGATTTGCAATCTACAGTCACTGCACTGTTTCAGGAATTATAACCTGCTATCCCCATTGAGCGCTTGGAACTTGACAGAGTGCACCGTGCACTCACAGTCAAAAAAGTGGATGGCCCTCCACGTGATATAATCACAAAATTACATTACTACAGGTCTAAAGAACAACTAATGTCTGCTGCAAGAGAAAAAAAAGATTTAAAATTCCAAGGACACAACTATCAAATATTCGCTGACATATCACAGCTTACTATAGCAAAGAGAAGATCTATGAAACCCCAGCTTATGGAGCTGCAAAGGCACAACATAACTTACCAATGGGGTTTCCCCTTTTCAATTCCATTTACTTACCAAGGCACCAGAAATGTATGTAGATCTGCTGAGGAGCTACAACAGACTTTGTTAAAATTACATCTGACAGAAGATTCAACTAATGCCCCTTCAACACGAAGAAGAGCAGCCTCATCATCACCTCCAACCAATGCCTCACAAACATGGCAGAAAAAAGGAGGCCATCATTCTCATAAGAGCAGCCGCTACGCCTCTTCCATAGTAGGGCCAGAAGATTCCATGGATTGAAGACATGCACCAGTTACATTCTCCTATTATTAAACTGACGCATAGTGGTTCAACAATAGTCTGACTGAAAGACAATATCAAGCCATTCTTATAGTCGCATGGCCTAAACAAGGTTATGCTTACTATAAACACAAAACTTTAAATTAGTTACCCTCCTTTGAGACCCCTAATGTCCCCTGAGGTATCCCCTTCCCATGTATCTATATATTCACAACTAGTTTTAATGATACACTCACTGGAGGATTGTAAAATGGAAGTTGGATGCATATGAAACTACCTCCTGTGACAGCAGGCAGGTAAAATCACCAGGTTGCATCCAGGATGGGAGATATATATGTCCTAGATTCAGGCTTTATGCCAATTTATACCACTAGGGGAAGTGCTGGGAGTCTTGCAGGGGAAGAGTTAATGAGCCCAGCTGAAGCAAGTGGGCTCATTAGGGCTCCTACAAGAACTCCCAGCATGCTAAGGGAGATGCTCCATCCTCGAACCAGTTCTGTGTTGTGTAGACTGGGGAGTCTGATTTCTGTCCTGTGCGGTTAGACAAAGCCTGTGTGGCTAAAACTTCTAAAACAGGGAGATAGGGGCTGGGGCAGCACAAGGCTGCACCTAGTTGTTAGATAGGGAAACTACATGTGTAGTAAGCGGTCAAGCTGACCAGGATTTCTTTTCATTTTTTTTTTGTTTTGCTGTTATATTTTACACTGTATATAGTTTAAATAAACCGCACCTTTTTGTTTTTCACCTACAACTCCGTCTGCTGTGCCTGTTTTTGTGTGGTGAACCCATCCAGGGCGTCACACACACCCGCTGCTGAGCTAACCCCCTCACACTCCTAACTGCATCCCTTAACCCTTCATTATAACAATTAACTTGTATTTACCCCCCCCCCCCACATTCCACGTAACACTAGAATTACTTTATAAGGAAAGGTTAACTTAAGTATTAATAATTTAATCATTGTTCTAGATAAATAAAATAGGTTCTGAGTATATTGTGCTCACAAACAAACTACTTAAATCCTATCAACGGGTTATCTAGAGGTTAATTTTAGTTTATAAGTTAGTTATTGTAATATTATAGTAATAGTCAAAATTCCCTTTCCCACCATGATTTCAATGGTACCAAAATATGCTGATGGACGCAGTATGGGTTTAGCCCTCATACCTATTTAAATTAGCATAATGTCCATTGGCTACACTGTAATAAATTTACGCAAGCATCATTTAGATGCTTTCTTTATAGTGTTTTTCTCCTGTACGCGGAAGATCCGTGTGCCCTTCTTAGCCTCCCTCGTACACCCACGCATAATATGTGGGTGTCTGACGTGGGCATTTTTCCCCCTGATGGAGTTTCAAACCCTCTATCACGGGCTATTTTTGAAATGTCACTTATATTTGTACAAGCAATGTATGTATTAATTTTTCTCTGTTATTTTTTTTTCTTTACTCCAGGCTTCACTGGATTCTTCTCTACTCTCATATCTTTCAAGTCCACGCAGATTGATCCACCCAGTCAGAAATGCAAGGTACTTGGTAAGTTCTATATTTTTGATCAGTTGCCATGGCACCATTGAACATCCTGTCCCTGAACATTCAGGGCATTAATGTTCCACAGAAAAGGACTAAGGCATTTTGCATGTTCCAGTCACGTAGGGCGCACATAGTGTGCTTACAGGAGACACATTTCACAAAAGAATCCACCCCCAAATTCATGTCCCCCTCATATCCACATTTTTTCACTGCTTCTGCCAACACTAAACAAAGAGGAACTCTAATAGCGTTCCATAGATCCACTCCATTCACACTCGCAAAATACATCATAGATCCAGAAGGGAGATATACATTATTGATAGGTCACATAGTAGATACCCCTATCACGATAATCTTGTATTATGCCCCCAATAAACAACCCACCTCATTTCTCTCCCACCTCATGCAAGTGATCAATGACCATAAATTCGAAACAGTAATTATGTGCAGGGATTCGAACCAGGTCCTCCTCCCATTCCTGGATAAATCACCTTATGTTCCACCCGCAAGTCCAAACAAACTGTCTTTCTCACAGCTCTTCTCGAAATATAATATGGTAGACTCATGGAGAGAAAGCAACCCGACTAAAAAAAGATTCACCTATTTCTCTCACCCGCACCAATTATTCACCCGTATCGATCATATCTTTTTAACTATCGGAATGATCCCAGAAATTCTTGAATCCGACATAATTCCCATACCATGGTCCGACCATAATGCAGTATGCACAACTATTGCGTCCACCATACCAAAAGCACAGGATCCAACCTGGTATCTCCCTGACACCAAATCCACTGCACTAAAGTTGAACAAGCTTTAAAGGAATATTTGCTCCACAATAGAACCCCTGACGTATCCCCTTTAACACTCTGGGAGGCCCACAAACCTGTGTTGCGTGGTACCCTATAAAAACAAATGGCTACACTTTAACGGGAACGAAAATCCTTGGCCCGCAAGTTAGAAATGGAATTCAATGCTGCGTTCATAGCATTTCAAAAAAATACATCGACATTAACGAAAACCCACCTAGAAAAAACTAGATTAGAATACAATCTATTTCTCACGGAATCCGTAGATAAATTTTACAAACGCTCTAAACACAATTTCTATACCAGAAACAACAAACCAGGTACAGCTATGGCACGGGCTCTAAACTCAATAAACGAAAAGTTCAAGCCAATTTGTTTAAAACTAGCAAAAGATATATATACTTGCAACCCCACCAAAATAGTTCACAAATTTCATTCACACATTGCTTCTTTATATGACACAACCAATGAATTTAACCTCTCAGAAGCAGAATCGTTCTTTTCCCAGATCACCCTACCAAAATTATCGCAAACCCAAAAAAATATGATGGAGGAACCTATAACAATTGAAGTAACTTCTTCCATCAGAGATTTAAAAATAAATAAGCGGGGGCGTGGCTAGCCGGCGTGAGAGACGGCTGCTGTATAGCTGAGCTCCTGCTCCAGGATACCGCAAACGAAGTGACCCAGCGACGGTGGTGATTTCTAAAAACAAGCCATGACTTCCCAAGACGACGCTACACCTGGCGCTGTTCGTAAGAGGGGTTCATACCGCCAGAATCTGCTGACATTAACGGATTACTTCCCCTCCACTAGCGGCCGCGTGACCCAAGATGGCGCCGGCGGCGGAGCACACATGCAGAAGATAGGGGAAAGTGAAGCTTCCTCAGACTCCAGCAGCACATCTTCGGTACGTACAGCTATCGAACATACTGCTAAGGGGGGAACCACCATCTCCCCACCTGATAGCCCTACCACCCGCAGCCCTACTAAATTTAAAAAAGCGAAGGGAGATAGACAGGAGGAAGAATCTGACATGGAGGACAGTGCACAGGAGGCTGCAAATCAGACCCCACTTGAGCACTTTCCCTCTTCATCCCAGCCTGTGACCATATCTAATATGAGAGATATGCTCATTTCCTTAAGAGATTCTGTACATTCAGACATGCTGACAATGTTGAATCCTATCAAGGCTGATGTGCAAGAATTACAGCATAGAGTGGCCTACACAGATCACAAAATGGAAGATGCTTTTGCAGCACACAATAATCTAGTGGATGCATTTAAGGAACAGCAAACTGAGATGCAGAGAATGGCAGCGAAGTTATCAGATTTAGAAGACCATTCCCGCAGAAATAACATTAAATTTCGCGGAATCCCTGAATCTATTCCCAATGTTGAGCTGAGTAGATTTGTATGCCAAATGTTACGCACCTTACTGCCCAAAGCAACTGATGTTGAGCTAACAATTGACAGAGCGCATAGACTGCCTAAGCCAGGTTTCCTCCCGGATAATATACCGAGAGATGTTCTGGCACGTATACACTACTGCCATATAAAAGAGGATGCTATGCGAGCTATGAGAAACAACCCACAAATGACTGGACAGTATACGAACATAGCTTTATTCTCGGATCTCTCACAAGCCACTATACAACACAGAAGGAAACTCCTTACGATCACCAAAGCTCTGCGTAATCACAGCATTGTTTACAGATGGGGGACCCCATCAAAACTCATGGTAACCTATCAAGGTAAGCCGTTCAACATTCACTCACTGGAATCAGGCCTCCGTCTCCTCAGAGAATGGGACATCCTTCCTGCCGAAGAACCAGCCCCTAGACGACGTGATCCTCCTAAAGTCCGGACGGATTGGTCGACATAATAACCATGGACCACCGAAAGAGAACCACCTCTTACCCTTCTACCACTGCGGTTGAATGGAGCACCTTTAAATGCCTAGATTTGCTTTTCCTGTCGCCATGTTGGCGTGGAATAGGCGCCCTCAGATGACAAGCAGACTAGTCTGCCTCTGGATGCTGGGGCGGGCTCCAGACTCTTTTTTACTATTTGGTTATTTTTTGTTGTTTTTTCTCTGTTCTTTTCTCTCCTTTTTCTTTTTCCCAACAGAGCAATCCACATCTTTTCAATCCAGGATTTTTTTTGCTTATCCTACTGCCTTCCACATGTCATCTCTTCAAAGGAAGATCTACCTAATCTGCAATCCACACTGAACTACAACTGGTCATCCGTACTAACAGTTACCACTAGATGGCGATATCCCCTTTCCTTTAACTCTACTGTTTGTGAGTATGAACATGTTTCTAGAAATGATGATCTCTTAATCAACAAGGTTAGCTCCCAACGTTTATTCCTACAGGAAGCATCGTTTGTTCATACCCTAGTTTATGATGACCATTAAGTTTGTCTCTCTTAATGCCAAGGGTCTAAACAGCCCTTTTAAACGAAGCCTTTTATGGTCTACAGCCCAAAAACTAAGGGGAGATGTACTATGTGTACAAGAGACTCATTTTTCAGCAACGAAAGCTCCAAAGTGTTCTCATAGATTGTACCCGCATATATTTTTTGCTAATGCTGACACTAAGCATAATGGAGTTCTTATTGCAATCAAACATTCAATAGCATTTTCTTTACAGGAAGTCATCACAGACAAGAAGGGCCGCTATGTTATTTTAATATGTACCTTGAATAATGTTTTATATACCATTGTGGCAGTATATGCCCCAAATCAAGGGCAAATAACCTTTTTGAGGAACCTCCTCAAACAGGTTAAACCCATCTGTAGGGGAAACCTCCTTCTGCTAGGGGACTTTAACTTGGTGATTGACTCCCATATTGACTGCTCACCTCCCAAATTACACCATAAATCTATACTCCAATCCACTATACATAGAGAATCCCTATATGATGTCTGGAGATGCCACCATCCAGACGAAAAAGACTTTACGTTTTTTTCTAACCCCCATAGATCCTATTCCAGAATAGATATAATTCTTACAGATCTATCTTCCTTGTACAAGACTAAGTCAGCCACTATTGAGACCATCACTTGGTCAGACCATGCGCCCATAACAATTGAATTAGAAGAACAAATTAATGTAACCCCTACATTTCTGTGGTGCAACAAAACTCACATCTTCACCAATAAATATCACCGAGAGAGAGTTCAGAAGCAATTGGAGGAATTTTTTACACTCAGTACCATAGAAGATACCTCAGCATCCACTATCTGGTGTACTCACAAAGCCTTCATCAGAGGCCTGTTAATACAAATTGCTGCTAGGGAAAAAAAGCGTAAGTCTCAAACAATTGACCTACTGCTGAACAAAATACGCTTCCTAGAAACACAAAATAAGAAAGACATGTCCCAAAATACGATAGATGATCTTAAAGAATGTAGATTGAACCTTAAATATGCGTTAGTAGCCAACTATGAAAGACATATGAAATACCTAAAAGCCTCATTTTATTCTTCCGGTAATAAAGCGGGAAAACTCTTGGCCCAACAACTTAAAGTCCGACAAGCCAGAACGAGAATCGCTCATCTAATTGAACCCAAAAATGGCACCAAAGTATCACATCCGAAAGATATAGCGAACATATTCAAAGAGTACTATAGTGGTCTCTATAATCTTAACTCAGATTCCAACACCCCCCAACCATCCATGGAAAACATATCCAAATTTCTAAATTCGGTCAACATTCCATCAATAGATCCCCAGATGTTGGAGCGACTTAATGCTCCAGTTACAGACGCAGAAGTTGAACTAGTCCTCAACTCCCTTGCTCTTAACAAATCACCTGGACCTGATGGTCTCTCAGCGGAATACTATAGAACCTTCTCAACCGTATTAATCCCACATCTAGTCAGAGTTTTTAATGACGCTATCTCTTCAGGAACAATAACATCAGAAATGCTTAAAGCTATAATAGTCACCCTACCAAAACCAGGAAAGGAACCCAGCTTACCTCAAAACTTTAGGCCAATATCCCTCCTTAATACGGACCTTAAAGTATACGCCAAGATTATTGCCAATAGAATAGCGGAAGTAACACCATCCTTAATAGCCCCTGATCAAGTAGGATTTGTAAAAGGTCGCCAAGCTCCTGATGGCACCCGCAGAATACTTAATCTTCTCCGTATAGCTGAGAGCCGTAAGTTGCCCACTGCCTTCATAGCTTTAGATGCCGAGAAGGCATTCGATAGGGTACACTGGGGGTATTTACAGGCTACCCTAACAAAATTTGGTTTCACTGGCCCCATTTTATCTGCTATCCTAGCACTTTATAATAACCAATCAGCTCAAGTATTTACCTCCTCTGTACTCTCCGATGCCTTTACTATAACTAATGGGACTAGACAGGGGTGCCCCCTTTCACCTCTAATTTTCACTCTGATTATGGAACCATTTGCGGCTGCCATCAGGAGTTCCCAAAACGTAACAGGCATCACAGTAGCTGGTAATGACTATAAAATGGGATTGTTTGCGGATGATGTCATTTTGACACTCTCAGATGTGACTAAATCTCTGCCTGAAGTATGCAAGATAATTGATACCTTTAGCGCCGTATCTTACTATAAAATCAATATAGCCAAATGTCAGGTTCTCACAACCAATCTTAACTATAAAATTAAAGTAAAAATGAAATCTCTGTTCCCTTGTAATTGGGACAGCGACAAGATCCAATATCTGGGGATTTATCTCACTGCCAAATCAGACCACCTCTATGACATTAACTATAAAAAGCTACTTCATACGGTCCAGACCGAACTTACTCAACTAGCAAAATTTGAAATCTCTTGGATGGGCAGGATAGCTACATTCAAGATGATGGTGCTACCAAAAATCCTCTATATCTTTCGGACAGTACCCATTCCCCTCCCACAAGTATTTTTCAATAAACTTGATACATCACTTAGATCCTTCATATGGAAAGGAACTAAGGCAAGAATAGCTTTCGCAACTCTCACCAAATTAAAATCAAAAGGGGGTATGGGGGTACCAGCCATTCGAGATTACTATAGAGCAACTCTCCTCGACCAACTTAGAGCATGGTGCGACCCATCTTTAGGGAAACAGTGGGTATTACTAGAACGCTCCTTAATACATAATACTAACCTACCAGCGTTACTCATCGCAGCAGCCACTAGCAAACCAATATACATACCATATCACCCGTCTATATCTGCCTCACTTAAAGCTTGGGAAGACCTATTAACTAAGAGCCGGGAGGTCACACAGGTGAAATTGATTGATATTCCGCTTCAATCCTTCACATTCCTGATTCCAAACCTTTGGCTTAAACCTTGGATTGAAGCGGGCTATCATACCTTACGAGAGATTCCAAAGGAGGTTAAACTTAAGGATAGATTTACAATGATGCAAATTCAGCACTTCCTCCACACCTACAATTCGGACACCATTAATCTGAACAAAGCAGTATGGGATTTCTATCATGTGGACTCTACCTCGAAAAAAAAAGGCATATCATTCATGTACTCCTTACTACTACCCGATTCCCCAATCAAAAACACTCCAGCGATAATTAAATGGGAAGCAGAACTAAAGAGAACATACTCTCCATTAGAATGGTCTCAAGCAATTAATTGTAGTCTAAAAGCCTCGCACTGTGTGTCACACTCGGAAAATGTATATAAGATTCTGTATAGGTGGTACTTGACACCGACGCGTTTGGCTACGATATACACGGGTAGGTCTCCGGATTGTTGGCGTGACTGCGGACAACCGGGGAACTTGCTTCATATACTTTGGTATTGCAAGTCATTAACGAGCTTCTGGAACTCCATCTTCCAGTTGATCTCACAGATTACAGGGATAATAACGAAACCATCGCCAGATTTAGCACTACTCGGTTTACGTATAGGGGAATTCCCCCTTGACTTTAGGACAGTGGTTCTACATATCTTAATTGCGGCTAGACTATCAATAATGTGCCAATGGAAAAAAAACACAGTCCCTTCAATTCAGGAAATCATCTCCAGAGTGACTCTACAGTGCTCTTATGAACACTCTTTTGCCAACTCCAAAGGTAATAAAGGAAAATTTCTCAAACAATGGGAAATATGGCTTAAAATATATAATTTGACTGATATGATTTAGAATGGCTACACACAGAGATGAATTATTAAAAAAAAAAAAAAAAAAAAAAGCAATGAAAAGGAAATGCACCATACCAGAACAGATGTGGATTGACGCATGCAACTCTTGGTTACCACATATATGGTAACCTTGCTATCCTCATTCTTTGTTTTAGATCTAGTTTTAGTTCTAGTTTAGTCTTAGGTTTTTAGTTATTGCACTCAGTATATGTTACTACAAGGTCATACGGGTATCTATTACCCGAGCCGGATTGGCTTTCTTATAGGACCGAGTGAATCTACTCATGTTTTTGTTTTGTTTGATCCTTTTTTTCTATACTATGAGGTCCTCATTATGTCCCTGACTCCTTAGTCTATCCTTTTATTGAAAGATAAGAATCAAGATTCATGAATGTATATATGTACTGAAGATCCTGTAATACGACTGCTGTCCTTTTACGTCTTTTTGTCATGAATATGACCTTGTAATTGTTAATATTCAATATTCAATAAAAATCTTAAAAATTAAAAAAAATAATTAAAATAAATAAATAAATAAATAAATAAGCGACCTGGTCCAGATGGATATTCAGCATTATATTATAGAACATTTTCAGAGACCCTATCCCCCATGTTAGCTGAGGCATTTAATACATTACTAAATGGACATTCATTTACACAAGAATCATTATTAGCAATTGTTTGTATGATTCCAAAATCACATACCGATGACACCTCATGTACAAACCACCGTCCCATTTCTCTCTTGAATCTGGATATCATGCTGCTGGCAAAAATTATGGCTAAAAGCCTTAACAGTATCATTAATAAACTTAAACACAAAGATCAGATTGACTTTATGCCAAACAGACAAGCGGGTGACAATGTCCGCAGAACAATGCTTCTTGCGCATATAGCCAGAAAGAGATGTATTCCCTCATGCTTTTTATCCCTCGACATAAAGAGAGCTTTTGATACGGTATCCTGGCCTTATATGTATTATTCTTTACAAAAATGGGGTTTTGGTCATCAATTTATAAATTGGATAGAGGCACTCTATAATAATCCAAAAGCATACATAAAATATGCCGGATACAAATCAAAATCTTTCAACATCAAGCGAGGTACACGTCAGGGATGCCCATTATCTCCCCTTTTATTCACCCTAATATTAGAACCTTAAGCCCAATATATTAGAACCAATCCCACAATTACCGGCATTGATATTGGAGGTTATCCACATAAAATCTGTATGTTCGCGGATGACATCTTGCTATTCATGTCATCACCACAAGTATCAGGACCTAACCTTCTACCTATTCTAGATAAATTTGCAGCTTTTTCTGGCTTGGTCATTAACCCCAAAAAATGTTTAGCTCTTAATATTTCACTTACAGATGCAGAATTTATCCCAACAAAAGAAGCACTCGCCTTTTCTTGGGCAGAGAAATCATTACCATATTTAGGAATACACCTAACAGCCTCCATAACAGAATTATTCTCAGCCAATTATCCCCCTCCCTATTGAAACAGATCACAACCTTACTAAAACAATGGTCCCATCTCCCACTATCCTTGATAGGTATGGTCAATGCGTCTAAAATGACTATCCTGCCCAAACTACTTTATTTGTTTAGAGCCCTGCCAATCCCAATCCCTTCCTATTATCTAAGGTTGATCCAAAAAATAACAAATACCTTTATATGGGGTACCTCTAAACTGCGCATACCGATCCACACATTACATCTCCCTAAAACACATGGTGGTCTAGGCTACCCCAATTTTGATGCCTATTACAAGGCTGCTCACTATGGGTATTGATAGAGGCCTCAGATAGTGACCCTCTGTTGATTTCCAATTTATTATGGATGAGGCCCAGAGATAGGCGTGATTTGAGTAATCCGATAACAAAACACTTCTTATCCCTTTGGGATAAATCTAAAGTTAAACATCATTTGCAGTAGGTTCACAAACCCCTCTTATCTTTCCTTAAAAATGCGGCCTTCTATCCGGCTTGGATATTCCCGAACACTTTTAAAGCTTGGACAACTTCAGGTATACTGACATTACATGACTTGGTCACTTCAGAAAATGTTGTACCTTTCTCTACACTCAGAGAGAAGCACAAATTACCAGAATCAGAACAGTTCAGATACCTCCAAATCAAAATTTAATTTCCCCACTCACACTAGTTGCAACACCCTTGACCCACTTATCTATTTTTGAGAAAATTTGTAAAAAAGATCCACTAACCAGAGGAATGATATCAATCCTCTATAACCAAATTCCAGTAGGCCCTAATTATGACAAACCAACCTATGTTCGAAAATGGGAGGAGGACCTGGGACGCACCCTAGATGACACTGAATGGACTAAGATTTGGTCAACCATAAAATCATCCTGGCCCAATGTCATCGCAATGGAAACAAATTACAAGGTCCTGACACGGTGGTACCTGGTACCAACAAGAGTAGCCAAGTTTGCACCTACACATTCAGCTCTTTGCTTTAGGGGCTGTTCAGACTTGGGCACTCACTTGCATGTATGGTGGACGTGCCCGATAACACAACTTTTCTGGAAAGAAATCTTTGCAATGGCGTCTAAAATGTTCTGACAGCAGATACAGCCTGACCCGTTTACAGCACTACTTAACCTAAAACCGGAAAGCTTAACATTTTTTCAATTTAAACTCTTTACTCCACTTTTAACTGCAGCAAAACAAACAATAGCCAAAGCATGGAAATCCCCAACATTAGGGTTGGCAGAAACAATTCACAGAATGAACACCACAATGTCACATGCCAAAATGATAACCACTGATGGAGACCAATTCCCAAAATTCAAAAAACTTTGGCTCCCATGGATAAAACACTATTTACCTCCGGATTTTAACAATGAGGCCCTTTTGCCATGGTAGCTGATTAATAGCTTTAATGCAAATCCCATGTACCTAAGGAATGGTAAACCATACGCATCGTACTGGTTCATGGACCGACCTTGTGGACTTTCTCTCTCTCTCACTATTTTCTTTCTCTCTTTACTCTCCTTTATTTTTATTATAAGTAATATTGTTCTTCACTACAATTAACATAAGTTATTATACCACAATCTTTGTGTATAACGTAATGGCAATTTGTTACACGTTAAGACACGGTGGGCATGAATATAATGTTACCCACCGACTATCTAGTTAGTGAAGATCTAATTAATTTAATTTAAATATTTAATGTTATGTATTATTTACTTATAGAATATTTTTATGTAAATTTTATTTATTTGTATCCTTGCATAAATAACCAAAGTATGTATTTATTATTATGCAACCAATAAATATTATTGACAAGGAAAAAGCCTTGTATAATGCAAACCTTCTTTAATAAATTACTCCTCTATCTCTCTTCACCTTCTAACTTCACTTGTTTAACCCGCTACAATGTAGGATGTTTTTATTAAAAACACCTTTAAACTACTCACTTACTTTACCTCATCACAAAATAGGGCATTCTCCGAACACTTCCTCTCTTCTCACAAAACCCCCAGCCCTCCTAGCACATGCCTTTTCAAACTTCAAAACACTATTCTGTTACCTTCAAAAAATCAAACATGTATTTCAAAGGAACACCAAATACAAATAAGTGAAAATATAATGATTTATTTAGGAATAATATAAATATAACCACCTCCAATATGACACAGTGCAACAAACCAACCAACAGAGACCCACAAATAACAACAGACAGATATGTACAATAAATGGGAAAGGCTAGAATCATGAACAATAGCCAGGCCAGGGTCATACACAGCAGATAGGCAGATGGACCACTCGATATTCCAGAAACATAAACTTTAGCCAGGCCAAGGTCATACACAGGGAGATCAGCAGATGGGGTAAGGAACACAGGACAGGGAGAGGATGGATGGGTCAGGACAGGGAGACAAGATCAGGAACTCAGGTAGCAGATTCAGAAACAGGTTTAGGTAATCAGGCAGCAGGTACGGATCAGGGCACAAGGACGATACCAGGGAAGTGTGTGTGTGCACTTGCCGGGTATTTATACTACACCAGTAGTGATGAGCCGAACACCCCCGGGTTCGGTTCGCACCAGAACCCGCGAACGGACCGAAAGTTCGCACGAACATTAGAACCCTATTAAATACAATGGATGCGAACGTTCGGATTCTAAAGTGCTAATTATAACGACTATTATCCATGTTATTGTCCGAAACAGAGTTTGGGAACCCGGCTTCTGCACCAGGGGACATGTATCAATGCAAAAATAAGTTTTAAAAACGGACGTTTTCCGGGAGCAGTCATTTTAACCACTTAACGACCGCTCACTGTATATATACGTCGGCAGAATGGCACCGACAGGCACAATCACGTAGAGCATACGTGATTGCCTTTGTACAGTTGGGGGGTGCAATCGGACCCCCCTCCTATACAGTGAGCGGTGGCTAAGTGTCCGGGAGCGTTCCGGGATGAGGGGGCAGCCATTCGTTTCTGGCCACCCCCTCGCGATCGCTCCCGGCGAATGGAAATGCCCCCTCTGTCTGTGTCAGAAAGAGGGAGCAGGAGGAAGTGATGTCATCTCTGGTGCGGCGCTCACATATACCGAGCGCCGTACAAGAGAAGATATCAGGTCAGTGCACACAACACTACACTGACACCAGGACACATAGGAACATAAATCGCCCCCCAGACACCCCAGATCACCCCCCAGATCACCCCCCCAGCCCCCAGTCACAGTGTCACTGATTGCAGTGACCATTTATTTAGTGATCACTGCAATCAGTGACATTTGTGACTGTAAAAGTGTCACCAAAGTTTAGTCTTAGGTCCAGTGTAGCCCCCTAACCCCCCCTAATAAAGGTTTAACCCCCTGATCACCCCCCAGATAACCCTTTCACCCCCTATCACCACTGTCGCTTAGCGATCATTTTTCTGATCGCTGTCTTAGCGTCAGTGATGCCGATCGGCAGCCAGTAATTTTTTTTAGGTTTGCCGCAGGTTTTTATAGCGTCAGGTACCCCAATATATTATCTAATAAAGGTTTAACCCCCTTGATCGCCCCCCAGGTAACCCTTTCACCCCCTATCACCACTATCACTAAGCGATCGTTTTTCTAAACGCTGTCTTAGTGTCTGTGATGCAGATCGGTAGCCGGTAATTTTTTTTAGGTTCGCCGCAGGTTTTTATAGCGTCAGGTACCCCAATATATTATCTAATAAAGGTTTAACCCCCTTGATCGCCCCCCAGGTAACCCTTTCACCCCCTATCACCACTGTCGCTAAGCAATTGTTTTTCTAAACGCTGTCTTAGTGTCGGTGATGCAGATCGTAGCCAGTATTTTTTTTTAGGTTCGCCACATGTTTTTATAGCGTCAGGTACCCCAATATATTATCTAATAAAGGTTTAACCCCCTTGATCGCCCCCCCCAGGTAACCCTTTCACCCCCATCACCACTGTCGCTAAGCAATCGTTTTTCTAAACGCTGTCTTAGTGTCGGTGATGCAGATCGGTAGCTGGTAATTTTTTTTAGGTTCGCCGCAGGTTTTTATAGCGTCAGGTACCCCCATATATTATCTAATAAAGGTTTTAACCCCCTGATTGCCCCTAGTTAACCCTTTCACCAGTGATCACCATATAAGTGTTACGGGTGACGCTGGTTAGTTAGTTTGCTTTTTATAGTGTCAGGGCACCCGCCGTGTATATAACCCAATAAAGGTTTAACCCCCTGATCGCCCGGCGGGTGATATCAATTAGGTTTTAGCGTCAGAGAGGGTCTGAGTCACACCCCAGGCAGCGTCAGGTTAGTGCCAGTAACGCTAACACCCACGCGTGAAGCATACACCCCCCTTAGTGGTATAGTATCTGAACAGATCAATATCTGATCTGATCAGATCTATACTAGCGTCCCCAGCAGTTTAGGGTTCCCAAAAACGCAGTGTTAGCGGGATCAGCCCAGATACCTGCTGGCACCTGCGTTTTGCCCCTCCGTCCAGCCCAGGCCACCCAAGTGCAGTATCGATCGATCACTGTCACTTACAAAACAAAAACACACATAACTGCAGCGTTCGCAGAGACAGGCCTGATCCCTGCGACTCCAGTGCTGTAGGAGGTGATTTCACCACCACAGTTAAAAAAAAAAAAGCAAATATGCCGAAGCATTGGGGCAGCAGGGGCGGAGGAGCGATTTTGCTCCTAATGCCGCGTACATACGGTCGAAATTCCGACGGAGGCTTGCCCGTGGAAAAGTCCGACCATGTGTGTGCGGCATAACTTTTTTGCGGGAGGATGCCCCCATGCTTCGGCATATATAAATGGTGCGTGTATGCCCATCATTGGAAGTGGGTGGATGAAGGGCAGTATTCTAATGGTGGGCATACCCACCGATCAATCTCTTTTTTCGTTCAGCCAACTGGCTGCATGAAATAAAAAGATTACAATACATGTCCAACAAGGACCAGCAACGTACTGGTATGTTGCTGGACTTTGAATGTTTATACCAGAATGATGCCTGCGGGTTTAGGTATCATCTTGGTATCATTCTTTTCAGCCTGCGGCCGGCTTTCATGTAAAAGCAATCCTAGCGGCTAATTAGCCTCTGGACTGCTTTTACAAGCAGTGGGAGGGAATGCCCCCCCCGGATATAAAAAGCGCCATTGGGAAATTGGGAAAGCATTTTATCACACCGATCTTGGTGTGGTCAGATGCTTTGAGGGCAGAGGAAAAATCTAGTGTCTAGAAGACCCCAGTTTTTTCAAAAAAAGAGTACCTGTCACTACCTATTGCTATCATAGGGGATATTTACATTCCCTGAGATAACAATAAAAATGATAAAAAAAAAAAAATACTTGGAAGGAACAATTTAAAAATAAAATAAAAAAGCAAAATTAATAATAAAAATAAATAAAAATAAAAAAAAAGCACCCCTGTCCTGCCCTGCTCTTGCCCAATGGCGAACGCAAGTGTCGGTCTGGCGTCATATGTAAACAGCAATTGCACCATGCATGTGAGAAATCACCGCGAAGGTCAGATCGAGGGCAATCATTTTAGCAGTAGACCTCCTCTGTAAATCTACTGGGGTAACCTGTAAAGGCTTTTAAAGGCTTTTAAAATGTATGTAGTTTGTCGCCAATGCGCGTTTGTGCGAAATTTTAAAGCATGTCGTGTTTGGTATCTATGTACTCGGCCTAAGATCATCTTTTTTATTTCATCAAACATTTGGGCAATATAGTGTGTTTTAGTGCATTAAAATTAAAAAAAAGTGTATTTTTTAACCCAAAAAATGCGTTTGAAAAATCGCTGCGCAAATACTGTGTAGAAAAAAAAAATGCAACACCCACCATTTTAATCTGTAGGGCCTTTGCTTTAAAAATATATATAATGTTTGGGGGTTCAACATAATTTTCTTGCAAAAAAAAAAATGTTTTCATGTAAACAAAAAGTGTCAAAAAGGGCTTTGTCTTCAAGTGGTTAGAAGAGTGGATGTAAGCTTCCTAATGTTGTGTATAAAATGCCAGAACAGTTCAAAACCCCCCCAAATGACCCCATTTTGAAAAGTAGACACCCCAAGCTATATACTGAGAGGCATGTCGAGTCCATGGAATATTTTATATGTTGACACAAGTTGCGGAAAAACGACAATTTTTTTTTTTTTTTGCACAAAGTTGTCACTAAATGATATATTGCTCAAACATGCCATGGGCATATGTGGAATTACACCCCAAAATACATTCTGTTGCTTCTCCTGAGTACGGGGATACCACATGTGTGAGACTTTTTGGGAGCCTAGCCATGTACGGGACCCCAAAAACCAAGCACCGCCTTCAGGCTTTCTAAGGGTGTAAATTTTTGATTTCACTTCTCACTGCCTATCACAGTTTCGGAGGCCATGGAATGCCCAGATAGCACAAAACCCCCCCAAATGGCCCCATTTTGGAAAGTAGACACCCCAAGCTATTTGATGAGAGGTATTGTGAGTATTTTGCAGATCTCACTTTTTGTCACAAAGTTTTAAAAATTGAAAAAAAAAAAATATATATATATATTGTGAGGGGGTTAGCCCGGCAGCGGGTGTGTGTGACCCCCGGGATGGGCTCCCCACACAAAACAGGCCCAGCAAACGGAGGTTGTGGTTTTCAAAATCAAAAAGGTGCGGTTTATTTTCTATTTACAGTGACAAAACACAGCAAAGCAAAAGAAACATAAACAAAATAAATCCTGGTCAAGTTGACCTCTGACTAAACATACAGGTTTCCTAACTAACAACTGGGATCAGCCTAGTGCTGTCCTAGTCCCTAAGTCCCTGGTTTTAAATGTCCAAGCAAATAGCCACACAGGCTTTGTCTCACCGCACGGGGGTTCACTCTCCCTAGACAGTCCACACAGGTCTGGTTCCAGGCATGAGCTAACATCTA
Source organism: Rana muscosa (assembly GCA_029206835.1). Classification (NCBI taxonomy): domain Eukaryota; kingdom Metazoa; phylum Chordata; class Amphibia; order Anura; family Ranidae; genus Rana; species Rana muscosa. The sequence goes on from CM055122.1 coordinate 1,222,983,738, forward strand.
ATGAAGCTGGGAGTTCTTATAGAGGCCTAAATGAGCTGACAAGCTTCAGCTGGTCTCATCAACTCCCTGTCTGCACGACGCCCCACACTCTCCCTAGAGGTATGAGTCATCCATGAGCCCACTATCCTCAGCTGGGCTTATACAACTCTCCACCTAGTTGTATAAGTCGGCGTAAAGCCTGAATCTGGGCGAAATATATCTACCCCCCTGGATGCAACCAGGTGACTTTACCTTCCTGCTGTCACATACCCCCCCCCTCTTGTTTTAACCTCGGGGTTGGAACACCAGCAATCAGGCATTCATGTACTCGAGACAAAGCATCCACATTCCCCATTTGAACGCCAGGGCGATGCTTTACTGTGAAGTTGAATTCCTGGAGGGCCAGGAACCACCTATTCACTCTTCTATTGGTTTCCTTGTTTTGAGCCATCCACTTTAACGGAGCGTGATCCGTAACCATGTCAAAGTGTCTACCTAGCAGGTAGTACCGAAGGGAATCTAGAGCCCACTTCACCGCTAAACACTCCTTTTCAACGGTGGCGTAATTTACCTCATGGGACTTCAACTTCCTGCTGAGGTAAATGACTGGGTGCTCTTCCCCGTTCCAGACCTGGGACAATACTGCTCCTAACCCCACATCTGACGCATCACTTTGTACGACAAAGTCTTTAGAGAAGTCGGGTGAGTACAACACTGGCTGGCTACATAAGGCTTGTTTCAAGAATTGGAATGCTGCCTCAGCCTCGGGGGTCCATTTAATCATGACCGACCCTTTCCCCTTCGTCAGGTTGGTTAGGGGCACAGCCTTAGAAGCAAAGTGGGGAATGAATCGCCGATAATACCCAACGATTCCCAGAAAGGCTCGTACCTGCTTCTTGCTGTTGGGACGTGGCCAACTCTGGATGGCCTCGACTTTGTTGAGTTGGGGTTTTATTACTCCCCTCCCAATGGTGTACCCAAGATATTTGGCCTCCTCCTGCCCAATGGTACACTTCTTGGGGTTAGCCGTAAACCCCGCTTCCCGAACAGAGTCCAGGACTGCTTGCACTTTTGGCAGATGTGAGGCCCAATCTGTGCTATGGACAATTACGTCATCCAGGTAAGCCGCAGCATACTTCCGATGGGGCCTCAGCATCTGGTCCATTTTCCGCTGGAATGTGGCTGGCGCATTCTGTAACCCGAACGGCATTCTTTTATATTGGAACGCCCCGTCTGGGGTTACAAATGCGGTTTTCTCTTTGGCCGACTTGGCCAGGGGGATTTGCCAATACCCTTTTGTGAGGTCAAGAGTCGTCATGTATCGGGCTGTTCCCAGCCGGTCGATCAACTCATCTATACATGGCATGGGGTAGGTGTCAAATTTTGTAACTTTGTTCAACTGACGAAAATCGTTACAAAATCACCAGCTCCCATCCGGTTTAGGCACCAACACGATGGGACTAGACCAATCACTTTGGGACTCCTCTATCACCCCTAAGTTCAGCATTTTCTGTACTTCCTCCCGTATTGCCTCCCGTCGGGCCTCTGGGATCCGATAGGGTTTTAACTTCACCCTTTCACCGGGCGGGGTAATGATGTCATGCTCTACCCCAGATGTTTGTCCCGGCAGCTCAGAGAATACCTCCTTGTTGCGAAGCACAAACTCCTTAACCTCCTGTTGTTGGGGTTGTGACAAGGTGGCTGCTATTCCAACCTCAGGAATCACGCAACCAGTTTGAGCTGGTGACCAAGTGTCTGCGACTAGGGACTCTCTATCCCTCCAGGCTTTCAACAGATTAACGTGATAGATCTGTTCGGGCTTTCGCCTTCCTGGTTGTCTGACCTTGTAATTCACTTCGCTCACTTTTTCCATTATCTCGTAGGGGCCTTGCCATTTGGCAAGGAATTTACTTTCAACCGTAGGGACAAGTACCAGTATCCTATCCCCCGGGGAAAAGGTACGGGTCTTGGCTCCACGGTTGTACACTCTCTGCTGTGCTAACTGCGCTTGGGCCAAATGTTCCTTCACGATGGGCATTACCTGTGCAATTCGGTCTTGCATCAGGGCGACATGCTCAATCACACTCCTGTGGGGAGAACTCTCACTTTCCCAAGTTTCCTTGGCAATATCCAACAGCCCTCTTGGGTGTCTCCCATACAGTAACTCAAAGGGGGAGAATCCCGTAGAGGATTGGGGCACCTCCCTAATAGCAAACATCAGATAAGGAAGTAGACAGTCCCAATCCTTTCCATCTCTATCCACCACTTTCTTCAACATTTGTTTTAGGGTTTTGTTGAATCTTTCAACCAGCCCATCGGTTTGGGGGTGATACACAGATGTACGTAATTGCGTCACTTTGAATAATTTACACAGCTCCTTCATAACCCGGGACATAAAGGGTGTACCTTGGTCCGTAAGCAGTTCTTTACAAATACCCACCCGGCTAAACACAAGAGATAGCTCTTTGGCTATGGTTTTGGCCGAGGTATTTCGGAGAGGGATCGCTTCTGGATAATGGGTGGCATAGTCCATTATAACTAATATGTACTGGTGCCCCCTAGCGGACTTGATTATAGGACCTACCAAATCCATGGCGATCCTCTCAAACGGGACCTCAATGATGGGTAGAGGGACCAGCGGGCTACGGAAATGTGGCATCGGGGCCGACCTCTGACACACAGGGCAGGAGGAACAATAATTTTCTACGTCCTTCATCACCCCCGGCCAATAGAATCTCTGTAATACCCTCTCTCGGGTTTTCTCTGTCCCCAGATGACCTCCAAGAATGTGCCCATGGGCCAACTCCAACACCAACTTCCTGTAAGGTTTGGGCACCACAAGCTGCTCAACGGTTTCTTCTGCCCTTTTGCCACCCGATACAGTAGGTCCTTCTCTACGCTGAAGTATGGGTAAGTGCAGGTATTATCTGGGTTCACTAACTCGCCATCTATTTTCACTACGTTTTCCCGTGCCTTTATTAGGGCGGGGTCTTTCAACTGTTCTGTGGCAAAGTTTTCCCTGTGAACCTCAAGATCAGAAAACTCCACAGATGGTAGGTTTTCGTCTGAGGAGGTGGGCTCCTCTCCAGTTTCTTGAGTCTCCCCTGCCAATACTGATAAGGGAAATTCCGGAGAGTCCTCACCACTCTCAGGGGAGTTCTGGCTATCACATTTCTGGTACATAGGGGCACCAGTGAGGGGCTCAGGATCATCCCACAGTTCCCAGAACTTCGGAAAATCCCTTCCCACAATGGCGTCATGCGGTAACTGAGATACTAAGCCCACTGGATGAGAGAGGGTACCTTTGGGGGTCTCGAAACACACTGTAGTCACTGGATACTCTCGGGTGTCCCCATGCACACAAATAACAGCTACCTTGCTATTCCCAGAGACCTCTGTTTTAACTAACTCAGCCTTTATCAGGGTCACAAGGCTACCTGAATCCAGCAATACCACAACATTTCTACCATTAACACACATTGTGCATAAATGTTTCTCAGTTCCTCGAATGGCAGTGCATGCGACTGTCGCACACAGCGACTGACGTCTGCCCGTCAGAAAGTCACACTGCATGGGTTCCTCCACAACCGGGCAATTGGCTGCAATATGTCCCGCTTGCCGGCAGCGGTAGCAAACGATCCTTCTTGCCGCCTCTTGAGCCGCTGATTTCCCAGGCTGTTCTCGCCAAACTTGGGGTAGAGCTCCCACCCTCTCACTCTCTCCACCCTCACCCCTTGGAATCCTCTTATCCGCCCCTGGGGATGGTCTGGTCTTAGGGTGGAAAGGCCGAGTGTCTCTGGAAGAGGCCGTCAGGTTCTCTGTAGCCAAGTATTTCTTCACACGATCCACAAGACCATCGGCCGTCTCTGGGTCTCCATGGCTTACCCACTTTTGGATGGCAGTAGGAAGAGCTCTCAAAAACCGATCCATTACAACACGTTCCACAACCTTTGGTGCGGACAAAGTCTCTGGCTGTAGCCACTTTCTGCTCAGGTGAATGAGATCATACATTTGAGACCTGGGGGGTTTTCCAAGCTGGAAAGTCCAGTTATGCACACGCTGAGCCCGGACAGCCTGGGTGACACCCAGCCTTGCCAAAATTTCAGCTTTTAGCATCACATAGTCTTTTTCTTGGTTAGGCTCTAGGTCATAGTAAGCTTTCTGCGATTCACCAGTTAACAGAGGAGCCACCAGTCCAGCCCACTGCTCCTCAGGCCACTTTTCTCTTTCAGCGGTCCTTTCAAATGTGGTCAAAAATACCTCTGGATCATCCTCTCCAGTCATTTTTGTCAATAAACGACTCACCCCAAAGGACGCGGTATTAGTGGGACGGCTTTCCTCACTGGTCTGCGGACGTTGCTGCATTACTGCTTCCATCTGTTGTTGTAGTCTCTGCTCTTGCTTCTGCAACAGGTCTATGAAGCGGGCCTCAGATTGCTGCTGGGCTCGTTGCTGAGCCTCCAGACTCTGTTGCAAAGTTGCGTTTGTCTGCTGCTGGGCTGCAAGGCTCTGTTGATGAGCTTGCTGCTGGGCTGCGAAGTTCTGTTGTTGAGCTGCAAGGCTCTGTTGATGAGCTGCAAGGCTCTTTTGCAAACCTGCATTTGTCTGCTGTTGATTGGCATTTGCTAGAGCCAGCTGCTTCAGTATCTCCTCCATGCTGGCTTAAAAAAAAACTGCCTGCATTCTCCACCAACTGTGAGGGGGTTAGCCCGGCAGCGGGTGTGTGTGACCCCCGGGATGGGCTCCCCACACAAAACAGGCCCAGCAAACGGAGGTTGTGGTTTTCAAAATCAAAAAGGTGCGGTTTATTTTCTATTTACAGTGACAAAACACAGCAAAGCAAAAGAAACATAAACAAAATAAATCCTGGTCAAGTTGACCTCTGACTAAACATACAGGTTTCCTAACTAACAACTGGGATCAGCCTAGTGCTGTCCTAGTCCCTAAGTCCCTGGTTTTAAATGTCCAAGCAAATAGCCACACAGGCTTTGTCTCACCGCACAGGGGTTCACTCTCCCTAGACAGTCCACACAGGTCTGGTTCCAGGCATGAGCTAACATCTAATGAAGCTGGGAGTTCTTATAGAGGCCTAAATGAGCTGACAAGCTTCAGCTGGTCTCATCAACTCCCTGTCTGCACGACGCCCCACACTCTCCCTAGAGGTATGAGTCATCCATGAGCCCACTATCCTCAGCTGGGCTTATACAACTCTCCACCTAGTTGTATAAGTCGGCGTAAAGCCTGAATCTGGGCGAAATATATCTACCCCCCTGGATGCAACCAGGTGACTTTACCTTCCTGCTGTCACAATATTTTCTTTCTTCATTTTCAAAAACAAATGAGAGCTGTAAAATACTCGCCATTCCTCTCAGCAAATAGCTTGGGGTGTCTATATTCCAAAATGGGGTCATTTGGGGGGGTTTTGTGCGATTTTGGCATTTTATGGCCTTCGAAACTGTGATAGGTAGTGAGGAGTGAAATCAAAAATTTGTGCCTAGAAATCCTGAAGGCGGTGCTTGGTTTTCGGGGTCCCGTACGCGGCTAGGCTCCTAAAAAGTCCCACACATGTGGTATCCCCGTACTCAGGAGAAGCAGAAAAATGTATTTTGGGGTGTAATTCCACATATAACCATGGCATGTGTGAGCAATATATCATTTAGTGACAACTTTTTGTAATTTTTTTTTTTTTGTTTGTCATTATTCAATCACTTGGGACAAAAAAAATTATATTCAATGGGCTCAACAGGCCTCTCAGCAATTTCCTTGGGGTGTCTACTTTCTAAAATGGGGTCATTTGGGGGGGTTTTGTGCTATTTTGGCATTTTATGGCCTTCGAAACTGTGATAGGTAGTGAGGAGTGAAATCAAAAATTTGCGCCCTTAGAAATCCTGAAGGCGGTGCTTGGTTTCCGGGGTCCCGTACGCGGCTAGGCTCCCAAAAAGTCCCACACATGTGGTATTCCCGTACTCAGGAGAAGCAGCAAAATGTATTTTGGGGTGAAATTCCACATATAACCATGGCATGTGTGAGCAATATATCATTTAGTGACAACTTTTTGTAATTTTTTTATTTTATTTTTTTTTTTAGTCATTATTCAATCACTTGGGACAAAAAAATAAAAAATTCAATGGGCTCAACATGCCTCTCAGCAATTTCCTTGGGGTGTCTACTTTCCAAAATGGGGTCATTTGGGGGGGTTTTGTACTGCCCTGTCATTTTAGCACCTCAAGAAATGAGATAGGCAGTCATAAATTTAAAGCTGTGTAAATTTCAGAAAATGTACCCTAGTTTGTAAACTCTATAACTTTTGCGCAAACCAATAAATATACGCTTATTGACATTTTTTTTACTAAAAACATGTGGCTGAATACATTTTGGCCTAAATGTATGACTACAATTGAGTTTATTCGATTTTTCTTATAACAAAAAGTAGAAAATATCATTATTTTTCAAAATTTTCGGTCTTTTTCCGTTTATATCGCAAAAAATAAAAATCGCAGAGGCAATCAAATACCATTAAAAGAAAGCTCTATTTGTGGGAAGAAAAGGACGCAAATTTCGTTTGGGTACAACATTGCATGTCCGCACAATTTACAGTTAAAGCAGCGCAGTGCAAAATTCTGAATTCACCTCTGGTCCTCTAGCTACCAAATGGTCCGGGGCTTAAGTGGTTAATGATGCATAAAGTGAAAAAAAAAAAAGTCAAATATTCCTTTAAATATTGTACCTGGGGGGTGTCTAAAGTATGCCTGTGAAGTGCCACGTGTTTCCCGTGTTTAGAACTGTCCCTGCACAAAATAACATTTCTAAAGGGAAAAAAGTCATTTAAAACTGCTTGCGGCTTTAATGCAATGTCTGGTCCCGGTAATATGGATGAAAATCTTTAGGAAAAATGGCATAGCTACCCCATCAACCCCACCCCAGCCCATTACCAGCCCCTTTGGGTCTTGTATGGATATTAAGGGGAACCCCGCACACAAAATAAAAAAGGATCTATATACTCTAAACAGCCGTATACAGGCGGTGCATACAAGACAGGGACTGTAGGTTTGTTCTTATGTAGAATCTGTTTATAATTTTGAACAGCTGCATTGTTTAAGTGGAGCTCCATGGCAAATTCCTTTTTTTTAGCTTTTTGTAAAACATAGGGAACGGTTATCACCCCTGTCACATTTTTTTTGCTGTCTGTGCCCCTGTTCAGAACATTTCACCTCACTTTGCGTCCCAATGACAACTGTTTTTGAAATGTGGTGTTTTTATTGAAACAAGGATTGGTGATAAAGCATCAGTGGAGAGGAGACACCTTTCTCCCATATTAATTTTTACAGGAGAGAATTTTCCTTCCAAGGGGTAGATTTCCTCTCACTTCCTGTTGTCTTCTTCCGTTTGCAAGTAGTAGTAGTTTGTAAGTTGGATGTTTGAAAGTAGGGACCTTCCGTATATACTCTGCAGAAATTGGCCCCTTAGGTGTTGGTGTTGGCACAACACTGAAAGCACTCACAGTTATTCTTGGTGGGTGCGGAACGCCCTGCTGTCAAGTATAATATCAGGAATTGTAATAACATATAATTGTTGATCAGTGGTAGTAAAAATTGGGCCTTTGATGGTGGTGCTGGTGCCACAACACTGTAAGGCCTGACAGTTACTCTTGGTGGGCGCAGCAATGGTCCCTGCTGTGAATTATTAGATCAATAATTATAATTGCATGCCCCTGTTGAACAGGGGCTGAAAAATTGGGCCTTAGGCACTGGTGGCACAACACTGCAACCCCTCACAGATACTGTACTTGGAGCACAGCAATGAGGCCTGTTGCAAAGTATTGCATCAAAAATTTTAATTACACGCCCCTGTTAAACAGGGGCTGAAAAATTGGGCCTTAGCCACTGGTGGCGTCACCCATAAACCAAAATGATCTTCCAAGCTATCATCGTTAATCGTATCATTGAGGAGGAGGAGGAGGATAGCCAGTCAACATAACAGCACAAGCACTCACCATCAGCATCAGTCTTGAAGGGATGTGACATTTTAAAATCAATTAGTCTGTTATATCAGCATCTGGTGTGTGGTAGCTGGTGGTGATCCAAGACTGGTTCATCTTGATGAAAGTCAGTCGATCAACCGAGTCGGTGGACAGGCGCACCCTGTGATCCGTGACAAATCCTCCAGCAGCACTGAATGTGCGTTCTGAAAGAACGCTGGATGCAGGACAGGCCAGTAGCTCAATTGCATACTGTGCAAGCTCTGGCCAGTGATCCATCCTCAAGACCCAGTAAGCCAGAGGATTTTCGGTGGGGAAGGTGTCCAAGTCTGACCTTGCCCCTAGGTATTCCTGGACCATGTATATCAGACGCTGGCGATGGTTGCTGGAACCGATCATACTTTGGGGCTGCGGACTAAAGAATTGTCTGAACGCATCGGTCAGACGGCCACCTTCCCCACCGCTCCTTCTTTGACTGCCCGAAGCCTCAGCAACTCGTTGTCCAGGACCAGGAGTTTGTAACCTCCCAGTCTCTGGGAACGCGTTGCACAGACCTTTCTGCAAGGCCTCCCGGAGTTGTCTCATCCTCTGCTCCCTCTGCGACGGTACGATAAGGTCCGCAACCTTACCCTTGTACCGTGGATCAAGGAGAGTGGCCAGCCAGTAATGGTCCCTCTCCTTGATCCGAAGAATACGAGGATCCTTCCGCAGACTTTGCAGGATCAGGGAGGCCATGCAGCGTAGGTTAGCTGAGGCATTCAGTCCGGAGTCCTCTGGGTCACTAAGGACGACATGATCCGCAGCCACCTCCTCCCAGCCACGTACAAGTCCACTGGTTTCTTGGGACTGTAAATCATCCCTAAAAGACTGCTGCTGATGATGCTGAGTGCCAGCCTCCACCTCCATGCTGACACAATCCTCCTCCTCCTCCTCCTCCTCCTCCTCTTCCTGTGCGATGGGTGGGACAGAAGGAACACTGTCTGGGTAAAGGGGGCCTTGAGAGGCAAGGAAGTCCTCCTCTTCCTGCCTCTGTTCTGCCTCAAGTGCCCTGTCCATTATTCCACGCAGCGTGTGCTCCAACAGGTGGACAAGAGGTACAGTGTCACTGATGCATGCACTGTCACTGCTCACCATCCTCGCGGCCTCCTCAAATGGTGCCAGGACAGTGCATGCATCCCTGATCATGCCCCACTGGCGTGGTGAAAAAAAACCGAGCTCCCCTGACCCTGTCCTGGTGCCGTAGTCGCACAGGTACTCATTGATGGCCCTCTGCTGCGTGTGCAGCCGCTGCAGCATGGCCAACGTTGAGTTCCACCTGGTGGGCATGTCACATATAAGGCGGTTCTTGGGCAGGTTCAACTCCTTTTGAAGCTCAGCCAGGCGAGCACTGGCATTATAAGATCTGCGGAAATGCACACAGACTTTCCTGGCCTGCCTCAGGACATCCTGTAAGCCCGGGTACCTGCCCAAGAACCGCTGCACCACCAGGTTAAGGACGTGAGCCATACAGGGCACATGGGTCAGTTGTCCCTGTCGGAGGGCGGAGAGGAGGTTGGTGCCATTGTCGCAAACCACCATTCCTGGCTTAAGCTGGCGTGGCGTCAACCACCTCTCGGCCTGCCCCTGCAGAGCAGACAGGACCTCTGCCCCAGTGTGGCTCCTGTCCCCCAAACACACCAGCGCAAGCACGGCATGGCATCTTTTTGCCTGCGTACTTGCGTAGCCCCTTGAACGCCTACGGAGCACCGCTGGTTCCGAGGACAAACCACAGGAAGAGGCCATGGAGGAAGAAGAAGAGGAGGGGGTGGAGGAGAGAGGTGTGTCACAACCAGTAGTAGCATTTTGGAGGCGTGGCGGTGGAACAACCTCCAACACTACTGCACCTTGTCCTGCATCCTTCCCAGCTGCCAAAAGAGTGACCCAATGGGCCGTGAAAGAAAGGTAACGTCCCTGTCCATGCCTGCTGGACCATGAGTCAGCAGTAATATGCACCTTACCGCTGACCGCCCTGTCCAGCGAGGCCAAGACATTGCCTTCCACATGCCTGTAGAGAGCCGGAATAGCCTTCCGTGCGAAAAAGTGTCGTTTGGGAACCTGCCACTGAGGAACCGCACATTGCACAAACTCACGGAAGGGGGCCGAGTCTACCAACTGAAAAGGCAGCAGTTGAAGCGCTAGCAATTTAGCCAAGCTAGCATTCAACCGCTGGGCATGTGGATGGCTGGGAGTGAACTTCTTTCGACGGTCCAGCAGCTGGGGCAGGGAAATTTGCCTGCTAGAATCGGACGTTGGTGTACTGCTAGCAGAGTGCCCGCAAGTACTTGCCTGTGACACACCTAATTCTACACCTTCATTCCTCTCAGAGCAGGTTTCAGAGAGGAGTGAAGGTATAGTGGGGTTGGAGATCCCAGCTGATGCGGTGCAAGAAGAGGTCAGCTTTGTTCTTTGGTGTGGGTCTTTAAGGTAGGCTTGCCAACGAGCTGCATGGCAGGTCAACATATGTCTGATCAAGCATGTGGTGCCCAAGCGGCTGATGTTTTGGCCACGCGATATACGCTTGAGACATATGTTGCAAACAGCAGCTGTGCGATCTGATGCACTCGCCTCAAAAAAGGCCCACACCAAAGAACTTTTTGAATGACGGGCAGAGGCAGCGCCCTGCACAGGCGGAGCTCTGCGGTGTGATTCCGTCGGTGTGCTGCCCATACGCTGGCCACTCAAGGGCATCCTGCCTCGTTGGAGATGTGCCTCCTCCTCATCCTCCTCCTCCTTCTCTCTCCTATTAGGCACCCACGTGGAGTCAGTGACCTCATCATCCCCTCCCTCCTCATCACTGGAGCCAATCTGGCAGTATGCTGCAGCTGCTGGAACATGACTGCCAGATTGGTGTCCTTCTTGAGCATCCCCTCTCTCTGCTCTCACGCTGCTGCCTTCCTTTAGCTGGGTATCATCATCAGATCCTTCCAAACGCTGGGCATCCTCCTGGAGCATGTACCCGACACTGTGCTTAAACAGTTCGGGGGACTCCTCAGGAGGAGGGCATGGTGGGTCTAGGGAAGGATTGACTAATGAAGATAATGATACCAGAGAAGAGGACGCTTTGGCAGCTGCTTTGCCAGTACCCTGAGCCTGGGTGAGAGAGGATGAGGAGGATGAAGTGGGCTTGGTCATCCACTCTACCAAGTCTTCGGCATGATGTGGCTCAACATGTCCAGCTGCCGAAAACAAGGACAAGCGTGTCCCATGGCCATGTGCTGATGACAATGCACCGCGTACACGACCAGCACTGTTGCCCCCAGACACAGAGCTTGCTTGCCCTCTTTTTTTGCCTCCTGACTGTCTGCCTCTCCTTGGTTGCCTTCCAGACATTTTAATGGATGGCCTGCAGGGAGATGGGAAAAACAGCAATAAGGGCTACCTTCAGGTGTATATTGTGCAGGAGGCTTAGCAACAATGACACTGACACTGTCCCCTGCCTATCCTTCTCTGTCCCTAAACACAAGGATTGAAAATATGGTTCAGCAAAAAAGTTTTAGAACAGAATAGCACACTGACACTTTCCCTCACTGTCCTACTCTGTCCCTCCCTACAAACAAGATTTAGCACAGAATAGCACACTGATAATTTCTACGAGTGTCCTTCTCTGTCCCTAAACTCAAGGATTGAAAATATGGAACAGCAAAATTGGTTTAGAACAGAATAGCACACTGTCAGTTTCACTCACTGTACCTCTCTGTCCCTCAACTCAAGGATTGAAAATATGGAACAGCAAAATTGGTTTAGAACAGAATAGCACACTGTCAGTTTCACTCACTGTACCTCTCTGTCCCTCAACTCAAGGATTGAAAATATGGTTCAGCAAAATAGTTTTAGAACAGAATAGCACACTGACACTTTCCCTCACTGTCCTACTCTGTCCCTCCCTACAAACAAGATTTAGCACAGAATAGCACACTGATAATTTCTACGAGTGTCCTTCTCTGTCCCTAAACTCAAGGATTGAAAATATGGAACAGCAAAATTGGTTTAGAACAGAATAGCACACTGTCAGTTTCACTCACTGTACCTCTCTGTCCCTCAACTCAAGGATTGAAAATATGGTTCAGCAAAATAGTTTTAGAACAGAATAGCACACTGACACTTTCCCTCACTGTCCTACTCTGTCCCTCCCTACAAACAAGATTTAGCACAGAATAGCACACTGATAATTTCTACGAGTGTCCTTCTCTGTCCCTAAACTCAAGGATTGAAAATATGGAACAGCAAAATTGGTTTAGAACAGAATAGCACACTGTCAGTTTCACTCACTGTACCTCTCTGTCCCTCAACTCAAGGATTGAAAATATGGAACAGCAAAATTGGTTTAGAACAGAATAGCACACTGTCAGTTTCACTCACTGTACCTCTCTGTCCCTCAACTCAAGGATTGAAAATATGGAACAGCAAAATTGGTTTAGAACAGAATAGCACACTGTCAGTTTCACTCACTGTACCTCTCTGTCCCTCAACTCAAGGATTGAAAATATGGTTCAGCAAAATAGTTTTAGAACAGAATAGCACACTGACACTTTCCCTCACTGTCCTACTCTGTCCCTCCCTACAAACAAGATTTAGCACAGAATAGCACACTGATAATTTCTACGAGTGTCCTTCTCTGTCCCTAAACTCAAGGATTGAAAATATGGAACAGCAAAATTGGTTTAGAACAGAATAGCACACTGTCAGTTTCACTCACTGTACCTCTCTGTCCCTCAACTCAAGGATTGAAAATATGGTTCAGCAAAATAGTTTTAGAACAGAATAGCACACTGACAATTTCCCTCACTGTCCTACTCTGTCCCTCCCTACAAACAAGATTTAGCACAGAATAGCACACTGATAATTTCTACGAGTGTCCTTCTCTGTCCCTAAACTCAAGGATTGAAAATATGGAACAGCAAAATTGGTTTAGAACAGAATACCACACTGTCAGTTTCACTCACTGTACCTCTCTGTCCCTCAACTCAAGGATTGAAAATATGGAACAGCAAAATTGGTTTAGAACAGAATAGCACACTGTCAGTTTCACTCACTGTACCTCTCTGTCCCTCAACTCAAGGATTGAAAATATGGTTCAGCAAAATAGTTTTAGAACAGAATAGCACACTGACACTTTCCCTCACTGTCCTACTCTGTCCCTCCCTACAAACAAGATTTAGCACAGAATAGCACACTGATAATTTCTATGAGTGTCCTTCTCTGTCCCTAAACTCAAGAATTGAAAATATGGAACAGCAAAATTGGTTTAGAACAAAATAGCACACTGTCAGTTTCACTCACTGTACCTCTCTGTCCCTCAACTCAAGGATTGAAAATATGGAACAGCAAAATTGGTTTAGAACAGAATAGCACACTGTCAGTTTCACTCACTGTACCTCTCTGTCCCTCAACTCAAGGATTGAAAATATGGTTCAGCAAAATAGTTTTAGAACAGAATAGCACACTGACACTTTCCCTCACTGTCCTACTCTGTCCCTCCCTACAAACAAGATTTAGCACAGAATAGCACACTGATAATTTCTACGAGTGTCCTTCTCTGTCCCTAAACTCAAGGATTGAAAATATGGAACAGCAAAATTGGTTTAGAACAGAATAGCACACTGTCAGTTTCACTCACTGTACCTCTCTGTCCCTCAACTCAAGGATTGAAAATATGGAACAGCAAAATTGGTTTAGAACAGAATAGCACACTGTCAGTTTCACTCACTGTACCTCTCTGTCCCTCAACTCAAGGATTGAAAATATGGTTCAGCAAAATAGTTTTAGAACAGAATAGCACACTGACACTTTCCCTCACTGTCCTACTCTGTCCCTCCCTACAAACAAGATTTAGCACAGAATAGCACACTGATAATTTCTACGAGTGTCCTTCTCTGTCCCTAAACTCAAGGATTGAAAATATGGAACAGCAAAATTGGTTTAGAACAGAATAGCACACTGTCAGTTTCACTCACTGTACCTCTCTGTCCCTCAACTCAAGGATTGAAAATATGGAACAGCAAAATTGGTTTAGAACAGAATAGCACACTGTCAGTTTCACTCACTGTACCTCTCTGTCCCTCAACTCAAGGATTGAAAATATGGTTCAGCAAAATAGTTTTAGAACAGAATAGCACACTGACACTTTCCCTCACTGTCCTACTCTGTCCCTCCCTACAAACAAGATTTAGCACAGAATAGCACACTGATAATTTCTATGAGTGTCCTTCTCTGTCCCTAAACTCAAGAATTGAAAATATGGAACAGCAAAATTGGTTTAGAACAGAATAGCACACTGTCAGTTTCACTCACTGTACCTCTCTGTCCCTCAACTCAAGGATTGAAAATATGGAACAGCAAAATTGGTTTAGAACAGAATAGCACACTGTCAGTTTCACTCACTGTACCTCTCTGTCCCTCAACTCAAGGATTGAAAATATGGTTCAGCAAAATAGTTTTAGAACAGAATAGCACACTGACACTTTCCCTCACTGTCCTACTCTGTCCCTCCCTACAAACAAGATTTAGCACAGAATAGCACACTGATAATTTCTACGAGTGTCCTTCTCTGTCCCTAAACTCAAGGATTGAAAATATGGAACAGCAAAATTGGTTTAGAACAGAATAGCACACTGTCAGTTTCACTCACTGTACCTCTCTGTCCCTCAACTCAAGGATTGAAAATATGGAACAGCAAAATTGGTTTAGAACAGAATAGCACACTGTCAGTTTCACTCACTGTACCTCTCTGTCCCTCAACTCAAGGATTGAAAATATGGTTCAGCAAAATAGTTTTAGAACAGAATAGCACACTGACACTTTCCCTCACTGTCCTACTCTGTCCCTCCCTACAAACAAGATTTAGCACAGAATAGCACACTGATAATTTCTACGAGTGTCCTTCTCTGTCCCTAAACTCAAGGATTGAAAATATGGAACAGCAAAATTGGTTTAGAACAGAATAGCACACTGTCAGTTTCACTCACTGTACCTCTCTGTCCCTCAACTCAAGGATTGAAAATATGGAACAGCAAAATTGGTTTAGAACAGAATAGCACACTGTCAGTTTCACTCACTGTACCTCTCTGTCCCTCAACTCAAGGATTGAAAATATGGTTCAGCAAAATAGTTTTAGAACAGAATAGCACACTGACACTTTCCCTCACTGTACCTCTCTGTCCCTAAACTCAAGGATTGAAAATATGGTTCAGCAAAATAGTTTTAGAACAGAATAGCACACTGACACTTTCCCTCACTGTACCTCTCTGTCCCTACAAACAAGGATTAGCACAGAATAGCACACTGTCACTGACACTCTCCCTACCTATCCTTATTTGTCCCTAAACACAAGGAATCCAGGAATAGTAAACGAAAAATAATGACACTGTCCCTGCCTATGCTTCTCTTTCCCTGCTCCGGAACACACTACACAAGGCCGCCACGCTGGCGGCCTTTTATAGTGTGGGGCGTGTACTAAACCCCATCAGCAATAATTGGCCACAGGCATCCTGCCTGTGGCCAATCATTGCTCTCCTCGCTGCCGGCGCTGTGATTGGCCAAGCATGCGGGGTCACAGTGCATGCTTGGCCAATCACAGCGCCTGGATGACACTGCGATGGCGTAGTGCATTGTGGGCCGTTCGCGTCACTCGAATTTGGCGCGAACGGCCCAAATCGTTCGTTCTTCGTCGAACGATCGAACAGCCGATGTTCGAGTCGAACGTATGTTCGACTCGAACACGAAGCTCATCCCTATACACCAGTTAACAGGCTCAGATGACCCCTGATTGCAGGAAGTAACATCTGCACCACACTGCCAGGATCCATCCGCTGGTGGACGCCAGTACTACAGCCCAAGGATGACATAACACCAGCAGAGAGAAGTTTCCCTGACAGTTCAAAACTGCCAGGAGACACCTGCTGGTAGACCTCAGTACTGCATGCCAGTTGATAGATATTACCAGTGGATGGAACCTTTCCTTACAGGCACCTTGAGGACTGGAGTTGAGAAACACTGGTCTAGTCACACAGCGCCGGAGATCAGGTAGGGAGATTGGGCACAGTGAGGCATGGACAGAGTGAGGCATGGACAGAGTGAGGCATGGGCACAGTGAGGCATGGGCACAGTGAGGCATGGGCACAGTGAGGCAAAGTGAGGTACAGTGATGCATGCAGATGGACACACTAGACTTATACTCCAGTCAATAAGTTTTCCCATTTTTTTGTGGTAAAAATAGGTGCCTCGGCTTATATTTGGGTCGACTTATACTCGAGTAAATACGGTATATGAACATGCATAAATACTCACCAAATACCTGGACATAAACAAGGAGAATTTTACTTTACTCTAATTTAATTTGTCCCTTTTTCTGAACAACAAAACACATTGGAAATAGGACTGCCCTTCCTTTCAGACCCGTATCCCACACACACACACACAACAAATTTCCTTATACTCCTACGCAAATGCGACAGAAAAGAAAAAGCAAGATTAGCAAAAGTTTGTGGGTCCCAGTAGTAATTGCCCTATTAACCCTTTATGTCAGTCTCACTACCAACACTTTTATTGTCCCCTTTTGTCCCCTTTTATTGTCCCCTCCTTCTCGCAAGGAGGTGGTGTAGCACTACATTTTCTTACAGGCTTACCAAAAGCCTGGCTTCCCAAAAGCCACTTCTTTGTTTATAATCTTTATTTATAATTTTTTTCATTTTACACAAAAACAATACAAATATTACATTTACTAACATAGCCCATTACCCAATAAAAGATACTAAAATGACCTGGCCCTCTCTGTTAGTATCACTCTGCACTCTGCGCTTATAGATAAAACTGCCAAGATAAAAACCCAGAATAAAATGTATATGCTGAAAGCAGCTGCTTAAAACCAAACATAGGATACAATGTGCACACAGTGTTAAACAACTTATATCAAAAGTTCACAATAAAACTGTAGCAGCGCTACGGACAAATGTTCATATGTGCGTCTTCTATTTATATAGGTAGTATAGATAGTGAATGGTGAGTCTGGTTGTGATTGGTCCAAATCCTAGTTTCAGTGCTCCTTTCACCAAGGGATGATCACCACGTGGGGGGGGGGGGTAAAAGTCCCCTTATGGGGATGCACTCACCAGATGTTAGATCAATATAGGCATAGATTTAACATCCTCATCCAGTACTTCTGTCTTCTTACCACAATATTTACTTTAAGGTGCCGCAGACATGTGTGAGGGAAAAGAACGGATCCACATAGGGCAGTGCTGTATAGAAAATTTATTGTAAAACAGTCCCCAAGTAGTGTTGAGCGAAATCGAACTGTAAAGTTCGGGTCCGTACCGAACTTTAGCTTTTTCCCGAACCCGAACCCGGACTTTGCCCAAAAGTCCGGGTTCGGGTTCGGGTTCGGCAATCTAATTACGCATTTAGAAATGCTTCAGGGGCCAGCCAATCACCTTTTGATTAGCTGGTGTGCCCTTAGAGGCCATCATAGCCATGCCTACTAATGGCATGGCTGTGATTGGTCAGTGCAACATGTGACCCAGCTTCTATATAAGCTAGAGGCACACAGCACACATGTCACTCTGCTTCAGAATAGATAGGGAGAGGATCTAGTCTGCTGCTGCTGCTTTTAGGGAGAGATAGAAAGATAGATGAGGTAGTCCTGATTCTACAATCTGAGGGAAAAGATAGAGAGATAGTGTAGTGTAGGGCCAGGTTCCTGTGTTGGTGCTTTCAGGGAGAGAGAATATTATATAGGAGTCCAGATTCAGAGATTAAAATCAGCGATCTGCATAGGTTTACCTATTTGTGTTGCAGTGCAGTCTTTTTACACTGCCATGAGCCCAGTGTCAGAGAAAATCTAACTTTTAGGGGAAAAAAAAAAGGAGCTTTATTGTGCTCTTTTCCAAAAGACCCATAGGGCAAAAAAAAAAAAAAAAAAAAGCATTTTATTTTGCTCGTGCAAAAAAAGACCCGTTTAGGGCAAAAAATAAAAATAAAAAATTTGCACTTTAATGTATGCTTCCAAAAAACGCCGTTTAGGGGCACAAAAAAAAGTTTGCAGTGTGTTATACATATTTTGAGGTGTGTGAAATAAACAATTTCTATATAGTTTTCTCCTACTGTGCTATACTAAAAAAACAACATTTTTTTTGAATAGCATTTTCTGCAGTTCTGTAGCTGTGCGATTCAGCGGTTACGTACTGTGGGTGTGTTCTGCTCTTCCAAAAAACGCAGTTTAGGGGCACAAAAAAAAGTTTGCAGTGTGTTATACATATTTTGAAGTGTGTGAAATAAACAATTTCTATTTGTTTTCTCCTACTGTGCTATACTAAAAAAACAACATTTTTTTAGAATAGCATTTTCTGCAGTTCTGTAGCTGTGCGATTCAGCGGTTACGTACTGTGGGTGTGTTCTGCTCTTCCAAAAAACGCCGTTTAGGGGCCCAAAAAAAAGTTTGCAGTGTGTTATACATATTTTGAGGTGTGTGGAATAAACAATTTCTATATAGTTTTCTCCTACTGTGCTATACTAAAAAAACAACATTTTTTTTTAATAGCATTTTCTGCAGTTCTGTAGCTGTGCGATTCAGCAGTTACGTACTGTGGGTGTGTTCTGCTCTTCCAAAAACACCCATTTAGGGCAAGATCCTAAATTTGGAAAATATGAGGAGAAGGTCAAAGGGACGTGGTGGCCCCGGTCGTGGTGCTGCTGGTGGAGCTCCTGTTGCAGGGAGAGGACGTGGTGGATCTGTGCCAGATACACGCACAAGTGAAACACCTTCCTCAGGTGCGAGTAGGCGACCGAGCCTGCGGCGGTATTTTGTCGCGCCTAATGAGGCTGTACGAATGTTTAGGCCAGGACAAGTACAGGCGATAGTAGATTGGGTTGCTGACAGTGCCTCGGGTTCCTTCACATTGTCTCCCACCCACTCTTCTGATGAAAGAACAGAGTTGGCACCTGAAACCCATGTCCATCAGTCTTTCACCTCACCCCCTTGCAAATCAGCCAAGCAGTCTGAGCCCCAAATCATGCAGCAGTCTCTTCTGCTTTTCGATGACTCTGTTAGCAGGGTTTCCCAGGGCCATCCACCTAGCCCTGCCCCAGAAGTGGAAGAGATTGAGTGCACCGATGCCCAACCACTTATGTTTCATGATGAGTACATGGGAGGACCATCGCAGTACGTCTCGGATGATGACGAAACACAGGTGCCAACTGCTGCTTCTTTCGCAATTGTGCAGACAGACAAGGAGGGCAGGGGTGAAGACTGGGTGGAAGATGATGTGGAGGACGATGAGGTCCTCGACCCCACATGGAATCAACGTTATGCAGGTGACCAGTGTAGTTTGGAGGAAGAGGCGGTGGTCGCACAGAGCCACCAGCACAGCAGAAGAGGGAGCAGGGTGCAAAAGCGGAGCGTCTGTCAGCTAGACAGTATGTCTGCTACTGCCCAACGCAGCAAGAGACCGAGCACACCAAAGCCAGGTCCAAGGAGTTCCCCAGCGTGGCAGTTCTTCACACAATGTGCTGATGACAAGACACGAGTGGTTTGCACGCTGTGCAATCAGAGCCTGAAGCGAGGCATAAACGTTCTCAACCTGAGCACAACCTGCATGACCAGGCATCTAAGTGCAAAGCACGAGCTGCAGTGGAGTAGACACCTCAAAAACCAAGAAAGGTCTCTGGCTCCTCCTGCTTCCTCTTCTGCTGCAGTCTCGGCCTCTTCATCCACCTCTGTAGTGACAGTGGCACCTGCCACCCCGCAAACAGAGGATCTGCCAGCAACACTACCACCTGGGTCACCAACCATCTCCACAATGTCCCATGGAAGCGTTCAGCTCTCTATCTCCCAAACATTGGAGCGGAAGAGGAAGTACCCCCCTAGCCACCCGCGATCCCTGGCCCTGAATGCCAGCATTTCAAAACTCCTGGCCTTTGAAATGCTGTCATTCCGTCTGGTGGAGACGCAGAGTTTTAAAAGCCTGATGGCATTGGCTGTCCCACAGTACGTCATGCCCAGCCGCCACTATTTTTCCAGGCGAGCCATCAATTCCCTGCACAACCAAGTGGGGGACAAAATCAGGTGTGCACTGCGCAACGCCATCTGTGGCAAGGTCCACCTAACTACAGATGCGTGGACCAGTAAGCACGGTCAGGGACGTTATATCTCCCTAACAGCACACTGGGTAAATGCAGTGGCGGCTGGGCCTGAGGCAGATAGCAGTTTGGCGCATGTCCTTCCACCACCGAGGATTGCAGGGCGCTTCAGTTTGCCTCCTGTTGCTAACTCCTCCTACTCCGCTTCCTCATCCTCTACCGCCTCCTCATCCGGTCAGCGTAACACCTTCACCACCAACTTCAGCACAGCCAGGGGTAAACGACAGCAGGCAGTTTTAAAACTTTCCTGTTTGGGGGGAAAACCCCACACCACGCAGGAGTTGTGGAGGGACATGGAACAACAGACCAATGAGTGGTTGCTGTCAGTGAGCCTCAAGCCTGGCCTGGTAGTGTGCGATAATGGGCGAAATCTCGTAGCAGCTCTGGGCCTAGCCGGTTTGACGCACATCCCTTGCCTGGCGCATGTGCTGAACTTGGTGGTCCAGAGGCTCCTTAAAAATTACCCCAATATGCCAGAGCTGCTGCAGAAAGTGCGGGCTGTGTGTGCGCACTTTCGGCGTTCTCACCCTGCTGCTTGCCTGTCAGCGCTGCAGCGTAACTTCGGCCTTCCCGCTCACCGCCTCATATGTGACGTGCCCACAAGGTGGAACTCCACCTTGCACATGCTGGCCAGACTGTGCGAGCAGCAGCAGGCGATAGTGGAGTTTCAGCTGCAGCAATCACGCGTGAGTCGCTCTGCGGAACAGCACCACTTCACCACCAATAACTGGGCCTCCATGCGAGACCTGTGTGCCTTGTTGCGCTGTTTCGAGTACTCCACCAACATGTCCAGTGCCAATGACGCCGTTCTTAGCGTTACTATCCCAGTTCTATGCCTCCTTGAAAAAACCGCTTCGGGCGATGATGGAAGAGGATGTGGCACAGGAGGATGAGGAGGAGGAGGAGGAAGCGGGATTATTTCAAAGGCTTTCAGGGCAGTCTTTCACAAATGGCTACGAGGGTGGGTTCCTGCACCAACAAACGACAGGTACACAATTGTTCGGCAGAAAGGGCACAGTTCTGGAGGATGACGAGGTGGAGGAGAAGATGGAGGAGGAGGAGGAGGAGCCATTTTCACAGCAGGGTGGCACCCAGACCAGCTCGTGGCCATCACTGGTGCGTGGTTGGGGGGATACAGAGGACACAGACGATACACTTCCCACAGAGGACAGCTTTTCTTTGCCTCTGGGCAGCCTGGCACACATGAGCGATTACATGCTGCAGTGTTTCCGCAATGACCGCCGAGTTGCCCACATTTTAACTGGTGCTGATTACTGGGTGGCCACCCTGCTGGATCCCCATTACAAGGACAACGTACCGTCCTTAATTCCCTCACTGGAGCGGGATCGTAAGATGCGCGAGTACAAGCGCACGCTGGTAGACGCGCTGCTGGTGGCATTCCCACCTGACAGCGGGTGTACGGTGGAAGCACAAGGCGAAGGCAGAGGAGGAGGAAGAGGTCGCCAACGCAGCCGGGGCACCGGCAGCACCTCAGAAGGCAGGGTTAGCATGGCTGAAATGTGGAAAAGCTTTGTCAGCACGCCACAACAACCAGCACCACCAGCTGAGATGGAACGTCTTAGCAGGAGGCAGCATTTCACCAACATGGTTGAGCAGTATGTGTCCACAGGCCTACACGTACTGGATGACGGGTCTGCCCCCTTTAACTTCTGGGTCTCCAAATTGGGCACATGGCCTGAGCTTGCTCTTTATGCCTTGGAGGTGCTGGCCTGCCCTGCAGCCAGTGTATTATCTGAACGTGTATTTAGCACGGCAGGGGTTGTTATCACAGACAAACGCAGCCGCCTGTCCAGAGCCAATGTGGACAAGCTCACGTTCATTAAAATGAACCAGGCATGGATCCCACAGGACTTGTCCGTACCTTGTGCAGAATAGACATGTATACCGGTGTTGTGACAAAAACTGTCCGGCCATCGGATTGTGTCCGGCCCATACTGCGAAGGCGCAGCGCTTGCGCAGTACAGAGGACAAGGAGATTCACAAAATCTCCGAAGATGAACGGCGCCTGCGCTGTGAGTGCAGGTTCAAGCCCCACCATCCAAGTGGACATACGGTAGCACATAGTAACAGGGCCCCTCACGGGCTCGGTTCAATCGCCACGCTTCGGGCACGGCCTCACTTGGCTCGGCTTGAACCACGGATGGTGTGGCCTTCACCTGAACTCACCACGCAGGCGCCGTTCGTCTTGGGAGATTTTCGAAATCCCCTTGTCCTACAGTACATACTGAGCAAGCGCAGTACAGGGTGGACACTATTTGACGGGGGACAGAATTCGACACATCACCGGCCTTACCCAGCCATTGTTGTATTTTTGAATCAGTGTTGGCTACCTTGTCCTCCTCCACCGCCGCTTCCACCTACACAGCCACATCCACCGCCACCTCAACCTCCTACTCCATATGGACCTCGTCCTCCTAGGTCAAGATTATTATTTTTTATTTTTATATTTTTTATGTTATTTTAAGTTATTTCCCTATCCACA
Organism: Rana muscosa; assembly: GCA_029206835.1. Lineage (NCBI taxonomy): Eukaryota > Metazoa > Chordata > Amphibia > Anura > Ranidae > Rana > Rana muscosa. The sequence goes on from CM055122.1 coordinate 1,223,006,369, forward strand.
TTTGTTTGCAGAACACTTGCCATGCTCTTAACAACATTTTGCTGCCATTTGCAGCCCTCTAGCCCTTTCCATTACTTTTTTAGAGCCTTTTTAGTCCTTAGAAGTCCAGGTCCCCATTGACTTCAATGGGGTTCGGGTTCGGGTTCGGGATCAGGTTAAAGTTCGGTCCCGAACCCAAACTTTTTTCCGAAGTTCAGCTGAACCCGTCGAACCCGAACATCCAGGTGTCCGCTCAACTCTATCCCCAAGTACCCCCTTTACACATGCGCGTACCATATATAAATAATAATAAACAGGCAAATATTTAAAAATGGGCACTTCGGCGCTTAAATGATGATCGCCGGTATTCATTTCCTTTGGCGTCTTCCTGGTTAGCAAGCCCTGGAGCACAATCGTCACTTCCGGTTCACTTGGTGTGTGCGGTCACGCCCTGACGTTTCGTCACTTCCTGACTTCTTCTGAGGACGTGACCTACCACCATAGCAACCGGTATTATATACACACAACGCTCTCGCCCACTGTGCAACGCCAGATTACTCCCCCTGCACGTACGCCATCACGCATGCGCACTAGAGGATCCGCGTCCTCGCTAGGCTGTGGGTGGAAGTACTTCATCTAGCCGACCCGCGCTGCGCTGCCCTGATTGGTGCACAGACACGGTGTGCAGCCCAATGGAACAGTGTGTTTACCATGTCCTGGAGATTATGAAACATGGATGGCATCTAACTGATTCCAATTAGTGCAGTATGGACAATGCATTATGAACTAGTGGGTTGGAATAATTGTAAAATCTTCTAGACATACATATAATCCAGCAACCACTTAAAAAGCATTATCTAAAAAGGAGAAAAAACATAAAAACATTTTCTAAAAGCCGTGTAAGAAATATTTGCAAAATATTTTCTAAAAACCATATATGAAAACATTTTGTAAAACCCTCTGTAGAACATTCTACAAACCATTTTAAAATATTTTATAAAACATTTTATATATTCTATAAAACACTTTAAAACCCCATAAGACACATATAAAAGGACGTATAAAACGTGTATAAAACCTTTAAGAGAACTATCAGCATCTCATCTCATATACCTCAATTTGTCTCTTTGTCCCTACAATGATGATATTTTTGCGATTTTTCTTCAGCTAGCCTAAGTCACATATTGAGGGAATTCCTACTCAATGGATTTGTGTGTTTTGGACCTCAGGTTGCTGATTGATCCTTGTTTTTTTTTCATATATAATTTGCAGGACTAGGTTCCAAGACATTATGGGGCTGATTTACGAAACGTTTGCGCCATGAGTATTGGTGCATCTGCGCGTGCAATGGCTGTTTTGGTATTTACAAAACATTAGCGCCGGTAGCGCAGTGCTATTTCCCATTTACTATAGTGTTCTCGGCGGACGGGAGGAGGCGCTCAGTGCGCCACTATGGACCTGGCGCACGGCATCTTAAAATCTAAATATAAAGAAGCTGGAAGACCGAATATAATGGGGGTGATGTGGGGTGATGTGAGGAAGTGTAGTGACACCTGCTCGGCGTTACAGTACCCCCCTTAGGTCTCCCCCTCTTCTTGGAACCCAAGAATCTACGGATGAGCTCTTTATCTAAAATGTTGGCCTCAGGTTCCCAGGACCTTTCCTCAGGACCACAGTTCTCCCAATCAACTAAAAAACATTTTTTACCGCGGATGACCTTGGAGGCGAGGATCTCTTTCACCGAGAAGACATCAGAAGAACCAGAGACAGGAGCGGGAGCAGTGACCTTAGGGGAAAATCGGTTAAGAATGAGGGGTTTAAGAAGAGACACATGAAAAGAGTTGGGAATACGAAGAGAAGGAGGAAGGTGGAGCTTGTAAGAAACAGAATTGATTTGTTTTTTGATTTTAAATGGCCCGAGGTAACGAGGGCCCAGCTTGTAGCTAGGTACCCGAAACCGAACATATTTGGAGGAGAGCCACACTTTGTCACCAGGGGCATAGACAGGAGGGATTCTTCTTTTTTTATCTGCATGTCTCTTCATGCGTGCGGAGGCCAGTGAGAGCGACTTTTGAGTCTCTTTCCAGATAGAGGCAAAGTCCTGAGTTAACTCATCCACGGCCGGAACTCCAGAAGACGTGGGAATGGGGAGGGGGGGCAATGGGTGACGGCCGTAGACCACAAAGAAAGGCGACTTGGAGGAAGATTCAGAGTTCTTGAAATTGTATGAGAATTCTGCCCAGGGCAATAGGTCGACCCAATCATCTTGACGGGCGGAGACAAAATGTCGTAGGTAGTCGCCAAGGACCTGGTTAACTCTCTCCACCTGTCCATTGGACTGCGGGTGATAAGCGGAAGAAAAATTCAACTTAATCTTTAGTTGAGTACAGAGAGCTCTCCAAAATTTTGAGATGAATTGAACGCCTCTATCCGAGACGATATGTGAGGGCAGCCCATGGAGGCGGAAAATTTGAAGAAAAAAATGCTTCGCCAACTGAGGTGCCGTAGGCAGACCAGGGAGCGGGACAAAATGAGCCATTTTAGAAAAGCGGTCAACGACCACCCAGATGACAGTGTTACTACGAGACAAAGGAGACGTGATGAAATCCATGGCGATGTGGGACCATGGTTGTTCAGGCACAGGTAGGGGAAGGAGAAGACCTGCAGGCTTCTGGCGAGGAGTCTTGTCACGTGCACAGATAGTGCAGGCCCGTACAAAGTCAGTCACATCTTTCTCCTGGGTAGGCCACCAATAGTGTCTGGCAATCAATTGTATGGATTTTTTGATCCCAGCGTGACCGGCTAGATGGGAGGAATGGCCCCACTTGAGTATCTGAAGCCGAAGGCGTGGAGGAACGAAAGTCTTTCCTGGAGGAATTGGCACGAGAGAAGCGGGAGCAGAGGAAATCAGACACTCAGGGGGTATGATGTGTTGAGGAGGAGTCTCGGTTTCAGAGGTATCGGAGAAACGGGACAAGGCATCAGCCCTGACATTTTTGTCTGCGGGCCGAAAATGGATCTGGAAGTTGAAGCGGGCAAAGAACAATGACCACCTGGCCTGGCGAGGATTTAGGCGCTGAGCGGACTGAAGGTAGGACAAATTTTTATGGTCAGTGTAGATGGAGATAGGGTGAAGGGATCCTTCCAGGAGATGTCTCCACTCTTCTAATGCCAACTTGATGGCCAATAGTGATGAGCCGAACACCCCCGGGTTCGGTTTGCACCAGAACCCGCGAACGGACCGAAAGTTCGTACGAACATTAGAACCCTATTAAATACAATGGATGCGAACGTTCGAATTCTAAAGTGCTAATTATAACGACTATTATGCATGTTATTGTCCTAAAAAGGGTTTGGGAACCCGGGTTCTGCACCAGGGGACATGTATCAATGCAAAAAGAAGTTTTAAAAACGGTCGTTTTTCGGGAGCAGTCATTTTAATGATGCATAAAGTGAAAAAAAAAAAGTCAAATATTCCTTTAAATATCGTACCTGGGGGGTGTCTAAAGTATGCCTGTGAAGTGCCACGTGTTTCCCGTGTTTAGAACTGTCCCTGCACAAAATGACAGTTCTAAAGGAAAAAAAAGCCATTTAAAACTGCTTGCGGCTTTAATGTAATGTCTGGTCCCGGTAATATGGATGAAAATCTTTAAGAAAAATGGCATAGCTACCCCATGACCCCCCCCCCCCTACCCCAGCCCATTACCAGCCCCTTTGGGTCTTGTATGGATATTAAGGGGAACCCCGCACATAAAATAAAAAAGGCCCTATATACTCTGAACAGCCGTATACAGGCGGTGCATACAAGACAGGGACTGTAGGTTTGTTCTTATGTAGAATCTGTTTGTAATTTTGAACAGGTACATTGTTTAAGTGTAGCTCCAGCCCAAAAATCTATTTTTAAACTTTTTGGAAAACATAGGTAAGGGTTATCACCCCTGTAACATTTGTTTTGCTGTCTGTGCCCCTGTTCAGAACATTTCACCTCACTTTCCGTCCCAATGACAACTGTTTTTGAAATGTGGTGTTTTTCTTGAAACAAGGATTGGTGATAAAGCATCAGTACAGAGGAGACACCTTTCTCCCATATTAATTCTTACAGGAGAGAATTTTCCTTCCAAGGGGTAGATTCCCTCTCACTTCCTGTTGTCTTCTTGCGTTTGCAAGTAGGAGTCGTTTGTAAGTTGGATGTTTGAAAGTAGGGACCTGCCGTATATACTCTGCAGAAATAGGCCCCTTAGTTGTTGGTGTTGGCACAACACTGTAAGCACTCACAGTTACTCTTGGTTGGTGATGGAACGCCCTGCTGTCAACTATTATATCAGGAATTTTAATTACATATAATTGTTGAACAGTGGTAGTAAAAATTGGGCCTTTGATGGTGGTGCTGGTGCCACAACACTGTAAGCCCTGACAATTACTCTTGGTGGGTGCAGCAATGGGCCCTGCTGTGAATTATTAGATCAAGAATTGTAATTGCATGCCCCTGTTGAACAGGGCCTGAAAAATTGGGCCTTTCGTGGTGGTGGTGGTGGTGGTGGTGTTGCCACAACACTGTAAGCCCTCAGAGTTACTCTTGGTGGGTGCAGGAATGGGCCCTGCTGTGAATTATTAGATCAAGAATTGTAATTACATGCCCCTTTTGAACAGGGGCTGAAAAATTGGGCCTTTCGTGGTGGTGGTGGTGGTGGCGTTGCCACAACACTGTAAGCCCTCAGAGTTACTCTTGGTGGGTGCAGCAATGGGCCCTGCTGTGAATTATTAGATCAAGAATTGTAATTACATGCCCCTGTTGAACAGGGGCTGAAAAATTGGGCCTTAGGCACTGGTGGCACAACACTACAACCCCTCACAGATACTGTACTTGGAGCACAGCAATGAGCCCTGTTGCAAAGTATTGCTTCAAAAATTGTAATGACACGCCCCTGTTAAACAGGGGCTGAAAAATTGGGCCTTAGGCACTGGTGGCACAACACTCCAACCCCTCACAGATACTGTACTTGGAGCACAGCAATGAGCCCTGTTGCAAAGTATTGCTTCAAAAATTGTAATGACACGCCCCTGTTAAACAGGGGCTGAAAAATTGGGCCTTAGGCACTGGTGCCACAACACTCCAACCCCTCACAGATACTGTACTTGGAGCACAGCAATGAGCCCTATGGCAAATTATTGCTTCAAAAATTGTAATTACACGCCCCTGTTAAACAGGGGCTGAAAAATTGGGCCTTAGCCACTGGTGGCGGCACCCATAAACAAAAATGATCTTCCAAGCTATCATCATCAATCGTATCATTGAGGACTCGGAGGAGGAGGATAGCCAGTCAACATAACAGCACAGGCACTCAGCATCAGCATCAGTCTTGAAGGGATAGTTACATAGTTAGTCAGGTTGAAAAAAGACAAAGTCCATCCAGTTCAACCATAAAAAAATAAAAAATAAAAATAAATAAATAACTAAAATAAAAAAAAATATCGTGCACTCCCATATACCCAATTCTATACCCACAGTTGATCCAGAGGAAGGCAAAAAACCCCAGCAGAGCATGATACAATTTGCTACAGCAGGGGAAAAAATTCCTTCCTGATCCCCCGAGAGGCAATCGGATTTACCCTGGATCAACTTTACCAAGAACTGTTAGTACTCAGTTATATTATGTACATTTAGGAAAGTATCCAGGCCTTTCTTAAAGCAATCTACTGAGCTGGCCAGAACCACCTCTGCAGGGAGTCTGTTCCACATTTTCACAGCTCTTACTGTGAAGAAACCTTTCCGCATTTGGAGATGAAATCTTTTTTCTTCTAGACGTAAAGAGTGCCCCCTTGTTCTCTGTGTTGACCGTAAAGTGAATAACTCATCACCAAGTTCACTATATGGACCCCTTATATATTTGTACATGTTAATCATATCCCCCCTTATTCTCCTCTTCTCAAGAGTGAATAAATTCAGTTCCTCTAATCTTTCTTCATAGCTGAGCTCCTCCATGCCTCTTATCAGTTTGGTTGCCCTTCTCTGCACTTTCTCCAGTTCCCCGATATGCTTTTTGAGAACTGGTGCCCAAAACTGAACTGCGTATTCCAGATGAGGCCTTACTAATGATTTGTACAGGGGCAAAATTATATCTCTCTCTCTGGAGTCCATACCTCTCTTAATACAAGAAAGGACTTTGCTCGCCTTGGAAACCACAGCTTGGCATTGCATGCCATTATTGAGCTTATGATCTACCAAAACCCCCAGATCCTTCTCCACTACGGATCCCCCCAGTTGTATTCCCCCTAGTATGTATGATGCATTCATATTCTTAGCCCCCAAGTGCATAACTTTACATTTATCAACATTAAACCTCATCTGCCACATAGTTGCCCAATTAGACAGGGCATCGAGGTCGGCTTGTAAATTGGAGACATCTTGTAAGGACGTTATTCCACTGCATAGCTTGGTGTCATCTGCAAAGACAGAAATGTTACTTTTGATCTCAGACCCAATATCATTTATAAAGATATTAAAAAGTAAGGGTCCCAGCACTGAACCTTGGGGTACACCACTGATAACCTTAGACCATTCAGAGTAAGAATCATTAACTACTACTCTCTGAATTCTGTCTTTTAGCCAGTTTTCTATCCATTTACAAATTGATATTTCCAATCCTGTAGACTTTACCTTACACATGAGCCGTGTGTGGGGAACTGTATCAAACGCTTTTGCAAAATCCAAGTATACCACGTCCACAGCCACGCCTCTGTCCAAGGTTTTACTTACCTCTTCATAAAAAGAAATCAGGTTTGTCTGACAACTTCTGTCTTTCATGAATCCATGCTGTCTGTTGCTTAAATAGTTTTTTTCCAGCAAGAACTCATCTATGTGGTCTTTTATTAATCTCTCCAGTATCTTCCCAACTATGGAAGTTAAACTAACAGGTCTATAGTTACTTGGTAAAGACTTTGTTCCCTTTTTAAATATAGGCACCACATTGGCCCTGCGCCAATCCAGTGGTACTATTCCTGTCATTAATGAGTCCCTAAAAATTAGATACAAAGGCTTTGAAATTACAGAGCTCAATTCTTTTAGGATCCGTGGGTGTATGCCATCTGGTCCAGGTGCTTTATCCACCTTTATTCTGTCTAAATATTTCTGGACCATATCACTTTTGAGCCATTGTGGATTTGAGGCTGTGTCACTACCACCCCCATTATGGACATGAGCTCCCCCATGCTCCATTGTATACACAGAGCTGAAGAAAGTATTTAATAAATTAGCCTTCTCTTTGTCCCCAGTCACCCACTCTAGATTATTTTGTAAAGGGCCTACATGCTCAGACTTGACCTTTTTACTATTAATATATTTGAAGAATTTTTTGGGGCTTGTCCTACTATCTTTTGCAATCTGTCGTTCGTTTTGAATTTTTGCATCCTTGATTTCCTTTTTACATATCCTGTTATATTCTTTGTAACATTTAAACGACACTAGTGTTCCTTCATTTTTATATTTTTTAAAAGCGCTTTTCTTATTGTTTATAGCTTTTTTAACTTTAACTGTGAGCCACATAGGTTTTATTTTTAGCCTTTTAAACTTATTGCCCATGGGAATATACTTTGCAGTGAGTTCACAAACAGTCTTTTTGAAGAATTCCCATTTCTGTTCTGTGCCCATTGATGCCAATATTCTCTCCCAGTCTAAGTCCTGGAGAGCAGCCCTCATCCTTGGAAAATTTGCTTTATTGAAATTAAGTGTTTTTATCCTTCCTGCATGTATTTCTTGCTTACAGCTAACATCAAATGAAATCATGTTATGGTCACTGCTACCCAGGTGTTCCTTTATCTGAACATTAGTAATATGCTCTGCATGGTTTGAGATTACCAGGTCCAACAGAGCATCATTCCTAGTTGGGGCCTCAATAAACTGGACCATAAAATTGTCCTGCAATAGGCTTATAAATTTTTGCCCTTTAACTGTCCCAGCAGTGCCATTACTCCAGTCAATTTCTGGGTAGTTAAAATCCCCCATTATTACCACCGTCCCAGCCCTTGCAGCCCTTTCCATCTGTGCAAGGAGCTGAGTCTCCACCTCCTCATTAACATTGGGTGGTCTATAACAAACTCCAATGATTAACTTTGAACTACGCACATCTGTATGCAGTTCCACCCATAATGCTTCAGCCTCATCACACTCTCCATCAACCAGGTCCTCTTTCACACTCGCTTTGAGATCACTTCTCACATAGAGACAGACCCCGCCACCTTTCCTTTTTGCCCTGTCTCTCCGAAAGAGTGCATAGCCAGGAATATTAATAATCCAGTCATGTGAGGATTGAAGCCACGTTTCAGCAATACCGATTACGTCATAGCTCTCCTCATGCATGGATGTGACATGTTAAAATCAATTAGTCTGTTATATCAGCATCAGGTGTGTGGTAGCTGGTGGTGATCCAAGACTGGTTCATCTTGATGAAAGTCAGTCGATCAACCGAGTCGGTGGACAGGCGCACCCTGTGATCCGTGACAAATCCTCCAGCAGCACTGAATGTGCGTTATGAAAGAACGCTGGATGCAGGACAGGCCAGTAGCTCAATTGCATACTGTGCAAGCTCTGGCCAGTGATCCATCCTCAAGACCCAGTAAGCCAGAGGATTTTCGGTGGGGAAGGTGTCCAAGTCTGACCTTGCCCCTAGATATTCCTGCACCATGTTTATCAGACGCTGGCGATGGTTGCTGGAACCGATCATACTTTGGGGCTGCGGACTAAAGAATTGTCTGAACGCATCGGTCAGACGGCCACCTTCCCCACCGCTCCTTCTTTGACTGGCCGAAGCCTCAGCAACTCGTTGTCCAGGACCAGGAGTTTGTAACCTCCCAGTCTCTATGAACGCGGTGCACAGACCTTTCTGCAAGGCCTCCCGGAGTTGTCTCATCCTCTGCTCCCTCTGCGACGGTAACATAAGGTCCGCAACCTTACCCTTGTACCGTGGATCAAGGAGAGTGGCCAGCCAGTAATGGTCCCTCTCCTTGATCCGAAGAATACGAGGATCCTTCCGCAGACTTTGCAGGATCAGGGAGGCCATGCAGCGTAGGTTTGCTGAGGCATTCGTTCCGGAGTCCTCTGGGTCACTAAGGACGACATGATCCGCAGCCACCTCCTCCCAGCCACGTACAAGTCCACTGGTTTCTTGGGACTGTAAATCATCCCTAAAAGACTGCTGCTGATGATGCTGAGTGCCAGCCTCCACCTCCATGCTGACACAATCCTCCTCCTGCTCCTCCTCCTCCTCTTCCTGTGTGATGGGTGGGACAGAAGGAACACTGTCTGGGTAAAGGGGGCCTTGAGAGGCAAGGAAGTCCTCCTCTTCCTGCCTCTGTTCTGCCTCAAGTGCCCTGTCCATTATTCCACGCAGCGTGTGCTCCAACAGGTGCACAAGAGGTACAGTGTCACTGATGCATGCACTGTCACTGCTCACCATCCTCGTGGCCTCCTCAAATGGTGCCAGGACAGTGCATGCATCCCTGATCATGCCCCACTGGCGTGGAGAAAAAAAACCAAGCTCCCCTGACCCTGTCCTGGTGCCGTAGTCACACAGGTACTCATTGATGGCCCTCTGCTGCGTGTGCAGCCGCTGCAGCATGGCCAACGTTGAGTTCCACCTGGTGGGCATGTCACATATAAGGCGGTTCTTGGGCAGGTTCAACTCCTTTTGCAGCTCAGCCAGGCGAGCACTGGCATTATAAGATCTGCGGAAATGCACACAGACTTTCCTGGCCTGCCTCAGGACATCCTGTAAGCCCGGGTACCTGCCCAAGAACCGCTGCACCACCAGGTTAAGGACGTGAGCCACACAGGGCACATGGGTCAGTTGTCCCTGTCGGAGGGCGGAGAGGAGGTTGGTGCCATTGTCGCAAACCACCATTCCTGGCTTAAGCTGGCGTGGCGTCAACCACCTCTCGGCCTGGCCCTGCAGAGCAGACAGGACCTCTGCCCCAGTGTGGCTTCTGTCCCCCAAACACACCAGCGCAAGCACGGCATGGCATCTTTTTGCCTGCGTACTTGCGTAGCCCCTTGAACGGCTACGGAGCACCGCTGGTTCAGAGGACAAAGCACAGGAAGAGGCCATGGAGGAAGAAGAAGAGGAGGGGGTGGAGGAGAGAGGTGTGTCACAACCAGTAGTAGCATTTTGGAGGCATGGCGGTGGAACAACCTCCAACACTACTGCACCTTGTCCTGCATCCTTCCCAGCTGCCAAAAGAGTGACCCAATGGGCCGTGAAAGAAAGGTAACGTCCCTGTCCATGCCTGCTGGACCATGAGTCAGCGGTAATATGCACCTTACCGCTTACCGCCCTGTCCAGCGAGGCCAAGACATTGCCTTCCACATGCCGGTAGAGAGCCGGAATAGCCTTCCGTGAGAAAAAGTGGCGTTTGGGAACCTGCCACTGAGGAACCGCACATTGCACAAACTCACGGAAGGGGGCCGAGTCTACCAACTGAAAAGGCAGCAGTTGAAGCGCTAGCAATTTAGCCAAGCTAGCATTCAACCGCTGGGCATGTGGATGGCTGGGAGTGAACTTCTTTCGACGGTCCAGCAGCTGGGGCAGGGAAATTTGCCTGCTAGAATCGGACGTCGGTGTACTGCTAGCAGAGTGGCCGCAAGTACTTGGCTGTGACACACCTAATTCTACACCTTCATTCCTCTCAGTGCATGTTTCAGAGAGGACTGAAGTTATAGTGGGGTTGGAGATCCCAGCTGATGCGGTGCAAGGAGAGGTCCGCTTTGTTCTTTGGTGTGGGTCTTTGAGGTAGGCTTGCCAACGAGCTGCATGGCAGGTCAACATATGTCTGGTCAGGCATGTGGTACCCAAGCGGCTGATGTTTTGGCCACGCGATATACGCTTGAGACATATGTTGCAAACAGCAGCTGTGCGATCTGATGCACTAGCCTCAAAAAAGGCCAACACCAAAGAACTTTTTGAATGACGGGCAGAGGCAGCGCCCTGCACAGGCGGAGCTCTGCGGTGTGATTCCGTCGGTGTACTGCCCTTACGCTGGCCACCAAAGGGCATCCTGCCTCGTTGGAGATGTGCCTCCTCCTCATCCTCCTCCTCCTCCTCTCTCCTATAAGGCACCCACGTGGAGTCAGTGACCTCATCATCCCCTCCCTCCTCATCACTGGAGCCAATCTGGCAGTATGCTGCAGCTGCTGGAACATGACTGCCAGATTGGTGTCCTTCTTGAGCATCCCCTCTGTCTGCTCTCACGCTACTGCCTTCCTGTAGCTGGGTTTCATCATCAGACCCTTCGAAACGCTGGGCATCCTCCTGGAGCATGTACCCAACACTGTGCTCAAACAGTTCGGGGGACTCCTCAGGAGGAGGACATGGTGGGTCTAGGGAAGGAGTGACTGATGATGAGTCTGACATTGATACCAGGGAAGAGGACGCTTTGGCAGCTGCTTTGCCAGTACCCTGAGCCTGGGTGAGAGAGGATGAGGAGGAGGAGGAGGGCTTGGTCATCCACTCTACCAAGTCTTCAGCATGATGTGGCTCAACATGTCCAGCTGCCGAAAAGAAGGACAAGCGTGTCCCATGGCCATGTGCTGATGACAATGCACCGCGTCCACGACCAGCACTGTTGCCCCCAGACACAGAGCCTGCTTGCCCTCTTTTATTGCCTCCTGACTGTCTGCCTCTCCTTGTTTGCCTTCCAGACATTCTAATAGATGGCCTGCAGGGAGATGGTAAAAAAGCAATAAGGGCTACCTTCAGGTGTCCTTCTCTGTCCCGTTACTTAAGGATTTCTAAATATGGTTGAGGATGATTGCTTTCGCACAGAATAGCACAACGACAATTTCCCTGACTGTCCAAAAAACAAGGATTTCAAAGATGGTTGATGAGGAATGCTTTAGCACAGTATAGCACAAGGAGAATTTCCCTCACTGTCCTTCCCTGTCCCAGGAAACAAGGATTATCACAGTGAAAGAAAATGACACTCTCCCTACCTATAGTTTTCTGTCCCTAGAAAAAATGTTTTTTTAAAGATGGTTGATGATCAATGCTTTAGCACAGTATAGCACAAGGAGAATTTCCCTCACTGTCCTTCCCTGTCCCTAGAAACAAGGATTATCACAGTGAAAGAAAATGACACTCTCCCTACCTATAGTTTTCTGTCCCTAGAAAAAATGTTTTTTTAAAGATGGTTGATGATCAATGCTTTAGCACAGTATAGCACAAGGAGAATTTCCCTCACTGTCCTTCCCTGTCCCTAGAAACAAGGATTATCACAGTGAAAGAAACTGACACTCTCCCTACCTATAGTTTTCTGTCCCTAGAAAAAATGTTTTTTTAAAGATGGTTGATGATCAATGCTTTAGCACAGTATAGCACAAGGAGAATTTCCCTCACTGTCCTTCCCTGTCCCTAGAAACAAGGATTATCACAGTGAAAGAAAATGACACTCTCCCTACCTATAGTTTTCTGTCCCTAGAAAAAATGTTTTTTTAAAGATGGTTGATGATCAATGCTTTAGCACAGTATAGCACAAGGAGAATTTCCCTCACTGTCCTTCCCTGTCCCTAGAAACAAGGATTAGCACAGTAAAACACAGTGACACTCTCGCTACCTATAGTTTTCTGTCCCTAGAAAAAATGTTTTTTTAAAGATGGTTGATGATCAATGCTTTAGCACAGTATAGCACAAGGAGAATTTCCCTCACTGTCCTTCCCTGTCCCTAGAAACAAGGATTATCACAGTGAAAGAAACTGACACTCTCCCTACCTATAGTTTTCTGTCCCTAGAAAAAATGTTTTTTTAAAGATGGTTGATGATCAATGCTTTAGCACACTATAGCACAAGGAGAATTTCCCTCACTGTCCTTCCCTGTCCCTAGAAACAAGGATTATTACAGTGAAAGAAAATGACACTCTCCCTACCTATAGTTTTCTGTCCCTAGAAAAAATGTTTTTTTAAAGATGGTTGATGATCAATGCTTTAGCACAGTATAGCACAAGGAGAATTTCCCTCACTGTCCTTCCCTGTCCCTAGAAACAAGGATTATCACAGTGAAAGAAAATGACACTCTCCCTACCTATAGTTTTCTGTCCCTAGAAAAAATGTTTTTTTAAAGATGGTTGATGATCAATGCTTTAGCACAGTATAGCACAAGGAGAATTTCCCTCACTGTCCTTCCCTGTCCCTAGAAACAAGGATTATCACAGTGAAAGAAACTGACACTCTCCCTACTGTGAGGGGGTTAGCTCGGCAGCGGGTGTGTGTGACCCCCCCGGGATGGGCTCCCCACACAAAACAGGCCCAGCAAACGGAGGTTGTGGTTTTCAAAATCAAAAAGGTGCGGTTTATTTTCTATTTACAGTGACAAAACACAGCAAAGCAAAAGAAACATAACCAAAATAAATCCTGGTCAAGTTGACCTCTGACTAAACATACAGGTTTCCTAACTAACAACTGGGATCAGCCTAGTGCTGTCCTAGTCCCTAAGTCCCTGGTTTTAAATGTCCAAGCAAATAGCCACACAGGCTTTTTCTCACCGCACAGGGGTTCACTCTCCCTAGACAGTCCACACAGGTCTGGTTCCAGGCATGAGCTAACATCTAATGAAGCTGGGAGTTCTTATAGAGGCCTAAATGAGCTGACAAGCTTCAGCTGGCCTCATCAACTCCCTGTCTGTACGACGCCCCACACTCTCCCTAGAGGTATGAGTCATCCATGAGCCCACTAGCCTTATACAACTCTCCACCTAGTTGTACAAGTCGGCGTAAAGCCTGAATCTGGGCGAAATATATCTACCCCCCTGGATGCAACCAGGTGACTTTACCTTCCTGCTGTCACACTACCTATAGTTTTCTGTCCCTAGAAAAAATGTTTTTTTAAAGATGGTTGATGATCAATGCTTTAGCACAGTATAGCACAAGGAGAATTTCCCTCACTGTCCTTCCCTGTCCCTAGAAACAAGGATTATCACAGTGAAAGAAACTGACACTCTCCCTACCTATAGTTTTCTGTCCCTAGAAAAAATGTTTTTTTAAAGATGGTTGATGATCAATGCTTTAGCACACTATAGCACAAGGAGAATTTCCCTCACTGTCCTTCCCTGTCCCTAGAAACAAGGATTATCACAGTGAAAGAAACTGACACTCTCCCTACCTATAGTTTTCTGTCCCTAGAAAAAATGTTTTTTTAAAGATGGTTGATGATCAATGCTTTAGCACACTATAGCACAAGGAGAATTTCCCTCACTGTCCTTCCCTGTCCCTAGAAACAAGGATTATCACAGTGAAAGAAACTGACACTCTCCCTACCTATAGTTTTCTGTCCCTAGAAAAAATGTTTTTTTAAAGATGGTTGATGATCAATGCTTTAGCACACTATAGCACAAGGAGAATTTCCCTCACTGTCCTTCCCTGTCCCTAGAAACAAGGATTATCACAGTGAAAGAAACTGACACTCTCCCTACCTATAGTTTTCTGTCCCTAGAAAAAATGTTTTTTTAAAGATGGTTGATGATCAATGCTTTAGCACAGTATAGCACAAGGAGAATTTCCCTCACTGTCCTTCCCTGTCCCTAGAAACAAGGATTATCACAGTGAAAGAAAATGACACTCTCCCTACCTATAGTTTTCTGTCCCTAGAAAAAATGTTTTTTTAAAGATGGTTGATGATCAATGCTTTAGCACAGTATAGCACAAGGAGAATTTCCCTCACTGTCCTTCCCTGTCCCTAGAAACAAGGATTATCACAGTGAAAGAAACTGACACTCTCCCTACCTATAGTTTTCTGTCCCTAGAAAAAATGTTTTTTTAACCACTTAAGCCCCGGACCATTTCGGGCCATTAGGACCAGGCCTGTTTTTGGGATTCGGCACTGCGCTGCTTTAACTGTAAATTGTGCGGACATGCAATGTTGTACCCAAATGAAATTTGCGTCCTTTTCTTCCCACAAATAGAGCTTTCTTTTAATGGTATTTGATTGCCTCTGCGATTTTTATTTTTTGCGATATAAACAGAAAAAGACCGAAAATTTTGAAAAAAAATGATATTTTCTACTTTTTGTTATAAGAAAAATCGAATAAACTCAATTTTAGTCATACATTTAGGCCAAAATGTATTCAGCCACATGTCTTTAGTAAAAAAAATGTCAATAAGCGTATATTTATTGGTTTGCGCAAAAGTTATAGCGTTTACAAACTAGGGTACATTTTCTGAAATTTACACAGCTTTAAATTTATGACTGCCTATCTCATTTCTTGAGGTGCTAAAATGGCAGGGCAGTACAAAACCCCCCCAAATGACCCCATTTTGGAAAGTAGACACCCCAAGGAAATTGCTGAGAGGCATGTTGAGCCCATTGAATATTTTTTTTTTTGTCCCAAGTGATTGAATAATGATAAAAAAAAAAAATTACAAAAAGTTGTCACTAAATGATATATTGCTCACACATGCCATGGTTATATGTGGAATTGCACCCCAAAATACATTCTGCTGCTTTTCCTGAGTACGGGGATACCACATGTGTGGGACTTTTTAGGAGCCTAGCCACGTACGGGACCCCGGAAACCAAGCACCGCCTACAGGATTTCTAAGGGCGCAAATTTTTGATTTCACTCCTCACTACCTATCACAGTTTCGAAGGCCATAAAATGCCAAAATAGCACAAAACCCCCCCAAATGACCCCATTTTGGGAAGTAGACACCCCAAGCTATTTACTGAGAGGCATGTTCAGTCCATGGAATATTTTATATTTTGCCACAAGTTGCGGGAATATGACAAACTTTTTTTTTTTTGCACAAAGTTGTCACTAAATGATATATTGCTCACACATGCCATGGGCATATGTGAAATTACACCCCAAAATACATTCTGCTGCTTCTCCTGAGTACGGGGATACCACATGTGTGGGACTTTTTGGGAGCCTAGCCGCGTACGGGACCCCAAAAACCAAGCACCGCCTTCAAGGTTTCTAAGGGCATAAATTTTTGATTTCACTTCTCACTACCTATCACAGTTTTGAAGGCCATAAAATGCCAAGATGGCACAAAACCCCCCCAAATGACCCCATTTTGGAAAGTAGACACCCCAAGCTATTTGCTGAGAGGCATGTTGACCCCATTGAATATTTTTTTTTTGTCCCAAATGATTGAATAATGACAAAAAGAAAAAAAAATGTACAAAAAGTTGTCACTAAATGATATATTGCTCACACATGCCATGGTTATATGTGGAATTGCACCCCAAAATACATTCTGCTGCTTTTCCTGAGTACGGGGATACCACATGTGTGGGACTTTTTGGGAGCCTAGCCGCGTACAGGGCCCCAAAAACCAAGCACCGCCTTCAGGATTTCTAAGGGCGTAAATTTTTGATTTCACTCCTCACTACCTATCACAGTTTCGAAGGCCATAAAATGCCAAAATAGCACAAACCCCCCCAAATTACCCCATTTTGGAAAGTAGACACCCCAAGCTATTTGCTGAGAGGCATGTTGAGTCCATGGAATATTTTATATTTTGCCACAGGTTGCGGGAATATGACAAACTTTTTTTTTTTGCACAAAGTTGTCACTAAATGATATATTGCTCACACATGCCATGGGCATATGTGAAATTACACCCCAAAATACATTCTGCTGCTTCTCCTGAGTATGGGGATACCACATGTGTGGGACTTTTTGGGAGCCTAGCCGCGTACGGGACCCCAAAATCCAAGCACCGCCTTCAAGGTTTCTAAGGGCATAAATTTTTGATTTCGCTCCTCACTACCTATCACAGTTTTGAAGGCCATAAAATGCCAAGATGGCACAAAACCCCCCCAAATGACCCCATTTTGGAAAGTAGACACTCCAAGCTATTTGCTGAGAGGCATGTTGAGCCCATTGAATATTTTTTTTTTGTCCCAAATGATTGAATAATGACAAAAAGAAAAAAAAAATGTACAAAAAGTTGTCACTAAATGATATATTGCTCACACATGCCATGGTTATATGTGAAATTACACCCCAAAATACATTCTGCTGCTTCTCCTGAGTACGGGGATACCACATGTGTGGGACTTTTTGGGAGCCTAGCCGCGTACGGGACCCTAAAAACCAAGCACCGCCTTCAAGGTTTCTAAGGGCATACATTTTTGATTTCACTCCTCACTACCTATCACAGTTTTGAAGGCCATAAAATGTCAAAATAGCCCAAAACCCCCACAAATGACCCCATTTTGGAAAGTAGACACCCCAAGCTATTTGCTGAGAGGCATGGTGAGTATTTTACAGCTCTCATTTGTTTTTGAAAATTAAGAAAGACATTTTTTTTTCTTTTTTTATTCTTTTTTTACATTTTCAAAACTTTGTGACAAAAAGCGAGATCTGCAAAATACTCAACATACCTCTCAGCAAATAGCTTGGGGTGTCTACTTTCCAAAATGGGGTCATTTGGGGGGGTTTTGTGCCATCTGGGCATTCCATGGCCTCCGAAACTGTGATAGGCAGTGAGGAGTGAAATCAAAAATTTACACCCATAGAAATCCTGAAGGCGGTGCTTGGTTTTTGGGGTCCCGTACGCGACTAGGCTCCCAAAAAGTCCCACACATGTGGTATCCCCGTACTCAGGAGAAGCAACAGAATGTATTTTGGGGTGTAATTCCACATATGCCCATGGCATGTTTGAGCAATATATAATTTAGTGACAACTTTTTGTACATTTTTTTTTTTTTTGGTCATTATTCAATCACTTGGGACAAAAAAAAAAATATTCAATGGGCTCAACATGCCTCTCAGCAAATAGCTTGAGGTGTCTACTTTACAAAATGGGGTCATTTGGGGGGGTTTTGAACTGTCCTGGCATTTTATGCACAACATTAGGAAGCTTATGTCACACATCATCCACTCTTCTAACCACTTGAAGACAAAGCCCTTTCTGACACTGTTTGTTTACATGAAAAAAAAATTTTTGCAAGAAAATTATGTTGAACCCCCAAACATTATATATTTTTTTAAAGCAAAGGCCCTACAGATTAAAATAGTGGGTGTTGCATTTTTTTTTCCACACAGTATTTGCGCAGCGATTTTTCAAACGCATTTTTTGGGGGAAAAACACACTTTTTTTATTTTTAATGCACTAAAAAACACTATATTGCCCAAATGTTTGATGAAATAAAAAAGATGATCATAGGCCGAGTACATGGATACCAAACACGACATGCTTTAAAATTGCGCACAAACGCGCAGCGGCGACAAACTACATTCATTTTTAAAAGCATTTAAAAGCCTTTACAGGTTACCACGTTAGATTTACAGAGGAGGTCTACTGCTAAAATGACTGCCCTCGATCTGACCTTCGCGGTGATACCTCACATGCATGATGCAATTGCTGTTTACATATGACGCTAGACCGACGCTTGCGTTCGCCTTTGCGCAAGAGCAGGGGGGGACAGCGGTGCTTTTTTTTTTTTTTTTTTATTATTTATTTGGCTTTTTTATTTTATTTTTAAACTGTGCCTTCCATATTTTATTTTTTTACCATTTTTATCGTTATCTCAGGGAATGTAAATATCCCCTATGATAGCAATAAGTAGTGACAGGTACTCTTTTTTTGAAAAAAATTGGGGGGTTAGACCCTAGATCTTTCCTCTGCCCTCAAAGCATCTGACCACACCAAGATCGGTGTGATAAAATGCTTTCCCAATTTCCCAATGGCGCTTTTTATATCCGGGGGGGGGGGTCATTCCCTCCTACTGCTTGTAAAAGCAGTCTAGAGGCTAATTATCTGCTAGAATTGCTTTTACATGAAAGCCGGCTGCTGGCTGAAAAGAATGATACCAAGATGATACCTAAACCCGCAGGCATCATTCTGGTATAAACATTCAAAGTCCAGCAACATACCAGTACGTTGCTGGTCCTTGTTGGACATGTATTGTAATCTTTTTTTTCATACAGCCTATTGGCTGAACGAAAAAAAGAGATAGATTGGTGGGTATGCCCACCATTAGAATACCTCCCTTCATCCACCCACTTCTAATGATGGGCATATATGCCGAAGCATGGGGGCATCCTCCCGCAAAAAAGTTATGCCGCGTACACACGGTCAAGCCTTCGTCGGAATTTCGACCGTATGTACGCGGCATAAAAGGTTATGCCGCGTACACATGGTCGGACTTTTCCACGGGCAAGCCTCCGTTGGAATTTCGACCGTATATACGCGGCATTAGGAGCAAAATCGCTCCTCCGCCCCTGCTGCCCCCATGCTTCGGCATATATGCTCTTTTTTTCAACTGTGGTGGTGAAATCACCTCCTACAGCGTTGGAGTCACGGCTTTATGTATCGTGGGAGCAAACGCTGTTGCTGTCAAGATAAATAGATCCGCGCTGCAACTGAATGGCGTACCTGCTAAGCAAATGGTGGTTAACATTAAAACAAAGTAACATTACAGTACAACAGTAAGACCTTACCATGCCATACCTGCAAAGCAAATACCAAAACAAAACCTAGTAAAAAATAAAAAAATGTTTTAACGCAACCTGTGCCTAAAATATATATATGCCGAAGCATGGGGGCATCCTCCCGCAAAAAAGTTATGCCGCGTACACACGGTCGGAATTTTCCATGGGCAGGCCTCCGTCGGAATTTCGACCGTATGTACGCGGCATTAGGAGCAAAATCGCTCCTCCGCCCCTGCTGCCCCCATGCTTCGGCATATATGCTCTTTTTTTTAACTGTGGTGGTGAAATCACCTCCTACAGCACTGGAGTCACGGCTTTATGTATCGTGGGAGCAAACGCTGTTGCTGTCAAGATAAATAATTCCGCGCTGCAGTTGAATGGCGCACCTGAAAACAAAAAATTACATACCTGAAAAGCAAGCATGATAAAACATTGCAGAATAGAATACAGTAAAAAAGAGCAGAACAATAGAGAGAAAATAGAGAGAGAGAGAACAATAAAACGACAACTATTTTTGGTTTTTTTATTTTATATTTTTTTTGTGTTTTGTTTTTTACGTTTTTTTTTCTTTTTTACACTTTTTTTTGTAACTTTACAACTGTAATGGTTCGGGTCTCTCAAAATGTAATGGCATCTTGGGAGACCCTGTGTAAGTGTGTCCTTGTCTGTGAAATGCTGTACCCTACGCTAAAACTTCACTTTTGAGTGGTAGCGTTCAAAACATTCACCTTGGCAAAGACCAGGCTTGTCAGGACAGAGTGGACAAAAACTACGGGTGTCACGCCTAAATCCGCGCTTGCTACAGACACAACATCTTTTTTGGGGGTGGCTTTGGGTAGGGGTACTCGGGAGGACATACGAATAATGCCTCTCATGCAGCCGGCTTACTGCATTTGGTAGGGGATGGTGAGGTGCAGAACCGCCTGGATACAGGAGTTCTGTGACTATCTCATTCTGGAATTTTAGAAGAGATAACGTCCCGCCTGAAGCTCTGTATAGCACATGAGCGTTCAGCAAAGCCAATTGGAATAATGATAGAGACACTTTTTTGTGCCAGCGTCTCGCCTTACGGTCAATTAGATACGGCGCCATCAACTGGTCGTTGAGGTCCACCCCTCCCATATTTTGGTTATATTCGTGGACACAGAGGGGTTTCTCCACAACACCAGTCGCCGTACGAATTTGGACTGTCGTGTCTGCATGAAGGGAGGTAAGAAGGAAAACATTCTTATTGTCCCTCCACTTCATAGCGAGCAAGTTATTACACTTCAAGCAGGCTCTCTCCCCCAGCCTAAGACGGGCATCTACAAGCCGCTGGGGAAAGCCCCGGCGATTAGGTCGCACGGTGCCACATGCTCCAATCTGATGATCAAACAAGTGACTAAACAGTGGCACGCTCGTGTAATAATTGTCCACATACAAGTGGTACCCCTTTCCGAATAAGGGTGACACCAAGTTCCACACTATCTTGCCAGCGCTCCCTATGTAATCCGGGCAGTTGACCGACTCAATCTGACTATCTTTTCCCTCATAAACCGTAAAGTTCACTACATAGCCTGTTGCCCTGTCACAGAACTTGTAGAGCTTGACCCCGTATCTGGCACGCTTGCTGGGAAGGTACTGCTTGAAAGACAAGCAGCCAGAAAATTTAATCAGGGACTCATCAACGCAGACAACTTGATCGGGAGTAAACAAGGCTGCAAAACGTTCGTTGAAGTGGTTTATGAGGGGCCGAATTTTATAGAGCCGGTCGTATTCAGGGTCCCCACGTGGACGACAAAGTTCATTGTCGTTGAAGTGCATGAACCGCAAAATCTGCTCGTATCGTGCCCTGGACATGGAGGCAGAGAACACGGGCATGTGGTCAATTGGGTGCGTGGACCAATAAGCACGCAATGACGGAAATTTATGTGTGCCCATGTTGAGGGAAAGGCCCAGAAAGGTCTTAAATTCGGAAACCGTAATTGGTTTCCAATTTCTGGCAATTTTAGGCAACTGGGGGTTAGCGGCGATAAATTGACCAGCATATAAATTACTCTGGTCCACAATAGATCTATAGAGATCTTCCGTGAAAAACAGCGAATAAAAATCAATTGGAATAAAATCAGCTGTTTCCACCTGAATACCGGGTTGGGCAGTGAATGGGGGAAGTACGGGTTCTGCAGAAGTGGTGGGGACCCAATCAGGATAGGCGAATTCTGCAGGAAGGGCAGTATGGGCACGACGGGCCTGCCTTTGTCTTCTTGGTGGCAGCGGGACACTACTTGTGCTTGCCACCTCGCCAGCTTGAACTGCACTTATGGGACTCGCCACGTCACCAAGTGTTACTGCAGTGCTGGATGTACGTCCAGGCTGTACTAGGCCGCTGGTGCTTGCCAGTTCACCAGAAGGAATAGCGGCGCTAGTACTACTCTGCTCCATGATACGAGAGACCTGCGGTTCTTGCTCCTCAACAACCTCAGAAGTTCGGGATCGGGTACACCTGACCTTAGCAGGGACCTCAACTTCGTCGTCAGAGCTATCTGACGTGGGGCCGCTGACGTCACTGTCTTCTACGGGAAGATATTCTGAGCCTGAATCTGACAGATACGTGACCTCCTCTTCACTATCTGTCATGCTCAGAATCTCGTAGGCCTCTTTACTAGTGTACCTTCGTCTTGCCATTTTGGGCTCTAAATTACACTAGTAAGATTCACAGGAAAAAAAGCACCTGACTGTCGTCAGCAAATATATCAAACGCTACAAAAAAACTGTTAGCGATCGCAGGGATCAGGCCTGTCTCTGCGAACGCTGCAGTTATGTGTGTTGTGTTTGGTAAGTGACAGTGATCGATCGATACTGCACTTGGGTGGGCTGGGCTGGGCTGGGCTGGGCGGAGGGGCTAAACGCAGGCGCTAGCAGGTATCTGGGCTGATCCCGCTAACACTGCGTTTTTGGGAACCCTAAACCGCTGGGGATGCTAGTATAGATCTGATCAGATACTATACCACTAAGGGGGGTGTATGCTTTGCGCGTGGGTGTTAGCGTTACTGGCACTAACCTAACACTGCCTGGGGCGACGCAGACCCTCTCTGGTGCTAAAACCTAATTGATCTCACCCGCCGGGCAATCAGGGGGGTTAAACCTTTATTGGGTTATATACGGCGGGTGCCCTGATGCTATAAAAAGCAAACTAATCAACCAGCGTCACCCGTAACCTTTATATGGTGATCACTGGTGAAAGGGTTAACTAGGGGCAATCAGGGGGTTAAAACCTTTATTAGGTTAAATATGGGGGTACCTGACACTATATAAAAACCTGACGGGTAACCTAAATAACTAAATAACTTACTGGCTAACCAGTGACACCAGTGACGCTTATACGGCGATCACTGGTGAAAGGGTTAACTCTAGGGGCAATCAGGGGGTTAAAATAATATATGGGGGTACCTGACACTAATAAAAACCTGCGGCGAACCTAAAAAAAAATAACTGCCTATCTAAAACACCAGCGACACGAATACAGCGATCGGAAAAACAATCGCTTAGTGACGCTGAAGTTAGGGGGTGAAAGGGTTACCTGGGGGGTGATCAAGGGGTTAAACCTTTATTAGGGGGGGTTAGGGGGCTACCCTGGACCTAAAGGGGCCTAATCCTAACTGCCCTGCAACTTTTTACAATCACAGATGACACTAAATGCAGTGATCAGTAAAATAAATGATCACTGCAATCAGTGACACTGTGATTGGGGGCTTTGGGGTGACCTGGGGGGTGATCTGGGGGTGACTGGGGGGTGATTTGTGTGCCTATGTGTACCTACGTGTCAGTGGACTGTTGGTGCACTAACCTGCTTCTTCTGTCCTCGGCGCCGGGAACGAAAAGACCGCGGCGAGGGAGATGACATCACTTCCTCCAGCCTGTGTTTACATTTCAGGCAGGAGGAAGCAATTTTATTCGCCGGGAGCGATCGCGAGGGGGGGGGCGGAATTGAGCGGCCGCCCCCTCATGCCTGATCGCTCCCGAACACTTAACGGCCGCTCACTGCAGTGAAGGGGGGTCCGGATGGACCCCCCAACTGCACAAAGGCGATCACGTAGATCTACGTGATTCTGCCTGTCGGTGCCATTCTGCCGACGTAAATCGGCGGTGGGCGGTCGTTAAGTGGTTAAAGATGGTTGATGATCAATGCTTTAGCACAGTATAGCACAAGGAGAATTTCCCTCACTGTCCTTCCCTGTCCCTAGAAACAAGGATTATCACAGTGAAAGAAACTGACACTCTCCCTACCTATAGTTTTCTGTCCCTAGAAAAAATGTTTTTTTAAAGATGGTTGATGATCAATGCTTTAGCACACTATAGCACAAGGAGAATTTCCCTCACTGTCCTTCCCTGTCCCTAGAAACAAGGATTATCACAGTAAAACACACTGACACTCTCCCTACCTATCCTTCTCTTTCCCTAAACTAAAGGAATCCAGGTTAAGCAAGAAAAAAAAATGTCACTGTCCCTGCCTATGCTTCTCTTTCCCTGCTCCGGAACACACTACACTAGGCCGCCGTGCTGGCGGCCTTTTATAGTGTGGGGCGTGTACTAAACACCCTCAGCAATAATTGGCCACAGGCATCCTGCCTGTGGCCAATCATTGCTCTCCTCGCTGCCGGCGCTGTGATTGGCCAAGCATGCGGGGTCACAGTGCATGCTTGGCCAATCACAGCGCCTGGATGACACTGCGATGGCGTAGTGCATTGTGGGCCGTTCGCATCACTCAAATTAGGCGCGAACGGCCCAAATCGTTCGATCTTCGTCGAACGATCGAACAGCCGATGTTCGAGTCGAACGTATGTTCGACTCGAACACCGAGCTCATCCCTAATGGCCAACAGTTCACGGTCACCTATGGAATAGTTTTTTTCCGGAGGGGAGAAAGTTTTAGAGAAAAAACCACAAGTGACGTTTTTCCCTTTAGCGTTTTTTTGAAGAAGCACAGCTCCGGCTCCTACTGAGGAGGCGTCAACTTCAAGGAAGAACGGCTTTAGAGGATCTGGCTGAGACAGGACAGGTGCAGAGGAGAAGGCGGTCTTAAGGCAAGTAAAGGCTTCCTCCGCTTGAGGCGGCCAGGGCCTAGGATTTGCGTCTTTTTTGGTCAGTGCCCCTATAGGAGCAACGATGGTGGAGAAGTGGGGTATGAACTGACGATAGTAGTTGGCGAAACCAAGGAAGCGTTGGATAGCACGAAGTCCAGAGGGGCGTGGCCAACCCAAGACTGCGGAGAGTTTGTCAGGGTCCATTTGAAGACCTTGTCCAGAGACCAGATAACCTAGGAAAGGAAGACGGCTGCGCTCAAAAAGGCATTTTTCAAATTTAGCGTAAAGATGATTTACGCGGAGGCGCTGGAGCACTTGACGGACATGGAGCCGATGTTCCATAAGGTTGGCAGAGAAGATTAGGATGTCGTCAAGATAGACAACCACACAGGTATACAGTAGGTCCCGGAAGATTTCGTTGACAAAATCTTGAAAGACTGCAGGGGCGTTGCAAAGTCCGAACGGCATGACGAGATATTCAAAGTGACCGTCTCTGGTGTTAAATGCGGTTTTCCATTCATCTCCTTTACGGATTCTGATGAGGTTATAAGCGCCCCTGAGGTCCAATTTAGAAAAAACTTTTGCTCCGCGCAGACGGTCAAAGAGCTCTGAGATGAGAGGCAGAGGGTAGCGGTTTTTAATAGTGATTTTATTGAGACCACGATAGTCTATGCAAGGGCGTAGAGATCCATCCTTCTTGGCCACGAAGAAGAACCCCGCTTCGGCTGGAGAAGATGATTTCCTAATAAAACCTCTCTTGAGGTTCTCCTGAATGTATTCAGTCATGGCCTTGGTTTCAGGAGAGGAGAGAGGGTAAATTCTGCCACGGGGTGGTGTAGTACCTGGGAGCAAGTCAATGGGGCAGTCGTAGGGTCAATGTGGTGGTAAGACCTCCGCCTGTTTTTTGCAAAAGACATCAGAAAAGTTCTGATAGGCCTTTGGAAGGCCAGGCAAAGGAGTAGTGATGGGGACTTGACAGGTCGGTACAGACTTAAGGCAATGCTTGTGACAGGAGTCACCCCAGGATTTGATGTCCCCAGTGGTCCAGTCGAGGGTAGGAGTGTGACGCTGGAGCCAGGGTAGGCCAAGAAGGATGTCAGAAGTACAGTTCGGCAAAACAAAGAATTCAATCTTTTCTTGGTGAAGAACACCAATGGACATGAGCAGGGGTTCGGTGCGGTAACGCACGGTAAAATCCAAATTCTCTCCATTTACAGAGGAAATGAAGAAGGGTTTGATGAGACGGGTAACAGGAATGTTGAACCTGTTGATGAAAGAGGCTTCAATAAAGTTTCCTGCAGAACCAGAGTCCAGGAAGGCCACCGCAGGGAAGAGGGAGCCAGCAGAAGGAGAAATCCGCACAGGAATAGTCAGACATGGAGAGGAAGAATTCACACCTAGTAACGCCTCTCCCACGTTCACTAGGTGCGGGCGTTTCCCTGACGCGGAGGACAAATAGGACAGTCTTTTAGGAAGTGATCAGAGCTCGCACAATAAAGGCATAAGTTCTCGTTCCTACGGCGAGACCTCTCTTGTAGGGTCAGGCGAGACCGGTCCACTTGCATGGCCTCCTCGGCGGCAGGCACGGTAACAGGATGCATTGGATTCAGAGAGAGAGGAGCCAGGCGTGGATAACGCCTGGTGCGAACGAGATCTTTCTCCTGGCGAAGCTCTTGGCGTCTTTCGACGTAACGCATATCGATGCGGGTAGCTAAATGGATGAGTTCCGTCAAAGAAGAGGGTATCTCTCGTGCGGCCAGACAATCCTTGATGTGGCCGGATAAACCCTTCTTGAAGGTCACGCAGAGAGCCTCATCATTCCAGGCTAACTCTGAGGCCAGTGTGCGGAACTGTATGGCATATTCGCCCACAGAGGAGTTTCCTTGGACAAGGTTAAGCAGGGCGGTTTCAGCGGATGAGGCTCGGGCTGGTTCCTCAAAAACGCTGCGAACCTCAGCAAAGAAGGACTGAACGGTGGCTGTAGCAGGGTTGTTGCGGTCCCAGAGTGGCGTGGCTCAGGCCAAGGCCTTTCCAGACAACAGAGAGACCACGAATGCCACTTTAGACCGTTCTGTGGAAAACTGGTCAGACATCATCTCAAGATGCAGGTAACATTGGGACAAGAATCCCCGGCACATCCTAGAATCCCCGTCAAATTTCTCCGGAAGAGACAGGCGAATTCTCGAGGTAGTAGCGGCAGCTCGGAGAGGGGAAGATGCTGGAGGCTGCGGCGGCAGAAGCTGCTGGACCATGGCGGTCAACTGCGACAGCTGCTGTCCTTGTTGGATGATCTGTTGCGACTGATGGGCAACCACGGTAGTGAGGTCAGCGAGATTTGGCAGCGGTACCTCAGCGGGATCCATGGCCAGATCTACTGTCAGGGCCCGGACTGGTGGCTAGTGAGGACACAGGAGGTGGATCCTCTGTGCCAGAGAGGCGAAGGCACGGGTCGCACTGGAGGACCGGTTCTAAGCAGCTACCGGTTTTCACCAGAGCCCGCCGCAAGGCGGGATGGACTTGCTGCGGCGGTAGCAACCAGGTCGTGTCCCCCAGTAGCGGCTCGACTTCTCTGGCAGCTGAGATAGGCACGGTACACTGGGACTAGGCAGAGGCAAGGTCAGACGTAGCGGAAGGTCAGGGCAGGCGGCAATGGTTCGTAGTCAGGGGCAACGGCAGAAGATCAGATACACTGGCAAGACAACTACAAAACGCTTTCTCAGGGCAGTAAGGCAACAAGATCCGGCAAGGACAGGAAGGGGGAGTGGGTTTTTAAGTGTTTTGGGTGTGACACAGCAATTGGACCAGGCACCAATCAATGGTGCACTGCCCCTTTAAATTTAAGAAGACCGGCGCACGCGCGCCCTAGAGAGCAGCGGGACAGCGCGCGCCGGGACGAAGCAGGAGGAGGAGGCTGGTGAGCAGGATGGGATGCGATCCGCGGGCGGACAGGTGCCGCCGCATGGATCGCATCCCCGCCAGTATCAGAGAAGCGCTCACGGTCAGAGGAGCCGACCGGAGCGCTACAGGGGGACAGACGCCGCGGGCGCTCCGGGATGGATGGGACACCCGGAGCGCTCGGCGTTACAAGGTGTTTGTTTTAATTTGGTGGATTGTATTTTTTTGTGTGGGGGAAATGTTCCCCTTAAATAATTTTGATGCTGTTAATGTGTGTCATTTGTTCACTTTGATTTAATTGTCTGTGCTGCATTATTTTGTGAAAACTTTCTCAAGATGTTGTGAGTCTGTAACTGTTTCAAATTGACCCTGTTTTTTATTTTGGCTTCACTTTTGTTTTGTTGACCAATAAAATTTGATGCAAAGTTTTGAGGTTTGTTTTGCGTTTTCTTTGGAACAAATGTGACAGCTGATTGGCATGTCAAAACAAAACAGGTGTGATTTGTCTACCCTGGTGCCTTCATGCTAGCATATGCATGTATGTGTGCTGCCATGGATAGTCTCCAGGAAATGAAAAATACAGAGTGGTAAGTATTCAATTTTCCTTTTTACTGCAGTGGTTCTCAGCCTCAGTCCTCAATTACCCCCAACAGGACATGTTTTGTGAATTTATCTTATTGAGAATTGCTGTCCAAAATACAAAACCATTGACTGTGATTTAAAGCACATGTGCAAGATGAAGGAAAACCTGCAAACATGGCCTGTTGGGGGTACTTGAGAAGCACTGATTTAGAGCACTGCACTTAAAAATAGCTCAAGGCAATACGATTCTAATTGTGGCCATTTTGAGGGAAACAAAGTAAGTGTTAGAACCCCTGTTTTTTGTTTTTGTTTTTTTTTTTAGGTTGGGCTTTGTGTCCCCTTTTAGTAAAATTGGCTTCACTTCCTGTCACACAGCTAAACAGGAAGTGAAGGTAAAACCCTACCAATGTCTTTTCTTGGGGACACACAGATCAATCTAACTAGTGTCCCCATTAAGCAAATTGCACTCTAGCACTTTGTTGGGTACACCCCAAATCATTGGGTAGTTTGGGGTTTAGTAAAGACAAATCCACCCTGCAGTAAAAGTGTAGCTGCTGAAAATCTGAGGGATCACTGGTGATTGTAACATCAATCATGTAAAAGCAAAGATGGTGTTTTTTTTTGTTTGCTTGCATGTCCCCCTCGGATATCCAGCAAGTGCACTTGTAGTGCAAAGTAGATTTGCCTTTAGTAAATAAACCTCAAAGTCCAAAATACCTAATAATTTGGGGTGTACCCTGCAAAATGCTGGAGTGCAATGTACATAATGAGGAAAGTATTTAGATTGACCTGTGTGTCGCCAAGGAAAGACATTGGTAGGGATTTCCCCTCACTTCCTGTGTGGCTATGTGACAGGAAGTGAATTATTTGGAAGGATAAAGTGGCCAAATTTGGGAGTTGTCTTCACCCTATCAGGGGTGCAGACATCCCCAAAAACTGTCTAGACTTGTAATCCCTCTGCACTCTATCCCCAAGCAAAAATAAGAAAGGATTTCATTTAGTTTAACTTTGCAAAGACACATTCCTAAGTTGAATTGTGATGCATGTCAATGGCCCATTTAGACCCTCTTTAATCACTTGAGATCAGCGCTATAACTGAACGACAGCCACAGCATGGTCCTCAATTGCCGGGAGTCCGTCAATAGACGTCCCTCCCCTTCACGCGTGCGCTGTGGTCACTGAGTCACTGAGACTCGGGTGATGACAGATCAGAGTAAGGGGCCGATCCCTGCCCCTTACCATGTGATCAGCTGTCAGACAATGACAGCTGATCACGTGATGTAAAAAAAAGCTGGGTAATGGTTTTTGTTTTCTCCTTGTGCTGACAGCGTGAGCATAAAAAAAGGCAATCACCGGCTTATGTGCAAGGGACATCGGGCCCGAAGAGGAAGAGGCAATTCTGTGACAATAAGTAGCCCCTGCCAGTGCCACCTATCAATTCCCACCACTGGTGCCAATCAGTGAGACCTAGCAGTGCTGCCTATCAGTGCCCATCACTGCCAACTATCATTGCCACCTAGCAGTGCCACTTCTCAATGCCCACCAGTGTCAACTTGCAATGCCACCTCTCAGTGCCCACCCTTGCCTTATCGGTGCCCATCAGTGCAGCCCATCAGTGCAGTCTCATCAAAGAAGGAGAAAAATTACCTTTTTTCTAAATTTTCGAAATAGTAACCACTTTCCTTCCGCCCACCGTCAAATGACGTCCTTGGCTTTGTGCGGTGACATCTGAATGATGCCTGCAGTTGCAGGCATCATTCAGATATCATTCTTTTCAGCCGGCGATTCTGTGCACGATAAAAATGATCATAGTGGAAGTTCCGCCGCTTGATCGTTCTTATAGGCGGCAGGAGGGGACGTCCCCCCCTCCCGCCGCCATATGGTGCATCTCCGGGGTCTCTCGTGCCATCTGTGGCTCGGAGAACGAACTGTCCGGCACCGGATGGGAAGCATAGAGAGGACTGGTGACCAGATGGTCACCAGTCCTCTCTATGACCGTCGGAGGCCCGGGCGCGACGTTATGACATCACGCCGGGTTCCCGTATGTAAACAAAGCCATGATCTCGGCTGTCAGCATGAGATCGGTGAATTTTTTTGACCAATCTCATGCTTTCCAGCCTGGAGGAGAGATGTGGGGTCTTATTGACCCTGTATCTCTCCATAAAGAGGACCTATCACAATAGATTCCTATTACAAGTGTGACAGCAGGAAGGTAAAGTCACCTGGTTGCATCCAGGGGGGTAGATATATTTCTCCCAGATTCAGGCTTTATGCTGACTTATACAACTAGGGTGGAGAGTTGTATAAGCCCAGCTGAGGCTAGTAGGCTCATGGATGACTCATACCTCTAGGGAGAGTGTGGGGCGTCGTACAGACAGGGAGTTGATGAGGCCAGCTGAAGCTTGTCAGCTCATTTAGGCCTCTATAAGAACTCCCAGATTCATTAGGTGTTAGCTCATGCCTGGAACCAGACCTGTGTGGACTGTCTAGGGAGAGTGAACCCCTGTGCGGTGAGAAAAAGCCTGTGTGGCTATTTGCTTGGACATTTAAAACCAGGGACTTAGGGACTAGGACAGCACTAGGCTGATCCCAGTTGTTAGTTAGGGAACCTGTATGTTTAGTCAGAGGTCAAGTTGACCAGGATTTAATTTGTTTATGTTTCTTTTGGCTTTGCTGTGTTTTGTCACTGTAAATAGAAAATAAACCGCACCTTTTTTTTGATTTTGAAAACCACAACCTCCGTTTGCTGGGCCTGTTTTGTGTGGGGAGCCCATCCCGGGGGTCACACACACCCGCTGCCGAGCTAACCCCCTCACAGTTGGTGGAGAACCAGTGGCAGTTTTTTTTAAGCCAGCATGGAGGAGATACTGAAGCAGCTGGCTCTAGCAAATGCCAATCAACAGCAGACAAATGCAGGTTTGCAAAAGAGCCTTGCAGCTCAACAACAGAACTTCGCAGCCCAGCAGCAAGCTCATCAACAGAGCCTTGCAGCCCAGCAACAAGCCCAGCAGCAATCTGAGGCCCGCTTCATAGACCTGTTACAGAAGCAAGAGCAGAGACTACAACAAATGGAAGCAGTAATGCAGCAACGTCCGCAGACCAGTGAGGAAAGCCGTCCCACTAATACCGCGTCCTTTGGGGTGAGTCGTTTATTGACAAAAATGACTGGAGAGGATGATCCAGAGGTATTTTTGACCACATTTGAAAGGACTGCTGAAAGAGAAAAGTGGCCTGAGGAGCAGTGGGCTGGACTGGTGGCTCCTCTGTTAACTGGTGAATCGCAGAAGGCTTACTATGACCTAGAGCCTGACCAAGCAAAAGACTATGTGATGCTAAAAGCTGAGATATTGGCAAGGCTGGGTGTCACCCAGGCTGTCCGGGCTCAGCGTGTGCATAACTGGACTTTCCAGCTTGGAAAACCCCCCAGGTCTCAAATGTATGATCTCATTCACCTGAGCAGAAAGTGGCTACAGCCAGAGACTTTGTCCGCACCAAAGATTGTGGAACGTGTTGTAATGGATCGGTTTTTGAGAGCTCTTCCTACTGCCATCCAAAACTGGGTAAGCCATGGAGACCCAGAGACGGCCGATGGTCTTGTGGATCGTGTGGAGAAATACTTGGCTACAGAGAACCTGACGGCCTCTTCCAGAGACACTCGGACTTTCCACCCTAAGACCAGACCATCCCCAGGGGCGGATAAGAGGATTCCAAGGGGTAAGGGTGGAGAGAGTGAGAGGGTGGGAGCTCTACCCCAAGTTTGGCGAGAACAGCCTGGGAAATCAGCGGCTCAAGAGGCGGCAAGAAGGATCGTTTGCTACCGCTGCCGGCAAGCGGGACATATTGCAGCCAATTGCCCGGTTGTGGAGGAACCCATGCAGTGTGACTTTCTGATGGGCAGACGTCAGTCGCTGTGTGCGACAGTCGCATGCACTGCCATTCGAGGAACTGAGAAACATTTATGCAAAATGTGTGTTAATGGTAGAAATGTTGTGGTATTGCTGGATTCAGGTAGCCTTGTGACCCTGATAAAGGCTGAGTTAGTTAAAACAGAGGTCTCTGGGAATAGCAAGGTAGCTGTTATTTGTGTGCATGGGGACACCCGAGAGTATCCAGTGACTACAGTGTGTTTCGAGACCCCCAAAGGTACCCTCTCTCATCCAGTGGGCTTAGTATCTCAGTTACCGTATGACGCCATTGTGGGAAGGGATTTTCCGAAGTTCTGGGAACTGTGGGATGATCCTGAGCCCCCCACTGGTGCCCCTATGTACCAGGAATGTGATAGCCAGAACTCCCCTGAGAGTGGTGAGGACTCTCCGGAATTTCCCTTATCAGTATTGGCAGGGGAGACTCAAGAAACTGGAGAGGAGCCCACCTCCTCAGACGAAAACCTACCGTCTGTGGAGTTTTCTGATCTTGAGGTTCACAGGGAAAACTTTGCCACAGAACAGTTGAAAGACCCCGCCCTAATAAATGC
The DNA here is from genome assembly GCA_029206835.1 of Rana muscosa. Lineage (NCBI taxonomy): Eukaryota > Metazoa > Chordata > Amphibia > Anura > Ranidae > Rana > Rana muscosa. Next base: position 1,223,038,783 of record CM055122.1, read on the forward strand.
ACGGGAAAACGTAGTGAAAATAGATGGCGAGTTAGTGAACCCAGATAATACCTGCACTTACCCATACTTCAGCGTAGAGAAGGACCTACTGTATCGGGTGGCAAAAAGGGCAGAAGAAACCGTTGAGCAGCTTGTGGTGCCCAAACCTTACAGGAAGTTGGTGTTGGAGTTGGCCCATGGGCACATTCTTGGAGGTCATCTGGGGACAGAGAAAACCCGAGAGAGGGTATTACAGAGATTCTATTGGCCGGGGGTGATAAAGGACATAGAAAATTATTGTTCCTCCTGCCCTGTGTGTCAGAGGTCGGCCCCGATGCCACATTTCCGTAGCCCGCTGGTCCCTCTACCCATCATTGAGGTCCCGTTTGAGAGGATCGCCATGGATTTGGTAGGTCCTATAATCAAGTCCGCTAGGGGGCACCAGTACATATTAGTTATAATGGACTATGCCACCCGTTATCCAGAAGCGATCCCTCTCTGAAATACCTCGGCCAAAACCATAGCCAAAGAGCTATCTCTTGTGTTTAGCCGGGTGGGTATTTGTAGAGAACTGCTTACGGACCAAGGTACACCCTTTATGTCCCGGGTTATGAAGGAGCTGTGTAAATTGTTCAAAGTGACGCAATTACGTACATCTGTGTATCACCCCCAAACCGATGGGCTGGTTGAAAGATTCAACAAAACCCTAAAGCAAATGTTGAAGAAAGTGGTGGATAGAGATGGAAAGGATTGGGACTGTCTACTTCCTTATCTGATGTTTGCTATTAGGGAGGTGCCCCAATCCTCTACGGGATTCTCCCCCTTTGAGTTACTGTATGGGAGACACCCAAGAGGGCTGTTGGATATTGCCAAGGAAACTTGGGAAAGTGAGAGTTCTCCCCACAGGAGTGTGATTGAGCATGTCGCCCTGATGCAAGACCGAATTGCACAGGTAATGCCCATCGTGAAGGAACATTTGGCCCAAGCGCAGTTAGCACAGCAGAGAGTGTACAACCGTGGAGCCAAGACCCGTACCTTTTCCCCGGGGGATAGGATACTGGTACTTGTCCCTACGGTTGAAAGTAAATTCCTTGCCAAATGGCAAGGCCCCTACGAGATAATGGAAAAAGTGAGCGAAGTGAATTACAAGGTCAGACAACCAGGAAGGCGAAAGCCCGAACAGATCTATCACGTTAATCTGTTGAAAGCCTGGAGGGATAGAGAGTCCCTAGTCGCAGACACTTGGTCACCAGCTCAAACTGGTTGCGTGATTCCTGAGGTTGGAATAGCAGCCACCTTGTCACAACCCCAACAACAGGAGGTTAAGGAGTTTGTGCTTCGCAACAAGGAGGTATTCTCTGAGCTGCCGGGACAAACATCTGGGGTAGAGCATGACATCATTACCCCGCCCGGTGAAAGGGTGAAGTTAAAACCCTATCGGATCCCAGAGGCCCGACGGGAGGCAATACGGGAGGAAGTACAGAAAATGCTGAACTTAGGGGTGATAGAGGAGTCCCAAAGTGATTGGTCTAGTCCCATTGTGTTGGTGCCTAAACCGGATGGGAGCTGGCGATTTTGTAACGATTTTCGTCAGTTGAACAAAGTTACAAAATTTGACACCTACCCCATGCCACGTATAGATGAGTTGATCGACCGGCTGGGAACAGCCTGATACATGACGACTCTTGACCTCACAAAAGGGTATTGGCAAATCCCCCTGGCCAAATTGGCCAAAGAGAAAACCGCATTTGTAACCCCAGACGGGGCGTTCCAATATAAAAGAATGCCGTTCGGGTTACAGAATGCGCCGGCCACGTTCCAGCGGAAAATGGACCAGATGCTGAGGCCCCATCGGAAGTATGCTGCGGCTTACCTGGATGACGTAATTGTCCATAGCACAGATTGGGCCTCACATCTGCCAAAAGTGCAAGCAGTCCTGGACTCTGTTCGGGAAGCGGGGTTTACGGCTAACCCCAAGAAGTGTACCATTGGGCAGGAGGAGGCCAAATATCTTGGGTACACCATTGGGAGGGGAGTAATAAAACCCCAACTCAACAAAGTCGAGGCCATCCAGAGTTGGCCACGTCCCAACAGCAAGAAACAGGTACGAGCCTTTCTGGGAATCGCTGGGTATTATCGGCGATTCATTCCCCACTTTGCCTCTAAGGCTGTGCCCCTAACCAACCTAACGAAGGGGAAAGGGTCGGTCATGATTAAATGGACCCCCGAGGCTGAGGCAGCATTCCAATTCTTGAAACAAGCCTTATGTAGCCAGCCAGTGTTGTACTCACCCGACTTCTCTAAAGACTTTGTCGTACAAAGTGATGCGTCAGATGTGGGGTTAGGAGCAGTATTGTCCCAGGTCTGGAACGGGGAAGAGCACCCAGTCATTTACCTCAGCAGGAAGTTGAAGTCCCATGAGGTAAATTACGCCACCGTTGAAAAGGAGTGTTTAGCGGTGAAGTGGGCTCTAGATTCCCTTCGGTACTACCTGCTAGGTAGGCACTTTGACATGGTTACGGATCACGCTCCGTTAAAGTGGATGGCTCAAAACAAGGAAACAAATAGAAGAGTGAATAGGTGGTTCCTGGCCCTCCAGGAATTCAACTTCACAGTAAAGCATCGCCCTGGCGTTCAAATGGGGAATGTGGATGCTTTGTCTCGAGTACATGAATGCCTGATTGCTGGTGTTCCAACCCCGAGGTTAAAACAAGAGGGGGGGGTATGTGACAGCAGGAAGGTAAAGTCACCTGGTTGCATCCAGGGGGGTAGATATATTTCTCCCAGATTCAGGCTTTATGCTGACTTATACAACTAGGGTGGAGAGTTGTATAAGCCCAGCTGAGGCTAGTAGGCTCATGGATGACTCATACCTCTAGGGAGAGTGTGGGGCGTCGTACAGACAGGGAGTTGATGAGGCCAGCTGAAGCTTGTCAGCTCATTTAGGCCTCTATAAGAACTCCCAGATTCATTAGGTGTTAGCTCATGCCTGGAACCAGACCTGTGTGGACTGTCTAGGGAGAGTGAACCCCTGTGCGGTGAGAAAAAGCCTGTGTGGCTATTTGCTTGGACATTTAAAACCAGGGACTTAGGGACTAGGACAGCACTAGGCTGATCCCAGTTGTTAGTTAGGGAACCTGTATGTTTAGTCAGAGGTCAAGTTGACCAGGATTTAATTTGTTTATGTTTCTTTTGGCTTTGCTGTGTTTTGTCACTGTAAATAGAAAATAAACCGCACCTTTTTTTTGATTTTGAAAACCACAACCTCCGTTTGCTGGGCCTGTTTTGTGTGGGGAGCCCATCCCGGGGGTCACACACACCCGCTGCCGAGCTAACCCCCTCACACAAGGGATGTTTACATTCCTTGTAATAGGAATAAAAGTGATAAAAAAAAACAAAAAAGTTAAAAAAAAGAGTAAGAAATACAAAAAAGTTAAAAATAAAAAAATAAAAAAAATAAAAAAAACGCCCATGTCCCCGGTAGCTCGCGCTCAGAAGCGAACACACACGTAAGTCCCGCCCACATGAGGTATTGCTGCGTGCGTTAGAACGATTGCAACAATTCTAGCACTAGACCTCCTCTGTAATGCGAAAATTATAAAGGTGTAAAAATTTTGAAAGCATCGCCTAGGGAGATTTTTAAGTACTGAAGTTTGGTGTCATTCCATGAGTGTGCACAATTTTTAAGCGTGATATGTTAGGTATCTATTTACTCAGCATAACAACATCTTTCACATTATGCCAAAAAATTGGGCTAACTTTACTGTTAGGCGTTTGAAAATTTATTGCGCAAATACCGAGCAAGCTAAAAAATTGCAATGACCGCCATTTTATTCCCTAGGGTGTCTGCTAAAAAAACATATATAATGTTTGGGGTTTTGAAGTAATTTTCAAGCCCTAAATTTATGATTTTTACATGAAGGAGAGAAGTGCCAGAATAGGCCCAGTGCTGAAGTGGTTAAAATATCCAATTTTTTTTTTTTTTAGTCGGTCTTTTGTATTTATAGAAAAATAAATAAACGCAGAGGTGATCAAATAGCACCAAAAGAAAGCTCTATTTGTGTGCCAAAAATTAATACATTTTAATTGGGTTATAGTGTTGTATGAGCGCGCAATTGTCATTCAAAGTGCATCAGCGCTGAAATGTGAAAATTGGTATGGGCAGGAAGGGGGTTTAAGTGGCCAGTGCGCAAGTGGTTAATATAAGGCTACATGCACACGGACTTTTTTCCAGCTGCTTGTTTGAGCGTTTTTAGCAGCTTAAAAACGCTCTCCATGTTAGCCTATGGCCTCATGGCCACCATGGCATTTTTGAGCTGTAAATGGCATAGGCGTTTTTAGGCCCCATGTACACGGGACACTGGTGCAAAGTGTTCAGAACTAAGGTTGAAAGCGGCGTTTAGTAGACTTGTGCACAACGGAAAAATTTGTTCCGTTTCGGTTCGTTTCTTTCCGGTCCTGTTGATTCGTAATCATTCGTAATTTTGCTAGACGGGATTTTTCGTGTTCGGACTCATTCGTATTTTTGCAAGCGACATTTTTCGTTGAATTTTTTGTTGCTTTATAATTCGTACTTTCGGTAGAGTACGTTGTTTTTCGTTGATTCTGGACACAACTCCTACTTTCGTAACTTTTTTGGGGTTCGTTGATTCGTAATTTTCCGTGTCTCTCTCACAACGACGCTGCCTATTATGCCTAATGTGCTTCGAATGGATTTGTACTTTTCTAAATACATAGCGGTTATTTGTAACGATTCGAAATCTCGTATTTTACTTTCGTTTTTTACATGCGGCTATAGGCTCCGCCCCTGTACACCATTTTGAGAGGGTTCAGCACGGTGAGGGAGAAGCAGAGAGCAGAGCAGAGTGTTATTGTGCTTCGAATGGATTCGAAATCTCGTATTTTACTTTCGTTTTTTACATGCGGCTATAACCTCCGCCCCTGTACACCATTTTGAGAGGGAGTTCAGCACGGTGTGGGAGAAGCAGAGAGCAGAGCAGAGTGAGTGTTATTGTGCTTCGTATGGATTCGTACATTCGTAACTTTTTCATAACGAATTATGCCGAAGACATTCGGGCATTCGCTATTTGCGGTATAATTTATTTCGGATTCGGTCTTATTCGTAATTGCTTTGTTCGGAAATTAGAATGCTTCCGAATGTCCGAAAGTTGCTAAATTCGGACGAATTTCAATTCGTTACGAAACGAATTGCACAAGCCTAGCGTTTAGAAAGGCGCGCTTTGTGGCGTTTGCATGCCGCGTTTTACCACATTTGCGTGTATATGCGTTTAGTTAGGAAACATCATAAGGAGCCACCCTAAGCTCCAAAAACAGTATTATTAACCATTTCAGCTATTTTGTGAGACCAGAGTGAGTATCAGCAGCTGAGAGAGCAGCAGTGTGGTTGTATTTAGCGTGTCACTTGCCACATCACTTGCCACAAGTTGTGGATTGTTCACTTGCCACGTCACCTGCCCCAAGTTGTGGATTGTCCACTTGCCACGTCACCTGCCCCAAGTTGTGAATTGTCCACAATGCAATAGAAGCAATTTCCTTATTTTTTTGATATATATATATATATATATATATATATATATATATATTTTGAATGGTTTTTCCTCATTTGCCATAATTTTTTAGTTTATCAATGTAAAAAGAGAGGTCACCTTTAAAAACGCTTCTAAACTAAAATGCGGCAAAACGCCGGTACCGCGTCTGAAATGTGGAAATCTTTGGCGTCTGAAGGCATTTTTAGGCTTTGTGAAAAACGATGTTAAACGCAACTGCAGATGTTTTTTTTCCAGGCCAAAAACAGTGTTTTGGATGTAATAGAATTCAATGGACCCGGATCCAAAACGCGATTTTGCAGCAATTTTATTTTTTTTAACCTGTTTATAGCTGGTTGTTAAAGGAAATGTAAAAAAAAATAAACATTGCTGGCTCTAAAAAAAAAAAACTAGAAAAAAAACAGTGTGGGGTCCCCCCCAGGTCCATACCAGGCCCTTGGGTCTAGTATGGATTCAAAGGGGACCCCCCCAACAAAATGGAAAAAAAAAGGCATGGGAGTCCCCCCAAGATCCATACCAGGCCCTTCAGGGATTTTAAGGATTTTAAGGGGAACCCCGCTCCAAACTTAAAAAAAAAATTGTGTGGGGGTCCCCTTAAAAATCCATACCAGACCCTTCAAGTCTGGTATGGATTTTAAGGGGAAACCCGCGCCAAACGTAAAAAAAAAATAGCATGGGGGTCCCCCTAAAAATCCACACCAGACCCTTTATCCGAGCACGCAACCTGGCAGGCCGCAGAAAAAGAGGGGGGGACGTACCAGGCCACATGCCCTCAACATGGGGAGGATGTCCCCATGTTGATGAGGACAAGGGCCTCTTCCCGACAACCCTGGACGTTGGTTGTCGGGGTCTGCGGGAGGGGGGCTTATCGGAATCCGGGAGCCCCCTTTAATAAGGGGAACCCTAGATACCGGCCCCCCACCCTATGTGAATAAGTATGGGGTACATCGTACCCCTACCCATTCACATGGTGGCAAAAAAGTCAATAAAAAACACAACACAGTTTTTTTAAATAATTTATTAGGCAGCTCCGGGGGTCTTCCTGCCGGGCACCCTGCTATCTTCTTCCAGCTCTTTTGCTAGCGGGGTCCCGGTCTTCCTCGTCGTCTTCTTCCATCTTCGGGGGTCTTTCTGCCGGGCGCCCCGCTATCTTCTTCCAGCTCTTCTGCTAGCGGGGTCCCGGGCTTCCTTGTCATCTTCTTCCGACCTCGGGGGTCTCTTGTTCTGTTCTCCGGTGTCGTCTCCGCGCTCTCGGGTTCTTCTCCCGCTCTCCGGTGCCTTCTCCACGATCTCCGGTTATTTCTGCCTTCTGCCGGGCGCCCCGCTATCTTCTTCCAGCTCTTTTGCTAGCGGGGTCCCGGTCTTCATCGTCGTCTTCTTCCCTCTTCTCTCCGTCCGATGTTGCCTCGTCGCTGTCCGCCACCATAATGCTCTGCCCGCGGAGAGCACCCACTTATATTGGCATGGGGCGTGGTCACTGGGTGATGCCACTCGCTAATCCCGCCCCCGTATCACGTCACAGTCCCATCATTCCCCGGGACTGTGACATCATACGGGGGCGGGGTCAGTGGGTGGCATCACCCGGTGACCACGCCCCATGCCAATATAAGTGGGTGCGCTCCAGGGGCAGAGCATTGTAGCGGCGGACAGCGACGAGGCAACATCGGACGGAGAGAAGAGGGAAGAAGACGATGATGAAGACCGGGACCCCGCTAGCAAAATAGCTGGAAGAAGATAGCGGGGCGCCCGGCAGAAGGCAGAAAGAACCGGAGATCGTGGAGAAGAACCGGAGAGCGCGGAGGCGACACCGGAGAACAGAACAAGAGACCCCCGAAGTCAGAAGAAGACGGCGAGGAAGCCTGGGACCCCGCTAGCAAAAGAGCTGGAAGAAGATAGCGGGCGCCCGGCAGAAAGTCCCCCGAAGACGAAAGAAGACGACGAGGAAGACCGGGACCCCGCTAGCAAAAGAGCTGGAAGAAAATAGCGGGGCGCACGGCAGAAAGACCCCCGAAGACAAAAGAAGACGACGAGGAAGACCGGGACCCCGCTAGCAAAAGAGCTGGAAGAAGATAGCGGGGTGCCTGGCAGAAAGACCCCCGGAGCATTGTAATAAATTACTTTGAAAACCTGTGTTGTGTTTTTTATTGACTTTTTTGCCACCAGGTGAATGGGTAGGGGTACGATGTACCCCATACTCATTCACATATTAAAGGGGGCTCCCGGATTCCGATAAGCCCCCCGCCCGCAGACCCCGACAACCAACGGCCAGGGTTGTCGGGAAGAAGCCCTTGTCCCCATCAACATGGGGGCAGGGTGCTTTGGGGTGGGGGGGTCGCAGGTCGCCCCCCTGCCCGAAAGCACCAAACCCCCCATGTTGAGGGCATGTGGCCTGGTACGGTTCAGGAGGGAGGGGGGCGCTCTCTTCACCCCTCCTCCCCTGCGGCCTGCCAGGTTGCGTGCTCGGATAAGGGTCTGGTTTGGATTTTGGGGGGACCCCCACGTCGTTTTTCAGCTTAGGAGGTTCCCCTTAAAATCCATACCAGACCTAAGGGCCTGGTATGCTCCTGAAGGGGAACCCATGCCGTTTTTTTCATTAAAATTTGGCGTGGAGTTCCCCTTCATAATTCATACCAAACACAGGACAGCGAGGCTGCCGAAAACCAGCGCGATGCCATCGCGCTGGAGACATTCTCGGCTGCTTCACGCTCAGGTCGTGTCCAAGTTGCCTCGCAAAGTCGCGCTGTCCCTGTGTCAGCCGACACACAAGTCGCCCCGCGAGTCGGATCGGTTTCATCCGACTTCCCGGGTGACCTCTATTCAAATCAATGGGCTCCCATAGGGAACCATTCATTTTCAATAGAGCGCCGCTGACATTTTTATTTACTATAACAGTGCGCTGCTGTTTTCTGCGCCCAGTGAAGGAGTTATCCGGCGCACCAATTAAGGCATCAACCGGCGCAGCGCACTGTTATTAGTAAATCACCCCCAATATGTCAATAAGTGAGTAGTCTACTGGGGTCGAGGTGATAATTCAATATATTGAAGTCTGTGACACCTTAACCACTTAAGCCCCGGACCATTTGGTAGCTAAAGGACCAGAGGTGATTTCAGAATTTTGCACTGCGCTGCTTTAACTGTAAATTGTGCGAACATGCAATGTTGTACCCAAATGAAATTTGCGTCCTTTTCTTCCCACAAATAGAGCTTTCTTTTAATGGTATTTGATTGCCTCTGCGATTTTTATTTTTTGCGATATGAACGGAAAAAGACAGAAAATTTTGAAAAATAATGATATTTTCTACTTTTTGTTATAAGAGAAATCGAATAAACTCAATTTTAGTCATACATTTAGGCCAAAATGTATTCAGCCACATGTCTTTAGTAAAAAAAAATTCAATAAGCGTATATTTATTGGTTTGCGCAAAAGTTATAGCGTTTACAAACTAGGGTACATTTTCTGGAGTTTACACAGCTTTAAATTTATGACTGCCTATCTCATTTCTTGAGGTGCTAAAATGGCAGGGCAGTACAAAACCCCCCCAAATGACCCAATTTTGGAAAGTAGACACCCCAAGGAAATTGTAGAGAGGCATGTTGAGCCCATTGAATATTTTTTTTTTGTCCCAAGTGATTGAATAATGACAAAAAATAAATAAAAATTACAAAAAGTTGTCACTAAATGATATATTGCTCACACATGCCATGGTTATATGTGGAATTGCACCCCAAAATACATTCTGCTGCTTCTCCTGAGTACGGGGATACCACATGTGTGGGACTTTTTGGGAGCCTAGCCGCGTACGGGGCCCCAAAACCAAGCACCGCCTTTAGGATTTCTAAGGGCGTAAATTTTTAATTTCACTCCTCACTACCTATCACAGTTTTGAAGGCCATAAAATGCCAAAATAGCACAAAACCCCCCAAAATGACCCCATTTGGAAATTAGACACCCCAAGATATTTACTGAGAGGCATGTTGGGTTCATGGAATATTTTATATTTTGCCACAAGTTGCGGGAATATGACAAACTTTTTTTTTTTTGCACAAAGTTGTCACTAAATGATATATTGCTCACACATGCTATGGGCATATGTGAAATTACACCCCAAAATACATTCTGCTGCTTCTCCCGAGTACGGGGATACCACATGTGTGGGACTTTTTGGGAGCCTAGCCGCGCACGGGACCCCAAAAACCAAGCACCGCCTTCAAGGTTTCTAAGGACATAAATTTTTGATTTCACTCCTCACTACCTATCACAGTTTTGAAGGCCATAAAATGCCAAGATGGCACAAAACCCCCCCAAATGACCCCATTTTGGAAAGTAGACACCCCAAGCTATTTGCTGAGAGGCATGTTGAGCCCATTGAATATTTTTTTTTGTCCCAAATGATTGAATAATGACAAAAAGAAAAAAAAATGTACACAAAGTTGTCACTAAATTATATATTGCTCACACATGCCATGGTTATATGTGGAATTGTACCCCAAAATACATTCTGCTGCTTCTCCTGAGTACGGGGATACCACATGTGTGGGACTTTTTGGGATCCTAGCCGCGTACGGGGCCCCAAAAAGCAAGCACCGCCTTCAGGATTTCTAAGGGCGTAAATTTTTGATTTCACTCCTCACTACCTATCACAGTTTTGAAGGCCATAAAATGCAAAATAGCACAAACCCCCCCCCCAAATGACCCCATTTTGTAAAGTAGACACCCCAAGCTATTTACTGAGAGGCATGTTGGGTTCATGGAATATTTTATATTTTGCCACAAGTTGCGGGAATATGACAAACTTTTTTTTTTTGCACAAAGTTGTCACTAAATGATATATTGCTCACACATGCCATGGATATATGTGAAATTACACCCCAAAATACATTCTGCTGCTTCTCCTGAGTACAGGGATACCACATGTGTGGGACTTTTTGGGAGCCTAGCCGCGTATGGGACCCCAAAAACCAAGCACCGCCTTCAAGGTTTCTAAGGGCATAAATTTTTGATTTCACTCCTCACTACCTATCACAGTTTTGAAGGCCATAAAATTCCAAGATAGCACAAAACCCCCCAAAATGACCCCATTTTGGAAAGTAGACACCCCAAGGAAATTGCTGAGAGGCATGTTGAGCCCATTGAATATTTTTTTTTTGTCCCAAGTGATTGAATAATGACAAAAAGAAAAAAAAAATGTACAAAAAGTTGTCACTAAATTATATATTGCTCAAACATGCCATGGTTATATGCGGAATTGCACCCCAAAATACATTTGGCTGCTTCTCCTGAGTACAGGGATACCACATGTGTGGGACTTTTTGAGAGTCTAGCCGCGTACGGGGCCCTGAAAACCAAGCACCGCCTTCAGGATTTCTAAGGGCACAAATGTTTGATTTCACTCCTCACTACCTATCACAGTTTTGAAGGCCATAAAATGCCAAGATAGCCCAAAACCCCCACAAATGACCCCATTTTGGAAAGTAGACACCCCAAGCTATTTGCTGAGAGGCATGGTGAGTATTTTACAGCTCTCATTTGTTTTTGAAAATGAAGAAAGACATTTTTTTTTTCAATTTTCAAAACTTTGTGACAAAAAGTGAGATCTGCAAAATACTCAACATACCTCTCAGCAAATAGCTTGGGGTGTCTACTTTCCAAAATGGGGTCATTTGGGGAGGTTTTGTGCCATCTGGGCATTCCATGGCCTCCGAAACTGTGATAGGCAGTGAGGAGTGAAATCAAAAATTTACACCCATAGAAATCCTGAAGGCGGTGCTTGGTTTTCGGGGTCCTGTACGCGGCTAGGCTCCCAAAATGTCTCACACATGTGGTATCCCCGTACTCAGGAGAATGTATTTTGGGGTGCAATTCCACATATAACCATGGCATGTTTGAGCAATATATGATTTAGTGACAACTTTTTGTACATTTTTTTTTTTCTTTATGTCCTTATTCAATCACTTGGGACAAAAAAAAATATTCAATGGGCTCAACATGCCTCTCAGCAAATAGCTTGAGGTGTCTACTTTCCAAAATGAGGTCATTTGGGGGGTTTTGAACTGTCCTGGCATTTTCTGCACAACATTAAGAAGCTTATGTCACACATCATCCACTCTTCTAACCATTTGAAGACAAAGCCCTTTCTGACACTTTTTGTTTACATGAAAACATTTTTTTTTTTGCAAGAAAATTATGTTGAACCCCCAAACATTATATATTTTTTTAAAGCAAAGGCCCTACAGATTCAAATAGTGGGTGTTGCATTTTTTTTTTCCACACAGTATTTGCGCAGCGATTTTTCAAACACATTTTTTGGGGGAAAACACATTTTTTATTTTTAATGCACTAAAAAACACTATATTGCCCAAATGTTTGATGAAATAAAAAAGATGATCTTAGGTCGAGTACATGAATACCAAACATGACATGCTTTAAAATTGCGCACAAACGCGCAGCGGCGACAAACTACATTCATTTTTAAAAGCATTTAAAAGCCTTTACAGGTTACCACGTTAGATTTACAGAGGAGGTCTACTGCTAAAATTACTGCCCTCAATCTGACCTTCGCAGTGATACCTTACAAGCATGATGAAATTGCTGTTTACATATGACGCTAGACCAACGCTTGCGTTTGCCTTTGCGCAAGAGCAGCGGGGACAGCGGTGCTTTTTTTTTTTTTTTTTTTTATTTATTTTGCTTTTTTATTTTATTTTTAAACTGTTCCTTCCATATTTATTTTTTTTTACCATTTTTATTGTTATCTCAGGGAATGTAAATATCCCCTATGATAGCAATAAGTAGTGACAGGTACTCTTTTTTTGAAAAAAATGTAGGGTTAGACCCTAGATCTTTCCTCTGCCCTCAAAGCATCTGACCACACCAAGATCGGTGTGATAAAATGCTTTCCCAATTTCCCAATGGCGCTGTTTATATCCGGGGGGGGGGGGCATTCCCTCCCGCTGCTTGTAAAAGCAGTCTAGAGGCTAATTATCAGCTAGAATTGCTTTTACATGAAAGCCGGCCACTGGTTGAAAAGAACGATACCAAGATGATACCTAAACCTGCAGGCATCATTCTGGTATAAACATTCAAAGTCCAGCAACATACCAGTATGTTGCTGGTCCTTGTTGGACATGTATTGTAATCTTTTTTTTCATGCAGCCTGTTGGCTGAACGAAAAAAAGAGATTGATCGGTGGGTATGCCCACCATTAGAATACCTCCCTTCATCCACCCACTTCTAATGATGGGCATACATGCGCCATTTATATATGCCGAAGCATGGGGGCATCCTCCCGCAAAAAAGTTATGCCGCGTACACACGGTCGGACTTTTCCACGGGCAAGCCTTCGTCGGAATTTCGACCGTATGTACGCGGCATAAAAGGTTATGCCGCGTACACACGGTCTGACTTTTCCACGGGCAAGCCTCCGTCGGAATTTCGACCGTATATACGCGGCATTAGGAGCAAAATCGCTCCTCCGCCCCTGCTGCCCCCATGCTTCGGCATATATGCTCTTTTTTTTAACTGTGGTGGTGAAATCACCTCCTACAGCGTTGGAGTCATGGCTTTATGTATCGTGGGAGCAAACGCTGTTGCTGTCAAGATAAATAGATCCGCTCTGCAACTGAATGGTGTACCTGCTAAGCAAATGATGGTTAACATTAAAACAAAGTAACATTACAGTACAACAGTAAGACCTTATGTTTTGATGAACGTCTATCTATTAAGGTTACTCTGTGGTAAAATCAAGGAAGCTTAAACTTCTGTAGTGTATCAATGCTTTACTAAACAAGGAAAAATCTGCACATACAACTGTAGGATGCTCAATACAACACACTTAACTTAATAGCTTACAAAATATATGCGTACAAATATATATAAGCATGTACAACATGTACCGTATACATTAAGTAAACTAAATAATTACTCAACTTGGAGGTCAAGATGTAATGTCCATAGTTCCTTGCTCAGTCCAACTCCCAAAAGCGTCTCCAAAGTTATCCAGCTTCAGGCAGGGATGTCTTCTTCCTTTCTCCTTCCAAAGACCAACTCCTTCCTTTGTCCTTCCCAAACACAACAGTTGTTCAAAACATGTCTCTCCACCAAAACACCTTTTCAAACCCCCCCCTTTCCTGTTTCCTGATCAATGGAGGGGGAGGGGCCCCTCCCACCCATTTCCAGCAAAGAACTTCCAGTCAATGGAGGGGGAGGGAAGGGGCTCTTTACACATCCTGTTACTACCTAAACTCTATATTATTATTATAAAGTCACCATAAAAATTGCCATAGCAACACACCTTACCATACCATACCTGCAAAGCAAATACCAAAACAAAACCTAGTAAAAAATAAAACATTTTTTTAACGCAACCTGTGCCTAAAATATATATATGCCGAAACATGGGTGCATCCTCCCGCAAAAAAGTTATGCCGCGTACACACGGTCGGACTTTTCCACGGGCAAGCCTCCGTCGGAATTTCGACCGTATGTACGCAGCATTAGGAGCAAAATTGCTCCTCCGCCCCTGCTGCCCCCATGCTTTGGCATATATGCTCTTTTTTTTTTAACTGTGGTGGTGAAATCACCTCCTACAGCACTGGAGTCACGGCTTTATGTATCGTGGGAGCAAACGCTGTTGCTGTCAAGATAAATAATTCCGCGCTGCAGTTGAATGGCGCACCTGAAAACAAAAAATTACATACCTGAAAAGCAAGCATGATAAAACATTGCAGAATAGAATACAGTAAAAAAGAGCAGAACAATAGAGAGAAAATAGAGAGAGAGAGAGAGAACAATAAAACGACAACTATTTTTTTTTTTCTTTTTTTTTTTTGTGTTTTGTTTTTTACGTTTTTTTTTTCTTTTTTACACTTTTTTTTGTAACTTTAACAACTGTAATGGTTTGGGTCTCTCAAAATGTAATGGCATCTTGGGAGACCCTGTGTAAGTGTGTCCTAGTCTGTGAAATGCTGTACCCTACGCTAAAACTTCACTTTTGAGTGGTAGCGTTCAAAACATTCACCAAGGCAAAGACCAGGTTTGTCAGGACAGAGTGGACAAAAAACACGGGTGTCACGCCTAAATCCACGTTTGCTACAGACACAACATCTTTTTTGGGGGGTTCGTTGGGTAGGGGTACTCTCGAGGGCATACGGATAATGCCTCTCATGCAGCCGGCTTACTGCATTTGGTTGGGGATGGTGAGGTGCAGAACCGCCTGGATACAGGAGTTCTGTGACTATCTCATTCTGGAATTTTAGAAGAGATAACGTCCCGCCTGAAGCTCTGTATAGCACATAAGCGTTCAGCAAAGCCAATTGGAATAAGGATAGAGACACTTTTTTGTACCAGCATCTCGCCTTACGGTCAATTAGATATGGCGCCAACAACTGGTCGTTGAGGTCCACCCCTCCTATATTTTTGTTATATTCGTGGACACAGAGGGGTTTCTCCACAACACCAGTCGCCGTACGAATTTGGACTGTCGTGTCTGCATGAAGGGAGGTAAGAAGGAAAACATTCTTATTGTCCCTCCACTTCATAGCGAGCAAGTTATTACACTTCAAGCAGGCTCACTCCCCCAGCCTAAGACGGGCATCTACAAGCCGCTGGGGAAAGCCCCGGCGATTAGGTCACACGGTGCCACATGCTCCAATCTGATGATCAAACAAGTGACTAAACAGTGGCACGCTCGTGTAATAATTGTCCACATACAAGTGGTACCCCTTTCCGAATAAGGGTGACACCAAGTTCCACACTATCTTGCCAGCGCTCCCTATGTAATCCGGGCAGTTGACCGGCTCAACCTGACTGTCTTTTCCCTCATAAACCGTAAAGCTCCATACATAGCCTGTTGCCCTGTCACAGAACTTATAGAGCTTGACCCCGTATCTGGCATGCTTGCTGGGAAGGTACTGCTTGAAAGACAAGCGGCCAGAAAATTTAATCAGGGACTCATCAACGCAGACAACTTGATCGGGAATAAACAAGGCTGCAAAACGTTCGTTGAAGTGGTTTATGAGGAGCCGAATTTTATAGAGCCGGTCGTATTCAGGGTCTCCACGTGGACGACAAAGTTCATTGTCGTTGAAGGGCATGAACCGCAAAATCTGCTCGTATCATTTCCTGGGCATGGAGGCAGAGAACACGGGCATGTGGTCAATTGGGTGCGTGGACCAATAAGCACGCAATGACGGGAATTTATGTGTGCCCATGTTGAGGGAAAGGCCCAGAAAGGTCTTAAATTCGGAAACCGTAATTGGTTTCCAATCTTTGGCAATGGAAGGCAACTGGGGGTTAGTGGCGATGAATTGACCAGCATATAAATTACTCTGGTCCACAATAGATCTATAGAGATCTTCCGTGAAAAACAGCGAATAAAAATCAATTGGCATAAAATCAGCTGTTTCCACCTGAATACCGGGTTGGGCAGTGAATGGGGGAAGTACGGGTTCTGCAGAAGTGATGGGGACCCAATCAGGATAGGCGAATTCTGCAGGAAGGGCACTATGGGCACGACGGGCCTGCCTTTGTCTTCTTGGTGGCAGCAGGACACTACTTGTGCTTGCCACCTCGCCAGCTTGAACTGCACTTATGGGACTCGCCACGTCACCACGTGATACTGCAGTGCTGGATGTACGCCCAGGCTGTACTAGGCCGCTGGTGCTTGCCAATTCACCAGAAGGAATAGCGGCGCTAGTACTACTCTGCTCCATGATACGAGAGCCCTGCGGTTCTTGCTCCTCAACAACCTCAGAAGATCGGGATCGGGTACGCCTGACCTTAGCAGGGACCTCAACTTCGTCATCAGAGCTATCTGACGAGGAGCCGCTGACTTCACTGTCTTCTACGGGAAGGTATTCTGAGCCTGAATCTGACAGATGTGTGACCTCCTCTTCACTATCTGTCATGCTCAGAATCTCGTAGGCCTCTTTACTAGTGTACCTTCGTCTTGCCATTTTGGGCTCTAAATTTCGGGGTACACTAGTAAGATTCACAGGAAAAAAAAGCACCTGACTGTCAGCAAATGTATCAAACGCTACCAAAAAAACTGTTAGCGATCGCAGGGATCAGGACTGTCTCTGCGAACGCTGCAGTTATGTGTGTTGTGTTTGGTAAGTGACAGTGATCGATCGATACTGCACTTGGGTGGGCTGGGCGGAGGGGCTAAACGCAGGTGCTAGCAGGTATCTGGGCTGATCCCACTAACACTGCGTTTTTGGGAACCCTAAACCGCTGTGGACGCTAGTATAGATCTGTTCAGATACTATACCACTAAGGGAGGTGTATGCTTTGCGCGTGGGTGTTAGCGTTACTGGCACTAACCTGACGCTGCCTGGGGCGACGCAGACCCTCTCTGGCGCTAAAACCTAATTGATATCAGCCGCTGGGTGATCAGGGGGTTAAACCTTTATTGGGTTATATACGGCGGATGCCCTGATGCTATAAAAAGCAAACTAACCAACCAGCGTCACCCGTAAAACTTATATGGTGATCACTGGTGAAAGGGTTAACTAGGGGCAATCAGGGGGTTAAAACCTTTATTAGGTTATATATGGGGGTACCCGACGCTATATAAAAACCTGACGGGTAACCTAAATAACAAAATAACTAACCGGCCAACCAGTGTCACCAGTAAAACTTATACGGTGATCACTGGTGAAAGGGTTAACTCTATGGGCAATCAGGGGGTTCAAATAATATTTGGGGATACCTGACGCTATAAAAACCTGCGAAACTAAAAATAAATAACTGGCTATCTAGGGCACCACCGGCACTAAATACAGCGATCGGAAATACGATCGCTTAGTGACGCTGGTGTTAGGGGGTGAAAGGGTTACCTGGGGGCGATCAAGGGGTTAAACCTTTATTAGGGGGGGTTAGGGGGCTACCCTGGACCTAAAGGGGCCTAAACCTAACTGCCCTGCAACTTTTTACTGTCACAAATGACACTGATTGCAGTGATCAGTAAAAAAATGACCACTGCAAACGGTGCACTGTGACTGGGGGTACTGGGGGTGATCTGGGGGGTGTAAGTGTGCCTGTTGGTGCACTTACTGTGAGATGTCTTCACTCCTCGCGCCGGATCGAAAAGACCGACACAAGGAGAGATGACATCACTTCCTCTGCCTGTGTTTACATTACACAGGCAGAGGAAGGTTTTCATTCGCCGGGAGCGATCGCGAGGGGGTGGCCGGAATCGAACGGCCGTCCCCTCATCCCGGATCGCTCCCGAACACTTAACCACCGCTCACTGTAAAGAAGGGGGGTCCGATCGGACCCCCCAACTATACAAAGGCGATCACGTACATATACGTGATTGTGCCTGTCGGTGCCATTCTGCCGACGTATATTTACAGTGGGCGGTCGTTAAGTGGTTAAAGTAAATATTGTGTTAAGAAGACAGAAATACTGGATGAGGATGGTAAATCTATGCCTATGTTGATTTAACATCTGGTGAGTGCATTCCCATAAGGGGACTTTTACCCCCCCCACGTGGTGAACATCCCTTGGTAAAAGGAGCACTGAAACTAGGATTTGCACCAATCACAACCAGACTCACCATTCACTATCTATACTACCTATATAAATGACTATATAGAAGACGCACATATGAACATTTGTCCGTAGCGCTGCTACAGTTTTATTGTGAACTTTTGATATAAGTTTTTTAACACTGTGTGCACATTATAGCCCATTACCCACCCACTCCATATTATAATATATATATATATATATATATATATATATATATACATATATACACACACATCTAATATCATCTGGTATCATAAACATACCTAAAAGAGAAAAAGTTCCTCTTACATTTATCACATAAATACCAGTTCTCTCCTGGTTTCTATTGCCTAACATAGCTTTTACACAATGACATTGGTAGGGCATTCAGTGCTGGTGGAAACTCATGGTTTCCAAACAGAGGTGTCATTGGCCCGATCTGTGTGGACCACTTCTCGTTTTTTAACATTGCATCCCATGCCTTTAACGTGGAGGATACCAACATCGGTATTTCTCTCATGGCGGGTCGTACATTACGATTTATCCATGGTAGTGATTTAAGTTTTATTTCTGTGACATCCTCTTCTAATTTCACCCATTGTTTAACTTTTGCATTATGAAACCAGTCCACTATCCTCCCCATGAACACCGCTCGTAGATATAATGAGAAGTCTGGGAGTGCTAGACCTCCGTTTTTTTGGCCCTGACCAGTATATTTCTTCTAATTCGAGGAGTTTTATGAGCCCATATAAATGCCCCTATCGCTCTTCGGAGTTGATGTATTAAATTAGTTGGAAAGTATATTGGGATTGTTTGAAATATATATAAAGGTTTTGGGAATATATCCATTTTTATAATGTTGATCCTTCCAATCCAGGAGAAAGCCGTTCTGTCGTATCTTTGAAGTGTCTTAATTATTTTTTGTATTATTGGTAAGTAATTCAGTTCTTGAAGTTTTGTTAAGTCCTTGGGAATATACGTTTCCAAGTATTTAACAGCTACCGTCTGCCATTTAAAAGATTTTTTTTTTTAAGTTATCAATATCTTTACTTAGGAATGTAATATTCAAAGCTTCTGTCTTATCATAGTTTACTTTAAAGTTGCTCATCTTACCGAAACGGTTAAACTCCTGGATTTGGTATGGATATTGACGGATTCGTTATGTATAGCAGAAGATCATCTGCATATACAGACATTTTGTATTCTATTCCTTTAACTTTTATCCCCTGTATATCTGGATTTTTTCGTATGGCTGTAGACAAGTGCTCCATCACCAATACGTATAATATTGGGGATAAGGGGCATCCCTGTCATGTTCCGTTCAATATTTTCACTGATTCCGATAAGTTTCCATTTGTTCGAATCCGGGCTGTTGTATTTTGATAGAGGGACATTATTTTCCCCTTTAGCAATGGGCCTATCCTCAACTGATCTAAGGTTTCTTCCATAAAACTCCATCCCACCCTGTCAAATGCTTTTTCAGCATCCACCGCTAGTAGACAGGCTGGGATGGAGTTCCGTTGGGCAAATTCCACTAATGTTAAAGTCTTCAATGTATTGTCTCTTGCCTCTCTCCCTCTGATGAACCCTGCTTGGTCCAAGTGAAAATATGTTGGTAAAATTGGAGTGATTCTATTAGCTATGATCTTGGAGTATAGTCAAAGATCTATATTAGTTAATGATATTGGGCGATAGCTCCCACACAGCGTATGATCTTTTTCTGGCTTTGGGATTACTGATATATATGCTTCCATCCCTTGTGGAGCGAAGGTTCAAGAGGCCGAGACCGCATTGAAGGT
The DNA here is from genome assembly GCA_029206835.1 of Rana muscosa. NCBI lineage: Eukaryota > Metazoa > Chordata > Amphibia > Anura > Ranidae > Rana > Rana muscosa. The sequence continues at coordinate 1,223,058,639 of CM055122.1, forward strand.
TCTGATCATAATTGGGATCAACTGCTCTTTAACCAGTTCAGATCCGCGCTATAGCCGAAAGACGGCTGCAGCGCAGACCTGAACTTCCGGGAGGACGTCCTCTTGTTTACTTCCGCAATGCGCGCCCGCGGCAGCGCGCATCGCGGAAGAGCTGTGCCCACTGCGCGTGCCTGGCGGCCGCAATGTCCGCCAGGTACCCGCGATCGGCTGTCACAGAGCCAGGGATGTGGATCTCTGTGTGTAAACACAGAGATCCACGTCCTGTCAGGGAGAGGAGACCGATGGTGTGTCCCTTGTACATAGGGACAACCATCGGTCACCTCCCTCTGTCAGTCCCCTCCCCCCACAGTAAGAATCACTCATGAGGGAACATATTTAACCCCTTCCTGCCCCCTAGTGGTTAACCCCTTCACTGCCAGTCACATTTATACAGTAATCAGTGCATTTTTATAGCACTGTTCGCTGTATAAATGTGAATGGTCACAAAATAGTGTCAAAAGTGTCCGATGTGTCCGCCGCAATATCGCAGTCCTGACAAAAATTGCAGATCACCGATATTACTAGTGGAAAAAAATAAAAAATAAAAATGTCATAAATCTATCCCCTATTTTGTAGGCGCTATAACTTTTGCGCAAACCAATCAATAAACGCTTATTGCGATTTTTTTTTACCAAAAATATGTAGAAGAATACATATCGGACTAAACTAAAAGCAAAAAATTGGGATATTTATTATAGCAAAAAGTAAAAAATATTGTGTTTTTTTTTTCAAAATTTACGATCTTTTTTTGTTTATAGCGCAAAAAATAAAACCGCAGAGGTGATCAGATACCACCAAAAGAAAGCTCTATTTGTGGGAAAAAAATTATAAAAATGTAATTTGGGTGCAGTGTTGTATGACCGCGCAATTGTCATTCAAAGTGCGTCAGCACTGAAAGCTGAAAATTGGTCTGGGCAGGAGGGGGGTTTAAGTGCCCAGTAAGGAAGTGGTTAAATGTTCTATAAAACGCGTCCGGTCCGGGACTTTTGCCCGGTACCAGTGAGTCAATTGTTTTTTGCAGCTCTATTATTGAGAATTCTTTTTCGAATTCCTCTCTTTCGGTCAAAGATATTGATGGAATGGCTGTATCCTGTATATATTTCAATTATTTTATTTATTCTTTTTGATACGAGGAAATACAACATCATAATATACAATTATACAATATCCAAAAGATACATCCAGCTCCACATCCACTATTTCAAACGCCTGGCCAGTAGAAGTATCTAAAGCATGACCTCATATTCAAAACAGTGGCAAAAAAAAAAGGAGGGGAAAAGAGGGAAGAAGGGAAAAAAAAAAAGGGAAAAAAGGAGAAAAGGGGAGTCCGTCCCCCATTCTGTCTCTCTATGACCGTCAAAAAAAATGGCCGACTTTCCTTTTTCTAAATTACATCAATTAATGGGCTTAGTGTTCGTTAATTCTTTCCTCCATCATTTCATTTTCGGAGAGGGTTTTCCTCTCATCTGAAGCCAAGAAGGTGTTCAAAGCATGCCAGGTCTCGGAATACCTTCTATGCTGTTGGTGTGCAGAAAGAACTAGGTCTTCTAGTTTACTGATCTCTTGTACCTTACGAATCCACATCTCCATCGTTGATGGTGATGGTGATTTCCATTTTAAGGGGATACATGCCTTAGCGGCATCTAAGAGGTGGGGAATGCATGATTCCTTATATCTCCTGTCAGGTATCTGGTTAACATGTAAGAGGAAGAACGCCGGGTCTTCTGGTATTATTAACTCTGTGCAAAATTGAAGACTCTGTTTAATCCCCTGCCAAAAACCTCTTAGCTTGGAGCAGTTCCAGAAAATATGTAGCATAGTGCCTTTATCTTTCTGACATCTCCAGCATCGATCTGAGACATCGGGAAACATTTTCCCCAGTTTCTCTGGTGTTCTGTACCACCTCGTAAAAATCTTGTAGTTGGTTTCTTGTGTTTTAACACAAGTTGATGTTTCATGTGTAAGCATAAGCATCTTCTGTCGCTGCTCCAAGCTAAACGTCCTGCCCAGTTCCTTTTCCGATTCCTGAACACATTTCAGGGAGTAAGATTCCGATTGTGAAATTAACAATCCGTAACTTACGGATAGTGTATGCGATATTACTCCCTTCCCGTTGCAAAGTTTCTCGAATGTAGTAAGAGGTCTATCAAGCTGACCCGGATTCGGAAGAGTACAGAGAAAGTGAGAGATCTGTAGGGCATTCCAAAATTTTAATCCAAAGATATTTTCTTGTTCCATCAATTCCCTTATTGTAAGCCATGTTCCTGTATGACTGTAGTTAGATACTTGAGTATATCCCATGCTCACTAAATGTCGAAATGCCCTATCTTCACATCCTGGCTGGAAGAGAGGATTGCCTAGTATTGGATATAAAGGGGAAATCCTAGGCTCTATACCCAGTGTGGGAAACAGGGTCGAACAAATTCTAGCTGTATTACCAAGTACTGGGTTTGTAGTCACCTCTCTAGGAAGTGCTGCATAACACCATGGTGCTCTGTTCAATAACACTGTTGACTGGGCATTTTCAATTTGTACCCACAATTTGGTCTCTTTATGTCTATTCAAGTCAATAACTCTATTCAAATGAGCTGCTTGGTACTACTTCCGTATATCCGGTACAGCCAGCCCTCCCTGCCTCTTAGTGAGCATTAGTTGTTTCCGTTGTATCCTGGGCTGTTTGTGTGCCCATATAAATTCAAATATTAACTTCTGAGACTTTTTAAAAAAACTTAAAGGGATATGTACGGGTAATGCCTGTATTAAATATAGGAATTTAGGGAGTATACTCATCTTAATAATATTACAACGTCCTAGCCAGGTATGAAAGCTAGAACTCCATTTGTCCAATAGGGTCTTGACTCTTTGCAGTAGAGGAGGAAAATTTAACTCATAGATCTTAGCTATACTACTTGGAAGTAAGGTACCCAGATACGTCAGCACTCTATCTGTCCATTTAAACTTAAAGTCTTGTTTCAGCTGTATTATCAATGTGTGTGGTAAGTTCACCCCCATTGCTTCCGATTTTTTAAAGTTAATACAAAGATTCGAGAGTGTGCCGTATTTCTCAAATTCCCTCATCAAATTCGGGATCGTAATCAAAGGCTTGGTAAGTAGTAAATGAGGGTGGTCGAGTATCAGCATGTAAATATATAATTAATTAAACGCACCATCATCCCTGTAAATAATGTGAAAACTAGCGAAACAGGATATGGGATTTTAAAGGTGCTGATTGACAAGAAAATATATAAATCACAAAGACAGTGATATATACAAAAATAGAAAAAATATATTTATTGATTACATACATAAAATACAGTGATATATACACATATATATGACTATCGTAGGTATACACCTACTACCTATCAGTATAATGTCATAAGGTAACATCAACTGCAAAGATGCGTCTATGAAGATTCTACAGTTTCGCCATTAAGGCTTTATCAGGAATAGACGCATAAGGTACATTTTTTAAAGAAGAATTTTCCAGCTTAAAATGTGAGAGAAGGGGGCGTGGCCAGCAGCCGGAGCGGATGGCAGCACATTGATTCAGCACCTCACTATCCTGGGCCAACAGGGGACTTATAGCGACTCTCAGCTCCGTTTTTTCTCTCCATCTCACCCCTACTCGAGCGGACTCCCTCTCGGATGCCTTCTCGGAAGAGAAAAGAATACCCGAAGCTGGGAAAGATGTCGGACTTCTTTGTACAGCCGCGTCGCCATCCCAATCAAAATGGCGCCGGTTCACACACAGGGAACACACGCGGCCTAGCACAGCAGCACAAACCACCTCACAGTGACGAAAGCGGCAGATACAACTCTGGGACGAGAAGCAACTATTACTACCCACCTCCATCAGCTACCTCCAGCCCAGCCAAAAGCAGGCAGAAGACCTTTGAAACATCGCCAATGCAAGGGGAGGTAAGCGGCATAAACTCATCACTAGATGACACCAGGGAGTTACAGGACTCCATCACAGACTATCCCACACTAAATCAGCCAGTAATGGATACCACATTAAAAGATATGCTGGTATCACTAAGAACCACGTTACAAGCTGACATAATGTCCATTACCCAGCAATTCAAGTCAGAGGTGTCGGAGGTTTCAAATAGAGTGTCACACATTGAATCAAAGATGGGGGATTTTGCAGCCACGTTTAATGATATGGTGGACGCTCATAATGACAGGGACACTGAACTGCATAAAATCAATACTAAATTGGCAAATTTAGAAGACAGATCCAGACGCAATAATGTTAAAATCAGAGGGATCTCTGAAACGATCAAACCCCAGGATCTGAAAGCACACTTTTTGAGCCTTATGAAACTGGCACTGCCTGGCGCACCACTAGAAGACCTGGTAATTGACCGCATACATCGTCTCCCCCGGCCTAAACACATCCCAGCACATCTTCCCAGAGACACTATAGTCCGGATCCATTTCTACCACACCAAGGGTCAGTTCATGATGTCTGTGAGACGACGTGATGATTTGCACCCAGATTTACAAGAACTTTCCTTCTTTGCTGACCTCTCAGCTTTTACCATGCAGCAACGCAGGCAATTGGCCACCATCACTAAACCACTAAATAACCACCACATCTCATACCGATGGCTGTACCCGGCTAAGCTGATGATCGTGAGAGATGGTTCCACACATGTGATAACCAGTGTTAAGGAAGGTCTCAGCTCATGACAGAATGGCAAATATTGGATCCAAATCTACCTGAAGAAAATAGGGCACGCTCATCTTCTCAATCTCGAGCCAACTCTGATGAGGAAACAGGCTGATACCTATAGTTTGAGTATTTTATTCAACTACTAAAGTCCCTGACAGCCCAGGAGAATGCCACAGAGTTTATTTCTGTTACCCCCATTTATAGCGGTGTTTGACACGCACAGATTCTTTTCAGAATCGATCGTTTTTTTACTAACTTGTTCCACTGTTCCCTCTTTTGATCTTTTTTTTTTTTTTTTTTTTTTTTTTTTTAAATTTGTTGTTTGGCTCTATTTTTTGTTTCTTCTCCACTGTTTATCTCTCAAGCTCAGGTCCGTCATCTACCGACCGTCCACACCACCACAGGACATCGCACGGGAGAATCTACATTCGCAACAACACCATCGACGACATTCTTACCTCACCCGCCAAAGTTCTCGTAAGGTACCAAGTAAGACTACTAGTTTATCCAGTTCAAAATTTGACAGGCTTCCCTTCTTGCTTTTGCAACAATGTCTTTCTCGGTTACCTCATTTAATGTGAAGGGCTTGAATAGCCCCTACAAACGCCAAATGGCTTGGAAAGAAGCATTTCGACTCAAAAGTGACATTATATGTTTCCAAGAGACTCATTTCTGCTCGCAAAAGCCCCCATCATTTACCAATAGGAAATTCCCACACGTCTATATGGCGAACGGTCCCAAAAAAAAAGGGGGGGTAGCGATCGCAATTAAGGATTCTATCTCATTTAAACACTTGGAAACCCATTCGGATGAATCTTGGAGGTTCATTATTCTTATATGTGAGATAGCTACAACCCAGTACACACTGGTCAATCTGTACCTTCCTAACACGAATCAGCTACGCTTTTTGAAAAGACTGTGGAAAAAAGTTCTGTCTTTGAAAAAGGGACATGTAGTCTTATGCGGGGATTTCAATGCGATCCCTAACACGGAATTGGACCACTCTGGCTCTCCTCAAAACCGCACACGTAGGGGCACATTGGCCCAATTCATTGCGACATCTGGTTTATTCGACGTATGGAGATGTCAACACTCCACGGAAAGGGACTATACTTTCTTTTCTGGCGTGCATCATACGTACTCACGTATAGATCTATTTCTAGTAGATAAATTT